>OX155895.1:68404728-69004728 GCA_944588485.1 Phosphuga atrata
CTTCGAGGAAATCTTGTATCCGCCGCCGATCGAACCCGACAAACTTCTCGAGTTGCTCAAGATTCTGCCCAAGAATACTTTGAACGATGTCACAATCCACATCAGTTGGATTGGCCCAACACACACCTTCGTCCAAAATGCCATCGAGACCATGTGCATATCTACATCAACGAGTTTTCAGTGTGCATAATCAGACTAGGAAACATTACATCAAATCTTTTATCCGTCGCCGACCAAACTTCTCGAGTTGATTCAAGATTCTGCCCAAGAATATTTTTAATGATATCAGAAACCACATCAAGCTGGATTGGCCGAACGCACACCTACGTCCAAAATGCCAACGAGAATATTTGCAGTGACTACATCAACGAGTTCCCAGTGTACATAATCAGACCAGGAAGCATTACATCAAATCTTGTATCCGCCGCCGTTCAAACTTCTCGAGTTGTTCAAAATTCTGCCCAAGAATAATTTGAACGATATCACGATCAACATCAAGCTGAATTGGCCCAATATACACCTACGTCAAAAATGCCATCGAGTACATGTGCAATGACTACATCTACGAGTTTCTAGTGTGCATAATCAGACCAGGAAATATTACTTCAAATCTTGATTCCGCCACCGATCAAATTTCTCGAGTTGTTCAAGATTCTGCCCAAGAATACTTTGAACGATATGACGAACCATATCATACTGGATTGGTCCAACACATACACCTACGTCAAAAATGCCATCAAGTACATCTGAAATGACTGCATCAACGAGTTTCCAGTGTGTATAATCAGACCAGGAAACATTGAATCCACATTTCTGAAGCCCATTCCGTTTTGGGCTAGTAGTAGATATAGATTGTGGATTTTGTGGTGACGACTTGTACTGCGACCTTCATATATCTATCGTACCCCGGGGGTTGGGGGTATGTCGGGTCCCCTCAATCACGGGGCCCAGGTGCATAGCATCCGCCTTATCCCCTAGATGGCCGGCCCACTGTTTCTTCTTCAGTTGCCTTACACCTATTTGCGTTGGCGAATTATCATTTATTGAATAATTGTTCATATTTTGTTTATTACTGCTTGGCACATGTCACCAAACTTTTTGATTCCGGTCCAGTTGCTAATGTTCCTAAGCCATGATAGCTGTTTACGTCCGATGCCCCTTTTGGTTCTATCTTCGAGTATGAGCTGGGGATTCGATATTTTGTCCCCTTAGTATGTGACCCAGATACCCGATCTTGCGCTGCTTTATGGGTTTGAATAATAATCTGTCCAGTCTGCTCTTCTCAGCACTTCCTAGTTGGTAATGTTGTCCACCCATGGGATACGGAGCATTCTTCTGAGTGCCCATAAGAAGACCCTCTTCCTCTAAAAATTGGTATACTTACCCATTTAGAGTTCTAGCGTCTCCTCTAGTCCTGATCCCTTTAGGAATCACAGGATCTGAGATCTTCAAGCAGTGGGCAACAAGGTACATTTGTCTTTTGCGGAGCAGTGCTCCGCAGTCTTTGAGCAGATGTATGCGATTTTCCTCTGCTGAACAACAAAATCTGCATCTGTCATCTTTTTCTAGGCCTCTGGTCTTGAGGAGTTTTCTAGTTCTGCCGTGTCCCATCAGGACTCCTGTCAGAATTCTAAGCTTGTTTCTGTTTAGTTTTAGGCAAGCTTTTGTTCTTTTCTGGTTAAAAGATTACTTTGGATTGTCTCAACCCTGGAAGTTCTTACAAGGTTTTCATCCATTGTTCTCTTATTTCTTCATCTAAACTTTTGTGGATGGTGTTCATACTCATATCACAAAAGGGTTCCGGACCCATAAAGGGTTTACTGGATCCCTTGTTTGCTAGGTGATCGGCTTCTTGGTTTCCGTCTATACTAGTGTGTCCTGGTACAGCGTTACATTATTTTCTTCCAAGCTTTCCCACACAGTCCCATACCAGTTTGGATCTGATGGTGCATGAGCTAATGGCCTTGATGGATACTTGGCTGTCTGACAAGATAGCAATTCGTTTTTTGCGATAATTCCTGTCGAGGTTAAATTCAGCACATCTTTCGATTGCGTGTACCTCTGCTTAGAAGATATTTGGGAATGTTCCCAAGGATTTGAATATTATTCAATAAATGATAATTCGCCAACGCAAATAGGTGTAAGGCAACTGAAGAAGAAACAGTGGGCCGGCCATCTAGGGGATGAGGCGGATGCTATGCACCTGGGCCCGTGATTTAGGGGACCCGACATACCCCCAACCCCCGGGGTACGATAGATATATGAAGGTCGCAGTACAAGTCGCCACCACAAAATCCACAATCTATATCTACTACTAGCCCAAAACGGAATGGGCTTTAGAAATGTGGATTCAATGTTTCCTGGTCTGATTATACACACTGGAAACTCGTTGATGTAGTCATTTCAGATGTACTCGATGGCATTTTTGACGTAGGTGTATGTGTTGGACCAATCCAGTATGATATGGTTCGTCATATCGTTCAAAGTATTCTTGGGCAGAATCTTGAACAACTCGAGAAATTTGATCGGTGGCGGACACAAGATTTGAAGTAATATTTCCTGGTCTGATTATGCACACTAGAAACTCGTAGATGTAGTCATTGCACATGTACTCGATGGCATTTTTGACGTAGGTGTATATTGGGCCAATTCAGCTTGATGTGGTTCCTGATATCATTAAAAATATTCTTGGGCAGAATCTTGAATCAACTCGAGAAGTTTGGTCGGCGACGGATAAAAGATTTGATGTAATGTTTCCTAGTCTGATTATGCACACTGAAAACTCGTTGATGTAGATATGCACATGGTCTCGATGGCATTTTGGACGAAGGTGTGTGTTGGGCCAATCCAACTGATGTGGATTGTGACATCGTTCAAAGTATTCTTGGGCAGAATCTTGAGCAACTCGAGAAGTTTGTCGGGTTCGATCGGCGGCGGATACAAGATTTCCTCGAAGCGCTTGCAAGATTTCCTAGCGTAAGAAAAAGCCGTCCAGACATTTAAACAACAGTCTAGTTTGTCGGTTTGTCTGGCGTAAACTACACAACTCCTTTCAGATTTTTGTTCAGCATTGTAACTCGTTGTATGGACGCACCCACGTGGAAGATCAAGTTGACGGTTTTGGTGACTTGCTCCAGATCTTCGGGCGCGAGACCTAAACGTTCCTTGCTCAGATCGCACTCGATCCACTGACCTTTCTCGGAATAATTTAGGTTTTCTTTCATCATCCTTCCTTCAGGGTGGGCAGCCAAGACGGTTAATGCCGCCCTAGTTGTAAATGCCTACGCCTTGGCGGCAATGCGAACCCCGGTCTCCCACTTGTCATTCCCCTCTTGCACCAGTACCTTCCTTTGTCTTCGAACCATCTGTATACCACTTGATAGCATTTTGCTCTATGTGGTATGCTGAGGATTCGTCGCCCCAATCGGCTGGGCTAGTAGTGAGGGAGACCATAAAAGTAGGTTTTTTTCGAAAAGTGTCCAAACACATGTGGTTTCTGTTGATATAACAGCCAATGGAATTCTGACCACCGCATATGCAATTGCAAAGGAAATAGCAATTTACAATGCTATATCCAATATTCAATTCAGAAACCGACCTTTTTACTGGTGTACCTTTCGGAATTCACATTCACGATTTTCCGATTCCTCTTCCACGCGCTACCCGCTTACCTCCTAGACTTCTTGTTTTTGATTTACGGCAAGAAAATTTTGTACGGCCACGTTATGTTAGGTTAGACCTAAAAGTGATCCGTTACTTCCACATGCACTAATTTCAAATAGACAATAACAAGTTGGAGAATTTGTGGAGCACTTTCACGGGCGAAGGTAAGGAACTGTTATCCTTTGATATGCGGGGTAATGGACGTTTTTGTTGTATTCCCAAATTTTTTCATTGATTGTCTGATACAAAATATGTTGTCTTTTGCAGATCTGCTTTTACGGAAACCATTCTGATAGTCTCCTATTTTGTCTTTGGCGTATGCAATTAGTCGTCGTAATATTATGTGCGACTGTAATTTGTAAGCTGTGACAAGTAGGGATATTCCTCTGTAATTTCTGTAGTTTCGCTTGTCTCCCTTCTTATGTATTGGGACAATAATTGCTTCTTTCCATTTTTCCGGTATTTGTTCCTCTCGTCTTATTTTCAGGATAAGCTGATGCAGTTTCTTATGAAACACACTATAGCAAATATATTCGTATTACAAATAAAATTACAAATGCGAAATATGCGGGGCCAGGTTGGCGCATATAGAAAGGACAGGAGATAGCACAGACAGATAAGGTTAAAGATAGCAGAAGACTAGATAGACAAGTCGACCAGATCTGACAGACAAAACTAAACGCACAAGATAAGACAGGACTAGTCAGCATTCCGATCTGCATTTTTGTGTAATATTAATGGAGGTCCGTTGTAAATGTCTCAATTATGAGTATTAAGCAGAAACGGTAAATCTCCAAGAACTGGAATTGCGTAATGTGAAATTCTCCGCAGAATAAGGAATTTCATTTACTGTAGATATTCGTTTCTAAAAATTTAAAAGGCAATTTGTAGACAATTTCGTTGATATATCTTCAAAATTCAATTGAATTCTTCTAAATTAAAGAAGATATTGTCGAACAAATTTGGAAATAGTAATTTTGAGTCGTTTGAGATAACGCGAATTTGTTTTTCTAACAAAGGGATGGACAGATTTACAAATTCGATTTTGTGTCTGTGTCGATTCCTAAAACTCGAAGGACATTTGTGGAAAATTTGGTTGAAAAATCTCGAAAAGAAAGAAAATATTGACAAATTTGAAAATCGCAATTTTGAGTTGTTTCAAGCGACGTTTACTTGAATTTAGTTTTATAAAACACATTTATAAAACACATACGGATAGACATACAAATTTGCGTTTTTCTGTGTCGATTCTAGAAAATTAAAGAAAAATTTGTGGAAAATTTCGTTAAAATTTTTTGAAAATTAGAGAAAATTTGCGTTTTTCTGCGTCGATTCTAGAAAATTAAAGAAAAATTTGTGGAAAATTTCGTTTAAAAAATTTAAAAATTAGAGTATACATACAGATAGACTTACAAATTTGCGTTTTTCTGTGTCGATTCTAGAAAATTAAAGACAAAATTTTGGAAAATTTCGTTAAAAATTTTTGAAAATTAGAGATAAACATCAACTTACAAATTTGCGTTTTTCTGTTACGATTCTAGAAAATTAAAGAAAAATTTGTGGAAAATTTCGCTAAAAAGTTTTGAAAATTAGAGAAAATATGCGTTTTTCAGTGTCGACTCTAGAAAATTAAAGAAAATAATGTGGAAAATTTCGTTAAAAAAATTGAAAATTAGAGAAAATTTGCGTTTTTCTGTGTCAATTCTAGAAAATTTAAGAAAAAATTGTGGAAAATTTCGATTAAAAAAAATGAAAATTAGAGAAAACATACGGATAGAGTTACAATTTTGAGTTTTTTTTTGTGTCGATTCTAGAAAATTAAAGAAAAAATTGTTGAAAATTTCGTTAAAAATTTTTGAAAATTAGAGAAAATTTGCGTTTTTCTGTGTCGATTCTAGAAAATTGAAGAAAAATTTGTGGAAAATTTCGTTAAAAAAAATTTTAAATTAGAGAAAATTTGCGTTTTTCTGTGTCGATTCTAGAAAATTAAGGAAAAAATTGTTGAAAATTTCGATAAAAAATTTTGAAAATTAGAGAAAATTTGCGTTTTTCTGTGTCGATTCTAGAAAATTTAAGAAACATTTGTGGAAAATTTCGTTAAAAAAAAATGTTAAATTAGAGAAAACATACATACGGATAAACTTACAAATCTGAGTTTTTCTCTGTCGATTCTAGAAAATTAAAGAAAATTTTGTGGAAAATTTGGCTAAAAAATTTTAAAAATTTGAGAAAATTTGTTTTTTTCTGTGTCGATTCTAGAATATTTAAGAAAAATTTGTGTAAAATTTTGTTAAAAAAATTTGAAAAGGGGAGAAAATTTGCGTTTTTCTGTGTCGATTCAAGAAAATTAAAGAAACATTTGTGGAAAATTTTGTTAAAATTTTTTTAAAATAAGAGAAAACATACGGGATCACTTACAAATCTGAGTTTTTCTGTGTCGATTCTAGAAAATTAAAGAAAATTTTGTGGAAAATTTGGCTAAAAAAATTTGAAAATTAGAGAAATTTTGCGTTTTTCTGTGTCGATTCTAGAATATTTAAGAAAAATTTGTGTAAAATTTTGTTAAAAAAAATTGAAAAGTAGAGAAAATTTGCGTTTTTCTGTGTCGATTCTAGAAAATTAATGAAATATTTGTGGAAAATTTCGTTAAAAAAATTTGAAAATTAGAGAAAATTTGCGTTTTTCTGTGTCGATTCTATAAAATTAAAGAAAAAAACAAAAAACAAATCTGAGTTTTTCTGTGTCGATTCTAGAAAATAGGCTAAAAAATTTTAAAAATTTGAGAAAATTTGGTTTTTTCTGTCGATTCTAGAATATTTAAGAAAAATTTGTGTAAATTTTTTTTAAAAAAATTTGAAAAGGGGAGAAAATTTGCGTTTTTCTGTGTCGATTCAAGAAAATTAAAGAAACATTTGTGGAAAATTTTGTTAAAAAATTTTTAAAATAAGAGAAAACATACGGGATACACTTACAAATCTGAGTTTTTCTGTGTCGATTCTAGAAAATTGAAGAAAATTTTGTGGAAAATTTGGCTAAAAAAATTTGAAAATTAGAGAAATTTTGCGTTTTTCTGTGTCGATTCTAGAATATTTAAGAAAAATTTGTGTAAAATTTTGTTAAAAAAAATTGAAAAGTAGAGAAAATTTGCGTTTTTCTGTGTCGATTCTAGAAAATTAATGAAACATTTGTGGAAAATTTCGTTAAAAAAATTTGAAAATTAGAGAAAATTTGCGTTTTTCTGTGTCGATTCTATAAAATTAAAGAAAAAGTTGTGGAAAATTTCGTACAAAATTTTTGAAAATTAAAGATAACGTACGGATTTTCTAGAATAACTTACAAATTTGCGTTTTCCTGTTACGATTCTAGAAAATTAAAGAAAAATTTGTGGAAAATTTCGTTAAAAAATTTTGAAAAATGGAGAAAATTTGCGTTTTTCCGTGTTGATATCTTAAAATTAAAGAAAAAGTTGTGGAAAATTTCGCAAATTTTTTTTGAAAATTAGAGATAACATGCGGATAGACTTACAAATTTGCGTTTTTCTGTGTCGATTCTAGAAAATTAAAGAAAAATTTGTGAAAAATTTCGTTAAAAAAATTTGAAAATTAAAGAAAATTTGCGTTTTTCTGTGTCGATTCTAGAAAATTAATGAAAAAATTGTGGAAAATTTCGTTTAAAAAAAAATTGAAAATTAGAGAAGATATACGGATAGACTTAAATTTTTAGGTTTTTTTGTGTCAATTCTTTTTGTCAAAATTAAAGAAAAAATTGTTGAAAATTTCGTTAAAAAATTTTGAAAATTAGAGAAAATTTGCGTTTTTCTGTGTCGATTCTAGAAAATTAAAGAAAAATTTGTGGAAAATTTCGTTAAAAATTTTTGAAAATAAGAGAAGACACTTACAAATCTGCATTTTTCTGTGTCGATTCTAGAAAATTAAAGAACATTTTGTGGAAAATTTCGCTAAAAAATTTAGAAAATTAGAGAAAATTTGCGTTTTTCTGTGTCGATTCTAGAATATTTAAGAAAAATTTGTGTAAAATTTTGTTAAATTTTTTTTTAAATTAGAGATAACATACAAATAGACTTACAAATTTGGGTTTTTCTGTGTCGATTCTAGAAAATTAAAGAAAAATTTGTGGAAAATTTCGTTAAAAAATTTTGAAAATTAGAGAAAATTTGCGTTTTTCAGTCTCGATTCTAGAAAATTAAAGAAAAAATTGTGGAAAATTTCGTAAAATTTTTTTTAAATTAGAGAAAATTTGTGTTTTTCTGTGTCGATTCTAGAAAATTAAGGAAAAAATTGTTGAAAATGTCTTTACAAAATTTGGAAAATTAGAGAAAATTTGCATTTTCTGTGTCGATTCTATAAAATTAAAGAAAAATTTGTGGACAATTTTGTTAAAAATATTTGAAAATTAGAGATAACATAAGGATGGACTAACAAATTTGCGTTTTTCTGTGTCGATTCTAGAAAATTAAAGACAAAATTTTGGAAAATTTCGTTAAAAATTTTTGAAAATTAGAGATAACATACGGATTAACTTACAAATTTGCGTTTTTCTGTTACGATTCTAGAAAATTAAAGAAAAATTTGTGGAAAATTTCGTTAAAAAATTTTGAAAATTAGAAAAAAATTGCGTTTTTCAGAGTCGATTCTAGAAAATTAAAGAAGAAATTGTGGAAAATTTCGTTAAATTTTTTTGGAAATTAAAGATAACATACGAATAGACTTTGTGTAAAATTTCGTTAAAATTTTTTGAAAATTAGAGATAACATACGGATAGACTTACAAATTTGCGTTTTTCTGTGTCGATTCTAGAAAATTAAAGAAAAATCTGTGAAAAATTTTGAAAATTAAAGAAAATTTGGGGTTTTCTGTGTCGATTCTAGAAAATTAATGAAAAAATTGTGGAAAATTTCGCTAAAATTTTTTGAAAATTAGAGATAACATACGGATAGACTTACAAATTTGCGTTTTTCTGTGTCGATTCTACAAAATTTAAGAAAAATTTGTGGAAAATATCCTTAAAAGTTTTTAAAAATTAGAGATAACATACGGATAGACTTACAAATTTGCGTTTTTCTGTGTAGATTCTAGAAAATTAAAGAAAAATCTGTGAAAAATTTCGTTAAAAAATTTTGAAAATTAAAGAAAATTTGGGGATTCTGTGTCGATTCTAGAAAATTAATGAAAAAATTGTGGAAAATTTCGCTAAAATTTTTTGAAAATTAGAGATAACATACGGATAGACTTACAAATTTGCGTTTTTCTGTGTCGATTCTACAAAATTTAAGAAAAATTTGTGGAAAATTTCGTTAAATTTTTTTTTAAATTAGAGATAACATACGGATTGACTTACAAATTTGTGTTTTTCTGTGTCGATTCTAGAAAAGTAAAGAAACAATTGTGGAAAGTTTCTTTAAAAATTTTTGAAAATTAGAGAAAATTTGCGTTTTTCTTAGTCGATTCTAAAAAATTTAAGAAAAATTTGTGGAAAATATCCTTAAAAGTTTTTAAAAATTAGAGATAACATACGGATTGACTTACATATTTGCATTTTCTGTGTCGATTCGAGAAAATTAAAGAAAAATTTCTTGAAAATTTCGTTAAAAATTTTTGAAAATTAGAGAAAATATCGACAAACAAATTGTTTATTTTATTCTTCAAGCATCACATTTCTTCCACTGAAACCCCATTAGACAAGCTCCTTTGAACCGAAACTTTTTTAACTTTCCCCGTACAATTCAAATCATTTCAAGAATTCTACGAAAAAAACACTCCAAACATATTTCCTACTTCTAAATCCCCACAAAAAAGACCAAAACGGATTCTTATCCGATTAGTCAAAAAAAATTCACTCTAATTTTTTTCTCTATTTACATTTTGTTTGCTTAATTTAATTGTGGCATTGAAACCCCACGAACAAAAAAAACCTCCAAAAAATAAAAGATGAATGGAGAAATTCCAAGCGCAGGTAGAAAGAGCGCGGCGGACAGACGGACGGACCTCCGACCGATATTGATTCTTTTTTTTTCCCGATTATTTATTGTTTGCTTTCGATATTTAATCAATTAAATAGTTTTACTTGATTAAGTGTATCGGGAATCAAAACGATGAGTGGATGAATAAGATGTGGATGGATGGGTGCAGTCTAGACATTTAAATCTTGACTGTCTACTCAGAATACGACCATGCTCTATAAAGGGACCTGGGTGCAAGAAACCATTTGGGGCCCTAAATTTGAATCAGCTCGAAATTCAGAGATCTACAATAATAATGTTTATGATAAAATTTACTTTTCGGAAAGTTGTCAACGGAATATTATCAAGTTTTCATGTGCAAGAGTACATTAGTTTAGTTCATGATTATGTCCGGGCCCAGTTCTTGATTATGTCAATCGCGGGGCTCCGGTGCATAGACATCTATAGATATGCATATATCCATCATCCGCCGCACCCACCGCCCCCCACCCCCTAGATAGACCATAAAACCTCCCATTCATTCAGGATGGGCAGCCCAGATGGTTAGTGAAAACCGCCCAAGTTTTTGCCGCCCTGACCGGGAATCGAACCCGGGTCTCCCACTTGCCAGGCGGAGATTTTGTATAGTTAGATTCAATTAACTAAATTGTCTATGGATAGACTAAATTGGACTAAACTTGTTTGATTAAACTTGACTAAAATGGACAAATCGCCTATGAAACATCAAAATGTGAATAAGTCCGTCCATCTGTTTGAAATCGAGTTTTAAACTGAAATTAAAATTCTTGTAGATTCGAAATATCGAAATCCGTGAGAAATGAATAAACAATTCGTGCGGGACAGCACAGACAATGGCCGGTTGATGTCTTTCTCGTTTGGGTTCTGGTTGTTGTGGCCGGTTGCCTCGAACCTGTCATTTGCGCGGTCTCTGCGTGCAGGATGTTGTCTGCAGACCGCGCAGACAAATGATACATAATCACACGTTCCGTTTGGAAAATTGGACCGGCGGACTTCTCGTCTCCTCTCAACTCGCCGACAACAAAAAGCCATTGGAAATGGTTGATGGATTTCGTAATAAACACGCAATGTAAATAATTGTTTATTTTACTCAAATTATGTAGTTGAAGAAAATTTTATGCTTTCCGTCGATTTTAGTGAAATAATTGTGAAAAGTTTCGGAAAATGGAATGGAAAATCTTGAAAAGTAAGGAAATATTGACGAACAAATTAGAAAAATGTAATTTAGAATTGCCTGAAATATCGTACACATGACTTTTTTTAAAACGGACGGATAGACTTGCAAATTTGACTATTCCTATGTCGATTCCTAAGAGTCGTAGGGAAATTTGTGGAAAATTTCGTTGGAAAAATTTGAAGAAAAATTTTGAAAGAAAAAAATTTGCAACACACAAAGTAACGTCAGCCTATCTTGAACAAATATTAAAGCTGCCGAAGCTTAATCCACTAGGTCGACTATCTCCAACAAACGAAAAAAGCTTCAACCTATCTGCAATAAATAAAAATGTTTCGGCCTATCTGCAACACACAAAGTAACGGCCTATCCGGCCTATCAGAAACAAATAAAAAAGCTTCGACGTATTTGAGTCTGAAAAGTCTTCCGAATTAAAATTTGCAAACCGGATGTCTATGCGATTAGCACTTTTCTTGTAATCGCGAAACAAAAACCAAGCAAATTTTATGCAAAAACCAACTTTATCAATTTTATTATTATTCGACTTGGATTACAAGTTTCGGACTATATTTCCTGAACTAGACTAGGTTTCGCAGATTATAAACTAGTTTCTTATAGGAAATTATCTACAGAATCCAAAGTTGCTACTATCACTAGCTCCCTAGTTATCTCAACTCGAACTAGTTTGCATTTTTCAATCTCAACAAATTTTCTAGTTTTAAAACTTGATGGATAATTCCTAAACTAGACTAAATTTCAAGAACAGGAACCAATTACCTTATTTGAAAAAGTCTTGTGAATCCGAATTTGCAAACAGGAAGTCGCTGCGATTCGCACTTTTCCTTTAATCGCGAAACAAAACCCCAACAAATCTTAAACAAAAACAAATTATGAATTTCATTCTTGTTCGACTTGGATTATAAGTTTCAGTCTATATTTCCTAAATTGGACTAAATTTCGCAAATTATTAACTAGTTTCTTATAGGAAATTGTCTAAAGAATCCAAATTTGTGAACCGCAAGTTGCTACTGTCACTAGCTCCCTAGTTATCTTAACTCAAACTAGTTTGCATTTTTCAATCTCAACAAATTTTCTAGTTTTAAAACTTGATGGATTATTCCTAAACTAGACTAAATTGCAAGAACGGGAACCAATTACCTTATTTGAAAAAGTCTTGTGAATCCGAATTTGCAAACAGGAGTCGCTGTGATTCGCACTTTTCCTTTAATCGCGAAACAAACCCCCAACAAATCTTAAACAAAAACAAACTATTTATTTCATTCTTGTTCGACTTGGATTATAAGTTTCAGTCTATATTTCCTAAACTGGACTAAATTTCGCAGATTATTAACTAGTTTCTTATAGGAAATTGTCTAAAGAATCCAAATTTATGAACCGCAAGTTGCTACTATCACTAGCTCCCTAGTTATCTCAACTCAAACTAGTCTAAATTTTTCAACCCAACAAATTTTCTAGTTCTAAAACTTGATGAATAATTCCTAAACTAGACTAAATTTCAGGAACCAGAACCATTTACCGTATTTGAAAAAGTCTAGTGAATCCGAATTTGCAAACAGGAAGTCACTGCGATTCGCAATTTTCCTTCAATCGCGATACAAACGCCCAGCAAATCTTAAACAAAAACAAACTATGAATTTTATTCTTGTTCGACTTCGATTATAAGTTTCAGCCTATATTTCCTAAACTTTACTAAATTTCGCAGACTATTAACTAGCTTCTGATAGAAAATTTTTCAAAGAATTGAAATTTGCAAACCGGAAGTTGCTACTGTAACTAGCTTCCTAGTTATCTCAACTCAAACTAGTTTAAACTTAAATCTCAGAAACTTTTCTAGTTTTAAAACTTTATGGATAATTGCTTAACCAATCTAGATTCTTCCGACCTGAAACAATTTTTCGTTTCTAAAAGGTCTTGTGAATCCAAATTTGCAAACCGGAAGTCGCTGAGATTAACACTTTTCTTGTAATCGTGAAACAAACACCACACAAATTTTAAGCAAAAAGAAAGTATCAATTTTATTATTGTTCGACTTAGATTGCATGTTTCTATCTATATTTCCTAAACTAGACTAGATTTAGAAGACTATTAACTAGTTTCTTATAGGAAATTGGCAATGAAATCCAAATTTGCAAACCGGAAGTTGCTAGTACTACCAGTTCCCTAGTTATTTCAACACTAACTAATCTAAATTTTTAAATCCCAGCAATTTTTCTAGTTTTAGAACTTGATGGATAATTGCTTAACTAGCCTAGATTCTACCGACTAGAATCAATTTTTCCTGTTCTGAAAGGTCTTCGCGATCCAAATTTAAAAACTAAAAGTCGCAGCGATTAACACTTTTCTTCTAATCGCGAAAGACCACCAAGCAAATTTTAATGAAAAATAAACTTTTTTATTGTTCGACTTAGATTACAAGTTTCGGTCTATATTTCCTAACCTAGACTAGATTTTGCAGACTAATGACTAGTTTCTTATAGAAAATTGTCTAATGAATCCAAATTTGTGAACAGGAAATTGCTACTATGACTAGTTTCCTAGTTATCTCAACTCAAACTAATCTAAATTTTTCAATCTCGACAACTTTCAACTTTTAAAACTTGATGGATAATATAGATTTGGACCATCTGAAACTAATAAAAGGCTTCAAGGTATTTGCACCACTTAAAAGAGGTACGGCTTCTGCAATATTAAAGGCTTCAAGCTATTTGCACTCCTTAAAAAAGTTACAGCCTATCTGCAATATTAAAGGCTTCAGGCTATTTGCACTACTTAAAAGAGCTACGGCCTATCTACAATATTAAAAGGTTCAAGTTATTTGCACTCCTTAAAAAAGCTACGGCCTATCTGCAATATTACAGGCTTCAAGCTATTTGTACTACATAAAAGAGCTACGGCCTATCTGCAATATTAAAGGGTTCAAGTTATTTGCACTATTTAACAAAGCTACGGCCTATCAGCAATATTAAAAGCTTCAAGCTATTTGCACTACATGGAAGAGCTACGGCCTATCTGCAAAATCAATTGATACTTAAAATTTACGCACTAACCGAATTCTAATCACTCCCACAAAACCAGATCTGTCTTAAAATACCTCGGCCTACCTTTATACACACAAAAAAGTTTCGGCCTATCTGCAACAAATGTTAAAGCAGTCGAACATTAATCGACTAGGTCGAATGTCTCGAACAAACGAAAAAAGCTTCAACCTATCTGTCAAAAAAAATGTTTCGGTCTATCTACAACACATAAAGTTACATCGGCCTATTTGCAACAAAAAATTTAATCTATTTGTAACAAATTAAAAAGATTTCAACCGTCTGTAAATAATAAAAGGCTTCAAGCTATTTGCACTACTTGAAAGAGCTATTGCCTATCTGCAAAATTATAGGCTTCAAACTATTTGCACTATGTGAAAGAGCTACGGCCTATCTACAATATTAAAGGCTTCAAGCTATTTGCACGATATAACAGAACTACGGCCCATCTGCAATATTAAAGGCTTCAAGCTATTTCCACTACATGAAGGAGCTACGGCCTATCTGCAAAATCAATTGATTATAAAAATTCACGCACTGGCGAAATTCTAATCACCCCCACAAGAACAGATTGGTCTTAAAATGCCTCGGCCTATCTGTAGATAAATAAACAAGTTCCGGCCTGTCTGCAACATATGTTAAAGCAGTCGAAGCTTAATCGACTAAGTCGAATGTCTCCAACAAAAAAAGCTTCAACCTATCTGTCACAAATAAAAATGTTTCGGTCTATCTGCAACACATAAAGTAACGTCGGCCTATCTGCAACAAATAAAAAAGCTTCGACGTATCTGCAACAAAGAACAAAGCTTTTATCTATTTGTAACAAATTAAAAAGATTTGAACTGTCTGTAACTAATAAAAGACTTGAAGCTATTTGCACTACATGGAAGAGCTGCGGCCTATCTGCAAAATTAATTGATTTCTAAAATTCAAGTACTGACAGAGTCCTAATCACCTCCAACAAAACCAGATATGCCTTAAAATGCCTCGGAGAGATAAGCCGAGGCGATACCAATAAAAAGTTTCGGCCTATCTGCTACAAATGTTAAAGCAGTCGAAGCTTAATCGGCTAGGTCCCCTATATTGAAATTGAAGAAAACATGAACCAACAAATTTCAAGATTGTAATGTTAGGTCGTTTCAAACGACGATAATTTGAATTTGTTTTAATGAAAAATAGACGGATGGATTTACAAATTTGATTTTCTCTCAGTCGATTTCTAAAAGTCGTTGGAATTTTTTTGGAAAGTTTCGTTAGAAAATTTTGAAAATTGACGTAAATATTAACGAACAAATTTGAAAATTGTAATTTTAGGTCGTTTCTAACCACGATCATTCGAATTTGTTTTTATGAAAAACAGACGGACAGATTCACAAATTTTATTTTCTCTGCGTCGATTCCTAAAAGTTGCAGGAAAATTTGTGGAAAATTTCGGTGGAAAATTTTGAAAATTCAAGAAAATATTGACGAGGAAATTTAAAAAATGGGATTTAGAATTGTTTCATATGACGTTCACAAGAATTTGTTTTTATAAAATACAGACGGACAGACACACAAATTGGATTTTCTCTGCGTCGATTCCCAAGCGTCGCAGGAAAATTTTTGGAAAATTCCGTTGGAAAATTTAGAAAATTGAAGAAAATATTGAGGAGCGAATTTGAAAAATTAAATTTTTAGTTCTTTCAAATGACGTTCACATGAATTTGTTTTTATAAAAACCAGACGGACAGACTTACAAATTAGATTTTCTCCGCGTCGATTCCTAAAAGTCGGAGGAAAATTTTTGGAAAATTCCTTTATGCAAATTTGTTCGTCAATATTTTCCTTAATTTTCTAAATTTTCCTACGAAATTTTCTACAAATTTTCCTTTGAGTTTTAGAGTTAAATCCATTCCTAGTAAAGTTGTGCAAAATTTCGTTGGAAAAATTTGCAGAAAAATTCTGAAAAAAAAATCTGCCACGAATATTAAAGCTGCTGAAGCTTAATCCACTAGGTCGACTATCTCCAACAAACAAAAAACCAGGTTGAAGCTTTTTTTCTGATCTGCAGCAAATAAAAATGTTTCGGCCTATCTGCAACACACAAATCGGAAAAGTTATTATGGAAAATCTTGTAAATTGAAGAAAATCGACGTTCATTCAAATTTGTTTTTATGAAAAACAGACTTATAAATTTGATTTTCTCTGTATCGATTCCTAAAACTCAAAGGAAAATTTGTGGAAAAATTCGTTGAAAAATCTTGAAAATTATAGAAAATATTGACGAACAAATTTACAAAATGTATTTTAGAATTGCTTGAAATAACGTACACGTGAATATTGTTTTTTTAACGGACGGACAGACTTACAAATTTGAAATTTCCTCTGTCTATTCCTAGGACTCATAGAGAAATTTGTAAAATTTCGTTGAAAAAACTTGAAGAAAAATTCTGAAAAAAATATCTGCAACAGATTTTATAGCGGTCGAGGCTTAATCCACTAGGTCGACTATCTCCAACAAACGAACCTATCTGCAACCTATCTGCAACAAATAAAAATGTTTCGGCCTATCTGCAACTCATAAAGTAACGACGGCCTATCTGCAACAAATTAAAAAGCTGCGACGTATCTCCAACAAAGAATAAAGCTTCGATCTATTTGTATCAAATTAAAAAGATTTGGTCTGTCAGTCTTTCTGTCTGTAACTAATAAGAGGCTTCAATATATTTTCGCTACTTGAAAGAGCTACGGTCTATCTGCAATATTAAAGAAGACTATTTTAGAAGACTGTTAACTAGTTCCTTATAGGAAATTGGTTAGGAAATCCAAATTTGCAAACCGGAAGTTGCTACTACTACTAGTTCCCTAGTTATTTCAACACTAACTAGTCTACATTTTTAAATACCATCAATTTTTCAAGTTTTTGAACTTGATGGATAGTTGCTTAACTAGCCTAGATTCTACCGACTAGAATCAATTTTTCCTGTTCTGAAAGGTCTTCGCAATCCAAATTCGAAAACCGAAAGTCGCTGCGATTAACACTTTTCTTCTAATCGCGAAAGAAACACCAAGCAAATTTTAATAAAAAAGAAACTTTTTTATTGTTCAACTTAGATTACAAATTTCGGTCTATATTTCCTAAACTAGACTAGATTTTGCGGACTAATGACTAGCCTCTTATAGAAAATTGTCTAATGAATCTAAATTTGTGAACAGGAAATTGCTACTATGACTAGTTCCCTAGTTATCTCAACTCAAACTAATCTAAATTTTTCAATCTCGACAAATTTCCAACTTTTAAAACTTTATGGATAATAAAGATTTGGACCGTCTGTAATTAATAAAAGCCTTCAAGCTATTTGAAGTACTTAAAAGAGCTACGGCCTATCTGAAATATTAAAGACTTCAAGCTATTTGCACTCATTAAAAAAGTTACGGCCTATCTGCAATATTTAAAGGGTTCAAGTTATTTGCACTCCTTAAAAAGCTACGGCCTATCTGCAATATTAAAGGCTTCAAGCTATTTTCACTTCATAAAAGAGCTACGGCCTATCTGCAAAATCAATTAACACTTAAAATTCAAGCACTGGCCGAATTCTAATAACCCCACAGAACCAGAACTCTCTTAAAACGCCTAAGCCTACCTTTATGCAAATAAGAAAGTTTCGGCCTATCTGCAACAAATGTTAAAGCAGTCGAACCTTAATCGACTAGGTCGAATGTCTCAAACAAGCGAAAAAAGCTTCAACCTATCTGTCAGAAAAAAAATGTTTCGGTCTATCTGCAACACATAAAGTTACATCGGCCTATCTGTAACAAATAAAAAAGCGTCTGCGTATTGCAACAAAGAATAGAGCTTCGATCTATTTGTAACAAATTCAAAAGATTTGGACTGTCTGTAACTAATAAAAGGCTTGAAGCTATTTGCACTACATGAAAGAGCTGCGGCCTAGCAAAATTAATGAATTCTGAAAATTCAAGTACTGACAGAGTTCTAGTCACCCAAAAAAAAAAAACAGATTTGTCTTAAAATGCCTCGGAGAGATAAGCCGAGGCGCTACAAATAAAATGTTTCGGCCTATCTGCAACAAATGTTAAAGCAGTCGAAGCTTAATCGACTAGGTCCCCTATATTAAAATTGAAGAAAGCATTTACCAACAAATTTCGAGTTTGTAATGTTAGGTCGTTCCAAACGACGATAATTTGAATTTGTTTTTATTAAAAATAGACGGATGGACTTACCAATTTGATTTTCTCTCAGTCGTTGGAAAATTTTTGGAAAGTTACTTCAGAAAATTTTGAAAATGGAAGAAAATATTAACGAACAAATTTCAAAATTGTAATTTTATCTCGTTTCAAACCACGATCATCCGAATTTGTTTTTATGAAAAACAGACGGACAAATTCACTAATTTTATTTTCTCTGTGTTGATTCTTAAAAGTTGTAGGAAAATTTGTGGAAAATTTCGGTGGAAAATTTTGAAATTTCAAGAATATATTGACGTGGAAATTAAAAAAATGGAATTTAGAATTGTTTCAAATAACGTTCACATGAATTTGTGTTTATAAAATACAAACCGACACACACAAAAATTGAATTTTCGGAGGAAATTGAACGTCGGAGGAAATTTTTTGGAAAATTTTGTTGGAAAATTTTGAAAATTGAAGAAAATAATGAAGAGCGAATTTGAAAAATGGGATTTTGAGTTGTTTTTATGAAAACCAGACGGACAGACTTACAAATTTGATTTTCTTTGTATCGATTCCTAAAACTCAAAGGAAAATTTGTGGAAAATTTCTTAGGAAAATCTAGAAAATTAAGGAAAATATTGACGAACAAATTTGCATAAAGGAATTTAGAATTGCCTCAAATGACTTACACGTGAATTTGTTTTTTTTTTAACGGACCGACAGACTTACAAATTTGACTTTTCCTCTGTCTATTCCTAGGAGAAAAATTTGCAGAAAAATTCTGAAAAAAAATCTGCAACGAATATTAAAGCTGCTGAAACTTAATCCACTAGGTCGACTATCTCCAACAAACAAAAAAGCAGGTTGAAGCTTTTTTTCTGATCTGCAACAAATAAAAATGTTTCGGCCTATCTGCAACACACAAATCGGAAAAGTTATTATGGAAAATCTTGTAAATTGAAGAAAATCGACGATCATTCAAATTTGTTTTTATGAAAAACAGACGGAGAGACTTACAAATTTGATTTTCTCTGTATCGATTCATAAAACTTAAAGAAAAATTTGTAGAAAATTTCGTAGGAAAATCTTGATCATTTAAGAAAATATTGACGAACAAATTTACACAATGTAATTTAGAATTGCTTCAAATGACGTACACATGAATTTTTTTTTTACAGACAGACAGACTTTTCCTAGGAATTCCTAGGATTTGTAGGGAAATTTGTGCAAAATTTCGTTGGAAAAACTTGAAGGAAAATTCTGATAAAATTACCGGAGGTATATTAGAGCGGTCCAAGCTTAATTCACAAGGTCGACTATCTCCAACAAATGAACCTATCTGCAACATTTTTATTTAATGCAGATATTAAATAAAAATGTTTCAGCCTATCTGCAACTCATTAAGTAACGACGGCCTATCTGCAACAAATTAAAAAGCTTCGACGTATCTGCAACAAAGAATAAAGCTTCGATCTATTTGTATCAAATTAAAAAGATTTGGACTGTCTGTCTTTCTGTCTGTAACTAATAAAAGGCTTCAATATATTTTCGCTACTTAAAAAGAGCTACGGTCTATCTGCAATATTAAAGGCTTCAAGCTATTTGCACGACATGAAAGAGCTAACGGCCTATCTGCAATATTAAAGGCTTCAAGCTATTTGCACTACTTGAAAGACCAACGAGCTATCTGCAATATTAAAGGCTTTAGCACTACATGCTACGGCCTATCTGCAAAATCAATTAACTCAAAATTCACGCACTGACAGAATTCTCCCTCACAAGAACAGATTGGTCTTAAAATGGCTCGGCCTATCTCTACATAAGTAAAAAAGTTCCGACCTATCTGCAACAAATGTTAAAGCAGTCGAATCTTAATAGAGTGAATCGACTGAAGTTTAATCGCCTAAGTGACTCTAGCTCACTTATAGAACTGTAGGACTGTCTCTAACAAACGAAACAAGCTTCGACCTATCTGCAACAAATAAAAATGTGTCGGCCTATCCGCAACACACAAAGTAACGTCGGCCTATCTGCAACAAATAAAAAAGCTTCGACGTATCTGCAACAAAGAACAACAATTCAAAGGAAAATTTTCGGAAAAAAATTATTGGAAAACCTTGAAAATTGAAGAAAATATTGACGAGCGAATTTTAAAAATGGGATTTAGAGTTTTTTCAAATGACGTTCACATGAACTTGTTTTTATAAAAACCAGACGGGCAGACTTACAAATTTGAATTTTTTTGTCTCGATTCTAGACCTTCAATGGAAAGTTTTCGGAAAAGTTTTATTAGAAAATATTGAAAATTAATGAAAATATTAAAGAAAAAATTTCAAAATTATAATTTTATGTCGTTTCTTTGAATTTGTTTTTATAAAAACCAGACGGACAGATTTACAAATTTGATTTTCTCTATGTCGATTTCTATACGTCAGGGGAAAACATGTGAAAAATTTCGTTGGAAAAATTTTAAATTTGAAGAAAATATTGAGTAGCCAATTTGAAAAATGGGATTTGGAGTTGTTTCAAATAACGTTTACATGATTTGTTCTTATAAAGAACAGACGGACATACTTACAAATTTAATTTTCTCTGTATCGATTCCTAAACGTCGGAAGAAAATTTATGGAAAATTTTAAAAATTGAAGAAAATATTGACGAGCGATTTTGAAATATGGGATTTAAAGTTGTTTAAAATGAAGTTCTCATAAATTTTTTTCTATAATAAACAGACGGACAGACTTCCAAATTTAATTTTTTCTGTGTCGGTTCTAGAAATTGAAAGAAAAATTGTCGATAAAGTTTTGTTGGAAAATCTTGAAAATTGACGAAAATATTAACGAACAAATTTCAATATTATAATTTTAGAACGTTTCTTTGAATTTGTTTTTTTTTATAAAAACCAGACGCACAGACTTACAAATTTGATTTTCTCTGTGTGGATTCCTAAACGCCGGGGGAAAATTTCGTTGGAAAATTTTAAAAATTGAAGAAAATATTCACGAACGAACTTGAAAAATGGGATTTTGAGTTGTTTCAAATGACGTTAACATAAATTTGTTTCTATAAGAAACGAAGACTAATAGACTTTGAAATTTAATTTTTTTCTATGTCGGTTCTAGAAATTAAATGGAAAATTGTCGGTAAAGTTTTGTTGGAA
The DNA here is from genome assembly GCA_944588485.1 of Phosphuga atrata. Classification (NCBI taxonomy): domain Eukaryota; kingdom Metazoa; phylum Arthropoda; class Insecta; order Coleoptera; family Silphidae; genus Phosphuga; species Phosphuga atrata. Next base: position 68,425,950 of record OX155895.1, read on the forward strand.
AATCTTGAAAATTGACGAAAATATTAACGAACAAATTTAAAAATTATAATTTTACGACGTTTCTTTGAATTGTTTTTATAAAAACCAGACGGACAGACATACAAATTTTATTTTATCTGTGTTGATTCCTAAACGTAGGAGGAAAATTTGTGGAAAATTTCGTTGGAAAATTTCGAAAATTGAAGAAAATATTGACGAACCAATTTGAAAAATGGGATTTAGATTTCAAACGAAGTTCACATGAATTCGTTTCTGTAAAAAAACGGACGGACAGACTTACAAATTTGTTTTTTTTTCTGTGTGGATTCTAGAAATTCAAAGAAAAATTTGCGGAAAAGTTTTGTTGGAAAATATTAACGAACAAATTTCAAACTTATAATTTAAGGTCATTTCTTTGAATTTGTTTTTATAAAAACCAGACGGACAGATGTACAAATTTGATTTTTTCTGTGTCGATACCTAGCAGTCGGAGGAAAATTGGTTGAAAAATTCGTTGGAAAATTTTGAAAATTGAAGAAATCTTGACGAGCGAATTTAATAAATGGGATTTCGAGTTGTTTCAAATGATAATCACATCAATTTGTTTTTATAAAATAAAGGACAGACTTACAAATTTGATTTTGCCTCTGTCTATTCCTGTGAGTCGTAGGGAAATTTGTACAAAAATTTGTTTGGAAAAACTTGAAGAAAAATTCTGAAAAAAATACCGAAGTTATATTAGAGCGGTCGAAGCTTAATCCACTAGGTCGACTATTTCCAACAAACGAACATCTGCAACCTATCTGCAACAAATAAAAATGTTTCGGTGTATCTGCAACCCATAAAGTAACGACGGCCTATCTGCAACAAATAAAAAAGCTTCGACGTATCTGCAACAAAGAATAAAGCTTCGATGTATTTGTATTAAATTAAAAAGATTTGGTCTGTCTGTCTTTCTGTCTGTAACTAATAAAAGTCTTCAATCTATTTTCGCTACTTGAAAGAGGTACGGTCTGTCTGCAATATTAAAGGCTTCAAGCTATTTGCCCGACATGAAAGAACTAACGGCCTATCTGCATTATTAAAGGCTTCAAGCTATTTGCATTTCTTGAAAGACCTACGACCTATCTGCAATATTAAAGGCTTCAAGCTATTAGCACGACATGCTACGGCCTATCTGCAAAATCAATTAATTCTTAAAATTCACGCACTGACAGAATTGTAATCACTCCCACAAGAACAGATTGGTCTTAAAAAGCCTATCTCTACATAAGTAACAAAGTTCCGACCTATCTGCAACAAATGTTAAAGCAGTCGAAGTTTAATCGGCTGAAGCTTAATCGGTTAAGTGACTGTAGGTCTCTTATAGGACTGTAGGACTGTCTCTAACAAACGAAACAAGCTTCGACCTATCTGCAACAATTAAAAGTGTTTCGGCCTATCCGCAACACTCAAAGTAACGTCGGTCTATCTGCAACGAATAAAAAAGCTTCGACGTATCTTCAACAAAGAACAACAATTCAAAGGAAAATTTTCGGAAAAGTTTTATTGGAAAATCTTGAAAATTGAAAAAAACAAAAATGAACAAATTTGAAAATTATAATTTTACGACGTTTCTTTGAATTTGTTTTTATAAAAACGAGACGGACAGACTTACAAATTTGATTTTCTTTGTGTCGATTCCTTAAAGTCGGAGGAAAATTTGTAGAAAATTTCGTTGGAAAATTTTGAAAATTTAAGAAAATATTGACGAGCGAGTTTTAAAAATGGGATTTTGAGTTGTTTCAAGTGATAATCACATGAATTTGTTTTTATAAAATACAGACGGACAGACTTACAAATTTGTTTTTTTCTGTGGCGATTCTAGACATTCAAAGGAAAGTTTTCGGTAAAGGTTTTTTGGAAAATCTTGAAAATTGAAGAAAATATTGACGAAGGAATTTCAAAATTATAATTTTAGGTCGTTTCTTTGAATTTGTTTTTATAAAAACCAGATGGACAGACTTACAAATTTGATTTTCTTTGTGTCTATTACTAAACGTCGGAGGAAATTTTGTGGAAAATTTCGTTGGAAAATTTTGAAAATTGAAGAAAATATTCACGAACGAACTTGAAAAATGGTATTTTGAGTTGTTTCAAATGACGTTATCATGAATTTGTTTCTATAAAAACAGAAGAATACACTTTAAAATTCAATCTTTTTTCTCTGTCGGTTGTAGAAATTCAAAGGAAAATTGTCGGTAAAGTTTTGTTGGAAAATCTTGAAAATTGCCGAAAATATTAACGAAATTTAAAAATTATAATTTTAGGTCGTTTCCTTGAATTTTTTTATAAAAACCAGACGGACAGATATATAAATTTGATTTTTGACGATTCCTAGAAGTCGGAGAAAAATTTGTGACAAATTTTGTTGGAAAATTTTGAAAATTGAAGAAGATATTGACAAACGAATTTAAAAAATGGGATTTAAAGTTGTTTCAAATGTTAATCACATGAATTTGTTTTTATAAAATACAGACGGACAGACTTACAAATTTGATTTTATTCTGTATAGATTGCTTGAAGTCAGAGGAAAATTTGTGGAAAATTTCGTTGGAAAGTTTTGAAAATTCAAGAAAATATTGACGATGAAATTTGAAAACTGGGATTTAGAGTTGTTTCAAATGACGTTCACATGAATTTGTTTCTATAAAATACAGACGGATAAACTTTCAAATTTGATTTTTTCTGTGTCGGTTCTACAAATTCAAAGTAAAACTTTCGCTAAAGTTTTGTTGGAAAATCTTGAAAATTGAAGAAAATATTAACGAACAAATTTCAAACTTATAATTTTAGGTCGTATCTTTGAATTTGTTTTCATAAAAACTAGACGGACAGACTTACAAATTTAATTTTCACTGTGTCGATTCTTAATAGTCGTTGGAAAATTTGTGGAAAATTTGGTTGGAAAATCTTGAAAATGAAAGAAAATATAAACGAACAAAATTGAAAATCCTGTCTGTTTTAATATATATATATATATATATATTTGTTTTAATCTCTCAAGGGATCCAAAGAGAGAAAATATTTGTATTGCACAAAGGGCTACCGACCACGAGGTCTTTCTATCCATTTCTCAACATTTCCCTTCAAAATTTTATTAAACCTGTAAACAAATCAAATATCTGTAAACAAATATCTCCATCAAAAATGCTATTGATAAAATGTTCTGCAAAAGCCTACAAGAACGTTAATCCAAACAATAAGAAAGTAATAACAACAATAAAAATGACAAGAACAAGAACCAAACGAATAAATCCCATTTTTCTTTCAGTTTCATGTACGATATTTGTCTAGTCTGTCTCATCAAGGAGAATTATTTATTTATTCTCACGGCTTTATTTTTTGGGGGATATCGGCGCCGTCCTTTTTGGCGCGTCGCTGAGACCGACGCCCGACGACAGCCGACGCCATCCACCCCAAAAGAATACACGCTAGATTATATAAATCTGTCTTTGCGTGTTTTCGCACTATTTTTCTTTATCGCGGCTAGATCATCTCATCCACACACATCTTTATTCGCTTGTCTAGCAATTAATTAATAATCATCGAAAGTTTTTTTGCTTTTTCTTGAAACCATTGCTTTCATTGTTCATTGCTTTTTCTTAAAATTTTAACTTTCAACCACAATTTTGTTCATAATTTCATAATTTGTTGTGAAATTATAAAAAACTTTCCAGAAAAGCTTCCCTTTCGTGTTTCATACACAATTTTTTTCTCCAAAATTTTCAAAAACGATATAAGAATTTGTGGAGCAGTTTGACGGGCGAAGGGAAGGAACAAAAGATAACCTTTTGATATGCGAGATATCGTTTTCAAAAACCTTAGACTTACTAGAATCGACACAGCAAAAACCAAATTTAAAAATCTGTTTAACATCATTATAAGTACCTTATTTTTATTAGTATTTTGATGATGAGATTTGTGTCAAATTGGTTGCAGATTAATTTTGTCAAGTCGGAAATGAGCTGATGATCATCAAACGCCTGAACAGACTTCATAAATTATAACCTTCTCGACCACGTCAGCTTTCGAACAAAGAAAATTGCATCAAAATCGGTTCATTCGTTTAAGAGCTACGATTCCATAAACAGCCACTTATACGGACAGACTGACAGACAGACACGTCAAACATAACACCCCTCTTCTTGTGTCGGCGGTTAAAAAGCAAACACAAAAAGGGTGGTGTTGTAAATTTGACGTGTCTGTCTGTCAGTCTGTCCGTATTAGTGGCTGTTTATGGAAACGTAGCTCCTAAACGAATGAACCGATTTTGATGCGATTTTCTTTGTTTGAAAGCTGAAGTGGTTGAGAAGGATCTTAGCTATAATTTATGAAAATCTGTTCAGGCGTTTTATGATCATCAGCTCATTTATGGAATCGTAGCTCCTAAACGAATGAACCGATTTTGATGCGATCTTTTGGTTTGAAAGTTGACGTGGTCGAGAAGGTTCTTCAGCTATAATTTATGAAGATTTGTTCAGGCGTTCATTAGCTCATTTCCGACTTAAGTAACCCCCGACACAAAAAACTCTAAAAAGTAAAAAAACTAAATTTATCTCTTGCCCTTTTAACGTCATTAAAAGTATCTATTATTATTTTGATGATGAGATTTGTGTCAAATTGGTTGCAGATTAATTTTGTCAAGTAGGAAATGAGCTGATAATCATCAAACGCGTGAACAGATTTTCATAAATTAGCTAAGAACCTTCTCGACTACTTCAGCTTTCAGACAAAAAAAATCGCATCAAAATCGGTCCATTCGTTTAAGAGCTACGATTCCATAAACAACCACTAATACGGACAGACTGACAGACAGACACGTCAAACTTATAAAACCCCTCTTCTTATGTCGGCGGTTAAAAACAAACATAAAAAGAGGGGTGTTATAAATTTGACGTGTCTGTCTGTCAGTCTGTCCGTATCTGTGGCTGTTTATGGAATCATAGCTCCTAAACGAATGAACAGATTTTGATGCGATTTTTTTGGTTTGAAAGTTGACGTGGTCGAGAAGGTTCTTCAGCTATAATTTATGAAGATTTGTTCAGGCGTTCATTAGCTCATTTCCGACTTAAGTAACCCCCGACACAAAAAACTCTAAAAAGTAAAAAAACTAAATTTATCTCTTGCCCTTTTAACGTCATTAAAAGTATCTATTATTATTTTGATGATGAGATTTGTGTCAAATTGGTTGCAGATTAATTTTGTCAAGTAGGAAATGAGCTGATAATCATCAAACGCGTGAACAGATTTTCATAAATTAGCTAAGAACCTTCTCGACTACTTCAGCTTTCAGACAAAAAAAATCGCATCAAAATCGGTCCATTCGTTTAAGAGCTACGATTCCATAAACAACCACTAATACGGACAGACTGACAGACAGACACGTCAAACTTATAAAACCCCTCTTCTTATGTCGGCGGTTAAAAACAAACATAAAAAGAGGGGTGTTATAAATTTGACGTGTCTGTCTGTCAGTCTGTCCGTATCTGTGGCTGTTTATGGAATCATAGCTCCTAAACGAATGAACAGATTTTGATGCGATTTTTTTGGTTTGAAAGTTGACGTGGTCGAGAAGGTTCTTCAGCTATAATTTATGAAGATCTGTTCAGGCGTTTGATAATCATCAGCTCATTTCCAACTTAAGTAACCCCGACACAAAAAAAACTCTAAAAAGCAAAAAAACTAAATTTAGCTCTTGCCCTTTTAACGTCATTAAAAGAACCTATTATTATTTTAATGATGAGATTTGTTTCAAAATGGTTGCAGATTAATTTTGCCAAGTAGGAAATGAGCTGATTATAATCAAACGCGTGAACAGATTTTCATAAATTATCGGTAAGAACCTTCTCGGCCTATTCAGCTTTTAAATAAAAAAAATTGTATCAAAATCGGTTCATTCGTTTAAGAGCTACGTTTCCATAACCATCCACTAATACGGACAGACTGACAGACAGACATGTCAAACTTATAACACCCCTCTTCTTGTGTCGGCGGTTAAAAAGCACACATAAAAAGAGAGGTGTTATAAATTTAACGCGTCTGTCTGTCAGTCTGTCCGTATTAGTGGCTGTTTATGGAATCGTAGCTCCTAAACGAATGAACCGATTTTGATGCGAATTTCTTTGTTTGAAAGCTGAAGTGGTTGAGAAGTTTCTTAGCTATAATTTATAAAATTCTGTTCAGGCGTTTTATGATCATCAGCTCATTTATCATCAACAAAATACTAATAGGTACTTTTAATGAAGTTAAACAGATTTTTAAATTTGGTTTTTCTCATCATCAAAATATTAATATATATTAATATATTAATGAAGTTAAAAAGGCAAGAGAGAATTTTTTTTTTTTTTTACTTTTTAGAGTTCTTTTGTGTCGGGAGTTGCTATAAATGGTATTAACGTATTAACGCCACCGCAGCGAGAGGTTGCGCTACCGCGCAATATGTGGTCTGGATTTATCTGCCCTAAGATAACTTAATCTAACCCTTATCCAATATTTTTCTTATTTCATATCGAGAGGTCGCGCTACCGCGATATATGGTCTGCATTTATCTGCTCCATTATAACCTAATCTAACCATCCATCTAGCTGCGGTGGCGTTAGTACGTAAGTACGCTAAAAATTTTTAGTGTTATTTTATTTCAAAGAAGACAATCCAACAAGAAAACTTGTAATTACAAAGCGACTTTAACAACAAATTATTATTTATATTTTATTTTTACAACAATTTGTTGTTAGTATTCAGCCGTTATCTAAGCGCTGGGCGTCGGACAAGACTTTCATTTTAAAGCTAATCTTGCGGCCGGACGAGATAAACGTCGGGTTTACCTGCCTGGAATGCCGTCCGAAAATTGCTGCGTTCATTCGTCCTCTCTCTCCCGCTCTTTGTGCACACTTCAACAGCTCCTCTCTTTCTCTCTCTGTTTACTTTGTCGATTTTCCTACGTTCTAATTATCCTTAATCACAACTCTTACTACCTTAAAAAATATCCCATCAATAATTTTCTTCATTTTTATAAAAAAAAAAAAAATCTGTATCGTTTCCAAAAAGTCAATGGAAAATTTGTGCAAAATTTAATTAAAAAATCTTGAAAAATAAAGAACATATCAATTATATAATTCCTGCTGATGAACTTGGTTGCCTACTCAAAGCTAGTATCTTTTGTTAAAGTAGCAGGTTTGCTGTTATAGTTTCCGTGGTGTAGTGGTTATCACATCCGCCTAACACGCGGAAGGTCCCCGGTTCGATCCCGGGCGGAAACATTTTTGCCCCCGTAACCACATTTTAATCAGAGTAATTTTTAGACAGACGACAGCAGGGGAGCAATTAGCGTCGGCGTCAGGCTGAGAGCCGACAAGGATGAGGGGCGACTAAATAGCCGGTTCAAGAGTTTGTAATAGGCGATGGACGGATGGCACTCTTAAGGGTGAAAACCGAGTCTGGTTAGGTCTAGACAGAAGTTTTTTGTCTGTTTGCTCTTGGGGGAGGTTGCAGGTGCGGACTATTTAACGTTCGCTAAGGGCCAGACAGATAAGTGTAAACACGCAAATAGACTAGACTAGATAGTCGAAGCTTGATAAACAAGTTGGTTTTTGGCCAATAACGTCGGTGTAATATTTCATGCCGAAATCTGTTTACGATAGACGGACAGAATAATATTTTCGCAAATTACTGCCAATTTTTCATTGATTTCCCGACGACAAAACATCCCCCCTCGCGTCGATTAGTTACTTTTACAAAAACACATCGACAAACAGTCTTAGTCTGTATAATAGCTCTTCTCCATGATCTTCACTTAATCCCCTCCTGTAATAGTCACATCGATAATCTATTATCTTAGTCTTGTTAGTGTCTTATCGACTTACAATTTATCAGAGTAATAGACTACCAAATTGAACAGCTTTGCTTGATCAATCCTGGCCTAGATCCAAGCCTAGTCAATCGTCCAAATAAGATTAGGCAACATTAGACTTATTTCCTCCTATCTGGTCTTGCTTGGTTTGTCTGGTTTGTCTGATCTTGCCTCGTCTTATCTGGTCTTGTATTGCTTTGTCTGATCTTGTCTGGACTTGTCTGGGCTTATCTCATATTGCCTGGTTTTGTCTGGTCTTGTCTGGTCTATCGCCGACCAAAGAACCAAATGCTGTAAGGCGAAAAGAGCACTCACTAGGGAAAATAGGAAAGAAAACTGAGCACACAACACAATAGAGTATTTGAAAGAGAATTACAAGGAAGAGCGATGAACCCTTAAAAAGCAAATAAAAGAAGCAAAAAAACAAGCATGGATCGCACTATGACAGGAAATAGATGTGGGACCATCTTTAAACCGGTTGTACCACTCCTTAATCTGTGTGATGCCCATAGCATCGTCACCGAAAGCCGTGTGAATCTTCCGAATGGTTTCCACCTGCTACTCGCCCAGTTTCTGGCAAAATTTTATGCACTAACGCTGCTCCATTCATTTTACTTGCATTGAGAAACCGACGAGAGCACTACACACTACGTCACTCGAACACTGCTCAACAGCAGCTGACGCTATCTACAGGCGGGAAAAAATTCACGCATGCGCGCGAAGGTACAAGGTCGGCTCATGCAAGCGAGCATGATTCAAATCCATCAGGTTTTCAAAATTAAAAATAAGGTCTGATACTTTTCTAACAGAGTAGTACTTTACGTACAACCTCGAGGTTTCCCTGGAGAGTGTGGGACCCCCCATCCAGATGGTCGGGATTGCTTTACTCACTAAAAACTCCTCCTCGGTTACATGGAAATCAGTGGAATTGCCTTAAAGTATGACTACGCTGAGATCCACAAATTATTTCATCTTTGCCTACTTCCTCCTCCTTCTTTCCGATTATTTCCTTGATTGCTCCTTCTATTACATCCCATTTATCCTGGCTTTCTAACATTAACTTTATTATGTTGTTCTTTGTGAGCTGTTCCCCTACTTTGTCTACGGCTTCTTCTCTTACAGTGTGCCACCTGTAACACCACAGGACCGTGTGCTCCGGCGTATCTCGTTGACCGCAATATCTGCACTCTTCGCTTGTGATTAATTTAAATCTAAATAGATACCTATTAAAACAGCCATGTCCGCTAAACCTATCCCGACCATCTGGATGGGGAGTCCCACACTCTCCAGGGAAGCCTCGACGGCGTACGTAAAGTATTTCCCCCTACTACGATAAAATGGTCTTGTCTCGACTTGTCTGGCCTTGTCTGGTCTTGTCTATCCAACTTGGTATTACTCCAACGTCTGAATAAATCCACCGAAATTCTTACCACCATCAAAAGAAGGAAACTGTAATATTTCGGGCATGTTATGAGAGCCGAAAAATACCGATTACTGCAGAACATCATGCAGAGAAAAATTTATGGTAAAAGAAAGCCGGTCCGCAGAAAAGCATCATGGCTCAAGAATCTACGTGACTGGTATAAACTCAACTCAAGCTCTCTGTTCAGACTTGCCGTCGATAGAGTAAGGATAGCCTTGTTGGTGACCAACGTTCTTGAAGGACATGGTACTTAAGAAGAAGATGTTCGCTAAGGAACTGGGTGAGGTGGTGTCCCACTTCTCCGTGTTCCCTTTGAATCCACGGCTTTAGTTCGGGAATTAGTTCCTTCGTCCACTTAGCGGTAGTGCTATCCTGCGACCATTCTTCTTCCCACTTATTTAAAGTAGCCTCCTTGGTTCTGAGTCTTTCTTCTTTTTTGTTTTCTGCTTCATCGTAGGTATGCTCTAGTACCAGCAGATGGATTGGTATCATGCCTGCAATCACCTGTATGGCCTTTTTGTATACCGTCTTATAGGCACACGCAATCTTGAGGGCTGCCTTTCATTGAGTCTTTTCTTCTATATTTTTTCTTCTGTTTTAATGGCCCACTCACGCCACGTCGGTGTTCCGTAGAGGAGTATAGAGTTTACCACGCTGTATATCACTTTTCGTTGGGATTATCCCTAAGAGACCGAATCCTTAACACAGAAATCCGGAGAAGATCGGGAGTAGCAGATGCAATAAAACGAATAACAACCTTGAAGTGGAACTGGGCAGGGCACATTGAGGTAATGAAGGACAACCAGACAAATAATGGAATGCAGATCAAGACATGAAGCTTTCCGAAGCAGAGGACTCCCACCTGCAAGATGGTTCTATGATATTAAACGTATCCATACAAATTGAATGCAAGCAGCGCAAGACCGACAGATTTGAAAGCAGTCACGGGAGGCCTACGTCTAGCAGTAGACTACGATAGGCTAATTGATGATGATGATGATGATACCACTTTCCTAGCCCCTGTCTTGCACCTCTTGTATTCAGCATTATTCGTGCAAGTGCCTCTATAGTTATATCTGCCTTCTTAGTTACTCTAGTGATGTGGGCTCCCATATTCATATTATGTCTAAAAGTGACACTTTGATATTGTAGCTTGGGTTTGTCGGTTATCGGTTATGAGATGGTTTTCAATTTTTTTTTGTCGGGCAGTATTACGGCTTCTGTCTTCTGCGGTGCCAGTTGTAGTGTTTCCTACCTTCCATCCAACTTTGAATCTTTTTTATAGCCAGCTCTGTGTCTCTTTCCAAATTTTCTTTGTTGTCTCCACTTACTATAAGCGCAAGGTCATCTGCGTAACCTATCAGTGTGGCTTCGTATGGCATTAGCTCTCTAAGTATGTTATCGTAGAACAGGTTCCAGAGTGTGGGGCCTATTACTGAACCCTGTGGAACCCCGCATGTCATTTCTAGGCTATGCTGTTCACCTACAAGTATTTTTCGGTTTCCGAAATAGCTACATATCACGTTCACCAGGTACGGCCATATCTGCCTTTCTTGTAGCGTTCTGATGATGTCTTCTATGGTCGTCTGAAACAGTTCTGGGTTTATCTCGGTAATACTTTTAATTACTTCTGGTGGTATTCCAGCCGGGCCCGCCGCTTTGCCAGCTCGCAATCTCCTTCCGGCTTCTTTTATTTCCTCTAATATGACATCCGGGATTTTCTCGGGTGCGATTGTTAGTGTAGGCCATATCCTTCTTGGGTGGTTCGGGAAAAGACTTCTCGCTATTTCTAGCTGCTTATTATCTGTTAGGGTAATTGCTATTGGGATTTCTATTTTCCCCGTGACAATTTGTAGCCCATCCCCCATTTGTCTATGTGATGGGAATCACACAGATTAAGGAGTGGTTGCCGAAGCTGCTGACGGCGGAGCAAATGCAAGTTCGTGTTGAAGTCTCACAGGACATGCTGGACTCCATAAACAGTGACCCCGACTGCATGAACACTGGTGACGAGTCCTGGGTGTACGGGTACAACCCGCAAACTAAATCCCAGTCATCACAGTGGAAGCATTCCACGTCACCAAGGCCAAAGAAGGCCCGCCAAGTGCGCAGCAATGTCAAAGTGATGCTGGCTGCTTTCTTTGACTCCGGCGGGTACACAACACAGGATCAAACAATCAGCAAAGAGTTCTATAGGGATGTCCTACGTCGCCTACGTGATGCTGTGCGGCGCAGCGACTGGAGTTGTGGTCATCAGGAATTTGTCGACTCCATTAAGACAATGCTCCAGCATGTCTTATCCAAGCATATACAATGCGATATGGCACCCTGCGACTTCTGGCTATTCCCCAAAGTCAAGAGGCCATTGAAAGGAACGCGATTTCAGACAAGAGAGGACATTATGGCTGCAAAAAGTGCTGTTGCCCACCACTTCAGCAATTTGTCGGATAGTCACACGACGGTCCCGCATCTCCACAGCTTTCACTTTTCTCGGCGAAATTCGTGCCGAAGCTGCTGACGGCGGAGCTAAAGCAAGTTCGTGTTGAAGTCTCACAGGACATGCTGGACTCCATAAAGAGTGACCCTGACTTCATGAACATCATAATCACTGGTGATGTGTCCTGGGTGTACGGGTACTACCCGGAAACCAAATCCCATTCGTCACAGTGGAAGCATTCCACGTCACCAAGATCAAAGAAGGCCCGCCAAGTGCGCAGCAACGTCAAAGTTTGACTCCCGCTGAATGGTACACCACGAGTACACAACACATGGTCAAACAATCACCAAAGAGTACCATAGGCATCTCCTACGTCGCCTACGTGATACTGTGCGGTGCAAACGATTGGAGTTGTGGTCATCAGGAAATTGGCGACTCCATCACGACAATGCTCCAGCACTTGGTTCACAATTTTTTGGCGAAAAACCAGACTCCTCTGGTTCGACAGGCTCCTTACACTCCTGATATGGACCCCGCGACTTCTGGCTATTCCCCAAAGTCAAGAGGCCATTGAAAGGAACGCGACTTGAGACAAGAGAGGACGTTATGGCTGCAACGACAGCCGAGCTAAAGTCGATTCCGAAAGAGACTTTTTCGAAACGCTTCCAACAATGGCGGCACCGCTGGGAGAAGTGTGTGGAGTCCCAAGGAGACTACTTTGAGGGTGATTAGGTTTCCAACGCTCCAGGTATGCCAGTTTTTTTTACCGGCTAAAGGTCGGATACTTTTCTAACAGACCACGTATTTGCCCCTCCTCTGAAAAAAAGGTCTTGTCTGGTCTTGTTTAATCCTGTTTGGTCTTGTTTGGTCTTGTCTCATCTTGTCTGGTCTTGTGTGATCTCTAGGGGTGTAATGATAGTTCGCCTCCCCGTGGTGCACCCTAGATAGCGTTTTATAAAACGTGAACTAAATGAACTAACAATAGCTGGCAACCAAACAATATCCTGGTCAATATCATGACAATATCTGAGAACAACTGCGGAGCTGTAAGACAAGTGGGCAGGGCAATGGGCATTCCTGAACCTCAGGCACATTTAGAAATGCCCACTAAGGTCCTACCGAGAATATCTGGTCTTGTCTGGACTTGTCAGGTCTAGTCTGGTCTTACATGGTTTTGTCTGGTCTTGTTTGCTCTTGTCTGAATATTTCTGCTCTTCTCTGTTTTTTCTGCTCTTGTCTGATCTTGTCTGGTCTGGTATGTTCTAGTCTGGCTTTGTCTGGTGTTGTTTAGTCTTGCCTGGTCATGTTGAGCCTTGTCTGAACTTGTCTGGTCCTCTCTGCTCTTGTCTGCTATTGTTTGGTCTCGTCTGTTTGGTTTTCTCTGTTCCTGTCTGATCCTGTCTGGTCTTGTCTGGTATTGTCAAATCTTGTCTGCTTATCCCTGGTCTTGTCTGGTCTTGTCTAGGCTTGTCTCGTCTTCTCGGGAAATGTCTGGTCTTGTCTAGCCTGGTCTGGTTTTGTCTAGTCTTGTCTAGTCTAATACAGTCTTGTCCAGTCTTGTCTCGAGTTGTCCAGTCTTGTCCAGTCTTGTCTAGTCTTGTGCAGTCTTGTTCAGTATTCTCCAATCTTGTCCAGTTTGTCCAGTTTTGTCCAGTCTGGTCCAGTTTGGTCTAGTCTGGTCTGGTCTCATCTAGTCTCGTGTCTAGTCTCGTGTCTAGTCTCGTGTCTAGTCTCGTGTCTAGTCTCGTGTCTAGTCTCGTGTCCAGTCTCGTGTCTAGTCTCGTGTCAAGTCTCGTGTCTAGTCTCGTGTCTAGTCTCGTGTCTAGTCTCGTGTCTAGTCTCGTGTCTAGTCTCGTATCTAGTCTCCTGTCTAGTCTCGTTTCTAGTCTCGTGTCTAGTCTTGTGTCTAGTCTCGTGTCTAGTCTCGTGTCTAGTCTCGTATCTAGTCTCGTAACTAGTCTCGTCTAATCTTGCCTAGTCTTGTCCAGTCTTTTCTTGTCATTTTTAGTCTTCTCTAGTCTTGTTTAATCTTGTTTAGATTTGATCTGAATTAGTCTTGTCTAATCTTATTAGAACATATCTAGTCTCCTTTAATCGGCACTCATCTTGTCTAATCCTATCTTGAATATAGTCCGGATTAGTCTTATTATATTTAGTCTAAACCAGTGTAAGATTATTTGTTTAATCTAAGCTTGTCTAAGGTAATCTGTTCTCAACTAAATCTAAAGCTATTTAACGTTATCTAATCTAAATCATTTCAATCACGCCGTTTATCTCTTCTTCATATTCGTTTCCTCATTTTCGGTTTCCGGCGCGCGAGTTCAATTCAGCTTTCGCTGATAATTTATCCTTCTGTATGGGGATGTAGATTAATAAACAAATTAGCGTTGGAATGAATTAATTACAACATTTTTTGTTGTATAATTCGTGTAAAAAGTGAGCGAGAGAGTGAGCATGTAATGGTTCGGGTACGAAGTCCGGGCCTGGCGCCAAGACGGCGCCAACCATCCCCACCACGGGCAGGTCTAGACCAGTCCGCGGTTGTGTCGAGCTCGAGCGAGGAGTCGCGAGTCAGTCCAACACTGAGCCTCAATCTGAGCGCATCGCAAGACAGATGAGAGCAAACCGTTTTGGGAAAAACTCTGCGTTTGATGGAAACAAGGCGTTCGTTGAGGTGCAAAAATGGATTTTTGCGCGTGAATTAAACCGAAACGTGCGGAATTTTTGTGAAACAGTGATTTTTTGTTTTGTTTTGTTTCCAAGTTTTTAGTGTTTATTTTGTGAATTTGTTTTTGTTTACTTTCCTGTGAATTTCGTAACGGTTTTCATACTAAAAGCGTCTTTGGTATCCCTCGGGTAATTGCAATAGCACCTGGTGTCTGCTTTCCCCGGTAACTTTTGTACAGATAGCAAAGAGATTTGTAAGTTTCCGTGAAAGCCAAATGCTGGTCAGGCGCCATCCCCCAGAAAAATCGTTTCATGTTCATGTTTCGGAGCAGACGGAACAATCTGACTAAACAGCTGGTGAAGGCTCGGAAGAGACGCGGGGATGAAGCTAGGCGTCCGGCTGAGGCGCAAGACGACGAGAAAACTCTCGTCGAACTGCTCAAAAAGCTCAAAGAAAACCAGCTGGAGATGCTGTACAGGGCGGTCGAGAGCCGGGGACAGAACCTCTCCAACTGCGTGCTCCTGCCGCGCGATCTGCACGATCCCCACGTGTTCTGCTGCCAGATCTGGCGCTGGCCAGAGCTGAGGAACTCTTGTGAGCTGAGGAGGCTACCGGCCTGCCGCTCCGCCTCCGATCCCGTTTACATTTGCTGTAATCCCTATCACTGGAGTCGACTCTGTCAACCAGGTAAACAATTTATTCTAAACAAATCCCATTAGAATTCCAATTGATAACACAAAATCTAATTAAGCAAATACTAAGTAGTCTACATAGTTAATGCGTTAAGTAACAAATCAGAAGGTCTCGGGTTCGATCGAGAAATCAAATTTGTAATTGATAAACGCCAATCTTAGAAATGCTAGGATTAAATCTAAATTACTTGTCTAAAGAGGGCGGTTGGCCAAACAAGACTAAGATTAGCTTTCGAATAAATGTACAAAGAACTAAATTATTTGAATTGAATTGTTTTAAGTCATTTAACAGCTAAATAGAGAAATCGGGTTATTAATTTTAAATAAATCTTAGGACTTGTGAATACGTTTTAATTGGTATTTATAGTTTTGCTAGTCTTAATACTTAAGCTACTGCTTTCTTCTTTATATCTAGATATGTCTAGATATTATACTACAAATTAGTTTGTTTGTAATTAAACCGAAACGTGCGGAATTGTTGAGAAGTGGGAAAATTGGGTTTTTAGAAGAAAAATATTCGAAAGTGATTTTTACTTACCTTGCCGTAAAGATAACACCAATATAATTAGTATAAGCTTGTAGAGGAAACTTTTAGCTACATTTAGATAAATTTTCGTGAAAATTGTTCATTCGGTTTTCGACTTGTCAAGGAAAATGTAGACGTGTCCAATTTTGCAACTTATTTGCTGCAGTCAAGATTTCACGATTTGTTCTAACTAGTCCAATAAGACAATGTCAAAGTAATTAGTGTTAGTTTATAAAGCAAACTTTTAGCTGTATTTCAAGAAATTTTCATTTAAATTCTTGGTTTTGTTTTCGAGTTGTCGAGGAAAATGCAGACGCGTCCATTTTTTAAAAAAACTTGGAGCTTGTTTGTAGCAGTCAAGATTCCTCGAACTGTAATAACTAGTCCACTAAGACAATATCAATTTGTGTTGGGTTATAAAGCAGACTTTTAACTAGATTTAAGTATATTTTCATGTAAATTCTTGGATTTGATTTCGACTTATCTAGGAAAATGTTATCGCCTTGTGTTTTGTAAAAACTTTCAACTTGATAGTCATAATTCAAGATTCTTCGATCTATACTAACTAGTCCACCAAGATAATATCGATGTACTTAGTATCAGTTTATAGAGCAGACTTTTAGCCATATTTGACGAAATTTTCATTTAAATTCTTGGATTTGTTTTCGAGTTATCAAGGAAAATACAGACGCGTTCAATTTTGGAAAAACTTTGAACTTGTTTGTCACAGTCAACAATCCTCGATCTGTAATAACTAGTCCACCAAGGCAATATCAAAGCAATTATTGTTAGATTATAAAGCAGACTTTTAACTAGATTTAAGTACATTTTCATGTAAATTCTTGGATTTGTTTTCGAGTTATCGAGGAAAATGTTATCATATAATGTTATAACTTGATAGTCGTAAACAAGATTCTTCGATCTGTACTAACTAGTCCACCAAGGCAATATCAATGTATTTAGTATCAGTTTATAGAGCAGACTTTTAACTATATTTGATGAAATTTTCATTTAAATTTTCCGATTTGTTTTCGAGTTATCGAGGAAAATATACACGCATTCAATTTTGGAAAACCTTTGAACTTGTTTTCGCATTCAAGATTGCTCGATCTGTAATAACTAGTCCACTAAGACAATATCAATGTAATTAGCCTTAAGTTATAAAACAGACTTTTAACTAGATTCAGGTACATTTTCATGTAATTATTTGGATTTGTTTTCGAGTTATCGAGGAAAATGTTATCGCGCTATATTTCGTAAAAACTTACAACTCGATAATCGCAATCAAGATTCCTCGATCTGTACTAACTAGTCCACGAAGACAATATAAATGTGCTTAGTATCAGTTTATAGAGCAGACCTTGAGCTATATTTGACGAAATTTTCATTTAAATTTTTGGTTTTGTTTTCGAGTTATCGAGGAAAATGCAGACACGTCCATTTTCCTCGATTTGTAATAATTATTCCAAGACTAATTATTTCCAAGACTAGAAGTTAGATTATAAAGAAGACTTTTAACTAGATTTATGTACATTTTCATGTAAATCTTTAGATTTGTTTTCGAGTTATGGAGCAAAATGTTATCGCGTTATATTTTCTAAAAACTTTCAACTTGATACTCGCACTCAAGATTCTTCTATCTGTACTAACTAGTCCACGACAATATCAATGTACTTAGTATCAGTTTATATAGCAGACTTTTAGCTATATTTGAAGAAATTTTCATTTAAATTCTTCGATTTATTTTCGAGTTATTGATGAAAATATACACGCATTCAATTTTGGAAAAACTTACAACTTGTTTTTGCATTCAAGATTGCTCGATCTGTAATAACTAGTCCACTAAGACAATATCAATGTAATTAGTCCAAGGTTATAAAACTGACTTTTAACTAGATTCGAGTACATTTTCATGTAAATTCTTGGATTTGTTTTCGACTTATAAAGGAAAATGTTATCGCGTTATATTTTGTAAAAACTTACAACTTGATAGTCGCAATCAAGATTCTTCGATCTGTACTAACTAGTCCACCAATACAATATATATTAGTATCAGTTTATAGAGCAGACTTTTAGCTATATTTGACGATATTTTCATTCCAATTCTTGAATTTGTTTTCGAGTTATCGAGGAAAATACAGACGCGTTCAATTTAGGAAAAACTTTGAACTTGTTTGTCGTAATTATATTTTAATTACTCATGCTCTAAAAGTGCTTTCTTGGCGCACGTTTCTTAGTGCGACAAATGCCAAGACACAACAGTCAAGATTCCTCGATCTGTAATAACTAGTCCACCAAGGCAGTATCAAAGCAATTAGTGTTAGATTATAAAGCATCCTTTTGACTAGAACTAGGTACATTTTCATGTAAATTTTTGAATTTGTTTTCGAGTTATCGAGGAAAATGTTATCGCGTTATATTCTGTAAAAATGTTTAACTTGGTAGCAATAAAGATTCCTCGATCTGTACTAACTAGTGCACCAAGGCAATATCAATGTACTTAGTACCAATTTATAGAGCAGACTTTTAGCTATATTTGACGAAATTTTCATTTAAATTCTTGGATTTATTTTCGAGTTATCGAGGAAAATACAGACGCTTTCAATTTAGGAAAAACTTTGAACTTGTTTGTTGTAATTATATTTTTATTACTCATGCGTTAAAAGTACTATCTTGGCGCACATTTTTTAGTGCGACAAATGACACTTTTAGCAATCGCAAATATTAAATATCGCTAAGTTACATTTAAAAAAAACAATTAAATAACTAACCTAACCTAACTAGTCCACCAAGTCAATATCAATGTATTTAGTATCAGTTTATAGAGCAGACTTTTAGCTATATTTTACGAAATTTTCATTAAAATTCTTGGATTGGTTTTCGAGTTATCGAGGAAAATACAGATGCGTTCAATTTAGGAAAAACTTTGAACTTCTTTGTAGTAATTATATTTTTGTTTGGGCATTTTTGGACAAATGCCACTTTTAGCAATCGCAAATATTAAATATCACTAAGTTACATTAAAAAAAACTATTAAATAACTAACCTAACCTAGCTAGTCCACCAAGTCAATATCAATGTATTTAGTATAAGTTTATAGTACAGACTTTTAACAAATTTTCATTTAAATTCTTGGATTTGTTTTCGAGTTATCGAAGAAAATACAGACGCGTTCAATTTGGGAAAAACTTTGAACTTGTTTGTCGCAATTATATTTTTATTACTCATGCGTTAAAAGTACTATCTTGGCGTACGTTTTTTAGTGCGACAAATGCCACTTCTGGCAATCGCAAATATTCAATATCGCTAAGTTACATTAAAAAAAAACAATTAAATAACTAACCTAACTTAACTAGTCCAGGAAGTCAATATTAATGTATTTAGTATCCGTTTATAGAGCAGACTTTTAGCTATATTTAACGAAATTTTCATTCAAATTCTTGGATTGGTTTTCGGGTTATCGAGGAACATACAGACGCGTTCAATTTGGGAAAAACTTTGAACTTCTTTGTCGCTATTATATTTTTATTACTCATGCGTTAAAAGTACTATCTTGGCGTACGTTTTTTAGTGCGACAAATGCCACTTTTGACAATCGCAAATATCGCTAAGTTACTTTAAAGAAAATCAATGAAATAAATAAAATAAACAGATTCAAGACCTCAATATTAAAAAAGTGACGTAAAAGTGACAGAAATGTTTTTTCATTACAAAATAAAAATTAAAATTAAAGAAAACGTTTTAAAATGAGTGTAAATGCTATGGTAATACTGGAGGTTGATGAGAGTTCTTATGACGAATCCACACCACCGGACACAATTGAAAAAGCAAATTCTTCACTTTTGATTACATTTTCTTTTTTTGATTGCGCCTGGATCCCAAACAAGATACATACCCTCGCATGAGTAATAAAAAATATTGTTTGCAACACGGGCGGTATTGTCAGTTGTGGTCTAGAGCGAATATGCGCACTCACTTCGTTCGTGCGGCCAATTTCGCTCTCGTGTCAAATTGACGACTTACCGCCCTAGTTGCAAAATATACTATTATTTATTTTATAAGTCATGAGTGAATTAGAACATACTAAATTCTTAGAAAATAGTAAGTTCTTAAAACATAGTAAGTTCTTAAAACATAGTAAGTTCTTAATTCTTTTCTTGCACTAATTAATTTAATTTACGTAGGTTTAGTCCAAATTTATGACTAGATTGTTGATTTCAATGGTGACTTGTACTGCGACCTTCATAGATCTATTGTACCCCACCCTCTTCCTCTAATTTTTGGTATACTTACCCATATAAGGCGCCTGCTTTAATCCTGATTCCGGTCCCAGATTTAGGTCTAATTTAGGTTTAACCTAAAATTTAGGTTTAACTAGTAGTAGCTTGTTTCATTAGTAGTAGTATGCGTAACTATTTTTGTTAGTATCATACTGATGGAACTAGGAACTAGGAATGGTCTGTTTAACTGGTAAACGTCTGTCTGATTGGTAGATCGCTGTTTAATTGGTAGTAGTCCGTTTGGTTAATAGAAGTTTGATTCTAGTCTTAACTATTAGTTCTTCGATTAACTAGTAGTAGTCTTTTTAACTAGTAATAGTCTCTTTAACTGGTAATAGTCTGTTTAACTAGTAGTAGTCTCTTTAACTAGTAATAGTCTCTTTAACTAGAAATAGTCTGCTTAACTAATAATAGTCTGTTTAACTAGTAGTAGTCTCTTTAACTAGTAATAGTCTCTTTAACTAGTAATAGTCTGTTTAACTAGTAGTAGTCTCTTTAACTAGTAATAGTCTCTTTAACTAGTAATAGTCTGTTTAACTAGTAGTAGTCTCTTTAACTAGTAGTAGTCTGTTTGACTAGTAGTAGTCTCTGCAACTAGTAATAGTCTGTTTAACTAGTAATAGTCTGTTAAACTATTAGTAGTCTATTTAACTAGTAGTAGTCTGTTTAACGAGTAATAGTCTGTTTAACTAGTAGTAGTCTGTTTAACTAGTAGTAGTCTGTTTGACTAGTAGTAGTCTGTTTGACTAGTAGTAGTCTCTTTAACTAGTAATAGTCTCTTTAACTAGTAATAGTCTGTTTAACTAGTAGTAGTCTCTTTAACTAGTAGTAGTCTGTTTGACTAGTAGTAGTCTCTTTAACTAGTAGTAGTCTCTTTAACTAGTAGTAGTCTCTTTAACTAGTAATAGTCTGTTTAACTAATAGTAGTCTCTTTAACTGGTAGTAGTCTGTTTAACTAGTAGTAGTCTTTTTAACTAGTAATAGTATCTTTAACTAGTAATAGTCTCTTTAACTAGTTGTAGTCTGTTTGACTAGTAGTAGTCTCTTTAACTAGTAGTAATCTGTTTGACTAGTAGTAGTCTCTTTAACTAGTAATAGTCTGTTTAACTAATAGTAGTCTCTTTAACGGGTAGTAGTCTGTTTAACTAGTAGTAGTCTCTTTAACTAGTAATAGTATCTTTAACTAGTAATAGTCTGTTTAACTAGTAGTAGTCTCTTTAACTAGTAGTAGTCTGTTTGACTAGTAGTAGTCTCTTTAACTAGTAATAGTATCTTTAACTAGTAATAGTCTGTTTAACTAGTAGTAGTCTCTTTAACTAGTAGTAGTCTGTTTGACTAGTAGTAGTCTCTTTAACTAGTAATAGTATCTTTAACTAGTAATAGTCTGTTTAACTAGTAGTAGTCTCTTTAACTAGTAGTAGTCTGTTTGACTAGTAGTAGTCTCTTTAACTAGTAATAGTATCTTTAACTAGTAATAGTCTGTTTAACTAGTAGTAGTCTCTTTAACTAGTAGTAGTCTGTTTGACTAGTAGTAGTCTCTTTAACTAGTAGTAGTCTCTTTAACTAGTAATAGTATCTTTAACTAGTAATAGTCTCTTTAACTAGTAGTAGTCTGTTTGACTAGTAGTAGTCTCTTTAACTAGTAGTAGTCTCTTTAACTAGTAGTAGTCTCTTTAACTAGTAATAGTCTGTTTAACTAATAGGAGTCTCTTTAACTGGTAGTAGTCTGTTTAACTAGTAGTAGTCTCTTTAACTAGTAGTAGTCTGTTTGACTAGTAGTAGTCTCTTTAACTAGTAATAGTATCTTTAACTAGTAATAGTCTGTTTAACTAGTAGTAGTCTGTTTGACTAGTAGTAGTCTCTTTAACTAGTAGTAATCTGTTTGACTAGTAGTAGTCTCTTTAACTAGTAGTAGTCTCTTTAACTAGTAGTAGTCTCTTTAACTAGTAATAGTCTGTTTAACTAATAGTAGTCTCTTTAACTGGTAGTAGTCTGTTTAACTAGTAGTAGTCTCTTTAACTAGTAATAGTATCTTTAACTGGTAATAGTCTGTTTAACTAGTGGTAGTTGGTTTAACTAGTATTTGTCTGTTTAACTAGTAATAGTCTGTTTAACTAGTAATAGTCTGTTTAACTAGTAATAGTCTGTAAAACTAGTAGTAGTCTGTTTAACTAGTAGTAGTCTGTTTAACTAGTAATAGTCTGTTTAACTAGTAGTAGTCTCTTTAACTAGTAATAGTCTCTTTAACTAGTAATAGTCTGTTTAACTAGTATTAGTCTGTTTAACTAGTATTAGTCTGTTTAACTAGTAATAGTCTGTTAAACTAGTAGTAGTCTGTTTAACTAGTAATAGTCTGTTTAACTAGTTGTAGTCTCTTTAACTAGTAGTAGTCTGTTTAACTAGTATTAGTCTGTTTAACTAGTAATAGTGTGTTAAACTAATAGTAGGCTGTTTAACTAGTAGCAGTCTGTTTAACTAGTAGTAGTCTGTTTAACTAGTAATAGTCTGTTTAACTAGTAGTAGTCTCTTTAACTAGTAGTAGTCTGTTTAACTAGTAATAGTTTGTATGATACAGCGGTCTAGATATGGATGAAAGCTAGTAGGGATTATCTCCAGTTCTTTAAACATTTAAAGTTTAGCCAAGCTCGCGCGCTAAACTGTTTTGCATTAGGATTGGCGTACTAATTGTTGTTTACTTAACCGGTTAGCCCCGAGTGTTTATTTTCAGTGGTAACCGTACAACACATATTGACGTAATGTTATTGTAATTGGCATAAGTGCTAGAATTTTGGCAACCGGGACCGAATCAATTCGAAAAAGACTGGAAACGGCACCAACGGACGTCCACCCGCAATCCCACGGTTACCTAACAATAGGTTGGATTGTTCATCGAGGCTTTTACAGTCTTGTCTAATTTTAAACAAACTCGTCTTGTCGTTCCAATTACCAGTGCCTTGTTTAAACGGTTCTAGTTTCAAACTTAAAACAGATGGAACACATATAAATGTATTCAACCTTTCCGGAGCTCTATAACAATTGAGTCTTTTTAGGACTACCAAAACCTACTGTTCCGACTGTTTTAAGTTTGTATGATTATCTATAACGTAGAATGGTTTTACCAATTCTATTGGTTCTAGTTTCTTCTATCTTAACTCAAACTATCTAGTCGAGTCCATCTAATCACATCTTGCATATCTACCTCTAGTCCACTTCTTCTATTTCTACTACTTCAACTCAATTTTCCCCAATATTCTTTATTTTGAGTCTAATTTTTGAGCATTACCATGGGTTTGCAAGTGAGTGGTTTGCAAATTATTGTTCATGGAAGCAAAGCTGTGCTGATGAGAGATAAATCTCGAAACGCGTCCACAAACGGCTATCCACTTAAGGTATCGGAATTTGAAAAATTCGAAACTTTGATTTATGAACAAGAGAATAGTCGTATTAAGACTGTGACTAAATCTTAGTTCCAAGATATAGACTAGCAAAAGGAACTTTAATCTAAATGGTTTGTTTTTGCATCTTGTTACTAAATAGTGTTAGGATTTAGAGTGGGAAAGTAAAGATCTATTATTTGTATGTGGTCTGGACGGTGATTAACTGGTTCGGTTGAATGTGTAAAAAGTACGCTCGGTCGACTAATTGCTAATTACTAGCAGCTTGTCCATAGAAATGTTTTCAACAAGTTTATTGGTCTGTAATTTCCGGTTTGGTCTATTCGCCGCATAATAATTAACTCTTTTTACTTATTAAGCACTGAATGCTGAATCTCATTACAAAAAGGGATTAACTCGGTATCACTAAATATATAGTAAACGCCAATTAAAATTTTTCATTTGAAAATAAAATTTCGTGAAAATTTCCTTCGATAATAATCCGTAGTTAATAATCTATCCACAAATACTAGTTACACAACGAAAGTTGCGTCTGCATTTTCCTTGATAACTCGAAAACTAATTGAATAATTTTCATGAAAATTTCCATAAATGTAACTAAAACTCTGATCTATAAGTTAATACGAATTATATTGATACTGTCTTAGTGTACTAGTTTGTACAGATCGAGCAATCTTGACTGCTACAAACTCATTTAGCATTTACAAAATTGGATGCGTCTACTGGATGTTCTTTGATAACTTGAAAACTAGTCTAATAATTTTCATGAAAGTCTCCATAAATGTAACTAAAACTCTGCTCTATAAGTTAATACTAATTGCATTGATACTGTCTTAGTGGACTACCTTGTACAGATCGAGCAATCTTGAATGCCACAAACACATAAAGTATTTCCAAAATTGGATGCGTCTACATTTTCCTTGATTACTCGAAAACTAGTTGAAGAATTTTCGTTAAAATTTCCACAAATGTAACAAAAACTCTACTCTATAAGCTAATACTAATTACATTTATTCTGTCTTAATGAACTAGTTTGTACAGATCGAGCAATCTTGACTGCTACAAACAAAATCCCAGTTTCCCATCTCATCGATGTGTAGTTTGCTCGAAACAAGATTGCGCGATCTGTACAAACTAATCCATTAAGACTCTATCAATATAATCAGTATTAGCTTATAGAGCAGAGTTTTAGTTATATTTATGGAAATTTTCATGAAAATTCTTCGACTAATTTTCGAGTTATCAAGGAAAATGTAGACGCATCAAATTTTGGAAAAACTGAGTTTGTTTGTAGCAGTCAAAATTGCTCAATCTGTACAAACTATTCCACTAAGACAGTATCAATATAATTAGTATTAGCTAATAGAGCAGAGTTTTAGTTATATTTTTGGAAATTTTCATGAATATTCTTCGACTAGTTTTCGAGTTATCAAGGAAAATATGGACGCGACCAATATTGGAAAATCTCTGAATTTGTATGTAGCACTAAAGATTGCTCGATGTGTACAAAGTAGTCAACTAAGGCAATATCTATGTAATTAGTATTAGCTTAAAGAGCAGAGTTTTAGCCACATCTATGGAAATTTTCAAGAAAATTCTTCGACTAGTTTTCGAGTTATGAAGGAAAATGTAGACGCATCCAATTTTAGAAAAACTGAAATTGTTTGTATCAGTCAAGATTGTTCGATCTTTAAAAACTAGTCCACTAAGACAGTATCAATGTAATTAGTATTAGCTTATACAGCAAAGTTTTAGTTACATTTAAGGAATTTTTTATAAAAATCCTCCGACTAGTTTTCGAGATATCAAGGAAAGTATAAACGCGTCCAATTTTGGAAAAACTGAATTTGTTTGTAGCACTCAATATTGCTGGATCTGTATAAGCTAGTCCACTAAGACAGTATCAAAGTAATTAGTATTAGCTTATAGAGCAGAGTTTGAGTTACATTTAAGGAAATTTTCATAAAAATCCTTCGACTAGTTTTCGAGATATCAAGGAAAATATAGACGCGTCCAATTTTGAAAAAACTGAATTTGTTTGTAGCACTCAATATTGCTGGATCTGTACAAGCTAGTCCACTAAGACAGTATCAATGTAATTAGTATTAGCTTATAGAGCAGAGTTTCAGTTACATTTAACGAAATTTTTATAAAAATTCTCCGACTAGTTTTTCAGTTATCAAAGAAAATGTGGACGCATCCAAATTTAGAAAAACTGATTTTGTTTGTAGCAGTCAAAATTGCTCGATCTGTACAAACTAGTCCCATAAGACAGTATCAATGCAATTAGTATTAGCTTCTAGAGCCAAGTTTTCGTTACATTTATGGAAATTTTCATAAAAATTCTCCGACTAGTTTTCGAGTTATCAAGGAAAGTATAGACGCGTCCAATTGTTGAAAAACTGAATTTGTTTCTAGCACTCAAAATTGCTCGATCTGTACACACTAGTCCACTAATACAATATCAATATAATTAGCATTAGGTTATAGAGCAGGGTTTTAGTTACATTTATGGAAATTTCCATGAAAATTCTCCGACTAGTTTTCGAGTTATCAAGGAAAATATAGCAGTTATAAGTCAGTAAGTAATGACTAGATATTATAACTAACGCTAGATAGTTTGTAATAAGTTGTCTTTTGTGAGCAATTAATTAGTGGTTTCCAAGAGGAATGTTCTGTTTTTGTCGAGCCACTTGACTAATTTGGCGTATTCGCCATGGGAGTGAGGACAAAGCGAGCGCGTTTAGAGCGAGACGGCGGCAGTAGTGAGTGTGTAAAATACTGTGGAATCGCTTTCTGTTGCATGCGAGTCGGGGCCGAGGAGGCGAACGAGATAAGAATGGCGCCAGGGCCAATTCTACTGGGTGGCAAGCCGCTCGGTCTGCCGTCTGCCTGCCGCCAGTGAAGAGCACCTGTGCGCCCGTCTGTCCGTCCGCTCCCTCTCTGTCTGTCTGTCTTTCTGTCCTCGGCAAAAATCCACTTTATTGTGGATCGTCTCGAACCGGCCAATTCCCACGCGAATATTTAACCAGCTATGCAAACACACCGAACTAATGAATGATCACAAGCATCGTCGATTTACAACGATCATCATTTTCTTTCTCTGATTTCTTGCTTAAAGGAAATAGTCTATTATAATAGTCTATAGTCTACAAGGAAATAGTCTATTATGACTACTTTAATTTGTTACAATATCGTCCTTTAATCCCAAGATATAAACTAGCAAACTCAAGCTAATGCAAATTCTCCATTTACGCCTAATCTTCGCTAATTTCCATCTAGCAGACTAAGCCATTTAGTAGCTATTTAACTGCCAAATATACTTTGTCTAGACTTGAATAGAGTGGAGTGGACAATGCAACACCAAACGAAATACTCCTCCTGAATAACTCCTACATTGTTTTATACGTGCCAGTTGTGACACGCGTGCCATTGGTTCGTCATAGTTGAATTAGGTTCGCATGAAATGAACTAGATTAGACTGTAGTCGCCTATAAGACACGAGACTAGATTAGACTGGAACTCTACTGTACTACACTGAACTAGAATTGACTATAATGGACTGGACTGGACTAAACTTGGCTAGACTAAAGTAGAGAAATCGAAAACAAAACAAAACTAGAAGACTAGATCACACAAGACTAGACTAAACTGCATTAGACTGAACCGCACTAGATTGGACTGGAGTAGACTACAATAGACTAAACTAAACGGAACTAGAGTAGACTGGACTTGTTCGCACTAGACGGGACTAGAATACACGGGACTTGTTTGGACTAGACTGCCCTATACTGAACGAGACAAGACTTGACTGCACTACATTGAACTCCTACATTGTTTTCTACGTGCCAGCTGTGACACGCGTGATATCGATTGAACTAGATTATCGCCTCTAAGACACGAGACTAGATTATACTGGATCTCTACTGTACTACGCTGAACTAGAATTGACTATAATGGACTGGTCTGGACTAAACGACTAGACCAGGGGTCGGAAAACTCCAAACAAATTCTCCATTTACGCCTAATCTTCGCTAATTTTCATGTAGCAGACTAAACCATTTAGTAGCTATTTAACTGCTAAATATACTTTGTCTAGACTTGAATAGAGTGGAGTGGACAATGCAAGACCAAACGAAATAAGAAAGGTCCAGATAAGAACTCCTACATTGTTTTATACGTGCCAGTTGTGACACGCGTGCCATTGGTTCGCCATAGTTGAATTAGGTTCGCATCAATTGAACTAGGTAAAACTAGATTAGACTGTAGTCGCCTATAAGACACGAGACTAGATTAGACTGGAACTGTACTGTACACTGAACTAGATTTGACTATACTGGACTGGACTGGACTAATCAAGGCTAGACTAAAGTAGTCAAATCGAAAACAAAACAAAACCAGAAGACTAGATCACACAAGACTAGACTAAACTGCATTAGACTGAACCGCACTAGATTGGACTGGAGTAGACTACAATAGACTAAACTAAACGGGACTAGAGTAGACTGGGCTTGTTCGCACTAGATGGGACTAGAATGCACGGGACTTGTTTGGACTAGACTGCCCTATACTGAACGAGACAAAACTTGACTGCACTACATTGAACTCCTACATTGTTTTCTACGTGCCAGCTGTGACACGCGTGCCATTGGTTCACTACTATTGAACTAGGTTCGCACCGATTGATCTAATTTAAACTAGATTAGACTGTAGTCGCGTATAAGACAGGAGACTAGATTCAACTGAAACTGGTACTACACACTAGTACTACACTGAACTAGAATTGACTAAAATGGACTGGACTGGACTAAACTTGACTACACTAAAGTGGACAAAACGAGAAACAAAAACAAATCCAGAAAACTGCACTAGACTAAACCGCACTAGACTGGACTAGACTAGACTACAATAGACCAAACTAAACGGGACTAGAGTAGACTGGACTTGTTCGCACTAGACTAAACTAGACGGGACTAGAATACACGGCACTTGTTTGGACTAGACTACCCTATACTGAACGTGACAAGACTTGACTGCACTATATTGGACTAAACTGGAATGGACGAGACTAGAGTAGACAGGTTTTGTTTGGACTAGACTGCCCTAAACTGAACTAGATCAGACTGGACTACACTACATTGAACTAATACATTTTTTTCTACGTGCCAGCTGTGACACGCGTGCCATTGGTTCACTACTATTGAACTAGGTTCGCATCGATTGATCTAATTTAAACTAGATTAGACTGTAGTCGCGTATAAGACAGGAGACTAGATTCAACTGAAACTGGTACTACACACTAGTACTACACTGAACTAGAATTGACTAAAATGGACTGGACTGGACTAAACTTGACTACACTAAAGTGGACAAAACGAGAAACAAAAACAAATCCAGAAAACTGCACTAGACTAAACCGCACTAGACTGGACTAGACTAGACTACAATAGACCAAACTAAACGGGACTAGAGTAGACTGGACTTGTTCGCACTAGACTAAACTAGACGGGACTAGAATACACGGCACTTGTTTGGACTAGACTACCCTATACTGAACGTGACAAGACTTGACTGCACTATATTGGACTAAACTGGAATGGACGAGACTAGAGTAGACAGGTTTTGTTTGGACTAGACTGCCCTAAACTGAACTAGATCAGACTGGACTACACTACATTGAACTCCTACATTTTTTTCTACGTGCCAGCTGTGACACGCGTGCCATTGCTTCGCCACTGTTGGACTAAGTTCGCATCGATTGAACTAGGTTAAACTAGATTAGACTGTAGTCGCCTATAAAACACGAGACTAGATTAGACTGGAACTCTACTGTAATACACTAGAACTGACTATAGTGGACTGGACTAAACTTGAATAGACTAAAGTAGACAAAACGAAAACAAAACAATACTAGAAGATGACATAAGACTAGATCAGACAAGACTAGACTAAACTGCACTAGACTAAACCGCACTAGAATGGACTAGAGTAGGCTACAATAGGCTAAACTAAACGGCACTAGAGTAGACTGAACGTGTTCGCATTAGACTAAACTAGACGGGACTAGAATACACGGTACTTGTTTGGACTAGACTACCCTAAACTGAACGAAATCAGATTTAACTGCACTACATTGAACTCCTACATTGTTTTCTACGTGCCAGTTGAGACACGCGTGCCATTGGTTCGCCACTGTTGGAGTAGACCAGTGGTGGCGAACCTATGGCATGCGTGCCACAGCTGACACGTAGGAAAATTTTATTGGCACGCGAATACCTTCTAAAATTGTTAAACTTTCTTTTATAAAATAATCTACTTTTGTGCAACATCAATGGTGTAAAATAAAAGACGTGTTCAAAATCCGTCGATTGGTTTGCCCGTAATTGCAAAAGGCGCAAAAAAAGTTTGAAATTTAAAAAATTTACCAAAGCCGTATTTACAAAGCCAAAATTTTGAAATTTCGGAGTTTGTGAGATTTCGCAAGAATATCAAATCATACCAAGTTTCATCAAAATCCATCGATAGGTTTGTCCGTAATTGCAAAAGGCGCACAAAAATGTACAAACTTCAAAAATTCACAAAAGCCGTATTTACAAAGCTACAATTTTGAAATTTGGGAATTTGTGATATCTTGTAAAAATGTCAATTCATACCCAGTTTCATCAAAATCCGTCGATTGGTTTGTACGTAATTGCAAGAGGCGCCACAAAATTTACAAAATTTTAAAAATTCACGAAGACCGTATTTCCAAAGCTACAATTTTGAAGTTTGGGAATTTGTGATACCTTGTAAGAATATCAATTCATACCAAGTTTCATCAAAATCCGTCGATTGGTTTTTCCATAATTGCAGGAGACGCCACAAAATTTACAAATTTAAAAAATTCACGAAGACCGTATTTCCAAAGCTACAATTTTGAAATTTGGGAATTTGTGAGATCTCGTAAGAATATCAAATCTTACCACGTTTTATAAAAATCTATCGATTGGGTTGCCCGTAATTTCAAAAGGCGTACAAAAATTTCAAAAATTCACAAAAGCCGTATTTACAAAGCTACAATTTTCACGTTTGGTAATTTGTGACATCTTGTAAGAATATCAATTCATACCAAGTTTAATCGCACAAGACGCACAAAAATTTACAAATTTCAAAAATTGACGAAAGCCGTATTTACAAAGCTGCAATTTTGAGATTTGGGAATTTGTGGGATCTCGTAAGAATATCAAATGATACCACGTTTTATCAAAATCTGTCGATTAGTTTTTCCGTAATTTCAAAAGGCGCACAAAACACGCCAAATATTCACGCTAATACGGTAACTGATTTTCATTATCACATTGTAAAAATAGACTTGGCATGGTCAGCATTTCAAAACGTGTAAATTAAAAAAAATGGCACGCGGCTGAAAAAAGGTTCGTCACCCCTGGACTAGACTATATAGCTGCCTAGTTTTGTGATACACAACACTAGGCAGCTAAGTCTTGGCACAAAACACTACACCGACAGATTGGACACATTTGACTAACACACTTTACACTCTTGATTAGTCAACAACACTTTTGACTAGTCTGGTCTAGTTTATTCTAGTCTCGTTTAATCTATACTTCTGGTTCTATCTGAAATATCTGGTCTAGACTAGACTACTGTACGATACTAGATTAGACTAAACTCTACTGTACTAGACTCGATCAGAGTAGACTGTACTGGGTTGGACTACAGTAGGCAAGACAAGACAAGTCGAAACAAGACTAGAGCAGATCAGCCTTGTCTGACAATAACAAAACTGCACTAGACTGGAGTAAACTAGACTAGATTGAACTAGATTAGACTATAATGATCTATACTGCATGAACTAGTCTGGACTAGACTAGACTGTATTGAACTTGAATAAACTATACTGGCACTCTATACCAGGGCTGTCCAACCAGTCGATCGCGATCTATCGGTCGATCGCGGCGTGAGTTTGAGTCGATCTTTAGTTTTCTCACGCTTCTATTACTTACTTAAATCTTGAACTAAAGGGCAAAGGCAGAAATGTATTAGACATGATAAGCTCGATAAGAGCTTTTCAGCAACTTATAATACTGTTGAAAGCGAATTTAGAAGATAAAAAATTCCGTATTGGGTTTGGTGCACTCCATGACTCCAGACCCCCCGGTGGCACGCTACGCGTTTTGATCGAACAATATATACAAAAAAGTAGATCGCCAATACAAAAAGCTTGGACAGCCCTGCTCTATACTATACCATTCACTTCTCGGGCAATTTTCAACCGATTTTTAGTATATTAATTATATTTTCCCAATTTTCTGTTCGATCGACCAAATTTCGCTCGATTTTGCCCATTTTATCAACTCATATCTCGTGAACGGTAGTGGCTATCAAAATGCAATTTGTATATTTACAACCAGCAGGGAAAACACTTTCAGACACACTTTGAAATTTTCCATCCACTTGTTAAATAACGATTTTAAGGAAATACATTTTCTCGCATGTCCCGCAGATTTCACGTCATAACTTTTGAACGGCTTATCACAACCACTTCTAGTTTTCACCAATCGATTCAGCATCTCAAAGTTAGTTGGAAAACGTATATCATATTCATATGAAGCTTTTGATTAAAAATCCTACCGAACCAGGCATTGATCCGCAGGAGGACTCTTACATTTTAATTCACAGCTCGGACAATTTTCATCCGATTTTTAAAAATTTAGTCTCAAAAGATGTGTAAAGAATCCCTCTAAATTAGTCTGAAGGAAAAACTTGCAATATGTTAAAGACAGTCTTGGCAAACTCGACCTAATTCGAATTATTCATGTCTGACCTATCTAATTTCCATCCAGCACACTAAATAGTTTAGTAACGACCTAACTGCCAAGTAGAATTTATAAACAAGTGATTAGTCTGTTAAGTCTAATTTAATTTATCACTAAATTATCAACTGATTCTAATAATACAATGCAAGAATATCGGCAACAGAAGATCTTCAAGTTTGCAAAATTTTTGACCAATTTTATCGGTCTGTCGCTATCTTAAATCTAAAACCAAGGCAAATATTCTTGAAAGTAAATTTTCCTTTGAGTTTTTTTAAATAAATTCCAGCGAGCAAATAACAATTTTAAAATTTGTTCGCGACTAAAAATTTTCTTCAGAAGAATTTCAACAATTCGTTGACTTTTTATGAAAGTCTCGT
This sequence comes from Phosphuga atrata, assembly GCA_944588485.1. Taxonomy (NCBI): domain Eukaryota; kingdom Metazoa; phylum Arthropoda; class Insecta; order Coleoptera; family Silphidae; genus Phosphuga; species Phosphuga atrata. The sequence continues at coordinate 68,458,434 of OX155895.1, forward strand.
GCTAGGCGAAGTTATATAAGAAATACAGTTAGACTGAAGACGGCGGCGCGGTCGTCCGTCCGTCCGTCCATCCCACTTGGATTCCAGAGTGAGTTCCAAGAAGACGAACGGGCAGGCCGGCCGATGCCCACGCTCTTTCTTCCTCTTCCAACACACCAGTAATGATACACTTCTGGGCCGGCGTCCGTCCGTCGGTGCGTCGATCGCTGCTGCCTTCGGGCCCGCAATCGTTATGGATGATGATCGCACTTACCATCCAACCCATCCCGAACCCACCAAACCATAATGAGACGAATTATACCAACAGACTTCGTAATTATAGACTGTGGGCTTCCACGCCGACTAAATATACATACTATAACTACATACTAAATACAAATAGAGACGAACGGAAATTATCCTCAAGATATTTAAATTGAAAATCTTGTAATTTCTAGTGGAAAATTACGTTAAAAAATGTCTTGAAAATTCGAATGTCGCGGCATTTATCAATAAACAAAGCAACAAATTCTGAAATCATGAAAGTTTTTTTTATTTAATTTGAATAAATATCAATATCTCGACCTCTTGTAGAAAACATGGGTTTCGCATTAATTGTCTCCGTCTCGGCGTGTTGCGTTCTCCGTCTGTTGAGTGTGTGTGTGTGTGTGTGTTTATTGATGGAGATAATGAGAGCCCTCGTCGCTATCTCTAACCTCTTCCTCATTATCTCTCGGGTTCGTAATAGCATCGAATTGGATGTAGGCTGGCCGAAGCCTCGACCGCCGTTATGTGTGTGTAGGTTTTCCACGAATTCTACTAAACTACTTTATATTATATACAAATGTTTCTGTGCGTTTTTCTTTGAATTCTGCTGGAGATTATCTGGAATTTTGTTGAGATAACCCAGTTTGGTCTTAATTTACTCGCTGCGGTTTCGCACGTCAACTTTAAATCTCAGGATTTTCCAATGACATGACGGTTTTGTTGATGTTTTCTTTAGTTTTCAAGTTTTTGCAAAGGGAATGACAGTTTTTTGATGTTTTCTTTAATTTTCAAGATTTTGCAACGAAATTAAAAAAAAGAATCGTGGCTATAAATGAAAACATGGAGCGCTAAAATGTATTTATTTTCATGGACGCTCCACGCATTTATTTCGTTAGATTTTCCAACGAAATTTTGCACAAATTTACCTTTCGGACAAATTTGGACGGATCCTGTGTTGTTTCAGACGACGTTCACTCGAGGGTATTTTTTATAAAAACAGATGGACAGACTTAAAAATTTAATTTTTTCCTATAATTGAATTAAACCTAATTGAACCTAGTCCATTCGGTGCGAACCTAGTCCAACAGTGGCGAGCCAATGGCACGCGAGTAGTGCAGGCAAGTTTGAAGATACAGAAAAAAATATTTTTTTAAGTCTGTCCATCTGTTCCACCTTTTTTTAAGTGGTTCAGGGGAAGCAACTTGGCTTTTGGTATGCGCCACCCTGGTATCGCATATTTAGCATTCATTCAGGGTGGGCAGCCCGGACTGTTAGTGAAAACCGCCCTAGTATTTGTCTCCCCGACCAGGATTCGAACCCGGGTCTCCCGCATTGAAAGGCGGGTATGTTGTCAACGACACTACCGAGGAGGACCTATCTTTTCCATCTGTTTTATAAAAAATACCCACGAGCGAACGTCGTCTGAAACAACACAAGATCCATCCAAATTTGTCCGATAATATTTTCGTTGATTTTCAAGATTTTCCAACGAAATTTTCCACAAATTTTCCTTCGACTTTCTAGAATTGACACAGAAAAAATCAAATTTGTAAGTCTGTCCATCTGTTTTTTATAAAAACAAATGCAAGTGGTAAATAAATAAATATATCAAGAGATAAATATATAGCTTACAATTCTCAACTTTGTTTTATACTTTCTTCCAAACTTTATTCAATCGTGTTGACTATAAATAAAAGTAACGCTCCACACTTTTATTTACAGCCAACAGATTTGACTTGATAAATAGATAAGTTGATAAGCAGATCAAAAGATCAATAAATAGATAATAGAGAAAAAAAAATCCGTGTTGACTATGAATAAAAGTGTGGAGTGCTAAAATATATTCCTGTTGTCGTCATGAGCGCTCTACGCATTTATTTCGTTAATTTTTAAGATTTTCCAACGAAATTATCCACAAATTTTCCTTCGACTTTTCAGAATCAGCACAGAAAAAATCAAATTTGTAACTCTGTCCATCTGTTTTTTTTTTTTTATAAAAGCAAATGCAAGTAATAAATAGATAAATAGATCATGATAAATAGATATTATACTATAAGATATTATATAGATTATATACTATTCTCAACTTTGTTTTAAATTTTGTTCCTAACTTTATTTAACCGTGTTGACTATAAATATAAGTGACGCTCCACACTTTTATTTATAGTCAACGGATTTAATAAATAGGTCAATAGATCAATGGATAAATAGATAAGCAGATCAATTGATAAATACATAGATAATAGAGATTATTTTTTTCCGAGGTGACTATAAATTAAAGCGCGGAGTGCTAAAATATATTCATGTTATCTGCATGGACGCTCCACGCATTTATTTCGTTAATTTTCAAGATTTTCCAACGTAATTTTCCACAAATTTTCCTTCGACTTTCTAGATAGGACATAGAAAAAATCAAATTTGTAAGTCTGTCCATCTGTTTTTTACAAAAAGCAAATGCAAATGATAAATAGATATATACATAAATAGATTAATATATAGATATCTATTCTCAACTTTGTTTGTTTTCAACTTTGTTCCTAACTTTATTCAACCGTGTTGACTGTAAAAGAAAATGACGCTCCATACTTTTATTTATAGCCATCTGATTTGACAAATGGGTCAATAGATAAATAGATAAGCAGATCAATAAAACAGTAGATAAATAAATAGATAATAGAGAATATTTTTTCCGTGTTGACTATAAATTAAAGCGTGGAGTGCTAAAATATATTCATATTATCTTCGTGGACGCTCCACTGCATTTATTTCGTTAATTTTCAAGATTTTCCAACGAAATTTTCCACAAATTTTCCTTCGACTTTCTAGAATTGACTTTCTAGAAAAAATCAAATTTATAAGTCTGTCCACCTGTTTTTTATAAAAGCCTAACCTAATCTAACCTAATGTAACAGATTTGATAAATAGTCAATTTGATAAATGGTCAATAGATAAATAGATAAGTAGATGCGCAGATTAATAGATAAATAAGTAGATAATAGAGATTTTTTTCCGTGTTGACTATAAATAAAAGCGTGGAGAGCTAAAATATATTCATGTTATCTTAATGGACCAAATTTGTTCGATAATATTTTCGTTATTTTTGAAGATTTTCCAACGAAATTTTCCGCAAATTTTCCTTCAACTTTCTAGAATCTACACAGAAAAAATCAATTTTGTAAGTCTGTCCATCTCTTTTTATTATAAAAGCAAATGCAAATGCTAATTAGATAAATATATAGATATCTATTCTCAACATTGTTTGTATTCAACTTTGTTCCTAACTTTATTCATCCGTGTTGACTTTAAATAAATATGGTGCTGCACACTTTTATTTATAGCCAACAGATTTGATAAATAAGTCAATAGATAAATAGACAAGTAGGTAAGCAGATCAATAGATAAATAAATAGATAATGGAGAATATTTTTTCCGTGTTGACTATAAATAAAAGCGTGGAGCGCTAAAATATATTCATGTTATCTTCATGGGCGCTCCACGCATTTATTTCGTTAATTTTCAAGATTTTCCAGCGAAATTTTCCTCCGACTTTCTAGAATTGACACAGAAAAAATCAAATTTGTAAGTCTGTCCACCTGTTTTTTATAAAAGCAAATGCATGTGAACGTCGTTTGAAACAACAGAATATTACAATGTCCAAATTTGTTCTATAGTATTTTCGTTATTTTTGATAGATTTTCCAACGAAATTTTCTACAAATTTTCCTTCGGCTTTCTAGAATCGTCACAGAAAAAATTTGAACGTCTGTCTATCTGTTTTTTATAAAAGCAAATTCAAGTGATAAATAGATGAATACATAGATATCTATTCTCAACTTTGTTCCTAACTTTATTCAACCGTGTTGACTTTAAATAAATGTGGCGCTCCACACTTTTATTTATAGCCAACAGATTTTATAAATAGGTCAATTGATAAATAGATAAGTAAATGCGCCGATCAATAGATAAATAAATAGTTAATAGAGATTTTTTTTCCGTGTTGACTAAAAATAAAAACGAGTGCTAAAATATGTTTATATTATCTTTAGGACCAAATTTGTTCGATAATATTTTCCTTATTTTTGAAGATTTTCCAACGAAATATTCCGCAAATTTTCCTTCAACTTTCTAGAATCGACACAGAAAAAATCATTTTTGTAAGTTTGTCCATCTGTTTTATAAAAGCAAATGCAATTGATAAATAGATCAATAGATAAATATATAGATATCTATTCTCAACATTGTTTCTATTTAACTTTGTTCCTAACTTTATTCATCCGTTTTGACAATAAATAAATATGGTGCTCCATACTTTTATTTATAGTCAACAGATTTGATAAATAGGTGCATAAATCAATTGATAAGTAGATAAGCAGATCAATAGATCAGTAGATAAATAAATAGATAATGTAGAATATTTTTTCCGTGTTGACTATAAATAAAAGCGTGGAGTGCTAAAATATCGTCATAGACGCTACACGCATTTATTTCTCTCAACTCAACTTTGTTTGTTTTCAACTTTGTTCCTCACTTTATTCAACCGTGTTGACTATAACTAAAAAATGGCGCTCCACACTTTTATTTATAGCCATCATATTTGATAAATGGGTCAATAGATAAATAGATAAGCAGATCAATAGATCAGTAGATAAATAAATAGATAATATAGAATATTTTTTCCGTGTTGACTATAAATAAAAGCGTGGAGTGCTAAAATATCGTCATAGACGCTACACGCATTAATTTCTCTCAACTCAACTTTGTTTGTTTTCAACTTTGTTCCTCACTTTATTCAACCGTGTTGACTATAACTAAAAAATGGCGCTCCACACTTTTATTTATAGCCATCATATTTGATAAATGGGTCAATAGATAAATAGATAAGCAGATCAATAGGTCAGTAGATAAATAAATAGATAATAGAGATTATTTTTCCCGTGTTGACTATAAATAAAAGCGTGGAGTGCTGAAATATAATCTTATCTTCTTGGACGCACCACGCATTTATTTCGTTAATTTTCAAGATTTTCCAACGAAATTTTCCACAAATTTTCCTTCGACTTTCTAGAATCGTCACAGAAAAAATCAAATTTGTAAGTCTGTCTATCTGTTTTTTTTTTATAAAAGCAAATGAAAGTGATAAATGTTTGTACTCAACTTTGTTCCTCACTTTATTCATCTGTGTTGACTATAAATAAAAGTGGTGCTCCACACTTTTATTTATAGCCAACAGATTTGATAAATAGGTGCATAGATCAATAGATAAGTTGACAAGCAGATCAATAGATCAGTAGACAAATAAATAGATAATAGAGATATAGATAATAATAGATAATAGAATATTTTTTGTGTTGACTATAAATAAAAGCGTGGAGTACTGAAATATATTCATGTTACTCCATGGACGTATTTATTTCGTTATTTTTCAAGATTTTCCAACGAAATTTTCCACAAATTTTCCTTCGAGTTCCTAGAATCGACATAGAAAATATCAAATTTGTAAGTCTGTCCATGTGTTTTTTATAAAAACAAATTCTGGTGAACCGTTAAAACGACACGAAATTACAAGTTTCAAATTTGTTCGTCAATATTTTCCTTAATTTTTAAGATTTTCAAACGAAATTTTTAACAAATATTCTTTCGACCTTCTAGAATCGATATAAACCAAATCAAATTTTTAACTCTGTCCATCTGTTTTTATAAACAGAAATTTGAGTGAACGTCGTTTGAAAAAGCTCAAAATTACAATTTTCAAATTTGTTCGTCAATAGTTTCGTTAATTTTAAAGATTTTCCTACCAAATTTTCCACAAATTTTCCTTCGGCTTTCAAGAATCGACCTAGAAAATATCAACAGATTTGATAAATAGGTCAATAGATAAATGGATAAGTAGATAAGTAGATCAATAGATAAATAAATAGATAATAGAGAATATTTTTTCCGTGTTGACTATAAATAAAAACGTGGAGCGCTAAAATATATTCATGTTATCTTCATGGACTCTCCACGCATTTATTTCGTTACTTTTCAAGATTTTCCAACGAAATTTTCCTCAAATTTTCCTTCGACTTTCTAGAACCGACACAGAAAAAAATCAAATTTGTAAGTCTGCCTATCTGTTTTTTTTATAAAAGCAAATGCAAGTAAACGTCGTTTGAAATAACACAATAATGCAATGTCCAAATTTGTTCGCTAATATTTTCGTTATTTTTTAAGATTTTCCACAAATTTTTCTTCGACTTCTCTAAAATTGACACAGAAAAAATCAAATTTGTAAGTCTGTCCATCTGTTTTTTATAAAAACAAATTGTAGTGAACGTTTAAAACAACACAAAATTGCAATTTTTAAATTTATTAGTCAATATTTTTCTTAATTTTCAAAATTTTCCAACGAAATTTTCTGCAAATTTTCCTTTACCCTCCCAGAATTGACACAGATAAAATCAAATTTGTAAGTCGTTCCATCAGTTTTTTATAAAAACAAATTCTAGCTAACGTTTAAAACAACACAAAATTACAATTTTCAAATTTGTTCGTCAATATTTGCCTTCATTTTCAAAATTTTTGAACTAAATTTTCCACAAATTTTCCTTTACCCTTCCGGAATTGCCTCAGAAAAAATCGCATTTTTAGGTCTGTCCATCTGTTTTTTATAAAAACAAACTCAAGTGAACGTCGTTTAAAACAACACAAAATTACAATTTTTAAATTTGTCAATATTTTCCTTAATTTTCAAAATTTCCTAACAAAATTTTCCCCAAATGTTCCTTCAACCCCCCAAAATCGACACAGAAAAAATATTTTTTTATTTTTTATAAAAAGAAATACAACTTTCAAATTTCCATTCGCACAAAATCCATGCAAATTCCATTAAAAGTAAAAACTCGGTTCGCGTGGCGCCTTCCGCCACACCTCCTCCAGCAACAACAACACAATTAAACAACATCGATTTATAATTAGCAATGACACAAGACAAACTAAATTCAAATCTTCCAAGTTTTCAAACTCAATATCTTAAAAACCAGCTATAATAGCAAGTTGAAAATTGATGTGTACTAACTAGAAATAGTCTACTTTATAATAAAACTAAACTTTACGTTTGTATCTCTTCTAGTTTTGTAGTTATACTAGCTTGAATAAAGCTACAAATTTATCATAGTTACTTAACACGTTGACGCGGGCGCTCAGTTTAGTGTTTTAGTTTAACCGGCAACGTGTACCACCGGTGGTACACGCCGGCGTTAACGTATTAAATATTGCGAACTTAATAGCTTAAAAACTAGTTGCAATAGCAAGCTGAAAATTGCAGTGTACTAACTAGAAATAGGCTACTTTATAATAAAACTAAACTTTATGTTTGTATCTCTTCTAGTTTTTAGTTATACTAGCTTGAATAAAGCTACAAATTTATCATACTTTCTTAACCCGTTGATTCGGGCGCTCAGTTTAGTGTTTTAGTTTAACCGGCAACGTGTACCACCGGTGGTACACGCCGGCGTTAACGTGTTATATATTGCGAACTTGATAACTTAAAAACTAGTTGCAATAGCAAGCTGAAAATTGCAGGGTACTAACTAGAAATAGGCTACTTTATAATAAAACTAAACTAACTGTTTGTATCTCTTCTAGTTTTGTAGTTATAAGTTTTGTAGCTTGAATAAAGCTACAAATTTGTCATATTTTCTTAACACGTTGACGCGGGCGCTCGGTGTTCTAGTTCAACTGAGTGTACCACCGGTGGTACACGCCGGCGTTAACGTGTAAAATATTGCAAACTTTGCAACTTGATAACTTAAGAACTAGTTTCTATAGCAAGCTTAAAATTGAGGTGTACTAATTAGAATTAGTCCACTTTATAAAAAAATTTAATTTTATGTTTGTATCTTTTCTAGTTTAGTAGTTATTCTAGCTTGACTGAAGCTACACATTTATCATAGTTTCGATTTGTCATGTTTGTCATACTTGATATCTCAAACAGTAGTTACAATAACAAGCTGAAAATTGGTGTGTACTAACCACATATAGTCAACTTTATAAAAATCAAAGTTTTGCGTTTGTATCGTTTTTAGTTTTGTAGTTATACTAGTTTGAGTGAAGCTATTTTGTCGTAGTTTTCTTGATGCAGGCAACTTTGAAACTTGATATCTGCAAAACTGGTTTTAATAGCAATCTAAGATTTTATAGAGACTAACTAATAAGTAGTCTGTTTTATTAAAAAAAAACTAGATTTAATGTTTGTAGCTATTCCAGTTAGAAAATATCAACATTTTATTTTATTCTCGGATTTTTGTTGAATTCGTTAGAAATGCCTGCAACGAAGTCCGTCTGGAATTTAAAGTAAACGTAGTGACGCAGTCGGTGAAATATGCATTACTACAGCACAAACACGGACACTGATAAATCGCCATAGTAAACACAGTGCGGATTTCATCCCGCCTGTGCCGTTTCAGCAACTATATAACCCCGACATCAAATATTAGAGCCATAAATCTCGCACGGTTTTGCTTGCTTTGCAAACCAAATTTAAAAGCCAATCTGCGAAACTTTTCGCCATTTATTTCTGTTTAATGGAACGAGATGAAATATTGCGTTTTGTGGCTATATAAGGTCGGGTCGTGTGCTTGCAGCGAGTCCGTGAGATGGAAGGAAGAATGTGCAAAGATAGAAATACCGGAAATCGCTGCGACGGACCGGATTCCACGCACGCAGGTTTCTGCCGATATTACGAGCCCCGTTACCGTTCAGACCTCGCGTCAGATTGAAACTCCACCTCAATCCCTCAACTATTTATTATAAGACAAAACTAGACAGACTGATGCGAGATAAATCTCGAAACGCGTCTGCAGATGGCTATTCACTTAAGTTAATAGAAAGACATGATCTTAAAATCAACATTATTTCTATAGTTCTTGTTTAGTGCATTGAAAGTGGACTGAGGGCGCATGAGATTTGTTTTGGTAGTCCTAAAAAGTTTCAATAATATTATAGAGCTACGGAAAGGTTGAATATATTTATATATTCAGACTGTGTTCCGAGTTTATTAAGTGTATATGATTATCTCATGAGATTTGATTTGGTAGTCCTTAAAAGACCCAATAATATTATAGAGCTACGGAAAGGTTGAATATATTTTGAGTTGCGTTTATTAAGTTTATATGATTATCTATAATGTAGTATGGTTTTAGCAAAAGCAAATTGTAGTTGGAATGCTTTTACCGCAGTTTATCTTAATGTTTCAAATTTTGTAACTTGATACTTTAAAAACTAGTTTGTAAAAGTAATCTGAAAATTGATGTCCACTAAATAGATTTAATCTACTTGAATCAGCAGTAAATCTCGAATCCATAGCTCTTTTAGTTCACTAGATCTACACGGTGACCCGGCAATTTGCCGGCGTGATTTATCGGCGGCTAATAAATCGCGGATCCTTGTGGAAACCCGCGGACTAATTAAATAGTAATAAATCGGCGGCGGAAAACGCGGACGAGTGTATAAATTCGGTTTCTATATCGGTGTAAAGGAGATAAATTTCGTGCGTTGAGACCTTTACGTTTTATTAATAAATCGCGTTCCTTCTCGTGAAATATATGGACGGCGGCGCCCACGCGCTCACTTTACACTCCCACCGTACATCACCCACAAAAAACAAAAACAAATAATCACAAAAATCGCACAAAAAAAATAACATTTAAGCTAAGGGCTACAGAAAAAAGGTTTTTGTTTGAAGGTTTTTGAGTATGGAAGCTTGATATCATGATACCTTGATAGTATGGATACCTATTTTAGAGGAATTTTAAAATGGACTAAATATAGTTATTGCATAAGATTTTGCTATTACAAATATTAATCTAATAATGATTTTAACAAAATACCCACAAACGGTATAGTGTCCAAAACCATTGCTTCTACCCTATCTAGTTCCAAAGTTTCCAACATTCGGACACCTTTGATATTTTTGTTGCTTCAATCAAGCTAGTATAACTACCTACAAGAGATAACTATCTAGATAACTATCTGTATAACTGTCTAGATAACTATCTATATAACTATATAGATCACTATCTTGATAACCATCTATATAACTATCTATATAACTATCTAGATAACTATCTATATAACTATCCAGATAACCATCTATATGACCATCTAAAAGAGATACAAACAATAATACTAACTATCTAGATAACTATCTATATAACTATCTAGATAACAATCTATATAACTGTCTAGATAACTATCAATATAACTATCTAGATCACTATCTTGATAACCATCTATATAACTATCTATATAACTATCTAGATAACTATCTTGATAACCATCTATATAACTATCTAGACAACAATAGCAAATATATAACTAATTATCTTGATAACCATCTATATAACTATCTATATAACTATCCATATAAGTTTCTATATAACTATCTAGATAACCATCTATATGACCATCTAGAAGAGATACAAACAATATCACTAACTATCTAGATAATTATCTTGATAACCATCTATATAACTATCTATATAACTATCTAGATAACCATCTAGAAGAGATACAAACAATATCACTAACTATCTAGATAACTATCTTGATAACCATCTATATAACTATCTATATAACTATCTAGATAACCATCTATATGACCATCTAGAAGAGATACAAACAATATCACTAACTATCTAGAAGAGATACAAACAATATCACTAACTAACCTAACCTAACCTAACTATCTAGATAACTATCTAGATAACTATCTATATAACTATCTAGATAACTATCTATATAACTATCTAGATAACAATCTATATAACTGTCTAGATAACTATCAATATAACTATCTAGATCACTATCTTGATAACCATCTATATAACTATCTATATAACTATCTAGATAACTATCTTGATAACCATCTATATAACTATCTAGACAACAATAGCAAATATATAACTAATTATCTTGATAACCATCTATATAACTATCTATATAACTATCCATACAACTATCTATATAACTATCTAGATAACCATCTATATGACCATCTAGAAGAGATACAAACAATATCACTAACTATCTAGATAATTATCTTGATAACCATCTACATAACTATCTATATAACTATCTAGATAACCATCTAGAAGAGATACAAACAATATCACTAACTATCTAGATAACTATCTTGATAACCATCTATATAACTATCTATATAACTATCTAGATAACCATCTATATGACCATCTAGAAGAGATACAAACAATATCACTAACTATCTAGAAGAGATACAAACAATATCACTAACTATCTAGAAGAGATACAAACAATATCACTAACTATCTAGAAAAGATACAAATCTAGATTAAATCTATAAAATTATATAAACTAATTTTTGAACTAGTTAACTAATGATTTAAATTGTTTTGTTGTAGAAACTCCGCCACCCCCGTACTCGAGTTGTCCGATGGATAGCTTCAACCCCGAAGGTGAGTTAGAAAACTTTGTGTGTTTAGTGCGATTGTGAGCGTGTGTTGTGTGCATTTCGTAAAGCTCATTGCACTCGTGGTAGTTGATGTTGTCATCAAGGCCGTATGGATGCCGTTCGCTCAAGTTTCAATGCTGATCTTTTTATAAATATGGCTCGTTCTGTCGCCGTGCCTTGCGCGTTCCACATATAGCGTTCGCGTCGGGAAATTCGCGTCGATACCTCAAGGTTCCCATATGTGTCCAGAACAACATCGTGGAAATTGTTTGTCGTGGAAACTACACAAGATGTAGAACTTAACATTCAAAGTCTTGTTTTTATTCAACGTTCTAGTTCGATTAAAAACTTGATTTTACTATTCTCACATAGTTTTAGGCTCACTTTCATAATAGACCTTTTTACGGTTAGTTAAGCGCATGCGCGTCCGTGTTTGAAAAATGTTTAAAAGGAGATAATATGAAAGTTTCGGGCACATTTTGTTATTTTCATTGGTTATATGTAAAAAAAATCGGGCACTTTTTTGACGTATATGTCAAAAATTGACGTATGCGCACAAAAAAAAACGCATTAACGCAAATTGTAGTTATAATCTTGTCCACTTGCGTGCTATTCTCACTAGTTTTTGAGTTATTGCAGTTATAATCTTGTCCATTTGTGGCACGCAAATGGATAGCACGCAAGTGGACAAGATTATAACTCCAATAACTCAAAAACAAATGAGGATGGCACGCTAGTGGACAAGATTATAACTACAAAAACTCAAAAACTTGTGAGGATGACAAACAAGTGGACAAGAATATAACACCAATAACTCGAAAACTAGTGAGGATGATACGAAAGTGGACAAGATTATAACTCCAATAACTTAAAAGCTATTGAGGATGGCACGCTAATGGACAAGATTTATAACTCCAATAACTCAGAAAATAGTGAGGATGGCACGCAAGTGGACGAGATTATAACACCAATAACTCAAAAATTAGTCACAGCACGCAAGTGGGCAAGATTACAACTCTAATAACTAATAAACTAGTGAGGATGGCACGTAAGTGGACAAGATTATAACTCCAATAACTCAAAACCTAGTGTGGGTGGCACGCAAGTGGGAAAGATTATAACTCCAATAACTCAAAACCTAGTGAGGGTGGCAGGCAAGTGCACAAGATTATAATTCAAAAACTGGTGAGGATGGCACGCAAGGGGACAAGATTATAACTCCAAAAACTCAGAAACTAGTGAGGATGGCACGCAAGTGGACAAACTTATAACTCCAATATCTCAGAAACTAGTGAGGATGGCACGCAAGTGGACAAAAAAAAACCTACAACTAAAAAAAATAGTGAGGATGGGACGAAAATGGAGACAAGATTATAATTCAAATAACAAAAAACTAGTGAGAATGGCACGCAAGGGGACAAGATTATAACTACAATAACTCAAAAACTAATGAGGATGGCACGCAAGTGGACAAGATTATAACTCCAATAACTCAAAAACTAGTGATGGCACGCAAGTGGACAAGATTACAACTCCAATCACTCAAAAACTAGTGAGGATAGCACGCAAGTAGACAAGCTTATAACTCCAATATCTCACAAACTAGTGAGGATGGTACGCAAATGGACAAGAATATAATTCCAATAACTCAAAACCTAGAGAGGATGACACGCAAGTGTACAAGATTATAACTCAAATAACTCAAAAACTAGTGATGGTGGTAGGCAAGTGGACAAGATTATAATTCAAAAACTGGTGAGGATGGCACGCAAGGGGACAAGATTATAACTCCAAAAACTCAGAAACTAGTGAGGATGGCACGCAAGTGGACAAACTTATAACTCCAATATCTCAGAAACTAGTGAGGATGGCACGCAAGTGGACAAAATTATAACTCCAATAACTCAAAAACTAGTGAGGATGGCACGCAAGTGGACAAGATTATAACTCCTACAACTAAAAAAAATAGTGAGGATGGGACGAGAATGGACAAGATTATAACTTAAAAACTAGTGAGGATGGCACGCAAGTCGACAAGATTATAATTCAAATAACAAAAAACTAGTGAGAATGGCACGCAAGTGGACAAGATTATAACTCCAATAACTCAAAAGCTAATGAGGATGGCACGCAAGTGGACAAGATTATAACTCCAATAACTCAAAAACTAGTGATGTCACGCAAATGGACAAGATTACACCTCGAATCACTCAAGAACTAGTGAGGATAGCACGCAAGTAGACAAGCTTATAACTCCAATATCTCACAAACTAGTGAGGATGGTACGCAAATGGACAAGAATATAATTCCAATAACTCAAAACCTAGAGAGGATGACACGCAAGTGTACAAGATTATAACTCAAATAACTCAAAAACTATTGATGGTGGCAGGCAAGTGGACAAGATTATAATTCAAAAACTGGTGAGGATGGCACGCAAGGGGACAAGATTATAACTCCAAAAACTCAGAAACTAGTGAGGATGGCACGCAAGTGGACAAACTTATAACTCCAATATCTCAGAAACTAGTGAGGATGGCACGCAAGTGGACAAAATTATAACTCCAATAACTCAAAAACTAGTGAGGATGGCACGCAAGTGGACAAGATTATAACTCCTACAACTAAAAAAAATAGTGAGGATGGGACGAAAATGGACAAGATTATAACTTAAAAACTAGTGAGGATAGCACGCAAGTAGACAAGCTTATAACTCCAATATCTCACAAACTAGTGAGGATGGCATGCAAGTGGACAAGATTATAACTCCAATAACTCAAAACCTAGTGAGGGTGGCACGCAAGTGGACAAGATTATAACACCAATAACTCAAAAACTAGTGAGGATGACACGCAAGTGGACAGGATTATAACTCCAGAAACTAGTGACGATGGCACGCAAGTGGACAAGATAATATCTCCCATAACTCAAAATCTAGTGAGGATGGCACGCAAGTAGACAAACGTATAACCCCAATATCTCAGAAACTAGTGAGGATGGCACGCATATGGACAAGAATATAATTCCAATAACTCAAAACCTAGAGAGGATGACACGCAAGTGTACAAGATTATAACTCAAATAACTCAAAAACTAGTGAGGTTTGCACGCAAGTGAACAAGATTATAACTCCAATAACTCAAAATCTAGCGCAGATGACACGCAAGTGGACAAGATGGTAACTCGAATAACTCAAAACCTAGTGAAGTTGGCACGCAAGTGGACAATATTAAAACTCCAATAACTCAAAAACTAGTGAGGATGCCACGAAAGTGGACAAGATTATAACTCCAATAACTCAAAACCTAGTGAGGTTGGCACGCAAGTGGACAATATTAACACTCCAATAACTCAGAAACTAGTGAGGATGGCACGCATGAAAAGGTCTATTCAAACTAGTTTTTATCAATTCTTCTCACCAGGGCCGGATTAAGCATGTCGGGGCCCATAGGCAATCAAATTGTCGAAGCCCCTTTACCCTGTTCTAACTTCCTAAAATACTGTTTTTTGTGCGAGGGGCCTCTCTAACCTAACCTACTCTATGCGGGGACCCCCTAACCCAACCTACTCTCTGCGGGGCCCTTCTAACCTAACCTACTCTCTGCGGGGCCCCTATGCAGTTGCCTACATTGCCTAATGGATAATCCTTCTCATAGCTTTGTTATAAGTTTACACTAAATACAAACTGTCATATTGTATTCTAGTTATGATCTAGGTCAGAGGTCGGCAGACTTTCAAGTGAGAAGAGCTATCTATGTGCCTCTTCTAGTTTTGTAGTTATACTAACTTGAGTAAAGCTACAAATTTTTCGCAGTTTTCTTGAAGTTGTAAACTTTGACACTTGATATTTCAAAAAGTTGTTTTAATTTTAAGCTGAAAATTAGTGCGTGCTAACTAGAAATAATCTGTTTTGTAAAAAAACTAAATTTCACGTTTGTATCTCTTCTAGCTTTCTAGTTATACTAACTTGAGTGAAGCTACAAATTTTTCTTAGTTTTCTTGATGTTGCAAACTTTGACACTTGATATCTCAAAAAGTTGTTGCAATTTTAAGCTGAAAATTTATGCATGGTAACTAAAAATAGTTTGTTTTGTAAAAAAAACTAAATTTCATGTTTGTATCTCTTCTAGTTTTGTAGTTATACTACCTTGAGTGAAGTTATAAGTTTTCTTGTTATTACAAATTTTGAAACTATATATTTCGATAAGTAGTCGTAATAGCAAACTGAAAATTGATGGGTAGTAACAATAAATAGTCTAGTTTATAAAAAGCAGGATTTTAAGTTTGGATGTCGTTTAGTTTTTGAGTTGAAGTGGTTTAAGTTGTGCCACGAGGTTCTCTATTTGTTTATGTAATGGAGGGAAGACACGTGTGTGTATGTGTGTGTATATGAGTGGAGTGTAATAATAATTGTAAATGGATAAATAAACATCGTCCCACGTCTTGGAGTCGTCGTCCGTACTTCGGTGGTATCTGTGAAAGGTGCGGTTCGGTATGTCGACTGAAACAGTCGATTCGAGTCTTCCTAGTCGTCGGGTGACCCACAAGACACCTGACCGAGGAATTTTCGACAAAACCGGCGAACGGGACAAAGACCATTGTGCTAAAAACCGCTCGTAAATTGGTGAGCGCGTGTGCGGAGGACAAGTGGCGCCACACACCCACATCCAAACGGAAATATGCTTTTCCAGATGCTTTGCTTATTTCCACAACTATTTTTGTAGAAATATTTTTATAACGTTTGTTGAGATTAGATAAGATTGAATGGCACTACTGTTCGAAAAACGGTTATCGAACAGATTACGCTTTATCAACGGTCTCAAACATTACGGATCCTTGAGGTACACACTAACACACACATTTCATTCGAAAATAAAATTGCAAACAGTTTTCAATAATAAACCAAAATTCCTTTAAAACACCCTGTCGAATTACGATTGTACCCATATTATCTACTTAAACAAGTTTAACTACAAAACTAGAAGAGCTACAAAAGTGAAATTTAGTTTTTTTACAAAACAAACTATTTCTAGTTAGCACGCACCAATTTCCAGCTTAAAATTACAACAACTTTTTAAGATATCAAGTGTTAAAGTTTATAACATCAAGAAAACTACGACAAATTTGTAGCTTCACTCAAGTTAGTGTAACTAGAAAACTAGAAGAGACACAAACCTGAAATTTAGTTTTCTTACAAAACAAACTATTTCTAGTTAGCACGCACTAATTTTCCGTTTGCAATTAAAACAACTTTTTGAGATATCAAGTGTTAAAGTTTACAACATCACGAAAACTACGACAAATTTGTAGCTTTAGTCAAGTTAGTATAACTAGGAAAATAGAAAAGAAACAAACGTGAAATTTTGGGTTTTATAAAGTAGACTATTTCTAGTTAATGCACCTTAACCCTATCGATGCGAATTATTTTTTGAACTGATGTGGATTGTGTGTTCAATATTCTGAACATTATATTCTAGTCCGTGCGGAATACTTTTATAAATTTTAAAACAAAAATCTCTATTCGAAGCAAATTTTTTTTTTTTTTTTGTTGATTTGAGTGGATATACTTTGCAAAATTCTTCTGTTTTATGTCAAAATTGGACGAAAATATCAAAATTATTGGCAAATATTGACAAATTTTCAAAAACCAAAATCTCTATTCGACCCAAAATGTTTTTTTTTTTGTTGTTGATTTGAATGGACAAACCTTGCAAAATTGGACAAAATTGGGTGAAAACGTCAAAATAATTTGCAAATATTACCAAATTTTCAAAAACCAAAATCTCTATTCGAAGCAAATTTTGTTTTTTCGTTGATTTGAGTGGAAATACTTTACAAAATTCTTTTGTTTTATGTCAAAATTGGACGAAAATGTCAAAATAATTGCCAAATATAGTCAAATTTTCAAAAACCAAAATTTCTATTCGACCCAAAATTTCCTTTCTTTGTTGATTTGAATGGATAAACCTTGCAAAATTCGACAAAATCGGACGAAAACGTCAAAATAATTTGCAAATATTACCAAATTTTTAAAAACCAAAATCTCTATTCGAAGAAAATTTTGTTTTTCGTTGATTTGAGTAGACACACTTTGCAAAATTCTTTTGTTTTATGTCATAATTTGACGAAAATGTCAAAATAATTGGCAAATATGGCCAAATTTTCAAAAATCAAAATCTTTATTCGAATCAAATTTTGTTTTTTTGTTGATTTGAGGGGACAAACTTTGCGAAATACTTTTGTTTTATGTCAAAAATTGGACGAAAACGTCAAAATAATTTCCAAAAATTGCCAAATTTTCAAAAACCAAAATCTCTATTCGAAGGAAATTTGTTTTTTTTGTGATTTGAGTGGACACACTTTGCAAAATTCTTTTGTTTTATCTCAAAATTGAACGAAAACGACAAAATAATTTGTAAGTCTAGCCTTGTCTGTCTAGTCTTATCTATCTATTCTTGTATGTGTAGTATCGTCCGTCTAGCCTTGTCTGTCTAGTCTTATCTGTCTAGTATTGTCTGTCTAACCTTGTCTGCCTAGTTTTGTCTGTCTAGTCTTGTTTGTCTAACCTTGTCTGCCTAGTTTTGTTTGTCTAGTCTTGTTTGTCCTAGTCTTCTCTGTCCTAGTCTTGTATGTCCTAATCTTATTTGTCCTAATTTTATTTGTCCTAGTCTTGTATGTCCTAGTCCTGTCTGTGCCAGTCTTGTCTGTCCTTGCCTTGTCTGCCCTAGTTTTGTATGTCCTATTCTTATCTGTCTTAGTTCGTCTGTCCTAATCTTGTATATCCTAGTCTTGTATGTCCCATTCTTGTCTGTCCTAGTCTTGTATGTCCTAGTCTTGTATGCCCTAGTCTTGTATGTCCCAGTCTTGTTTGTCCTAGTCTTGTTTGTCCTAGTCTTGTTTGTCCTAGTCTTTTATGTCCCATTCTTGTTTCTCCTTGCCTTGCATGCCCTAGTCTTGTCCGTCCTAGTCTTGTCTATCTTAGTCTTGGCTGTCCTAGTCTTGTATGTCCTAGTTTTATTTGTCCTAGTCTTGTCTGTCATAGCCTTGTATATCCTACTCTTGTCTGTCCTACTATTGTATGTCCCAGTCTTGCCTATCATAGTCTTGTATGTCCTAGTCTCGCCTGTCCTAGTCTTGTAAGTCCTAGTCTTGTCTGTTCTAGTCTTGTCTGCCCTAGTCTTGTCTGTCCTATTCTTATTTGTCCTAGTCTGGTAAGTCCTTGCCTTGTCTGTCCCTAGTCTTGTTTCTCCTAGTCTTGTCTGTCCTAGTCTTGTATGTCTTAGTTTAGTCTGTCCTAGTTTTGTTTGTCTTAGTCTTGTATATTTCAGTCCTGTCTGTCCTAGCCTAGTCTGTTCTAGTATTGTATATCGCAGTCCTGTCTAACCTAATCTTGTCTGTCCATGTCTTGTATATCCCAATCCTGTCTGTCCTAGTGTGGTTTGTCCTAGTCTTGTCTTTCCTAGTATTGTATGTCCTAGTCTTGTATGTCCTAGTATTGTATGTCCTTTTTTCTTGTCTGTATAGTCTCGTCCGTTTAGTCTGGTCAATCCAGTCTTGTCTGTCTAGTCTTGTTCGTCTAAACTTGTCTAACAAGTCTTGTCTTGTCTGAAACAAATTTAAGTTAAAACAACTTCATGTTGCGACAAATTCATGTTGCGACTTCGTATTCGACTTCGTATTCATGTTGAAGCGACTTAAAAGAAACAGTCTCTACTCGTACCGGCGAGAGATTGCATCTGGTCTCGGCAGGTTTAGCATTGTTCTGCGTATACCCCCACTTTATTCCGAGTGCGCAGTGTTTAGTTTTTTTAGTGTGCGTAGTGTCCGTATTTGAAAAACTGACGCATTATTATTTCTTATATTATATCTTAACTCAAACTAATCAGCGCATACGCGCCGAGTCTGCGCGTACCTCGGCGCAATACAGCTGCATTCTCTGGCCGGTTCGAGTATATATAGTTTCAACTACGAGAAGATTTTGAAGAGTTGAAACAACTTCATGTTGCGACAACTTCATGTTGAAACAACTTCATGTTGCGACTTCGTATTGCGACCAGGGATGTTATGGAGCTCCGTAACCGTAACCGAAACTATCGGATATCCGAAATAAAAATTTATCCTTAACCGTAAACGAACCCGATAAAGAAGTTTTGAACCCCCTAGTAAAGAGCCCCATAGGACAGTGACGGGAACACTATTTGGTTGTTATCTATGTAATATAGGTTAAGCTAGATTTAATCTGGATTAGGTTTTGGTTAGGTTAAGTTATTTTAGAAGACCACTTGATTCAAACAGAACGGTGGTGGCCTATTAGTCAAGGTGTCAGACTTCGGAACCGCAAGTTCTGGGTTCAAACCTTGGACATTGTGAAAAATAAACCACCGTTCTCCTGAAGATGGCTGTGGCAAAGTCATCGCAATAAAAATCTGCCTCGAAACCCTAGAGACTAGTGGCTCGCCATCCACGTTAAAAACTGTAAGGGCTTCTCTACACTTGTGTCTAAGATCAAGACACCAAGCACAAGTGTAGGCTGTGGGAGGAGGCCAAGGCCCGTCCTGGGCTGTAGCGCCCCATGGGTTTGTTTTGTTTTTACTTGATTCAAAATAAGAAAAAATAATTCAATTTTAACCCCTTGACATACAATGACGTCTCTAAGACGTCATGTATATGTGATAAGATCACATGTATATAGACACGTCAACGTCATTCGTATGTCAAGGGGTTAATATATGTCAAAACAAATTATTTTCGCTACGTCTATGTTTTTTGTTTAGTGACGCAAGTTATTGCCATAGTAACAACAAACAGAAATCATTTAATAATGATACTCCGTTTAATTTACCTTGGACTTTTACGCACGATTTTGATACTTTTACACACGATTATAATAATATTCATTTTGGTGTGTGAGTAGATAAAATTTTGGTTTCGCATTTTTACCTAGATTTCGTAGATTTCAACTTCAAAATAACTTATATGACTATAAAATCACTTATATGACATATGATAGTGCCTATATGGTAGTGCCTTCTTATATTGTAGTACTTGTATGAT
Source organism: Phosphuga atrata (assembly GCA_944588485.1). Classification (NCBI taxonomy): domain Eukaryota; kingdom Metazoa; phylum Arthropoda; class Insecta; order Coleoptera; family Silphidae; genus Phosphuga; species Phosphuga atrata. The sequence continues at coordinate 68,479,203 of OX155895.1, forward strand.
ATATGATTGTAGTACCAAATAATAACAGAGGTAAATTAAAATTATTTACCAATTAGTATTCTACTTTTACGATCTCTTAGAAATCTAATTGGACAACCAAACTTTATCTGTTACTTGATCTGTAACCGAGACTATCCGAAACTAACGGATAATCCGAAAAACAATCATATCCGTATCCGAAATCGGTATAATATTATTCCTATATCCGTATCGATATCCAGATCCGAAATTTCATATCCATTAACATCACTGATTGCGACAACTTCAAGTTGCAACAACTTCTTATTGTATATTCTTATTATATTGAACTTGAATTAGACTACTAACCTATAATATTAAGTGGACCACGGAAAGCACAATTTAATCCATCTACTGCAATTCAGTTAGCATTGTAGAGAATTCATTAAATTAAGTACATTTTATTCTAGTGGACTACGTAGACACTCCCGAAAGGCTACACAAGAGATTCAACGGATTATAATAATAAAATAAAATATTACAACTAGCTTTTAAGATATCAATATTTTAATTTGTCTAATTTTTCGTTCAATGGATCTTTTCTTTGTTAATGTGGTCGAGATAAGTGCAGAGAAGGAACACCGTCGGTGCACATGTTTAATTTAATCTCGTTCGGTTTGTTGTTTTCGTCTTCGATAAATATTTAGAGTTTGCCCACCGCGCCGACAGACGCGAGATTAGTTTATTGAAGATATTCAAACTTTTGTGATCACTTCTCTGGCGGAATTATTTAACGAAGATTTTGATGAATCGCTTTGTTTTTTGCGACAGACTCGACGAATTTAGAACATTTTGGCAGAAATTAACAAACGTTTCGCATTTATCTTCATGTCGAACACTGTAGACAGACGCATTTGTTAACATTTTAATTTTAGAATTTTTTTTTCGCACAAACTTAAACCAAATTGCATATTACAGACACACTAACCGTTCCATTTATCAAAAATCAATTTCTGGAACAAACGTAAATTTTGTCGACTGAATATATATTCTATAATATATTCCAGTTGTCAATTGTTATTATTAGTGTAAGTAGAGTATACGAACCGTTTATAAAGTAGATCGATACGAGACTGAGTTCAAGCGTCGCGACGCCTCGTCCCGCATTTCATCGCAATCACGAATTACCGTAAACCCGGGCCCCTCGCACGTGGATTACGCCAAGGCTAACTCCATTTGAACCACTCGAAACGAAAAGTGCGAAGCCCACTAGATACTCTCATCTCTCTCCGCTGCGTCGTCTTTGTCCCGCTCCGGTGTCGCACATGTCTCTGTGTACATTACGCGCTTTGTTTTATCTCGATATTAATAGGATCCCGTTTAAAATTAGAGTTTGGATTTTTCTTGGTTTGTTTGTTGGGAGTAAGAACAGCGGTTTCATTCATCTTGCTGCTTGGAGACAGATGAAGTGGCTGTGATTTAGTTGTGTTGCCCCAAGGCTCTATATTCAGGACTGAAAACTGGATGGGTTGTCCGCGGAATAACTCATGAATCTTTCAACTAATCCAAACAATTTAAACTAATTGGTGTAATTTATAGGCTTGTTTACATGCTTTGAAATTTAAATGAGAAGTTTAAGATTGTTTGAGATTCAGACTAGATATCTTAAGATATAGATTAAGTAGTTATTTGAAATTCTAGTTTACTTAAAATTGGGACAATAAAATTGTAGAAGATTCCGATATTCGATGTGGCCGCGATTTGTTTGTATTTAGTTGGGTTTCCCCAAGGTTCTATGTTCAGGAATGAAAACTCGATTATACTCAAGATACAGGCTAGTTATTCGAAATTCTAGTTCATTTAAAACTAATACAATACATTTCAAATCTAATTGTCGAAGATTCCGATGTTCCGGTACCTCAAGGCTCATTATTCAGACAATCATCAACTTCGTCGCCTTGTAACTTCCGAACCCGTGGTCCAATTCTAACAAACCAAAAACTATTTAAAACCTTATAATTCCATTCAACTCTTAAATTCCAACTCGAATTACTGCATATTATTATAAGGCCTATAAGTTTAAGATTGTTTGAGATTCAGACTACGTATCTCAAGATACATACTAGTTATTTGAAATTCTAGTTTACTTAAAATTGAGACAATTAAATTGTAGAAGATTCCGGTATGCGATGTGGCTGCAATTTGTTTGTATTTAGTTTTGTTGCCCCACGGCTCTATATTCAGGACAGAAACCTGGATTATACTCAAGGTACAGGCTAGTTATTTTCTTGAAATGAAATTCTAGTTCATTTAAAATTGATACAATACATTTCAAATCCATTTAACGAAGAATCTGATATTCGGGTACCTCAAGGCTCATTATTCAGACAATCATCAACTTCTTCGTCATCTAACTTCCGAACGCGTGGTCCAATTCCAACAAACCAAACACTATTTAAAACCTTATAATTCCATTCAACTCTCCAATTCCAACTCGAATTACTGCATATTATTCCTAAGCCTATAAATAGTTTTAAAAACAAATGATGAATGAAAACCTTTGTAAATTGTTTTGTGTGATTGGTGTGTGGCTGTATGCAATCCGATGCGTAGCAATTGGCTTAAACTCAATCAATTCAATTGTCGCGATGAATCTGATTAGAGCTAATTCGTTGTTGCAGATCGAGCGCCGAGCGAAGCTCCACTAGTCTGTCGGGATTCTTATCCAGGATCGCTCACCACAAACGGAGAAGGTAAGAAAAAACTCTTATATTTACTAATAGAGGGAATATATTTATTGCATACTTTATACATTATACAAAGGGCTATCGACCACAAGGTCCTTCTGCCCTACTAATAGATAACTTCATCTTACAATAATTAGGAAAACAAAAATGTGTTTCAAACAGGAAACCTTATTTAGCTGAGTCTACTTTAACAGGCAATATCTTGCTTATTTTATATAGTCTAGTTCTAATTTCACCAGAAATCGTATGCGTATGCGTATTAGTCTAGACTAATTATTAATAGCTTAAAACTAAAGAACTTTCTTATAGAGACTTCATAATCTTAAAGCAAAGTAACGTCTTGCTTCAGACAAAAAACTTTATTTAGTTAAGGCAACTTTGATAGGTCATATCTTGCGTAATTTATTTAGTCTAGGTCTAATTTCACCAGAAATCAGTGACTATTAGTCTAGACTAATTATTAATAGCTTAAAAATAAAGAACTTTCTTATAGAGACTTCATTATCTTAAAGCAAAGTACCTACGTGTTGTTTCAGACAAGAAACTTTATTTAGTTAAGGCAACTTTGATAGCTCATATCTTGCGTAATTTACGTAGTCTAGTTCTAATTTCACCAGAAATCAGTGAGTATTAATCTAGACTAAGTAGTAATAGATTAAAACTAAAGAAATTTCTTATAGGGAAGCACATAATCTTAAAACAAAGATCGTTTTTTTTCGGACGAGAAACTTAAGATTTGGCTCTAATTTGTCGGGTCTTAACTTACATAATCTCGGTGTGGATATGAGTGGAAATCTAATTCTCATCTAAATGCCTAGAATGTTTTCCTCTGTTGTGATATTTTTTGTGCACGGCGGTAGGTGATTGCACATGACATCATGTCCCGCTCTCTCTGCACGGGCCCCATTCAAGGTGACCAAGAAGTCCCTCGTTAGCTTGCCCGGTGCTCTCTCCCCTCGACCCGTTCCGCGGCGAGCCGGGGCCCCCGCGGCGCTCTGGGCGTGGAACACACACACACTAAATACTCATAGAAACATTTTATATTCAAATTCTAAGACGTTTTTACACAAAAATCATTGATTTCTTCATCATTTTAGATTAGTCTACTTTAGTACTCACTTATTTCTAGTAGACAGACTAAAAAGATTAGACAGACTAGACAGACAAGACTAGACACACAAACCTAAACAGACAAACCTAAACAGACACACCTAAACAGACAAGACTAGATAGACAAAACGAGACAGACAAGGCTAGACAAACAATGCTAGACAGGCAAGGCTAGATAGGCAGGACTAGACAGGACTAGACAGATAAAACTAGACATACAACACTATTCTAGTCCAGTCTAGCGCAGTCTAGTCAAGTCTAGTTCAATCTAGTCCAATCAGTTTTACAATTAGTTAGAATAAGTAGATAATGTTAAATGATATGTTTAAAATAAGAAACATGTAAAATAAGACCTTTGTTTCAAGTTTAATTACTAGCAACTAGTCAGACTAGAATCACTAGATAACAAGTTTTCTTATAGGCAATTGAATTCTCTATAAGTTTTATTGGAAACATTTTTCAAAATTTCGTTTAGTTTTCGAGTTGCTTTCGTATCTTTGAGACAAGAAAAAGGTAAAAGAAAAACATAAATTTGATTTTGTTTCAAAGTTGATTACTACCAACTTGACAAGACGAAAAACACTAAATATCAAGGTTCCTTATAGAAAATTTAATTCTCTTTAAGTTTTATTCGAAACATTTTTCAAAATTTCGTGTAGTTTTTGAGTTGCTTTTAAATCTTTAAGACAAGAAAAAGTTAAAAGAAAAACAAAATTTTACTTTGTTTCAAAGTTGATTACTACCAACTTGACAAGAGGAAAAACAATAAATATCAAGGTTCCTTATAGCAAATTTAATTCTCTTCAAGTTTGATTCGAAACATTTTTCAAAATTTCGTTTAGTTTTCGAGTTGTTTTCAAATCTTTGAGACAAGAAAAAGGTAAAACAAAACAAAATTTGACTTTGATTCAAACTTGATTACTACCAACTTGACAAGACGAAAAATATTAAATATCAAGGTACCTTGTAGCAAATTGAATTCTCTTCAAGTTTTATTCGAAACATTTTTACAAAATTTCATTTAGTTTTCGAGTTGCTTTCGAATCTTTGAGACAAGAAAAAGGTAAAACAAAACATAATTTGATTTTCTTTCAAAGTTGATTACTATCAACTTGACAAGACAAATAAACACTAAATAACAAGGTTTCTTATAGCAAATTTAATTCTCTTTAAGTTTTATTAGAGACATTTTTCAAAATTTCGTTTAGTTTTCGAGTTGCTTTCGAATCTTTGAGACAATAAAAGGTAAAACGAAACAAAATTTTACTTTGTTTCAAAGTTGATTACTACCAACTTCACAAGACAAAAAAACACTAAATATCAAGGTTTCTTATAGCAAATTTAATTCTCTTCAAGTTTTATTCGAAACATTTTTCAAAATTTCGTGTAGTTTTTGAGTTGCTTTTGAATCTTTAAGACAAGAAAAAGGTAAAAGAAAAACAAAATTTGACTTTGTTTCAAAGTTGATTACTACCAACTTGACAAGACAAAAAACACTAAATTTCAAGGTTTCTTATAGGAAATTTCATTCTTTTCGAGTTTTATTCGTGACATTTTTCAAAATTTCGTTTAGTTTTCGAGTTGCTTTCGAATCTTTGAGACAAGAAAAATGTAAAAGGAAAACAAAAAATTGACTTTGTTTCAATGTTGATTACTACCAACTTGACAAGACAAAACCACTAAATATCAAGGTTTCTTAAACAAATTTAGTTCTCTTCAAGTTTTATTTGAAACATTTTTCAAAATATCGCTTAGTTTCCAAATTATTTTCAAACAAAAAAAATGTTAAACAAAATCTGTATTACTACCCTCAACACTACAAAATCGGATTGTAAGGGGGATGTGGATATTTTTCCGTCAATTTTGAATCTTTGCAGAGCAAAACTTTCAAAATTCTTGTTATTTTGTAAAAAAAAAGGATTTATTTGCGTCGTCGAAATTTGAAAAATTCGTCGGCGAAGGAATTTCCAATGACCCAATTACTTTGATTAACATTGACTACAACTCAACACAGCACAGACGTTACAAATTAATAAGTTTCTTTGAAAACAATTCAGACTAAAGAAACTAACAGAAGACTGGACTTGCAAATCCGACCCTATCCGACCAGCACGTTGTACCAAATACAACAAATGTATTCATTTTCTTCAAAATCTTTCAAAAATAATACTGTAAAATAAATATTCACTCATAAATAATTAAGTTATCTATGGAAAAGTGAAAACTAGAAGTTTGTATCTAGTCTACATCTCAAGTTATCTAGATTTAAGCTTGATACTGTAGTTGTTTTAATCAATAATGGTAGAGTTTTATATTTTGGTGTATGACTCTGTTATAGATCTATATACGCAAAAATGTTTCAGATAGATATTATAGATAACTAGGCAAGCTTTAGGATGGCGTTGATTAAAAAGCTGTACCTAGTCTAATTTAGGAGATATAGACTACTGAACTTAGTTGTTTTGATTACAAGTTTTTGTTTCGAATTAACTCGTAACTAAGGAAATTTCTTAAAGAAAACTCTAAACCAAGGAAATATCTCAAAGAAAACTCAAAACTAAGAAAATATCTCAAAGAAAACTCTAAACCAAGGAAATATCTCAAAGAAAACTCGAAACTAAGAAAATATCTCAAAGAAAACTGGAAACCAAGGAAATATCTCAAAGAAAACTCGAAACTAAGAAAATATCTCAAAGAAAACTCGAAACCAAGGAAATATCTCAAAGAAAACTCGAAACTAAGAAAATATCTCAAAGAAAACTCTAAACCAAGGAAATATCTCAAAGAAAACTCGAAACTAAGAAAATATCTCAAAGAAAACTCTAAACCAAGGAAATATCTCAAAGAAAACTCGAAACTAAGAAAATATCTCAAAGAAAACTGGAAACCAAGGAAATATCTCAAAGAAAACTCGAAACTAAGAAAATATCTCAAAGAAAACTCGGAATTAAATGGAAAACTCGGAACTAAGTAAATTTTTAAAAGCCCTGAAGTGAAGACCTTTCTACCTGCAATTTTGAAAGCTAAGATCGTCTTGTTTCAGACAATAATCTTGATTTAGTTGAGTCTACTTTGGGAGATAATACCTTGCTAAATTCATGTAGCCTAAGCCTAATTCCACTTGAAATAAACAAGCAGTCTAATGAATAACCCAAGAAATTTCTTACAGAAAACCCAACAAACTTCGTCCTGTTCCAAACAAGGTTTTAAGGCTTAAACCTAATTGATCATTTATAACTCGTTTGAAACATATAATCGAAGTCTAAATCCATCAGAATTAGATAAGCATTTAATCTTTTGTGTCTAATTAGAACGTTTGTGAAAGAATCTGCGAGCATCGGTTTTTCGAAACGTTCGATTGAGTCTTTCGCCGGTGTTGCCGCCGCCATGGGACGGCCGCCTGGCGCCACGGTTATAAATAGCGTCCGGCAATTGCATCGAGAATTTCATTTCGATTCACATATTTATACATATTGATAACTCGGGGAAAATAAAACCGGCGAGCTCGCGACTATTTGCACCGGCAATTCACACTCGCCCAGGAAAACACACAATTTGAACGCACGGACTAAATGGAAATCGACACAATGCCCGACACACGCTCTCCTCATGATCAATAATACACTTTTTATTTTGTTATCATAACTGGATTCTAGTTCACTTCATTAGAAACTTGTCTATCTTGTCTGTCTAGTCTTGTCTGCCTAGTATAGCCTGTCTAGTTTTGTCTATCTGGTCTAGTTTGTCTAGTATTTTCTGCCTAACCTTGTCTGTCTGTCTAGTCTTGTCTGTCTAGTCTGACTAATCCTCTTCAAGTTTTATTCGAAACATTTTTCAAAATTTCATTTAGTTTTGGAGTTGCTTTCGAATCTTTGAAACAAGAAAAAGGTAAAACTAAACAAAATTTTACTTTGCTTCAAAGTTGATTAACACCAACTTGATAAGACAAAAAAAACACTAAATATGAAGGTATCTTATAGCAAATTTAATTCTCTGCAAGTTTAATTCGAGACATTTTTCAAAATTTGGTTTAGTTTTTGAGTAGTTTTCAAATCTTTGAGACAAGAAAAAGGTAAAACAAAACAAAATTTGACTTTGTTTCAAAGTTGATTAATACCAACCTGACAAGACAAAAAACTCTAAATATCAAGGTTTCTTATGCCAAATTTAATTCTCTTCAAGTTTTATTCGAAACATTTTTCAAAATTTCGTTTAGTTTTCGAGTTGTTTTCAAATCTTTGAGACAAGAAAAAGGTAAAACTACACAAAATTTGATTTTGTTTCAAAGTTGATTACTACTAACTTGATAAAAAAACACTAAATATGAAGGTATCTTATAGCAAATTTAATTCTCTGCAAGTTTAATTCGAGACATTTTTCAAAATTTTGTTTAGTTTTCGAGTTGCTTTCGAATCTTTGCGACAAGAAAAAGGTAAAACTAAATAAAATTTTATTTTGATTCAAAGTTGATTACTACCAACTTGACAAGACAAAAAAACACTAAATATGAATGTTTGTTATAGCAAATTTTATTCTCTTCAAGTTTTATTCGAAACATTTTTCAAAATTTGGTTTAGTTTTTGAGTAGTTTTCAAATCTTTGAGACACGAAAAAGGTAAAACAAAACAAAATTTCACTTTTTTTCAAAGTTGATTAATACCAACCTGACAAGACAAAAAACTCTAAATATCAAGGTTTCTTATGCCAAATTTAATTCTCTTCAAGTTTTATTCGAAACATTTTTCAAAATTTCGTTTAGTTTTCGAGTTGTTTTCAAATCTTTGAGACAAGAAAAAGGTAAAACAAAACAAAATTTGACTTTGTTTCAAAGTTGATTAATACCAACCTGACAAGACAAAAAACTCTAAATATCAAGGTTTCTTATGCCAAATTTAATTCTCTTCAAGTTTTATTCGAAACATTTTTCAAAATTTAATTTAGTTTTGGAGTTGCTTTCAAATCTTTGAGACAAGAAAAAGGTAAAGCTACACAAAATTTGATTTTGTTTCAAAGTTGATTACTACTAACTTGATAAAAAAACACTAAATATGAAGGTATCTTATAGCAAATTTAATTCTCTGCAAGTTTAATTCGAGACATTTTTCAAAATTTTGTTTAGTTTTCGAGTTGCTTTCGAATCTTTGCGATAAGAAAAAGGTGAAACTAAATAAAATTTTATTTTGATTCAAAGTTGATTACTACCAACTTGACAAGACAAAAAAACACTAAATATGAATGTTTGTTATAGCAAATTTTATTCTCTTCAAGTTTTATTCGAAACATTTTTCAAAATTTGGTTTAGTTTTCGAGTTGTTTTCAAATCTTTGAGACAAGAAAAAGGTAAAACAAAACAAAATTTCACTTTGTTTCAAAGTTGATTAATTAATACCAACCTAACAAGACAAAAAACTCTAAATATCAAGGTTTCTTATGCCAAATTTAATTCTCTTCAAGTTTTATTCGAAACATTTTTCAAAATTTCGTTTAGTTTTCGAGTTGTTTTCAAATCTTTGAGACAAGAAAAAGGTAAAACAAAACAAAATTTGACTTTGTTTCAAAGTTGATTAATACCAACCTGACAAGACAAAAAACTCTAAATATCAAGGTTTCTTATGCCAAATTTAATTCTCTTCAAGTTTTATTCGAAACATTTTTCAAAATTTCGTTTAGTTTTCGAGTTGTTTTCGAATCTTTGAGACAAGAAAAAGGTAAAACTACACAAAATTTGATTTTGTTTCAAAGTTGATTACTACCAACTTGACAAGACAAAAAACACTAAATATGAATGTTTCTTGTAGTAAATTTAATTCTCTTCAAGTTTTATTCGAAACATTTTTCAAAATTTAATTTAGTTTTGGAGTTGCTTTCGAATCTTTGAAACAAGAAAAAGGTAAAACTAAACAAAATTTGACTTTACTTCAAAGTTGATTACTACCAACTTGACAAGACAAAAAAACACTAAATATGAATGTTTCTTGTAGCAAATTTAATCCTCTTCAAGTTTTATTCGAAACATTTTTCAAAATTTAATTTAGTTTTGGAGTTGCTTTCGAATCTTTGAAACAAGAAAAAGGTAAAACTAAACAAAATTTTACTTTGCTTCAAAGTTGATTACTACCAACTTGACAAGACAAAAAAACACTAAATATGAAGGTTTCTTATAGCAAATTTAATTCTCTTCAAGTTTTATTCGAGACATTTTTCAAAATTTTGTTTAGTTTTCGAGTTGTTCTTGGAGACAAGAAAAAGGTAAAACAAAACAAAATTTGACTTTGTTTCAAAGTTGATTAATACCAACCTGACAAGGCAAAAAAACTCTAAATATCAAGGTTTCTTATGCCAAATTTAATTCTCTTCAAGTTTTATTCGAAACATTTTTCAAAATTTCGTTTAGTTTTCGAGTTGTTTTCAAATCTTTGAGACAAGAAAAAGGTAAAACTACACAAAATTTGATTTTGTTTCAAAGTTGATTACTACCAACTTGACAAGACAAAAAACACTAAATATGAACGTTTCTTGTAGTAAATTTAATTCTTTTCAAGTTTTATTAGAAACATTTTTCAAAATTTCATTTAGTTTTGGAGTTGATTTCGAATCTTTGAAACAAGAAAAAGGTAAAGCTAAACAAAATTTGACTTTGCTTCAAAGTTGATTACTACCAACTTGACAAGACAAAAAAAACACTAAATATGAAGTTTTCTTATAGCAAATTTAATTCTCTTCAAGTTTTATTCGAGACATTTTTCACAATTTCGTTTGGTTTTCGAGTTGCTTTCGAATCTTTGAGACGAAAAAGGTAAAACTAAACAAAATTTGACTTTGATTCAAAGTTGATCACTACCAACTTGACAAGACAAAAAAACACTAAATATGAAGGTTTCTTATAGCAAATTTAATTCTCTTCAAGTTTCATTCCAAACATTTTTCAAAATTTCGTTTAGTTTTCGAGTTGCTTTCGAATATTTGAGGCAAGAAAAAGGTAATACAAAACAAAATCTTACTTTGATTCAAAGTTGATTACTACTAACTTGTCAAGACAAAAAACACTAAATATAAAGGTTTCTGATAGCAAATTTAATTCCCTTCAAGTTTTATTCGAAACATTTTTCAAATTTTCGTTTAGTTTTCAATTTAGAAACTAAACAAAATTTGACTTTGTTTCAAAGTTGATTACTATCAACTTGACAAGGCAAAAAGCACTAAACATGAAGGTTTCTCATAGCAAATTTAATTCTCTTCAAGTTTTATTTGAAACATTTTTCAAAATATCGCGATTAGTCTAATGAAACAAAACCTAAGGTTAACAAATCTACAACATATCTAGTTTTAACTTATCCAGACCAAATCTTGAATCTATTTATTCTAACTAAACAAGATTAGACACGGACAAGACTAGATACAGACAGCAAACTTTTCTTATAAAAATATTTTCTTTTCGGTTGAATATCGATAATTCTATGGTAAACTGGTAGAGAGACCTTATGGTCGACAGCTATCTATGGTGATGTCCTTAAAGATTATTATTATTATTCTATGGTAATTGCATCCTCTAATCTCAAGCATAAAATCCATGTTGACTTGTGTAATTTTCCAAATTCTATATAACACGTCTGTTGAACACTTCTTAAAAATGCTTTTGGATGAATCCAGAAGTTGTTTGCAACGCAAAGTGTTTAAAGTGCAAAGCAAGTTTAGGGAAAACTGCCGGGTGAAGTTTCATCTCGTAGAAAGCAACAAGTTTTTAAAGGATGGGAAGTCTGCAACAAGTCTCATCTAGTTAAGTGGACCAGAATCCCGCAACAAGTTGCAAACAATCCGTCAAAACTCAACTCAGGATCGTAGTGCAAATCTAATTTCACCAGAAATATATGAACACTAATCTAGACTAACTAATAATACCTTCGGACGTTGAGAGAGCTCTTGCAAGAAATCAAAATCTTGTTTCAGACAGAAACTTGAGACGTAATTCGTTCTAAATCTACTTTGATAAGTTTGTGTAGTCCAAATCTGATTTCACCAGAAATTAGTTAGTACTAATCTGGACTAATTACATAATAGTAAAACCATACTACATCATATATAATCGTATAAACTTAATAAAGTCGGAACACAGCCTGAATATATAAATATATTCAACCTTTCCGAAGCTCTATAATAAATTAGTTAGTACTAATCTGGACTAATTACATAATAGTAAAACCATACTACATTATATATAATCGTATAAACTTAATAAAGTCGGAACACTGCCTGAATATATAAATATATTCAACCTTTCCGAAGCTCTATAATATTACTGAGTCTTTTAGGACTACCAAAACATTAATAAAGTCGGAACACAGCCTAAATATATAAAAATGTTACATATTCAACCTTTCCGGGGCTCTATTATATTATTAAGTCTTTTTTGGACTACCAAAAAAAATCTCTTGTGAAACTTACCATGGGTTATTTACTAGCCATGAGTTATTTACTAGCCATGAGTTATTTACTTGCCAACAGTTATTTACCAGATTTCAGTCCACCTTCGTGGCACTCAACAAAAACCAGAAAAATAACATTGTTTTTTAAGATCATATCTTTCCGTTAACTTAAGTGATTAGCCATCTGCATACGCGTTTCCAGATTTATCTCTCATCCGTGTAGATTTGCTTTTTATTATTTACAAATTGTTATTCATAAAAGCTAAGCTGCACCGATGAGAGATAAATCTCGAAACGCGTTTGCAGATGGCTATTCAATTGAGTTAACGGAAAGTTTATAGACTAATTAATAATATCTTGAGACTAAGGAAATAACTTAATACAATAGGTAAGGTTATAAGCACTGTTTACTATGGTTATTAGGCGATAGGCACAGTTTCAAACGATCATCGTCACAAATATATTTTTGGCACTTTATATTTGTTTTTCCATCTGGAAATATGAACTTTTCCATTTTGGAATATGAACATAATTGATACCTCTTCCTCTTACTGCTTCCTGGAAAATTTGGAATAACTACCTCAAAATGTAGGTTCTCCGATGACAGATATTCTTTCTCTCGATAAAGAATATCTGTCATCGGAGAACCTACATTTTGAGCTAGTTATTCCAAAATTTCCAGGAAGCAGTAAGTGGAAGAGGTATCAATTGTGTTCATATTCCAAAGATAGATTTGTCTATTATCCGATTCTATTATTCTTTTTTATGAAATCTTAGATCCCGGGGACTGTTATCCCTGTGGCGATACTCGATGTAAGGTTTTACCTAAGAAAAAGTTTTACCAATATGCAACCCAACAATTCTTTGTAAAATTTTATCGAGACCCCTGGATAGAAAATAGACGTTTCTTGAATTTGTTTATATAGACACTGCACTATTTTTTTAGATTTCGTTAAAAATATTAATTAGTTTTCCAGTTCTCTGCTCGGGTGACCAAATTTTGCGAAATTCCGCTCGATTTTGCCCATTTTATCAAGTCATATCTCGCGAACGGAAGCGGCTAGCGAAACACAATATGCATATTTACAACCAGCATGCAAAACACTTGCAGACACAATTTGAAATTTTCCATTCGCTTGATAAATAATGATTTTATGGAAATACATTTTCTCGCGTTTTTGGCAGATTTTACGATGTCGTAACTTTTGAACGGCTCGCCACAGAGACTTCTAGTCTTCACCAATCGATTCAGCGTCCCAAAAATAGTCGGAAAGCATATATAATATTCCCTAGGTAGCTTTCAGTTAAGAAATACCAACGACACGGGGAGTCTAAACCGCGGAAACGACGAAATGCGTGAAAATCGATTTTGTCAAAATCGTTATTTTTTGAGTTACAGCAAAATTTATAAACGTTTCTGAAAGCGTTTTTGCTGCTGATTACAGATATGCAAATTATATTTCGCTAGCTCTTTCCGTTCACTATCGCCTACAAGAATTGAGGAAATTTTTAAGAAATTTCGACGCTCGAGTAGAGATCTCAGAAAGTCGTGAATTTACCACGTACAATCTTAGTGTATGAATAGGAAAATGACTTTCTGAAAACGATGCCGCAATCTGTTTTTGATTATCTCCAACCGTTTCCGAGATATATACCTAGCAAATCGAGAATCGGGTAAATTTCAGTTTGAAATTCTCGACGAATTATTGAATCGTTCCGGACAATATACACATCGACTTGTTAGTCTTTTCGTGTAGTTTCAATGTGCTGAAAATGATTTCGCTGCTTTTTGCCGTTCTCGAGAAAATCTAAAAAAAACGAAAAAGCACATATTTTTCGAACGAAATGGTGGAAAATTTTTGTTGAAAATTTTGTTGGAAAATTATTTCGTGATTTTTTTTTTGTTACCAGAAGGAAATCGAAGTGCTGAAAACGGATTTTCAGAATATTTCACTCTGAAGTTACAAATAAACAAGTTTTATATATTTTTTTGCTGTACACCATGTCGCATTTCCGACTGATTTGACGCTGTCATAACTTTGGAACGGCTCACCACAGAGACTTCTAGTCTTCTCCAATCGATGCAGCGTCCCAAAATTAGTCGGAAAACGTATAGAACATTCCCTAGGGAGCTTTAAGTTAAGAAATACCATCGACACGGGGAGTCTAGACTGCGGAAACGACGAAATGCGAGAAAATCGATTTTGTCAAAATCGTTATTTTTTGAGTTACAGCAAAATTTAAAAACGTTTCTGAAAGCATTTTTGCTGCTGATTGCAGATATGCAAATTATATTTCGCTAGCTCTTTCCGTTCACTATCGCCTGCAAGAATTGAAGAAATTTTTAAGAAATTTCGGTGCTCGAGTAGAGATCTCGGAAAGTTGTGAATTTTACGCCGACAATTTTAGTGTATTAATAGGAAAATGGCCTCTTGAAAACGATGCCGCAATTCGTTTTTAGTTATCTGCAACCGTTTCCGAGACATCTACTTAGAAATTCGAGAATCTGGTAAATTCCAGTTTGAAATTCTCGACGAATTATTGAATCTTTCCGGACAATTTACACATCGACTTGTTCGTCTTCTCGTGTAGTTTCTGTGTGCCGAAAATGATTTCGTTGCTTTTTACCGTTCTCGAGAAAATCGAAATAAACCGAAAAAGCACATATTTTTAGAACGAAATGATGAAAAATTTTGTATGAAAATTTTGTTGGAAATTTTTTTCGTGATTTTTTTTTTTTGTTACCCGAAGGAAATCGAAGTGCTGAAAACGGTTTTCCATTTTATTTCGTTCTAAAGTTACAAATAAACAAGATTTTTATATTTTTTCTCTGAACACTATTTCGCATCTCCGATTGATTTCACGCTGTCATAACTTTTGAACGGCTTAACATGGAGACTACTAGTTTTTACCAATCGATTCAGCGTCCCAACATTAGTAGGAAAACATATATTATATTCATAGGAAGCTTTTAATTAAGAAATACCATCGAATCAGCCATCATTCTGCTGCAGGACTTTTACATTCTAATCCACTTCTTGGGTAATTTTCAACCGTTTTCCACACATTTAGTCTCAAAAATAAGTTAATAATTCGGCTAAGTTATTCTGTAGGAAAAACTTGCAATAAGTTAGAAGAAATAATATGAATCTGGTAATCGCGACTAATAAATACCTACCGTATTTGAGTAATTCAACAGGCGTTTCTGTGTTCATTGTTTTCGCAAACACTGAAGCTTATTTACACGGCTGTGATAAATTGCCAGATTCGCAGATAATTGAAGCATTAAAATAACGCGGGGTCATAAATACCCTGCCGCCGCAGTCTAGCGTTGAGGTGATTTTTCGCAGGAAACTGAAAATTTTAAGTGAGAATATTGTCTACATTAGAATAGTTTTTGGAAAGTTTATCGTTTGCCCAAAATAACGTTTGTTGTGTCGGTCTAAACACAAATAACGATTGCAATTTCGGACAAGGTCAACGCCAATTGCGCAACCGCGTTTCCAAAAATCCGCAAAATTTTCAATTGAATTCAATTGTAAAATCATAAGTTATTTTTCGCGAGAGCGTGTCCTTCTTGTCGTCTTGAAAACGCGTGTTTGTGTTTGTGCCGCCGTTCGCCGGACAAGGACGACCGACGTCGGCGCGCACTTTAATTGTCCTTGTCTAGTCGGGCCGGCGATTACGATAGCGCCGTCCTTGTTCCGCGTGGCGCCAGCCGAACGCCGCATAACTTGCTCGATGTCGCGCCGGTTTCGAACCGTCGATAATACGCTCACAATCTTTGTCTACACAAAATAACAACATTTTTTCAATTACAATGCTCCGCGACTCGTCACTTTCCACCGGCTTGAACGGCTTCATTTAGATATTTTCTCGCCAAAAAAAAAAACATTGCGAAAGCACCGAATTTTTCACGTCTCGAACCGTTTCCTCTTGTTTGTGTGCTGATAACATCATCTCTATAAATAGAATTCGCGTAGATACTCACGGCGCCGGAGGCCTTTCGAACGGACAACCTGTTGCTTTCCATAATTTTTTGTTTTTTCATTCTAAAATCAAAAACCAAATTTTTATACAAAATTGTTTAGTTAGTCTAGATTAGCACTAATCTATTCCTGGTAAAATTTCACTCAGATTACTTGAATTAAGCTAAATATGTACTGTCGAAGTAGATTATACTATAGTTCATTTTTTTAAGAATGCAGTACAGGGAAGATAGGATGGCTTCTTTGACTTTGCTCTTTGATTGGTTAAAATCGAGGAGAAGTTTACACCAAAGATATTTATTTCTTCTTCTCTCTTTTTTCACATACATTTGCACTCACTGGCGTAGAATTTGGTGACATACAATAGACCTTAATACGATTAGTTAAGCGCATGCGCACCCGCCTTTCAAAGTTTGAAAGGTGGGAATATGAAAGTTTCGGGCAAATATTAAGGTTATACGTCAAAAAGTTCGGGCTATTTTTGACATAACATGGCGGAAATTGACACATGCGCACTAAAAATTTCAACTATGAAAAAGTCTATTAAATGAATACAATTCTACGAATAATTTCTAAATATAATACAACGTCATTATTATACAATAATGTTTTATATATAATTTAATATTCAATTTTAAATTTAACCACTTGACATATAATGACGTCTCTAAAACGTCATGTATATGTGATAAGATTACATGTATATGGACACGTCACCGCGCATTTTATTCGTATGTCAAGGGGTTAAAGAAAAAAAAATTTAACTGCAATACATGTCCCAGTACATGTTGAGCTGTTAGTTCTCAATGGCTGCCGTCTCAATAGACCTTTTTTTAGTTAGTTAAGCGCATGCGCATCCACCAAGTTTGAAAGGCGGGAATAGGAAAGTTTCGGACAAATAATAAGGTTATACGTCAAAAAGTTCGGGCAAAACATAGGTCTATTCACAATAGGGAATATGCATGTTTTTTTTTTTATATATTTTTAATTCAGTGTTTACACCGTTATAACATAGTAAAAAATATAAATACTGCTTAAAAATGCTATAATTTAAAATGCTATAGTTTAAAAAAATACTTAAAAATGAGAAAAATTTTGAGCTGTTTAAACCCCGTTATTTTCGCGCGGTCGGTTAGATGACGTCAATTACCACTGACAGTTCAGTCCATTGTTTACTACAGCTGTTTTCATTTTAATTTCACGTTTTTGACGTTTGTTTTCTAACCAAAAGACTACAATGATATACAAATGTAAAAAATACGGACTTGTTTATATGGTATGTTACGTCACTTTCGTTTTAACCCTTTCGTTTCCTTTTAATTAATGGTGTTGCGTTTTACAAATTTGAATTTCTCTCGCTTAAAAAAATAATGGTTTAGTTCAAATGTCAGGTCAATAAAATTCGGAAAAAAAATATTTGAACCAAATTTAAATTTCATGCATATTCCCTATTGTCATCTGATCTGTTTGTATCATTTAGATTTTTTGCGTTTTTCTCCATTTATTTGTTTGTATTTTATTACTATTGTTGCCATTTGGAGTATTTAATCCTTATTTTTCTCTTATATTCAACTAACTTTTTCCTTTTATATTCAAGTAACTATATTTGAATTTAGCGCCAAATTTTGTAACTAGATTGCACATTTGCCAGAGAGTAAATCAGGTTTCTAGTTACTGCATTCTTAAAAAAAATGGACTATAGGGGTAGAGTCGTGCGAAGTAGATTCCGACCGGATCCGGGCCGGATTTCCATCGATCCGGCCGGATAGATCAAATCCAAATTATTTTCCCTATTCGTTCCAAAATGGACTGTTTATGATATAATCGAATGAGTGTATTATATAGGTAGTTTATATTAGTAGTTTATGATACGAGTGTGTGAAGAAGGGCTTTTGTGCATGAATCGCGAAGTTTAAAACATGAGCCGAAGGCTGATAGAATGAGAAGCGGATAGAACAAATCAGGATAATTTTCCTTTTTCGTTCCAAAATGGACTGCTTATGATATAATCGAGTAAGTTTATTATACAGGTAGTTTATATTAGTCATTTATTGATACCAGTGTGTGAAGAAGCGCTTTTGTGCATGAATTGCGAAGTTTAAAGCACAGGGCGAAGGCTGATAGATAGATAAGTGGATAATTTTTCCTTTTCGTTTCAAAATGGACTGTTTATTACATAATCGTGAGTGTATAATATAGGTAGTTTATATTAGTAGTTTAAGATACTAGTGTGTGAAGAAGGCTTTTTGTGCATGAATTGTGAAGTTTAAAGCACTAGCCGAAGGCTGATAGATAGATAGGCGGATAGATCAAATCTGGATAATTTTCGCTTTTCGTTCCAAAATGGACTGTTTATGATATAATCGAGTGAGTGTATTATAAGGTAGTTTATGATACCCGTGTGTGAAGAAGGGTTTTTGTGCATGAATTGCGAAATTTATAGCACGAGCCGACGGCTGATAGATAGATAGGCGGATAGATCAAATCAGGACAATTTTCCCTTTTCGTTCCAAAATGGACGGTTTATAATATAATCGAGTGAGTGTATTATTTAGGTAGTTTATATAAGTAGTTTATGATACGAATGTGTGAAGAAGGGCTTTTGTGCATGAATTGCGAAGTTTGAAGCACAAGCCCAAGGCTGATAGATAGATAGGCGGATAGATCAAATCAGGATAATTTTCCCTTTTCGTTCCAAAATGGACTGTTTATGATATAATTGAGTGTGTGTATTATATAGGGTAGTTTATATTAGTAGTTTATGATACGAGTGTGTGAAGAAGGACTTTCGTGCATGACTTGCGAAGCTTAAAGCACGAGCCGAAGGCTGATAGATAGATAAGCAGATAATTTCCCTTTTCGTTCCAAAATGAACTGTTTATTACATAATCGAGTGAGTGTATAATATAGGTAGTTTATACTAGTAGTTTATAAAACGTGTGTGTGAAGAAGGCTTTTGTGCATGAATTGCGAAGTTTGAAGCACGAGCCCAAGACTGATAGATAGAGAGGCGGATAGATCAAATCATGATAATTTTCCCTTTTCGTTCCAAAATGGCCTGTTTATGATATAATAGAGTGAGTGTATATATATAGGTAGTTTATTTCAGTAATTTATGATACTAGTGTGTAAACAAGTGTTTTTCTGCATGAACGGCGAAGTTTAAAGCACGAGCCGAAGGCTGATATATAGATAGATAAATAGGTGGATAGATCAAATTAGGATAATTTTCCCTTTGCGTTCCAAAATGGACTGTTTATGATATGATCGAGTGAGTATATTATATAGGTAGTTTATATTAGTAGTTTATGATACGAGTGTGTGAAGAAGGACTTTTCTGCACGAATGGCGAAGTTTAAAGCACGACGCAAAGGCTTATAGATAGATAGGCAGATAGATCATATCAGGATAATTTTCCCTTTCCGTTCCAAAATGGACTGTTTGTGATTTAATCAAGTAAACGCCAGAAAATTTATTTTCACTACGTCTATGTTTTTTATTTAGTGACGCGAGTTGTTGCCATAGTAACTACAAACAAAAATCGTTTAATAACGAAACTTCATTTGATTTACATTGGATTTTTACGCACGATTTGGATTCTTTTGCACACAATTATAATAATTTCATCCTTCACATACAATAATTTACTTATTAATGCTTTGCACATATTATTAAGAAAACTTTTACAAATTTGAAATAAAAACAGTTTCCTATACGAAATAAACAATTTGCAAAAGTGTAAATATTAGGAAATAAATAATTAAAATCACGATAATTTTCCCTTTTCGTTCCAAAATGGACTGTTTATGACATAATCGAGTGAGTGTATTATATAGGTAGTTTATATTAGTGGTTTATGATACGGGTGTGTGAAGAAGGGTTTTTGTGCATAAACAGCGAAGTTTAAAGCACGAGCCGAAGGCTGATAGATAGATAGATAGGCGGATAGATCAAATTAGGATAATTTTCCCTTTGCGTTCCAAAATGGACTGTTTATAATATAATTGAGTGAGTGTATTATATAGTTAGTTTATATTCGAAATTTATGATACGAGTGTGTGAAGAAGCGCTTTTGTGCATGAATTGCCATGTTCAAATCACGAGCCGAAGGCTGATAGATAGATAGACGGATAGATAAAATCAGAATAATTTTCCCTTTTCGTTCCAAAATGGACTGTTTATGATATAACCGAGTGAGTGTATTATATAGGTAATTTATATTGGTACATAGTTCAGGGCCGGCGCTATATTTTGCGGGGCTCTGTGCAAAATAGTGGAGCGGGGACCTGCGCAAAATAATGAAACGGAGATTCTCTCATATAAAAGATGTCTTTCACTGCTAGACATTCTGGGGTTATATCGGAAAGAAGTATCAGCATTTTCCTGTTAAATTTTCGTCCGTTTCTGTGGAAAATTTCGAGGATTACCGGTATGAAAATCCTGTCCCTCGCGAAGATGCGCTAATCTTGATCCTCTCGCTAATCTAAATCCCTCTTGATCTAGTTCCTCGGATTCTACTTCTGTGGAAAACCTAAAGGATTATCTCGGAATGAAGAGAATTTTCCTATTAAAACCTTGTCAGTTTCTGTGGAAAACTTCGAGGATTACCGGAATGAAAGTCCTTCGAAATCCGTCGCGAAGTTGCGCTCGTCAAGTTGTGTCCGTCGCAGCAGACGCGGCTGCGCGAGCCAATAGATGCCGATCCCAGACCTACAGACAAAATATCAACTCAACTCTCTGAATGCGCGGGGCCCCTACTAACGCGGGGCCCTGTGTCGTCGCACAGTTCGCCCACCCTTCACGCCGGCCCTGACATAGTTTATGATACGATTGTGTGAAGAAGGGCTTTTGTACATGAATTGCAATGTTTGAAGCACGAGCCGAAGACTGATAGATAGATAGACGGATAGATAAAATCAGAATAATTTTCCCTTTTCTTTCCAAAATGGACTGTTTATGATATAATCAAGTTAGTGTATTATATAGGTAGTTCATATTAGTAGTTTATGATACGAGTGTGTGAAGAAGGGCTTTTGTGCATGGATTGCGAAGTTTAAAGCACGAGCCGTAGGCTCCGGGTCGTGTTTTATACTTCGCAATTCATGCACAAACGCCCTTCTTCACACACTTGTATCATACATAATTTTATCTACGAAGCCTGTTAAAATACATACGATGTTGAATCTACGAAAAATAATTGTTGCTTACCGATAATATTCAAAAATTGAAGTTTTGACAGACAAAATACGTCAAATCACTGACATAATAAGGTTAGAACGTTCAGCGCCTCCGTGGCAAAAATTGCTAACTAGTAGAAACGCACAGTGATGGGAACACTATTTGGTCGTTGTCGATGTAATCTAGGTTAACCTAGATTTATATTAGGTTATGGTTAGGTTAAGTTATGTTAGAGCCAGAAAAATCCAGACTGAGAGACTTATTAATTCAATAAGAAAAATTAATTCAATTTTAATAAACGTCAGAAAATTTATTTTCACTACGTCTATATTTTTTGTTTAGTGACGCGAGTTGTTGCCATAGTAACAACAAACAAAAATCGTTTAATAATATAATTCCATTTGATTTACATTGGACTTTTACGCACGATTTGGATTCTTTTGCACACGATTATAATAATTTCATCCTTCACATACAATAATTTACTTATTAATGCTTTGCACATATTATTAAGAAAACTTTTACAAATTTGAAATTAAAAAAGTTTTCCTATACGAAATAAACATTTTGTAAAAATGTTAAATACAAAAAAATATTAATTAAAATTATAAATTTCTTGGTCGAAATCTCAGAAATTCCAGATTTTCTCAAATTTATTTTTCAAAAAAAACCGGCCAAGTGCGAGTTGTGACTCGCGCACCGAGGGTTCCATACAAAGTTGTAAGTAAGGGATCTTTAGGATTACCTAACTGTATGCAACCCATGTGCTTCTGGTGCCTGACAATACCACGCAACACATTAGTGTATTTTCATAAGTTTCTAATAGTAAATTCACATTTTTCTTGTAATTAAACTACATATTTACGGTTTTCAGATTTTTCCCTTTACATGTGCTGTAAGACACCGCTTCTTGTCAAATTTCATGATTCTAGGTTTCTGATTCCCTTGTGAAATCGCAAAATATGCGACATAAACGGTCATATCTTTTAATCGCGTTGACTTACAAGTTTGATTTTTTCACAGCTGAAAGAGACCGCAGACCCTAGTATTTGCTACAAATTTCAACTTGTGCAACCTCTACGCGTTCCTGAGAAAAATGGTCTTGACAGACAGACAGACGGACAGACAGACAGACGGACAACAAAGTGATCCTATAAGGCTTCCGTTTTCGATACAGAACCCTAAAAACTGCAAAAGTTTCTTTTAAAATACTAGAACTTGGAAGAAATATTATTATTATTATTATATAGAAGAAATATATTATTATTATAATTGAAAAAATTTGTCATTGCTTGAACGGTTATAGAACATGATTTAATGCAGTCATCAGATATCCGTTTCCTATATAATTCCCCCTCGCCAATAATAAATTTGCATTACTTTCAATATTAAAATCTTGCCGATTGGAGTTATAAATGAGGAAGAAAGGCATAGTTTGATGTGTTCATTGATTCTCGTCCGTTCATCTTTCCGTGGAGAATGTGTACCTGCGAACGTGTGGGCAACGGGAGGCCCAGCAGATCCACGTGGGTCGCTTTTGTGCAGGTGGCCGTGTCACAGCAGTGGCAACGGATCGGTGGCGCCCGCCACCGCACAGACAGACACACAGATAACAATAAACAACCCGCAATAAAAGCTTTTTATGCTCTCGTCGCCGCGTGTAATTAGGCTTAATGGAAACGGACAATGATACGATAATTATTTAGGATTGTTATTATTGCTGAGTTTTGAGGTTTATCTGTAACAAAGATTAAAATCTCGGTTTCATTCATATTTTCTATATAATGTGATACAATAAGCAAAATTGTTTAAATGTTGGAAATTTGACAAAATTGTCGTGCAATAGAGCTTACGGCTAGTTAAGTTAAGTTAATTGCATCCGCTAAGTTTGAAAGGCGGAAATATGAAAGTTTCGGGCACATATTTAGTTATAAATATGTGCCCGATCAAAAAATTCGGCCCCTTTTTGACGTATAACAGACGGAAATTAACACATGCTCACAAAACAATTTCAACTATGAAAAGTTATATCATGGAAGATATGCCGGCTAAAAATATAAAAACACATTTATATTTTTAGGCATATCTTCCATAATATACCAACAAAAACAAGAAAACCAAATCTGAATTTTTGTGAATGTAAAGTAAGTAAGAAGTAAGATTGAAACTTCTTTAGGCGCGACTTGGAGTAAATCCGATCTTTTTTCTGATGGAAATAAGGAAAGTCAGTAAAGTCTATAGTTTGCTTACCTATTTCATCAAGTTGACACACTTTCGCAATACACAGGTCATTTTTTCGCAATAGACAGCTTTTGCAATTTTTTTTTGGAAATTCATATTTTGAAGACACAGGTATTTGATTTTGAATTTTAAGGAAATATAGTTTGGATAAATATTTTGTATCTACTCGCACACCAAAATGTGCACACAAAAGTAAATTATTGTATGTGAAGGTTGTCATTACACACGATTATAATCGTTTGTAAAAGTATCCAAATCGTGTGTAAAAGTCCAACGTAAATCAAATGGATTTAATTATTATTAATCATTAAACAAAAACGTAGTGAAAATAAATATGCTGTCGTATGTGTATTAATATTGAATAAATTTTGATATTTCGGTATTAAGTATCGAAATCGTGCGTAAAAGTCCAATGTAAATCAAATGGAGTTTAATTATTAAACAATTTCTGTTTGAAGCTACTATGGCGACAAGTCGCATCACTAAACAAAAACGTAGTGAAAATAAATATTCTGACATGTGTATTAATATTGAATGAATTTTGAATAACTTGTCTCAAATATAACTTAACCTAACCATAACCTAATCTAGATTAAATCTAGGTTAACCTAGATTACATCGACAACGAACAAATAGTGTTCCCGTCACTTTGCGTTTTTACTAGTTAGCAATTTTTGCCACGGTGGCTTTGAACGTTCCAATCGTATTGTGTCAGTGATTTGACGTATTTGTCTGTCAAAATTACAATTTTTCAATTTTATCGGTAAGAAACAATTTTTGTTTATAGATTATAATAGTTGTTTAACATGCTTCGTAGATAAAATAATGTTAATTATACAAGTGTGTGAAGAAGGGCTTTTGTGCGCTCATTGCGATTAAATCACGAGCCGAAGGGGAACAACTCGTGCACAAAAGTCCCTCTTCACACACTTGTATCATAAACTACAATTTTTAGGAAAAGACAGTAGTGTATCAATGTCAAATTTATTAAATTGTTGATTTGTATTTTGTTTGTGAAATGTTGCTTTATAAGGTGAGGTAAGACTGTTTGTGCTGTTGGAATTGAGTGCGTAAAATTGGTAAAAAGTAAATAAATTGGCAGCGCGAATACATTAAACGCGTACATTTTTTCCTTATTTTTATTATAAAATGTTGTTATTTATTCGAATTTTATGAAAATGAATTAATATGCGGCGCATATGTTATGAAGTCGGGCGCCAGTCGCCCGGTATTTATGCGAACGGATCGCTCTCCACCTTTCTCTTTTCACTCGCGCCGTCTTTCTCGTCGCCGCACTTTTACACACACACTCGCACAGGCGGACGGACCGAACAATGCGTCGCTTATTTGATTTTCGGCGCCGGCTCCAATTACCGCCGGCCGCCGCCACGTGCTCACGCGTCCCGACGCCGACAAAATCAACACATTTACAACACTTACACAGTAGCGTAACTAAAAAATTTGGGACCAAATGCAAAAATTTCTAAATTGATCCCGTCTTGTCTTGTCTCAATTTTCTTGGATTATCAGAATTTCTTAAAATTTTTGCATTCTACGATTCTATACATTTTTACACATTTTATACGTTTTTCGTCCAATTTTGACACTAAACAATAAAATTTGAAAGGTTTGTCCATGAAATTAACAAAAAACTAAATTTGCCTCGAATAGAGATTTTGGTTTTTGAAAATTTGGCAATTTTTAAATTTATTTTGACGTTCTCGTCTAATTTTGACACAAAACAAAAGAATTGTGTAAGATTTGTTCATTCAAATCAACAACAAAAAAACAAATTTTGAATCGTATACAGTTTTTGTTTTTTTGAAAATTTGGTAATATTTGATATTTTCGTCCAATTTTGACATAAAACAAATGAATTTCGCAAAGTTTGTCCACCCAAATCAACTAAAATACAAAATATGGCTCGAATAGAAATTTTGGTTTTTGAAAATTTGGCAATTTTTGAAATTTATTTTGACGTTTTCGTCCAATTTTGACACAAAACAAAAGAATTTTGCAAGGTTTGTCCATTGAAATTAACAAAAAAACAAAATTTGCATCGAATAGAGATTTTGGTTTTTGAAAATTTGACAATTTTTGAAATTTATTTTGACGTTTTCGTCCAATTTTGACACAAAACAAAAGAATTTTGCAAGGCTTGTCCATTTAAATCAACTAAAAAACAAATTTTGTTTCGGATGAAGATTTTGGTTTTTTGAAAATTTGTTTTTATTTGCCAATTATTTTGACATTTTCGTCCAATTTTGACATAAAATAAATGAATTTTGCAAAGTTTGTCCACTCAACAAAAAAAAAAAAAAATTGCCCCAAATAGAGATTTCGGTTTTTGAAAATTTGGAAATTTTTGTAATTTATTTTGACGTTCTCGTCCAATTTTGACACAAAACAAAGGAATTATGTAAGGTTTGTCCATTCAAATCCACAAAAAAACAAATTTTGTTTCATATAAGGTTTTTGTTTTTTTGAAAATTTGCTAATATTTGCCAATTATTTGACATTTTCGTCCAATTTTGACATAAAACAAATGAATTTTGCAAAGTTTGTCCACTCAAATCAACTAAAAAACAAAATATGCCTCGAATAGAGATTTTGGTTTTTGAACATTTGGCAATTATTGAAATTTAATTTTGACGTTTTCGTCCAATGCTGAATTTTGCAAGAATTTTGAAAAAAATTTGCAAGAATTTTGCAAGGTTTGTTCATTCAAATCAACAAAGAAAACAAATTGCCTCGAATAGAGATTTTGGTTTTTGAAAATTTGGCAATTTTTGAAATTTATTTTGACGTTTTCGTCCAATTCTGACACAAAACAAAGGAATTTTACAAGTTTTGTCCATTGAAATTAACAAAAAAAACAAAATTTGCATCGAATAAACTTTTTGGATTTTGAAATTTTTGAAATTTATTTTGACGTTTTCGTCCAATTTTGACACAAAACAAAAGAATTTTGCAAAAGAAGGTTTGTTCATTGAAATTAACAAAAAAACTAAATTTGCCTCGAATAGAGACATATACGACATTAGGACATTACATTTACGTTCGGACATAAAACACTAATCTACGTTCGCAGACCTTTGATATCTTTGCACTGAACAATAGTAGAGAAATATAGTTCCTTCTGGACCCTCCTCCTACTATGACCTCGGGTTTAATCAGCCAACAGACCTGATTAAACCTGATTAGTACATACTCAAACCTGTTTATTAGCTGATTAAACCTAGTTACTACCTGTTTAAACCTGTTTATTACCTGATTAAACCCTGGTTCATAGAAGAAGCGTCCATAAGGAACCCTCTTTCCATATTAACAATTTTGCGCATGATCGGCCAAACCTGAGCGCTTTTGTCCATTATAGCCTCCTTTCCACCTCGATCTTGCAGCTTGAGCCCCAGTGATCCCATCCCTCATTCCCCGTGCCACATATAGGGCAGGTTCTGCTTTTGAGTGACCCAGTACCTCCTCATTATTTCGACAACGTCAAAATTTCGGAAGTAGTCCAAATAGAAGTATTTTTTGAACCTCGGGATTATACGTCTCCTCTTCTATACCTTTTAACCTTTCCTGCATCTCTATCCCTAGCATCCTTTCTGCTACCATCATTTCTAAATTGCTGCCTCTCTTATGATATGTCCACACGTGTTCAACTTTTTGTCGTCAAGAGGCTTGCGTATGTTGAAAGGTTGGATCCATGCGCCGTTGAACAAGAGGCATGGAACGACGCACGAGACGCATGCTTCAAAAGTTGGAAGGAACTCGTAGCGCACCGACTCCCACCATTCTTGGGTTACTTGTGTTTGACGACCAAAAGTTGAACAAGTGTGGACATACCATAACGCATGTCTATTGCCATCCGCCAAACTGCATGGGTCACGTAGTCCAAATAGAAGTATTTTTTGAACCTCGGGATTATACGTCTCCTCTTCTATACCTTTTAACCTTTCCTGCATCTCTATCTCTACCATCCTTTCTGCTACCATGATTTCTAAATCGCTCTACCTCTCTTATGATTTGTCCACAAAAGTTCAACTTTTGGTGCTACGATTCCCCGTGCCACATATACGGCAGGTTCTCATCTTTGGAGTCATCCAGTACCTCCTGTCTTTGTTCATTATTTCGGCAAAGTCAAATTTTCGAAAGTAGTCTATCCCTTGCAAATACAAGTATTTTTTTGAACCTCGTGATTGTACGTCGCCTCTTCTATACCTTTTAAACTTTCCTGCATCTCTAACCCTAGCATCCTTTCTGCTACCATCATTTCTAAATTGCTGCCTCTCTTATGATATGTCCACACGTGTTCAACTTTTTGTCGTCAAGAGGCTTGCGTATGTTGAAAGGTTGGATCCATGCGCCGTTGAACAAGAGGCATGGAACGACGCACGTGACGCATGCTTCAAAAGTTGGAAGGAACTCGTAGCGCACCGACTCCCACCATTCTTGGGTTACTTGTGTTTGACGACCAAAAGTTGAACAAGTGTGGACATACCATAACGCATGTCTATTACCATCCGCCAGACTTCATGCGCTAGTGCAAGATAAAGAGGAAGCGCAATGAAAAAATGATGACGATGAAAGGTGAAGTGCAAGTTGAGAGGGAAGAGGAATGTGTGCTTTTTAAACTATATGTTCTTTTTAAACCGTTGGCTTGTACACCAGTCAAGCAAAATGTTTTTTTGCGGTCGAGCAGACTTTGCTACCATCATTTCTAAATTACTCCCTCTTTTTGATATGTCCACACATGTTCAACATTTGGTCCTCAAGAGGCTTGCGTCTGTTGAAAGGTTAGATGGGGCACAGAGGCACAAAGGTTAGATGAGAACAAGAGGTATGGAACGACGCACGTGACGCATGCTTCAAAAGTTGGAAGGAACTCGTAGCGCACAGACTCCCACCATTCTTGGGTTACTTGTGTTTGACGACCAAAAGTTGAACAAGTGCGGACATACTACAAGGCATGTCTCTTACCATCCGCCAAACTGCATGCTCTAGAGCAAGATGAAGAGGAAGCGCAATGAAAAGATGATGATGATGAAAGATGAAGCACAAGTTGAGAGGGAAGAGGAATGTGTGCTTTTTAGACTATATGTTCTTTTTAAACTGTCGGCTGTACACCAGTCAAGCAAAATGTTTTTTTGCGGTCGGACAGACTGTGCTACCATCATTTCTAAATTGCTCCCTCTTTATGATATGTCCACACATGTTCAACTTTTGGTAGTCAAGAGGCTTGCGTCTGTTGAAAGGTTAGATGAGGCACAGAGGCACAAAGGTTAGATGAGAACAAGAGGTATGGAACGACGCACGTGACGCACGCTTCAAAAGTTGGAAGGATCTCGTAGCGCAGCGACTCTCACCATTCTTGGGTTGCTTGTGTTTGACGACCAAAAGTTGAACAAGTGTGGACATATTATACCCGTCTCTTACCATCCGCCAAACTGCATGCGCTAGAGCAAGATGAAAAGGAAGCGCAATGAAAAGATGATGATGATGAAAGATTGAGAGGGAAGAGGAATGTGTGCTTTTTAAACTATATGTTCTTTTTAAACCGTTGGCTTGTACACCAGTCAAGCTAAAAGTTTTTTGCGGTCGGACAAACATTTTCTGGTTGAAAATTTGAAAAATTGTTCTTTTTTAAGCGCACAAGTGTGGACATCATTCTTCCAACCTCTACAACCTCCCCTTTCATACATTTTCCTTTCCCACTCCCACATTCAGTTTGCATAGCATTGACCATAGCTTCTTTTCCAGCCGCTTTATACACTTCCTTCACGATCCTTTCATCTCCCATTCTTTCTACCTTACATTCATACTTTGCAAACCGCGCTGCTGCCTGGCTGGTAATTTCAAAGACATTTGTTTCTTGCAACACTATATACCGCGGTGTCGCTTTATCCCTTTTCAACATTTGTACTTGCATCTATATTTCCTTCCTCTTTGACACCCCAGTCATTTCTAAACCATACATTAAAATACAACGCACGCACGTCTTCCGTATAACCATTTTTTGCCAAGAAGTTTTCCTTGCATTCACTTGCATTTCCTTGCAGCTCGTGATGTTTGCTTAAATGACCTTAATGAATTTAATATTGTTTATCTGTTGATATTCAAAACGGTAATTGGGATTTTTTGCGAGATGCAGGAAGTGTTTGTGTGTGTGTGTGTGTGTAGCGCCGTGTATAAAAGGAATATCTGAGAGTCCGATCGTTCCCGTTGACAATAAATAACGCCATGTGAATTGCGTCCGACCGACCGACCGTGTCTAAATTTAGCCGTTAGGTCATTGCGATCCGTCCAGCCACAACATGCTGGCGCCGGCCTCTGCCTATTGCCTGCCGATCAACAAAATTCACGCGGAAAAAAAGGTCGAAAAAATTGTGTTGCTCGTTGAATTTTAAATCAGTTTTTGTGAAATTTAAGTTTTGCAATTACATTTTGTTTTTGATTTTGTTGGCATCGCGACGCCGGTTTTCTCGGAAAGTAGAGTCCACTCGATTCTGGGAACTGTTGGCTTTTATTTTCGCGAATATTTTAAGGCAAGTTGCGAGTAGGTACATTGTGGTAAAAAATGTTTTTTTGCGGACGGACTAATATTTTCTGGTTGAAAATTTGGAAAATTGTTTGTTTTCTAAATGTTTTTGCAGACAGAGGGACATGAGATGTAGTTTTTTTAATTTTATTTTTTGAGGCCGTTTTTTTTTAAACAGAGAATTTTAAGCCATTGGCTTTGCGGACAGAGACATGAAATGTGTTCTTTTTCTTTTTTGAGGCCGTTTTTTGAGTAAATTGTGTTAAAAAATGGGTTTTTTTGTGGACGAAGAGATAAACATTTTGAAAATTTGATTTTTTAATGTTTTTGCGGTCAGAATGTAGTTTTTTATTTATTGAGGCTGTTTTTATTTTTTGCAAATTAAGCACTGACGATTTTTTAGGTTGACTGGTGTACAAACCAACGATTTAAAAAACACTGCAACAACAATATTAATGACTATTACAACTATGTGTGCTTTTTAAACCGTTGGCTTGTACACCAGTCAAGCAAAATGTTTTTTTTTTGTGGTCGTACAAACATTTTCTGGTTGAAAATTTAACAAAATTGTTTTTTTAAATGTTTTTGCGGACAGAAAGACAAGAAATGTAGTTTTTTTCTCTATTGAAACCGTTTTATTGTTTCGCATATTTCATATTTTATCGAAACCTCGTAATATTGTTTCATCAAAATTTGCAAATACGACACAAATATATAATATTATACATAAATATATAATACGTGTAAAGTTTTAGAATGGGATTAACATTCGTTTTGGAGATAGACAAACTAGTGCGAAGGCGCCGTACTGAGCGCCGCATTGGCGATTTCTTAGGTTGACTGGTGTACAAGCCAACAGTTTGAAAAACACTGCAACACTAATATTAATGCCTATTAGAACTATGAGTGCTTTTTAAACCGTTGGCTTGTACACCAGTCAAGCAAAATGTTTTTTTCTGGTCGCACAAAAATTTTCTGGTTGAAAATTAAAAAAAAAAAAATTTAATGTTTTTGAGGACAGAAAGACATTTGGAAGCCGTTTTTATTTTTTTGCAAATTTTATATTTTTTCGAAACCTTGCAATATGGTTTTATCAAATTTTGCAAATACGACAGAAATATATAATATTATATATAAATATATAATGCGTGTAAAGTTTTAGAATCAGCATTCGTTTTGGCGATAGATAAACTAGTGCGAAGGCGCCATACTGAGCGATTGACGATTTGTTAAGTTGACTGGTGTACAAACCAACGATTTAAAAAAACACTGTAACATTTGTCTAATTACAACTTGCCTATTACAACAATGTATGCTTTTTAAACCGTTGGCTTGTACACCAGTCAAGGAGAATGTTTTTTGCGGTCGGACAGACAAATACTTTCTGGTTGAAAATTTAAAAAAAAATGTATTTTTTGTGTATTGGCGGACAGAAAGACAAGAAATGTAGCTTTTTCTTTACTGGTAGACTGGTAGACTACAAGCCAAACACTCAAACATCATTGTTAATACGTATTACAATTCTGTGTGTTTTTTTAACCTTTTCGCTACGGCGTGCTTTTCTAAAAGTTGTGCCCTGTGTACGGCATGCTGTGGGTAGTGCGGATTCGTAAGGTTCCCGTAGTTAGGCACTCCCGTACTTCGTTTAAATACGGTTCCCGCAGTTTGTAGTAGTTTTATTTGTTTCATTTTATTTTCCTAATGGATAACCAAAATAATACACAATTGAGTTCTTGGTAGACTTAGCATACGCCCGGAATTATAAATGAAAGGCTGGACAGTCCTGGTTGATGCGTTTTTTTAGGGCCTACAGTGAAATGATGCAAGCGGATTTGTACGGTTCCCGTAATTTGGGCCGAAAAAATTGATTAAACTCAAATCAATTTTGATATGTCTATAATATTTTTAGTAGCCTATATATGATAATTATAATAAAGCGGATGAGTTAATTTCCCATATTAAGTACAGAAAAAAGCTTGCGTATTAATCCTGTTCCCGTACACGGGACACAAAAATATTTTACGGCTTTACGGGTTAAACCGTTGGCTTGTACACCAGTCAACCTAAGAAATCGCCAATGCGGTGCTCTGTATGGCGCCTTCTCACTTTATCTATTTCCAAAACGAATTCTAAAACTTTACACGTATTATTTATATACTAGCTACAAGCTACATTTTTAGATGGAGTTTAAAAAAGTACCGAAATTAAGCGAAATCCGATTTGAAATCCTAGAAAATCCTTTTCTATACGAAAAAAAATCAAATTTGAAATGTATAATAACTGCCAAGAACATTCAATTTTTTCAAAAAAAAATGTTACATGTACTTTTTTCACATCTTTTTTGATAATAGCTTTCAAAAAATCTAAATGGCTTATAAATTGGCTCTAATGACATATAAATTGGCAACTAGGCTTGATGGAACAAAATCAATGATATACATTCATTCAGGTCATACAAAACTGTCCTCCTCGGTGTTGTAGTTGACAACATACCCGCATTTCAATGCGGGAGACCCGGGTTCGAATCCTGGTCGGGGAGACAACAACTAGGGCGGTTTTCACTTACCGTCCGGGCTGCCCACTCTGAAAGAATGCTATGGTGGCGCATACTAAAAGCCAAGGTGGAATAGGGGGTTTAGTGAGGTCATACAAAACTACAATTAATCCAAATATGTATAAAATCCTGATTTTCACATTGTTTCCAGTGACTGCTTCGCGTGCAATGCCCCATAATTGAAAAAAAATCACCAAATTACGCTTGATTTTATCGCTATCGGGAGCAACTAACAAAATGCATTTTTTTCAATAACTTAAAGAATACTAGCTTATGATATAAGTGTGTGAAGAAGGGCTTTTGTGCATGAGTTGCGAAGTTTAAAGCACGAGCCGAAGGCGAATGGTTTAATCGCAATGACTGCACAAAAGCCCTTCTTCACACACGTTTGTCATACATTATTTTATCTACGAAGCATGTAAAAATACTGTTGAATCTACAAAAAAAATATTGTTTCTTACCGAAAATATTGTAATAATTGTAATTTTGACAGACAACATGCTTACATACAAATCACTGACACAATAAGGTTAGAAAGTTCAGCGCCTCCGTAGAAAAAATTGCTAACTAGTAAAAACGCACAGTGACGGGAACATTATTTGGTCGTTGTCGATGTAATCTTGGTAAATCTAGATTAGATTATGGTTAGGTTAAGTTATATTAGAGCCAGATAATTCCAGACTGAGAGGCCGAGACTTCTTGAACTTCAAAATAAGAAAAATTAATTCAATTTTAGTATACGTCAGAAAATTTTTACTACGTCTCGTTCTCGTTTTATTTTCACTACGTCCAGGTTTTTTTGTTTAGTGACGCAAGTTGTTGCCATAGTAACAACAAACAGAAATCGTTTAATAATGAAACTCCATTTGATTTACATTGGACATTTACGCACGACTTGGATACTTTTACAGACGATTATAATAATGGCATCCTTCACATACAATAATGCATTTATTAATGTGTTCATTTTGGTGTGTGGGTAGATAATAGTATATTAAAGAACGAGTTCAAAAAGCGCGGTTTTTCAGCATGTTTCAGCCCATGTTTAGACCACGGCCAAGTGCGAGAAACGCCTTATGAACAAGTTTTTTATACTATTTTGCGCCCTTTTATGTTTTTTATACTATTTTGCGCCCATTTCTAAATAAAAAAATCGCCGATACATTTTAAGAAAATTGTATCGCTCTCGGCGATCTATAAACGAACCCATATGAGTGCTTTAATGACTTCATTATAGACTCAAAATAGAAAAATTAATTTTCTCTCATTTTCCGCGATGTTTAATTTATCATATTTATAGCTATAATTAGTTTTATCTAGATAGAGAAATTCATCAGATTTAGGTTTAGACGATTAGATGAAAATAAATTTAAAACAATTCTCGCATTTTTCGTCGATTTCACGATGCCATAACTTTTAAACCTACCACAACTGCAAGTTTTACTTCAACCTCCAAGTTTTACTTCAACGTAAAGGTTATAGAGTATTTTTTTTCCTTGAATTGTAAAATAAATATTTAATTTATCTTATTTGTGTAATTAGTGTTATCTAGTTATAGAAGTTGATCCAGTTTAGTTTGAGTTTGGTTTGGACAATGCCATGAGACGAAGAGAGCGTCAACAGGTTTCCGTCCCGCTAACACATTGCGCGAGATTTTTGTTTGCCCGGAAACCCGAGATAAAAAGAATCGTTACGTGACATTCCTCATGCGTTTCCAGAAACCACCACCAATCCAAACAAATTTTCGGATACTCTCCATTTCTCCGCGAGAATTCGTTATCGAGTCGTTTTCGATGGAGCGGCGAGCGCGCGAGCCCAGGGGGGAAAATACGACTCGAAATACGAGTATGGGTGTGTGAAACATCACGATATAGATGTGTTTTAAAAATAGACATTACAGCCGGCGCCAAGATTACAGTCGATCGCGGCGATTACGTCACAAGCGTTAAACACAAAACGAACGCAGGCGCGACTCGCTTAAGCCCCACATTTTCCCACAAACATATACACACTATTTTTTATTACATCTTCGACTTCACCTCAAACTTAGATAACTCAAATAAAAACAATGACAGACAATAGACAGACAAGACTGTTTGTTTAAAAGTGGTTCAGGGGAAGCTCTCACCAAACCCCCTATTCCACCTTGGCTTTTAGTATGCGCCACCCCGGTATCGCATATATTGCATTCATTCAGGGTGGGCAGCCCGGACGATTAATGAAAACCGCCCTAGTTGTCGCCTCCCCGACCAGGATTCGAACCCGGGTCTCCCGCATTGAAAGGCGGGTATGTTGTCAACTACACCACCGAGGAGGACAGACAGACAAGACTAGACGGACAAGACTAGACGGAGAAGACTAGACGGACAAGACTAAACGGACAAGACTAGACGGAGA
Source organism: Phosphuga atrata (assembly GCA_944588485.1). Taxonomy (NCBI): domain Eukaryota; kingdom Metazoa; phylum Arthropoda; class Insecta; order Coleoptera; family Silphidae; genus Phosphuga; species Phosphuga atrata. The sequence continues at coordinate 68,514,341 of OX155895.1, forward strand.
AGACTAGACGGACAAGACTAGACGGACAAGACTAGGCGGACTAGACTAGACGGAGAAGACTAGACGGACAAGACTAGACGGACAAGACTAGACGGACTAGACTAGACGGACAGGACTAGACGGACAAGACTAGACGGACAAGACTAGACGGACTAGACGGACAAGATTAGACGGACAAGACTAGACGGACAAGACTAGACAGACAAGACTAGCCAGACAAGACTAGCCAGACAAGACTAGACAGACAAGACTAGACAGACAAGACTAGACAGACAAGACTAGACAGACAAGACTAGACAGACAAGACTAGACAGACAAGACTAGACAGACAAGACTAGACAGACTAGACAGACAAGACTAGACAGACAAGACTAGACAGACAAGACTAGACAGACAAGACTAGACAGACAAGACTAGACAGACAAGACTAGACAGACAAGACTAGACAGACAAGACTAGACAGACAAGACTAGACAGACAAGACTAGACAGACAAGACTAGACAGACAAGACTAGACAGACAAGACTAGACAGACAAGACTAGACAGACAAGACAAGACAGACAAGACTAGACAGACAAGACTAGACAGACAAGACTAGACAGACAAGACTAGAGAGACAAGACTAGACAGACAAGACTAGACAGACAAGACTAGACAGACAAGACTAGACAGACAAGACTAGACAGACAAGACTAGACAGACAAGACTAGACAGACAAGACTAGACATACAGAACTAGACAGAAAGGACTAGACAGACAGGGCTAAAAAGACAGCAATATACGTGCAGGTCTAGATAGACAGACCGGACTAGACAGACTGGACTAGACAAACTGGACTAGGCAGACTGAACTAGACAGACTGGACTAGAGAGACAGGACTAGACAGACAGGACTAGACAGACAGGACTAGACAGACAGGACTAGACAGATAGTGGTAGACAGATAGGATTAGACAGACAAGACTAGACAGTCAAGACTAGATAGACAGGACTACGCAGACAAGTCTAGACAGACAAGACTAGAAAAATTGGACTAGAGAAACTGGACTAGACAGATAAGATTAGACAGACAGGACTAGACAGACAAGACAAGATATTGTGAGTTACAGCACGTCAGCATTGAAACATAAAAAATGAACCTCATCAAACATTTAACAACCTCCTCTTGGATCGCCCACGTTTCCCTTTTCCGATACTTTTTTTTTGTACGTGTTGTTGATATTTCGTGCATCGTGCCGATTGTAGCGGGCGACGTACGACTGGCGCCGTCGAGGCCGCGTCCCGACGCGCCGATGGAAACGAAATCGGCGCGACGCCGTCGTCGGCCGGCATGTAGGTCACCGCAATATTTACAAATAAAAAAGGAGGAACGGAAAGGCATTTACAGAAAGGAAATTGGGCGCAGAATGAGGGATCGTATGGGAAAGTTTGAGGGAGATTCGGGGTCGTTACATGTGTAATGAGGAGTGAAATTGTGATTAAATTTGTGGTAATCGATTCGGACGCGGCAGATGGACGGCTGGCGCCACCTGGATGACGTCACGTAAACAGACGGGCAGACGCACGTGGGCCCCCTATTTCTGTGCACCTGTCCGATAACATTTTCTGTTTGTTCCTTGGATTAGAAAACGTCGGTCGGCCGTTGTTTATAATAAAGTTTTGTGTTTTGTGAAATGTCTGCGAGCGGCCTTCGTGAGAGTGGCGAGATTGTTGCGGCGCGCGCAATGCCGCAGAGGTCGATGCCACCTCGATATTACCTCAACATCTTCTTTCTGTTTAAAACGGTTTTTGAACGGAGGCTTGATTCTATCGCCGCCGTCATCACCGCTCAAAGAAGTTTCATTTCAAAAATCTAACTCAAATACTAATTTCAAATATTCACATTCGAACACATAATAAAAACTACTGCCAACAAATAAACTCACAACATACTGGAAACAACCCAACGAATATCATTACGCATTATCTTGAGATTCTCCCAACAGACTCAGAACTCTAACCTAAACTAACTCGATATAACCTAATCTAACCTAACCTAACCCTCAGAATTTACAGACTCACTCAAACCCCCAGTACTCTTCGACGGACACTGACTACAGACCAAATACACGGAGACCATCGTTCACTCTTCCATCCCAAACCCCTTATGTATCAGACGCGATCCTAGAATCAGACTCAGAAATCTAACCTAAAGTGACTTAACCCAACCCTCAGAATTTACAGACTCACCAAAACCACAAGACTCTGCGACGGACACTGACTACTGATCAAATACAAAGAGACCAACGTTCACTCTTCCATCAGAAACCCTCTATCAGACGCGATCCTTCAGATCCTTCAGCCTCTATCAGACGCGTATCAGACGCGATCCTAGCAAATCCTCCTGTAGACAGCCATCTAAGACAGTGATTCCATGAATCACTATACGACTAAACCCCCCATAATGAATTAATTGATTCAATATTTTATACCCTTTCTATAATTTTTGTTTGTTTGTATAAAACCATTTCGACTATAACACTGTATACTCTAAGACCTAGTGGTCGATAGCCTTTAATAAATATTTTTTTATTTATTCGTATTCAATAATCTTTCAACTAAGGGCAAATCATGAAGATATTTCAAGTTGTTGTTAAGATATCGAGTAAAAGTGAATGTGCGTACCTGGCTGTATAGTAAATAAAGTGTGGTAAATGGACAGATTGTGATGTTGGCGTCGCCGGCGCCAAATCACAATAACAATTTAATGTGTGCCGTGCATTGTTGAGCGAGATCAAAGGACTTGCGTTGATAAAGTAGGCGCCAGACTTTTTATACTTTCAATAGACGAGCTCACCACTGCTATCTGTCCCGCCAGATAAATGACCTGATCAATTTATTCAAACGACGTTTCTAAATCTACACATTTTCACTCACGAATTTATCGAAATTGTTGTTCGTAATAGACGGCAATTTATAAAATAGGTTTCAATAAACAGCTTAACCAAATACTGGTGAAACCATACTAACAATAAATACAATTTTATAAATATATTCAAACTGTTCGTAGCTCTATAATATTAAGTCTTATTAAGACCATGAAACAAATCCCATGTAGAAACAACTAGCTAATACCACGCAGGATATTGAATTATTATTTACATGTTATTACCAGCCCACAGTACATTTTCATGTCTCTAACAAGTAGATAAATAACAGATCTTTACTCTACTAGATAAATTATCTCTACTAGATAAATAACATTGTTTTAAAAGAGTAACGAGCCGTCACTGGGGGTGAGAAAAGGGTTCAAAAAATTAAGACGTGGGCTCGTCAAGACGCACATTTTGTCGTGTCGCGGCGACCACGGCGACGCTCGCCGCAGTTCGAAACGTATAGGCTCCCGTTCACCGGAAGGTGCGGTCACCCTGACCGCTGCAGTAACGTCGTTTCTGGACTCACCGGCTCCAAACTGCACGCGTTCGATTTGGAACGGATGCTCGCATCCCTTCTGCATTTAATTGTTCGCTCACCACTCTCTCCCGCAAGATAAATGACCCGATCAATTTATTCAAACGACGTTTCTAAATCTACACATTTTCACTCACAAATTGTTGTTCATAATAGACGGCAATTTATAAAATAGTTTTCAACGAAATGCTTAACTGAATATTGGTGAAACCATACTAATTATAGATACAATCATACAAATGTATTCAAACTGTTCGTAGCTCTATAATATTAAGTCTTATTAAGACCACGAAACAAATCCCATATAGAAACATAACTACTTTCCTAGCTTAGCTAATACCACGCAGGATATTGAATTATACAACAGATATTTGCATGTTATTACCAGCCCCAGTACATTTTCTAACAAGTACTCACTCTGACAAGTACTAGATAAATAACATTGTTTATAAGATCATCCTACATTATACTAAAAGAGTAACGAGCCGTGCCTGAATAGAAATGGGGTATAAAAAACACCATTTTTTTGAAACATTTATTAATTAATTTTAAAAATGTGAAATTTTTCGAAATTTCGCAAAACTCATTTGCTAAAGATTAAACTAATTTCGAAAAATTATTTTACCCCTCTACCGTCTCCAGGCACGGCTGCGCGAAGTTTTACAAGTTTTTCACTTTTTCACTGACAACTCGGACAGTTTTCGTCGCACGGACGTGGTTCCGGCACACACGTGTCCGGAACGTCGCCACACGTCCGACGGTTACCTCACTTTTCGACATTTTTGCTTAATTTTTTGCAAAAACCAACTTTTTTTTGGCAAAAATTTCGTCATTTTTGGACGCCTAAATGACACGATCCGGAAGTCTCATCGAAAATCGCCGTACGTGGGGTCGTTCGTCTTTTCTTTGGCTACAAGAATCTGATGCACCGACTCTCTCGGACCGATGGGACTGCCGGAAGCGGCCTTTTAGTCGGGTGATCTGGATTCGCCGAAAAATGTGAATAACTTGAATAAATGTGAATAAAATGTATTAATTAATTTAAAAAATGTGAAATTTCTCGAAATTTCGCAAAAGTCATTTGCAAAAGATTATAAACTATTTTCTAAAAATAATTTCACCCCTCTACCGTCTCCGGGGGCGGCTGCGCGAAGTTTTACAAGTTTTTCACTTTTTCACTGACAACTCGGACAATTTTCGCCGCACGGACGTGGTTCCAGCACCGACGTGTCCGGAAAGTCGCCATACGTTCGACGGTCATCTCACTTTCCGACATTTTTGCTTAATTTTCTTGGTAAGTGCCAAAAAACAATTTTTTTGTGCAAAAATTTCGTCATTTTTGGACGCCTAAATGACGCGATGCGGAAGTCTCATCGAAAATCGCCGTACGTGGGGTCGTTCGTCTTTTCTTTGGCTACAAGAATCTGATGCACCGACTCTCTCGGACCGATAGGGCAGCCGGAGGCGGCCTTTGAGTCCGAATTCGCCGAAAAATGTGAATAACGTGATATATTGTGAATGTGAATAAAATTTATTAATTAATTTTAAAAATGTGAGATTTCTCGAAATTTTCGCAAAACTCATTTGCAGAAGATTAAACTATTTTTTTTTTAATTATTTATTTCCCCTCTGCCGTCTTCGGAGGCGGCTGCGCGAAGTTTTACAAGTTTTTCACTGTTTCACTGACAACTCGGACAGTTTTCGTCGTACGTACGTGGTTCCGGCACCGACGTGTCCGCAACGTCGCCACACGTCCGACAGTCATCTCACTTTTCAAAATTTTTGCTTATTTTGTTGCCAAAAACCAACTTTTTTTTTGCAAAAATTTCGTAATTTTTGGACGCCTAAATGACGCGATCCGGAAGTCTCATCGAAAATCGCCGTACGTGGGGTCGTTCCTCTGTTCTTTGGCTACAAGAATCTGATGCACCGACTCTTTCGGACCGAGGGGGGCGTCGGAGGCGGCTTTTTCGGATTCGCCGAAAAATGTGAATAACGTCGCCGAAAAAAGTCGCACAGCGACGAGAGTGGTTTCGGAGGACGCGTCTCAAAGTTTTCTACCACTTTCCCTTGACATCTTCGCCGCGACCTCCGTAAAAGTGGTATTTTTTGTAATGCAAACTTTTGGGGTTAGTGTGGGGAAGCGATCGGCCTGAGGCCGCGACGGAATCGCTAATTTCGATCGATTCTGAGACGACTGACGTGTGTTTCCCGAATTTCACCTGGGGCACCGCACCACGTGGGTATTAAAAAGCCTCAAATTAGGCTTTCTTATGCGGCCGGAGGCGGCAGATATTCTATGTTCTAACCGCGCGTCTTCGATGATTTAACTGTGAATGCCCGTCTGCACGTTGCGCATCCAAGTTTCTTCCTCCGTTCTGTCACACCCCTCCAGGGGGTCCAAAACCCTCCCGAAAATCGAGGTTTTTACGGAAACGGCTCGACGGAAGCGGAGGCGGCAGCGCAAAACGGGATTGTACATTTTTCTGTTGTAGAACCGAGAGCCCCGTCGAGCGGTGCCGTTTTCGCGGCTCAAGTCCCCCAGGTTCGAACGCATCAGACCGAAACCTGAAATCACGATTTTTTACCTTCGAGGCGCATTTTTCCTCGGATCTCGAAAGTTCTTGCTGGATCCCCTAGCAGCCGCCGCGCCACGTTTTTAGAGCCCTCGCTCACCGTCCTGCGCCGTCTCGTTCACCTGGTGCAAGAGAAACGCAACTTTTTTTTTGCCAATTTTGCAATCACTTCCACGGACGTCCAGCACTTATTTGGGGAGCTCCAGGTCGCCGGTTGGGTTCGCTCTGTTCTGAACACTTGCCCGCAGACATTCCGGCAAGAATTTTTAAACTGCGACGACTTTTCGCGAATCTGCGGCAGTGTAAAGAGAAAAAAGCGCAAAAAGTGAGAAAAACCAGAAGCGTTTTGCCACCGCAAAGCGTCTTACCTAGAACGTCCGAACCAATTGACGGATCGGAACCGGACCGGCGCCGTATAAAAACCTATGAGTTACGATATGCGAGTAACGAGCCGCCACTAAAGTAGCTCCAAACTGCACGCGTTCGATTCGGAACGGATGCCCGCGTCCTTTGTTCATTTAAAGGTTCGCGATTCGAGCCGCCGACGTTTGATACCTTCGGCACTGTTTTTGCTGCTTCGATGCTGCCGCCCGCTGCTACGTGTATCTTGGTACCAATCGCGGCTTCCTGCGTCCCTCCCTTCACCCGGTGCGGCCGAAATGCAGAGAAAACATCTGCAACCGCACTACCGTCGGGCCCCCGGATCCGGAAACATCAGCATAAATGTGGAGAGTGCACTGTAAAAGTGGTACGGCCGAAATGCCGTGAAAAAATCTGCAACCACCTCTTTGGCCGCCAATTTGAAAGATCGACGCTCACCGGCGAAAAATTAGGTGCGCATCGCGCAGAATAGATGCTGCAATCTAAAAAACCGAACCGCACTACCGTCGGGCCTCCCGATCCGGAAATATCACCATCAATGTTCGGGGTGCACTGAAAAGTGGTGCGGCGATATGCCGAGAAAAAAATCTGCAACCGCCTCTTTGGCCGCCAATTTGCGAGTTCGACGCTTACCGGCGAAAAATTAGGTGCGCATCGCGCAGAATAGATGCTGCAATCTAAAAAACCGAACCGCATTACCGTCGGGCCCCCGGATTTGGAAATATCACTATAAATGTTCAGAGTGCACTGTAAAAGTGGTGCGACCGAAATGCCCAGAAAAAAATCTGCAACCGCCTCTTTTAGAAAATATTTCGGGAGGGTTTTGTAGAACCCTTTGTTGAACTCCCATAACCTCCCACTTGGCTACGTCCATGGTAACCGGCGCCGATTTATGGATGAGTAAAGACTTTTGGACGAGATTTTTAGACCTAAAAAGACTCAATAATATTATAGAGTTCCGGAAAGTTTGTATATATTCAGGCTGTGTTCCGACTTTGTTGGGTTTATAAGAACATTTAAGTTTCAAAAATTAAAACGTTGTAGAGTTGGAGTTTGGTTAATTTGGTGGAAGATTTTTTGGTTATACCGAGTTTTTCAATAGGGACGTAACAATTTTGTAGTTAAATAAAACACAGAATAATTGAGATATCGGGCTGAAATTTATTCCAGGTGCATCCATGCACACATGTTACAGTACATGTAGTACTGTAAGTAGTACACATGTTACAATTATGTATGGAATTCATGGAATTCGTCTTTCGTATGACCACCACGAGCGCGACGGCAGCGATCGATATTACCTCAACATCTTCTTTCTGTTTAAAACGGTTTATGAACGGATGCTTCGATTCTTTGGATCCATTTTTCAATCACTCTTCCACACATATCGGCCGGAATGTTTGCGATTTCGCGTTCGATATTGTTCCTGAGCTCATCTAATGTTGTTGGATTGTTGGCATAAACCTTCGACTTCCAAGAAATCCAACGGCGTCAAATAGCATGAGCGAGGTAGCCATTCGACTGGACCGTTTCTCGAGATTAAACGATTACCAAATTCCTTTTAATAAAACAATTGTTTGGCCAGCTGTGAGCCACCATATTGTTGGAACTACATATCGCTGATATCTAGTTCATCCAATTCTGGCCATAAATAGTCTTCCAACATGGCATGATAACGAACTCCATTGACCATAACATGGCGATTATTTTCATCGACGGAAAAATACGGCCCTTTCACCCCTCCGGCATGAAATCCACACCACACGGTCACTTTTTGTGGATGCATTGTTGTCTCATGAAGCACATGTGGGTTTGTTACAGTCCAATAACGCATATTCTGCTTATTAACAAATCCATTCAACCAAAAATGAGCTTCACCGCTTAAGATAATTTTTCGATGAAATTCAGGATTTTCTCCAAACTTTTGCAGAACAAAATCGGATAAGTTTCGGCATTTTAAATGATCCAGAGGTTTCAGTTCTTGAGTAAATTTCATCTTTTAGCTGGAAATCTTCTTCGCCAGATTTAAAAAAAAAAACGGCCAAGTGCCAAGAGTTGTGACTCGCGCACCGAGGGTTCCGTACAAACTTGTAAGTAAGGTATCTTTAGGAGGACCTAACTGTATGCAACCCATATGCTTCTGATGCCTGACAATATCACGCAACACATTAGTGTATTTTCATAAGTTTCTAATAGTAAATTCGCATTTTTCTTGTAATTAAACTACATATTTACGGTTTTGAGATTTTTCCCTTTACTGTGCTGTAAGACACCGCTTCTTGCCAAATTTCATGATTCTAGGTCAACGGGAAATACCCTGTAGGTTTTGATTCCCTTGTGAAATCGCAAAATACGCGACATAAACGGTCATATCTTTTGATCGCGTTGACTTACAAGTTTGATTTTTTCACAACTGAAAGAGACCGCAGACCCGAGTATTTGATACAAATTTCTACTTGTTACCTCTACGCGTTCCTGAGAAAAATGGTTTTGACAGACGGACGGACAGACAGACAGACGGACAACAAAGTGATCCTATAAGGGTTCCGTTTTCGGTACGGAACCCTAAAAATGCAAAATTCGCCAAACTGTGTACTGAGAAATTCCCAATTATTGTGAACGGCATGGAATCGACTTGTTTGGTTCATTTTGAACTGAAGCTCCTACGGCTGCAATATGTCCAGTTCTTCGATAGGTCCGTTGCCTAACTGGCACAGGAACATTCAATAGTAAATATGTTGATTCAAATTTGTTTACCAACACACGCATAACTTGTCTGGTGGGACGATTATTGCGACCAAAAATTGGAAGACCTCGTAAAAGTTGCGATTACCGACTCAGAATTTCGTTTTAACGATTTCCAAACGTTGCTGGTTCGTGAACTTGCCCATGATAATAATGTAAGCCTTGACATAATGTAAGCCTTGACTGACGTTTTGACTTTGACAGATCATAAAAAAAAATCGCAGGTTATATTCCGTGTTATAAAACAAAATTGTAACGTCCCTATTGAAAAACCCTTTAGCTCGAAATTTTTGTAGATTACTCGAAAAAGGTTTAGAATATTCATCCAATTATTTATCAAAATAGATAAATTACAGTGAACATTTTCATTTTCTACCATCAATTATCCGTGTTTTAATACAGAAAGCGACAAATTGCGCCGACAATAAACTATATATAGTTAAGCACCGGCCTCGTCCACGTAGACTAAATTCTCGGTAAACTAACTAGATTTAGCTTTCGAAATCGGCGGATTCCCAGAGTGCGTGAAAGTTACATTTTACGCGTCGCGGTTTATGATTTACGGATTCTGGCCGCACTCGCCGTCCACCTAGTTAAACTACCCATTTATTTCATCAAACAACACTCTATGTGCCACATATTATTACATCGCCGAATTATTTGGTGATCTCATTTAAATTACCAAACTCAAACCAAATTGCCAATCCGTATTTAATGTTTGAAACAAGAAACTAAAAAGTTCTTATTCAGACGGCCTTCAGGTAATACCAAATCTATGTTTCGTTAAAATATTCCAAACCTACAAAGAACGGATAGTGTAGTTTTAGTAGTAGGGATTTTGAGTGAGCGCCAGCACGTTTGAGATTTACGATTAGTTTACGCGGAACGGCGAGATTAATAAGACAATGTAAGTCCAAATAAATAAACAGATGCACGAAAAGTTCCACCAACAAAGTTCAATCTCGAAATGCGTGATATCTGCAGATGGCTATGCGTTTAATCCAAATCGAAAGAAATGATTTTAAAAACAATGTTATATATCTGGGACTCGTTTAGTGACACGCAAGTGTAAGGGGCCTAGTGATAACATGCAAGTGTCTGTTGTATAATGCAATGTCCTGTGTGGTATTAGCCAGGAAAGTAGTTGTTTCGACAAGAGATTTGTTTTTTTGTCTTAATATTATAGAGCTACGAACAGGTTGAGCTAGTAATAACATGCAAGCGTCAGTTGTATAATACAATGTCCTGTGTGGTATTTTCCAGGGAAGTAGATGTTTCAACATGGGATTTGTTTGGTTGTCTTAATATTATAGAGCTACGAACATCTGAACATCTGTTGTATAATACCATGTCCTGGGTGGTATTAGGCAGGGAAGTAGTTGTTTCGACTTAAGATTTGTTTGGTAGTCTTAATATTATAGAGCTACGAACATGTTGAATATATTTATATATTCAGGCTGCATTTTATCTTTAATAATCTTATAACAAAGTTCAACTTTGCTCAGGCGAACTTTTAGTTTACTCCAGAAGTAAAACTGCTTTGGCGGTTCTACCACGTATTATTGAAAAAAATTAAACTTATTAAAGCAATTATCTCTATTGTTTCAACTTGCAAGAAATGGCTATCGACCATTAAATTTAAATTTGTTAAATACATTATTTTCTTCATAAAACTATTACATTACGCAAAATGCGAATTTCGTTTTCGCAATAACTTTGCCAGTTGCCAACTTTCTGCAACTTTTAATAGCCTATGATATGATCCCATCTGTTGCCATTGTGAGACAGGAAGTTATGCCATTTGTACTTTCGTAAATATTCAATGCGAATTAACATCCTACCGTTTTCCGTTATCGGCCGTGGCATCTCGCGGTATTTGCGAATCGACACACCGTTCTCAAAATACCGTCGGATCATCATCGAAGGGTGAAGAAGAAAATGCAAAATTCCACCTACTTCCTGTTGGGCAGCCGCAAACTTCCAGTTTTGCAAAAACATTACTTCAAGTCCATTTTGGCAAAAACTCCTGTGCTCTTTCTCCGCAGACCAAGAGAGGAAGAACGTGTGAATCCGGATCCGCAAACCGGAAGTCGTTCCGTGCAGCGGTCAGCTCGCAATAGCACGTCAAAGAAGATCGTTTTTTGGGACAACTTTTACCAGTTGCGAACGTTTTGCAACTTTTCATAGCCTATGATACGATTCGATCCGATCCGAAGGGTGAAGAAAAAAATGCAAAATTCCACCTACTTCCTGTTGCGCAGCCGCAAACTTCCGGTTTTGCAAAATCATTACCCCATGTTCATTTTGGCAAAAATTCGTACGCTCTTTCCTCAAAGACCTAGAGAGGAAGAACGTGCGAACCCGGATCCGCAAACCGGAAGTTGTTCCGTTCAGCGGTCAGGTCGCAAGGGAACACCAAGGAAGTTCGTTTTTCTGCGATAACTTTGCAAGTTGCTAGCTTTTTGCAAATTTTAATAGCCTATGATACGGTCCGATATGTGCCATTGTGGGACCGGAAGTGTTGCCATTTGTAATTTCGCAGATCTTGAATGCGAATTGACATCCTACACGTTTCCTTTAACGGCCGTGGCATCTCGCAGTGTTTGCGAATCGATCTTCATCGAAGGGTGAAGAAGAAAATGCAAAATTCCACCTACTTCCTGTTGAGCAGCCGCAAACTTCCGGTTTTGCAAAAACTTTACTTCATATCCATTTTGGCAAAAATTAGTGCGCTCTCTTCGAAGACCTAGAGAGGAAGAACGGATGAAGCCGGATCCGCAAACCGGAAATCATTCTGTTGACCGGTCGGCTCGCAATAGAACGTCAAAGAAGATCGTTTTTTTGCGATAACTTTCCCAGTTGCGAACTTCTTGCAACTTTTAATAGCCTATGATAAAGTCCGATCTGTTGCCATTGTGGGACCGGAAGTGTTGCCATTTGTACTTTCTCAGATCTTGAATGCGAATTGACATCCTACATGTTTCCTTTAACGCCGTGGCATCTCGCAGTGTTTGCGAATCGAGATACCGTTCTCAAGATACCGTCGATCGTCATCGAAGGGTGAAGAAGAAAATGCAAACTTCCACCTACTTCCTGTTGGGCAGCCGCAAACTTCCGGTTTAGCAAAAAGTTTACTCCATATCCATTTTGGCAAAAATTAATGCGCTCTCTTCGAAGACCTAGAGAGGAAGAACGTATGAAGCCAGATCCGCAAACCGGAAACCGTTCTGTTGAGCGGTCGTGGTCGCAATAGAACGTCAAAGAAGATAGGTTTTTTTGCGATTTTTCGCGATTTCGAAACTTTCCGGGTCCGCAAACCGGAAGTCGTTCCGTTTAGAGGTCAGCTCGCAAGAGAACGTCGAAAAAGATCGTTTTTTGCGATAACTTTGCCAGTTTCGAACTTTTTGCAACTTTTATTAGCCTATGATACGAGCCGATCTGTCGCCGATTTTCCATTGTGGGAAAGGAAGTTATGCCATTTGTACTTTCGTAGATCTTGAATGCGAATTGACATCCTACACGTTTCCTTTAACAGCCGTGGCATCTCGCGTTGTTTGCAAATCGGCACACCGTTCTCAAGATACCGTCGATCGTCATCGAAGGGTGAAAAACAAAATGCAAAATTAACACCTACTTCCTGTTGGGCAGCCGCAAACTTCCGGTTTTGCAAAAACATCTACCTTATGTATATTTTTGCAAAAAGTCGTGCGCTCTCTTCGAAGAGCTAGAGAGGAAGAACGTATGAAGCCGGATCCGCAAACCGGAAACCATTTTGTTGAGCCGTCGGCTCGCAATAGAACGTCAAAGAAGATCGATTTCGAAATTTTCCGGATCCGCAAACCGGAAGTCGTTCTGATTAGCGGCCAGCTCGCAATAGAAAGTCAAAGAAGATTTTACTTTACCATTTGCGAACTTTTTGCAACTTTTAATAGCCTGGTCGGATTATCTTCTGATCCCCTAATCGGCACACCGTTCAAAAGATACCGTCGATCGTCATCGAAGGGTGTAGAAGAAAATGTAAAATTCCACCTAATTCCACCTTTTGGCGAAAATTCGTGCGCTCTTTCTTCGCAGACCTAGAGAGGAAGAACGTGCGAAGCCGGATCCGCGAACTGGAAGTCGTTTCGTTCAGCTGTCGGCAGCAGTGCGAATTATTTGCAACTTTTAATAGCCTATGATACGGTCCGATCTGTTTCCATTGTGAGACAGGAAGTTATGCCATTTGTACTTTCGTAGATGTTGAATGCGGATTGACACCCTACCTGTTTCCTTTGGCCGTCGTGACATCTCGCGGTGTTTGCGAATTTGCACCACGTTCTCAAGATACCGTCGATCGTCATCGAAGGGTGAAGAAAATGCAAAATGCCATCTACTTCCTGTTGGGCAGCCGCAAACTTCCGGTTTTGCAAAAACTTTATTCTATGTCCATTTTGACAAAAAATTGTGTGCTCTTTCATGCTCTTTCGCAGACTTTGAGAGGAAGAACGTGCGAAGCGGGATACGCAAACCGGAAGTCGTTCCGTTCAGCGGTCAGCTCGCTATAGAACGTCAAAGAAGATTATTTTTTGCGTTAACTTTGCCAGTTGCGAACTTTTTGCAACTTTTAATAGCTTATGATACGGTCCAATCTGTTGCCAATCAGCGATTCTGGGACAGTAAATTATGCCATTTCTAATTTTATAGATCTTGAATGCTTATTGACATCCTACCTATTTCCTTTATCGGCCTTGGCATCTGTCGGTGTTTGTAAATTGTCACACCGTTTTCAAGATACCGTCGATCGTCATGGAAGGGTGAAAAAGAAAATGCAAAGTTCCAACCACTTCCGGTTGGGCAGCCGCAAACTTTTGGTTTTGCGAAAATATTACCCCATGTCCATTTTGGCAAAAAGTCGTGCGCTCTTTCTTCGTAAACCTAGAGAGGAAGAACGTACGAAGCCAGATCCACAAATCGGAAGTGCTTCCGTTCGGCAATCAGCTCGCAATAGAACGTCAAAGAAGATCGTTTTTTTGCGATTTTTCGCGATTATCTCGAAACTTTCAGCAAGGACTCAAAAATTCGAGACAGTTTTGTGCGGAAAAAATCCAAAAAATCCTTTTGTCGCGATCGGTTCAAATAGTTACTCCCGAGTCGTAGTGGTAGACCTAAGAGTTACTCCCAAGTCGCGCCTAAAGAAATTTTACTACGAAACGCAAATACAAAACTTGTTGCAATTACAACAATTAGCAAAGTAGAGAATCCACAAATTGACAAAGCGAATTCTCCATCAGATATTTCTCTGTTTTTATTAATTTTCCTTTTTGTTTGTTGCAGATTCGATGTCTCAAGGATGGTGTAGATTAGCCTACTGGGAGTTGACCGCTCGAGTTGGAAGGCTGATTCCCGTCGAATCCACTTACCAGCACGTCTTCGGGAACGACATCCCCTGCGGCGACGGTATTTGTCTCACCCAACTCGCACAACACAGCTTTAGTCCACCCACGGCCGTCCACAAAGCAAGATGCAAAATAGGTCTAGGTAAATAAATCTTCATTTTGTCTCTAACACCTCTAACGTCATTTTGCTAAATTTGAAGAAATTTGGTGAAAGATTTTTGCGTTGTAACTTGATATCCTTGAGTATGACAAAGTTTTGTCCAAATTCTTCAAAATATTATCAAATCTCAAGTTCCCCCAACAAAACGCTTCAAAATTTCTAAATAGTTCAAAATGTTTGTTGTAGGTGTAACAGTTTCTCGTGAGGACGACTGTGTGTGGCTGTACAATCGTTCCGGCATTCCGGTGTTCGTGAGTTCGCTGAGCCTCGAATCAGAGACAATGTCCCAATCCCCGACTCGAGTACCTGCCGAGCATTGCGTGTGCGTGTACGACCCGGCGCGCATCGCTCACCAAAACTACGGCTGGAACTTCGCCAGCCAGCCGCCGCCGGGCCCGCTGGACCGCGCCAACTCTGTCCGGATCAGCTTCGGCAAGGGCTGGGGGCAGGGTTACTCCCGCCGGGAGATCACGTCCTGCCCCTGCTGGCTCGAAATCCACCTGGTGCCGTGCAGGTGATTTTTAACCAAACGATGGAAAATTCTTGATGGGATTAAGTTTCTGTTGATGATTTTTTTGTTTTCACTAAAGGCTGAGGAATTATTTTTTTTATAAGAATTATTTTTATTTTCTACAAAACACAAGGAACGAAATTTTCTCGCAAATTTTCTTCTTTTTGTGCGAATTTGATGAGATTACGAAAAACGTTTGTTCGTCGTTTTTTTTTGTATTTTTTTGGAAAATTGTGGAAAGTGAGAAGACAAACTTTTTTTGCAAAAAAAACTATGTACAGTGTTATTTATAAAACAAAAAACTAAATTTGCGAACAAAAAAAAAAGCAGGAATGTGAAGAATTTTTGCCAAAAAAAAAAAAAATCTGCAAAATTTCTTCAAATTTTCTGTTATTTTTTTCACAGTGAGATTTTCAGTCGTACTTGTACTTGGTGCTTTAAGTAGGGACCATAAACAATTGTTAAACAAATATTTAAAGATCTCTTTCCCTACCAACAAAAATTCTTACGGAAACAAACCAAGATTTCAGCATAAAATTGCAAGATTTTTGCAACATTCACCTAGTTTTACTTCAAACTGCTATAAATCAAATACTGAAACCAAGCAGTCAATATAATTTGCAACTTTGAAGTAATGGAATGAAGTTGAAGAATTGAAGTCAATCACGATTTTTTTTTGTTGGATATTTCCGAGGTTTTTGAGTAATTTTAACGAAATTTAGTTGAATTGGTTGATTCAAGTTGTTTGGATAAGATTTTTGAAGTTTTAAGTTTCCAAATTAAAAGTAAGTTTTTGTAAATTTGGAAGGACTTGGATTTTGGAAGGACCTAACCAAACCTAAGTCGAATTTTTTACGAAATTTTTGATAACGAATAACGTCCAAAAGACATAGGTTACTTTAAATTTTCTCATAAAAGTCATATTTTCTCGTAAAAAAATTATATATATAGACAGACACACAGACGCACAGACACAGACAGACAGACACACAGCCACAGACAGACACACAACCACAGACAGAAACACAGCCACAGACAGATACATAGACACAGTCAGACACAGTCAGACACAGACAGATACACAGACACAGACAGACACACAGCCAGACACACAGACAGACACACAGACAGACACAGACGACACACCGACACAGACAGACACACAGCCACAGACAGACATACAACCACAGACAGACACACAGCCACAGACAGATACATATTCACAGTCAGACACAGACAGACACACAGACAGACACACAGACAGACACACACACACAAACACAGACAGACACACAGCCACAGACAGTGGTTTTTGAGATTTTTAAGCCCACAGAAGGACAGTGGCAAGGTTTTGGGGTTATAGCTTCCGTGACGAA
Organism: Phosphuga atrata; assembly: GCA_944588485.1. Classification (NCBI taxonomy): domain Eukaryota; kingdom Metazoa; phylum Arthropoda; class Insecta; order Coleoptera; family Silphidae; genus Phosphuga; species Phosphuga atrata. The sequence goes on from OX155895.1 coordinate 68,530,915, forward strand.
GTGTCGTCAAAGCGTCACGAAGTGTTTACCTAGTCTTACTTAAAACTCCAATAAATCAAATAGTGAAACCTAACAGTTAATAAATTTTGTAATTTCGAAGTTATGAAACACTTCCGAGACAAACGAACACTTCGGCACAAATATCCAACACTTCCCCGACACTTCAAATATCAAAGTTGAAGAATTTAAGTCAATTATGGAATTTTGCTAAGGACCAGTCCTTTGAAATTAAAGAAAATGCTTCTTACACGTGGCTTGCTCATGCGAGCTTTCTTAGGCTTCTGGTCTGCCATTTCGCACTTTACCGCTTTCTTTCAGAATCGTACTCGTAGACCCAGGTCTCATCACCAGTAACCACTTTATCTAAAACATTGTTATTGACTCGCGAACTTTCAAACAATTCTTCACAAACAATCTGTAAAACATTGATGTCGACTTGCAAATGTTCAAGCAATTCTTCGCAAACGGCGTGGCGCCGTGTCCATCCGTCAGAACTTTGCGAACAAGTTTGGTACAGATTCTTCATCACGTGACTCGCTCGTGCGAGCTTTCTTGGTCTTCTGGTCTGCCATTCAGCACTTTGTCGCTTTTTTTAGGATCGTACTTGTAGACCCAGGTCTCATCACCATTAACCGTTTTATCTAAAACATCGGTATCGACTTGCAAACGTTCAAGCAATTCTTCACAGTCTGTCGCCATGCTTTGAGTCGTGAACAAGTTGGGCACATAGTTTTCTCATCGCAAAATCTCCTGTCGCTAGCTTGAGCACCGTAGTCTGACCCGATCCCAGTTCATGGACAAGTAATCTAACACTAAGGCTCGTTACACACGTACCGTGTGGATGTGATCGGAACCGGTCCGGCACCGGGTTGGACATCTTACACACATGTCGGATGGGTTTGTCCGGAAGCGGCCCGGTAGCCCACGAGGTCGAGCTACAAGCAGTGTATTTAATTGAATTCAGTACAAAATGTATCGCGAAAGGGTTATTTGCATGTGGTTACTATCGGCGGTTACTTCGTAAGAAAAAAAAGCAAAGAAAACATTAGGTGCACCCAATGGTTTTAGCAAGACCTCTTGTTGGAGCATTTTTTACATTGTTTAAGGAATTACAAACACGACGATAAATTCTTCAATTATTTTCGAATGTCCATCCCTTCTTTCTATGAATTACATTACAAATTGAAGGACGAACTGTACTCGACAAGTGAAGACGGTAGACTGCCTGACCGGCATGTGTGCAAGCTTCAATACAGTTCCATAGCCCACCATAGCCGATCCGGTACCAGGCAATCGAACAAAATGAGTCGGCCCGGCGCCGGATGGACTCATCCGGCACGTCTGAATTCTTCCATGCTAGCCTATACAACACCACCCCCTCCACCCAGTGCCGGGCCGGCGCCAGACACATCCACACAGTCCACGGACACATCCACACGTGTGTAGCGAGCCTAATGCCTTGATCACACGTAACGAGTAGAGTGGCGAGACAGTAAACTCGGCCGAGTACTCGGTACGTGTAAACATGTCACAGAGTACACGGCCGAGTGCTCGGCCCAGTAAAATGGCGAGACAGTCACTCGGACCCCTTTCAATTTACTAGGCCGAGTGCAGGCCGAATGGCTACCCCCACTCCTACCGCTACTGACTCGCTGTCCCATTCGGCATGTCTGAACAAGTACTGTCCTCGTTTTGTCAGTACGGTGACGATGGCTAGTTTGTTTGTTTTAATTTTAGATACTACAATTGAAACTTTGAATGAAGTATTGCTTTATTTAATTATTAATTAATTTTGGTTTTACGTTTTTTAAAAAAGAAAAGAAAATGTCGTTAAAATGGGACAATGAAAAAACAATTAAATTTATTCAAATATAAAGTGAATCCATGTCCGTGGGACTTTAGATCACAGGACTACAATAATAATTCCAATTCCCGAAGTAGATTGTTACTTGCTCCACGTTTGGGTCTCCTCAACATCCAAGGCCTTGTCCAAACCCGCTTCTTATCGTTTCGCAACAATTCGTTTAACTCCTCAATTAAATGAGGTATACGCATCTTAGTGCATTTTTGAATCAACCTTTTACTATCCATCATGATCACTGACTGACTCACCCGGCAAAAAAATTAAAGCGTGTGAACACCTACTCGCCCACTCTACTCTCTCGGCCGAATGACATTTTACTGTCTCGTCACTGTACTCGTTACGTGTGATCAAGCCATAAGAGACGGTCAGTGTTTAAAAGTACTTTCACCAAATTTTCGAAAGAATTCAGCTTGTTGGAGGTTTCCTAACACGGTCATCATCTTTAATGTCCTCGCGGCCAACATTGAACCTCTTGTGCCACATGAAAATCATTACACATGTCATAGCTTCTTCTTTAGGCCTCTTGTCCAAAACTGTCTGTAGCGGTAGTTTCGCATAGAACGTTATCGAATAACGCTGCTTCAAATTGCTACATTTTCGACTCTCCAAGTATTTGACAGGGGTGACTAACATGCACTCACGCTACTAGGGATCTACTCGTTCCAACATTTCGGAGCCAACGGCCGCTGGTGCGGCCGGTTAGCTGACACCCCCAATACTTTAAGCTGAGTGTGGAACTGATGAGAGAACTTTTTGAACGTTTTGCGATGCAAAAATGTAAAATTTTTAAAAACCTTTTCATGGGCTATGAAGCCCTTTCATACCCTTCGGGTATCACAGTTTGGGAAACACTTAGCTCAGTGTTTTCCAAACTGTGATGCACTAAGGGCCTGGATATGAATATTTAAATTTCTCAGTAATGCTAATATCTATAGATCTTCGTTAAAATAAAGTCTGCGTTAAAGTTAAGTAAAACTGGGTTGAATGGAGAACAAAGTGTAAGAACTTGAAAGTTGTTGATGGAATTTTTGAAGAATTGGGAAAGGGATCTTTACTTTTAGTAAAAAAAATCTTGTACTTATTTTTTACGAATTGGTAATAAGTAAAACTTAGTCTTTGTAAATAAAACGAGAAGAAAAAAAAACTTGCATTTTCAAGTCAAAGTACAAGAAAACTCAAAAAAGTTTTTTTTTTTTTAATAAAAAAAACCTCGACTTTGATAATATTAATATTTTTCTTGTAATAATTTACTGCTAGTCAGAACACGTTTCAATCATTTCAAAATCAAAAAAAAAACTTTGAGAAATATTTAACACTTTGCAAGCGGGGAAGCGTAATTACAACAAAAGTTGTGTTGAGCAAGAGACTGTCATGATACGATTTGGTATACAGTATAAACTCGATAATCCGACACATATACCAGACAACCGCCGGATTATAAGAAATTGTGGTGGGAGGGAAGAGCGCAAGCGATCTCCAGACCGCCGGATTACTGAACGTGTCGTCCGAATTATCGAGATTATACTGTATTTACCCGCTTGTAAATGTTGGGAGAGTTACCCGCGTGCAAAGTATTAAATATTAAGTTAAATAACAAGCTGAAAATGCCATTTTTAGAAAAAAAAAATCGAAACAAAAAAAAAATAATAGAACTTTTATTAAATTATTTTATAAATAATGTATTTTTTATTGTTATTATTTTTACATCCCTCGTGAAAGGGGGCCTCGAGGGAAAACGTTTGTAATTACTTTCCGCTTGTCGGGGTTTCGTTTCTTCCTCCGGCGGATGTAAATTGTATATGTTGTATATATGTAAAACAGCAGTGCCTTTAAAGAATAAGACAGCTTATTTATTTATATAATGTACTTGTTTAAGAGTTGTCTAATATTAATTTATTTAATATTTTTGTACAGTCAGTTACGAGGAGTTTTTGTGTTCTACGGGAATTTACAAAAAATCCATGAAGAAAAATGATGAATCTATAAAAAGAAATTATACAATATTTTCACTGTTGTTTTATTTCCCATATTTCTTTCACACCACCAACACACCCAGAACTCACTTCTTCGTGCCCGTCTATCTATACCAGCGGACGGCAGACGGCTTTTTGCCTAGGCAATTCGTTGACGTCTCGTAGACGCCATCGATTATAATGGTACGTCCACACGTTTGCCGCAATCTCCAAACCTTGGATAAACACAAGCGTGTGGAGGGGTCCGATGTTACTGGAGTATTATACTTTAATTTGAAGTGATTTGAAACGGCATAGTTATAATTGACGATTTCGCACAAGCGTGTGGAGGCAACATGAAGGCAACAAACGCTCGTTTAACACACACGTTCGAATTGGTCGCAAGCGCTTCATCCGTTATCGGTCGAAGTTTGCTCGGCCGACGACGGCCGAACTCGGACGATGACGGTCGTGTTTGTGTACGCGCTCTTTTTCTTTTACAAGTGTTTGATTCAATAGTCCGAGTTCGGCCGTCGTCGCCCGAGCAAACTTCGGCCGATGACGGATTAGGTGTACACGAGCCATAAGGCAAATGTTTACCAAACGTTTGGATTTGTGGAAAGATTAAGATATTGCCCTCCTACATACCTTCCAAATTCTTCCCCAGGCTACGATAAAATATATGCAAGATTGATGGAAGGTGTGCAAAAAAACGTGTGCGACCCGTCAGGAACGAAGTTCCACTTCCATCCCTTCTGCCTCGAGGACTTCCGCAACCCCACCGAACTCTCCTGGTGACACAAAGCATCGATTTCGCAGCATAATCACAAGACTAAAGTTTTTTCCGTGAAATATTTAGACTGTATCTATTTTATTGACTACTATGAAAGGTGAGTGAACTAAGTATTTAAGATAAAGCCTATCGTCCACATGGATATTAAAGGATTTGCGAAAATATCTGTCATTTATGACATATGACGTATGTGGTTGAGTATTTGATTTAGGTCAGGGGTGTCCAAACTGCGCTCGCAAGACAAGTTGCAATGCGGCTTAAAATAGAACGGTTAATTTAATGAAGAGTTTCAAACTGAGCCTCATACGCGCAAGATGCAATGCGGTCCAAAATTTAGTAAATAAATGAAAAACAAATTGTCAAACTGGGGCAAGATAAGTTGAAATGCGGCCCGAAACTAAAGCGTCAATTTGATAAATAAATGAAAAATATTGTCGGTTTTGTTTTGGCCCGCATTGGAACTTGTCGCGCAATTTTTGCCGCGAAAAGCGGCGAAATTTTTTTCATTCATTTATTTCAGACACCAACTTGTGAGTAAAAGTTTGCAAATTTCGCCACGCAAGTAGTTAGTCTGTAGATTTAGACTAAGAGCCACCCAATTATTTAGTGTATAGACGAGATTATTTTATTACATCAAAATTTGCGGTCGCAAAAATGTGTGCGAAAATAAGCTAGTGTGTCATAAATGACACATGTTTAGTTGAGTATTTGATTTATATCAGGAGTGTGCAACTTGCGGCCCAAGACCAGTTGCTATGGAAATCAAAACATCAAAATAGACCATAGTTTAAATTTTTTTGTGCGCATGTGTCAATTTCCGCCATGTTTTTCGGGCACTTTTTGAAGAATAACCAGTGAAAATAACAAAATGTGCCCGAAACTTTCATATTCCCGCCTTTTAAACTTGAAGGACGCGCATGCGCGTAACCAACCGTAAACAGGTCTATTATCTAGTCTGTCATAAATGACAGATGACATATGAAATTGAGTTACTAAGTTACTAAGATAGTTCCAGCTTGGAAATTAATTGCAAGTTTTAGCTAAAACTATCTAGTTTATAGATATTATTAAAGACTTTTAAGTCATCAAACTTAAATGAAATTTTTGTAAAAGCCTTCAATTTTCCAAAACTTTTTAATTAGCGATATTCAACTGTCGATTGCTGAGTAGTAGGGAAAGGTAGTATGTTCTAGGCCCGCCTACCCCTCCCGACCAGTGCGCATGCGCGAACAGAGGATTTACAGATTCCTGTAAACAGCTAATAAACAGGTTTGATCAGCTAATACTCAGGTTTAATCAGGTTTAATCAGCTAATATACAGGTTTAATCAGGTTTTATCAGATAATTATCAGGTTTGTTCAGGTATCTGTAAATCTTCTATTCGCGCATGCGCACTGGTCGGGAGGCGGAGGCGGGCCTAGAACATACTACCTTTCCCTACTCTGAGTTACTAAGATAGTTACAGCTCGGAAACTAACTGCAAAGGTCTATTTTATTATTTTTAGTCATATAGAGAAATACGTCACTCTGCCAAAGAAACAGAGAGAGCACGCATTATACAAATATACACTGCGAGAAAGAGATAGGCGTATAACGTAACGTAACGTTTTCTGACGAATCACTCCTACGGAGACCTCCCAAAGGGACTCCGTTCCAAAAATTAACTAACACTTTGACTGTCGCTAACATGCCGACTTTTGTGTTTTTGCAGGTGTAATTAATGTTACAGCCTAGCAGGATTTCAACTTAGCTTGTAAGGCAGGAAGTTTATCCTGAAATGTTATTGAAAGACCGGAAGCGCCACGGAAGTTCAAAGACCGATCAGAAGCGATTTTTGGAAACAACGCACCATTGCTCGCATCAGAGATAAATTGGAAGCAGGTGGAACCGTTTACAACGTCAACACGAAACGTTCTGGACGACCACGGACATCCACGAGCCCTGGTAAAGAAGAGCAGGTGCAGGAAATACTCCTTCGATCCCCACAGAAATCTCGACAAACGGCTCGGGAGACCCACTTCTCAAAAGATAGCGTCCATCGCATCATGAGGCGTCTGCGCTGGAAATGCTACATTCCAACACTAATCCATGCCACAATACCCATGCTCTCAACAAACACATACTCTCAACGAAGATATCCATCCAGAAGGTTTCCACACAAAATTGTAAGGGGCGATGAGGCCTCCTTTAAATTAAATTGCTCCATTCATTCATTAATTTCCGAGCCTGAGACACCAGTGTTTACATTCAGGCCCTTCCTTTCCAACAAACGGCAACGTCTATTGCCCTGTCATTTGCCATAATTAGGTCCTCCATCGTGCAAGTCTCTTCCATGCTGGGACATCTGAGTAGGTGACTGTCACTCTGAAGCCCCCCGCATTCACACAGCTCGTCGTACCATCTCATCCTGTTCGATTTGCGGCGCGTCACTCCTATCGTTAGTCTGTTCAGTGATTTCCATGTTGCGTATGGTAAAAGTTTTCCCGGTAGCAGCTCCTCTCTCGCTTCGGTCCGTAAGTTTGGGTGTTTCTTTTGGTGTTGTTTTGGGCATGTCTACAGTTGTTGCGTATGTTGGAGAAAGCTCTTCCTTGATTTGAGTCGTCGCCTTTTTGGTTTAGGTCGTGTAGAGGGTGCCGTCTATCTCCGATCTGCTTCTGCCACTCTGTTTCGGATTCTACTTTGCGTCTGACATGAGCTAGGACAATTCCAGATATATGGTACAACTTCTCGACAGGTGTCGGTCTCTGGCAGCCTGTTATAATCCTGCACGTCTCGTTTAAAGCCACGTCGACATGTCTTGTCCTTATAAGGGTCAAGTACATGAAGAAGATTGTTAGAGAGTTAAAAAACTTCCTTCTCCAGAACAACATAATCCAAGTAATCAGCATTGTTTTCTACACGAACGGTAAATAGACACCAACCTTCTTTCTTGTCTGAACGATTGGAATCTACACGACAATGAACATCCTGTCAACACTATCTACTTTGACTTTGAGAAGGCTTTTGATAAAGACCCCTTCAAACGACAGTAGCATAAGTTGTAGCACTTTGGAGAGAGGGGTCCTTTGCTGCACTGATAACTGGTTTTCTCTTGAAACGCAGATTAGAAACACAGTCAGGGTGGTTGGATCATTGTCATATGCGAGAGCAGACAAGAGGGAAGTGCCACAAGGTTCTGTCATTGGCCCCTTGCTATTACTCGTTTACATGTCAAACAAGTACAACACAGGTACAACAGGTCACACAGGTACAAGTCAAACATTTGTTTATTTGCAGACGTTATGAAATTAGGAGACTAGGATACTACAGGAAGATATTTTCTTTAATCTAGAGCTGGACTGACGTGTGTCTCATTTATTTGAATGTGGTTGAGTACGGTAGACGCCACATTGAACCTAAAAACCCCTATATTAACTATAACTTTAAATGGAACCCACTCACTACCGTAAATCAACAAAATGATCTGGGGGTCATAATGACCCAGGACCTCAAGTGGAAATGCCACATAGCCAAAATAGTAAAATGGGCAAACTCCTTAATCTATCGTATCAAAGGGCTTTTAAATATCACTCTGTGGTTGCTATACTTCGCCTGTACAAAAGCAACATAAGGCCGGTGCTGCAGTTCACGCTTGTTTCCTGGAATCCCTATTTTGTTAGACATTGTACTACTGGAGCAAGTGCAACGGCGAATCACCAGAATCACTGAAGGGTATTCTCTATAAGATAATCTTTCTTTGCGAGAGCGCCGTCAGAGATATCTTCTTAGAGACTCAGCCTATCAGAGAGTCTCGCGTGGTCTGATAAAAGGCCTGTAACGTACGTAATAATTCTTCTTCTCCGTGGCGCTACAGTCCCATTTTGACCTGGGCCTACTTTATTTTCTGCCTCCAGTCGTCTCGTAGCCTTGCTGTTGTTTTCCAATTACGAACTTTCAATATTTGTTTGGCGTCCTCTTCAATTTTCTTCACAGCAGCGATCGAAAGCAACTGAGAGGGCACAACAAGAAACATTCCAAGCAAAGAATAAGTTTGAAACCTTTGTCGTAGGAACTTCCTGAGTAAGAGAGTACCTTTGGAATCGACTGGACCAGGATACTGTCAACGCATCCTCGCTGACCTGCACCCGTCTAGACAACAATTTTCAGAGAATAAATAAGGAACTAGTGCACACTATACACTCTAGGAAATCTGGAATACACGACAGTTTCATCAGTCTACCTCCTACTCCCGCCCCAAATAATAATAATAATAAACGATAATACTGCCCAGAAGCCACAGAACGATTCCTAGACGAAGAATATCTCTACAGATAGACACACAGACTCACGACCCTCGAGACAAATTCGCAGGCACATCCTCAGACTCAAAAACAACAGGACATCTAGCGAAAACGGCATAGTGGCCGAAAAACCTCGGACCGGACTCCAGTTGTAGCACGGCGAATACCAGGCAGGCTTTCGCTCTGGTCGCTCCTGTGCAGAACAAATCTTCAGACTGGAGACTACCCTGAAAATCCCTCAGGAACACTCCAGTCATATGCACCTTCGTTGACTTCAAGAAGGCATATGACTCCGTCGACCGCCAGTCATTGTACTGATCCAACAAACACTGACAGGCACAACATCTAATGTGATGTTCAAAGGGGAAATCTCCAAAACTTTTTAAAACAAGACAGGCGTTCGTCAAGGTGATGGACTCTCACCGCTCCTCTTCAACCTAGTGCTGAATTAGATCATCAAGGAATGGGAGAAAGAAATGAAAATACAAGGTCACTGGATGCCAGTGCGACTTGGAAGACAAGCTAGAACTGTATGTTCTGTCTTTGGCCTCCCAACTGGTGGTTTGCCTTCTTTTTTGTTATTCAGCGCTTTCTTTGGAATCTTGCCCTCTCAAAGACAAGATAGAGGTCGGCTGTCTAGCGGACGATCTGGCACTACTCACAGACAACGAAACTGCAGCAATCAGACAGATAGAAGTACTCAAAGAGTGCGCCAAAAAAGTAGGACTACAGATCTCCTTTAAAAAAAACTGAGTTCTTCTGCACGAAAGTAAAATTTAAACACAAAATCTGGCAAGATCAACAGGGTCGACCAAGAGGAAAAGAGAAAATCGCGCAGAACACTAGGTTATTGAAAATGAAGAGAGCCTTATACAAAACACAGGATATCTGCAACAAGACACGTCGTCCACCTTCACCAAAATTCGTCACTACAACACAGTAATCAAACCTGAGGTGCTATACGCCAGTGAAACACTGATGTTACACACAAAGACCGACCTTCACAACACCCTCACACAGGAAAGAAAAATCATTAGGAAAATTATTGGACCAAAATTTACAGACGAAGGCTTTAGGCTTCACTCCAGGAGTACCACAGAGAAGCAGCGTGTTCTCCAACATCGCAGCGGACATTAGAAAGAGGCGACTCAAATTTTATGGACACATCAGCAGACTTCCACAGACCAAGATCAAGACCTCAAGACCACTACACCCTGGATGACGCAAGTCAAAATTGATCTGGAAAGAGCACAGATAGACTCAGCGGATATCGTATACAAAGGCGTATTTAGACACAAGGTATACAAGTGGGAAGAGATGTCGGAGAAAACAGAACCCAAAGGCCAAAGTGGACTGAAGAAACGAAGAGAGCCTTTAGAGAAAGAATGAAGGAGTACTGGAAGAACAGGAAGAATAAGCAGTCATGAATGTTTCGCGTGGTCTGTTAAAAGGCCTGTAACGTACGTAATAATTCTTCTTCGTGGCGCTACAGTCCCATTTTGACCTGGACCTACCGTATTTTCTGCCTCCAGTCGTCTCGTAGCCTTGCTGTTGTTTTCCAATTAGGAACTTTCAATATTTGTTTGGCGTCCTTTTCAATGTTGTTTATCCATCTCTGTCTTGGTCGTCCTCATGAGTTATTCTTCTGTCGGCACTACGGGCCATGTAGAACCTTGGCCTGCTCAATTACTACCTTCCATTCCTCTCTACCTAGAGCCTGCTCCTCCAACTTCTTATTTTCATTTCTCTTAGGTCATTTTCCACATCATCGCTCCATCTTTTTCAGGGTCGGCCTCGCTTCCGCGTCCCCTCTGGTTTTTTGTAAAATGCCATTTTTGGACCGCGATTATTTTCCATTCTAATTACTTCTTGCGTAGCTCCGACCCTATACAAGTTTCGTACATTCCATGTGAATATAATTCTTTTCCATTGCCGAGGTTGAGATTCCGTAACAATAAGTTTTTTTACGGGGCAGGGTTGCTAACCCTGCGCCCAACCCTCCTCCTTTATCCGCACTTGGGACTGGCAACGGGCCGCTGGGCTACTCAATCCACCCAGCGATTCCGCAGGCGGAGTTCATGTATTATAATAATAAACGATAATACTGTCAATTTTTGCTACCTAGGCAGCCAGATCACTCCAGACTTCTGAAGATGTCAAAATAGGAATTCGTAAAGCAAGATACGCATTTGCTCCATCGAATAATTTCTGGAAAAGTCCGTGAATCAAAATAAGTACTATGGTCTTTAACAGCAACGTGGAATCAGTTCTTTTAAATGCGTGCGAAACCTGGTAAGTTAATCTAACGTTTACTTCCTAGATTGAGACTTTTGTCAACAAATGCCTGCGGCGCGTTCTCGGCATGGGCTTTCCGGAAGTAGTCTCTTATGAAACACCCTGTATATACTCAAATAAAAATAGTTATTTAATTGATCATTTTCTAAAGACATCTTTGCTGGCGCACTACAAGTCCAAGTGGCTCCAAGGAAGGTTAAATAAATACTCCGTCTCCGTTCATTCATGCAAGTTCTTTTGTCTGTATTTTTTCTTTAGTTAGTGAAGACCAAATTGGAGACAGATACAAAGGGATAGTCCATTAATCACGTAAGGCTCGAAAGGCGGGGAGGGGGTTTGTGAAGAATCACGAAATATCACATGGAGGGTGGGGGGGTGTAGTGAAATATCACGTGTATTTATTTTTTCGTAGAACGCGCGATATTTAAAACAAAAAGCGGCGCGCGATTTGTACCAAAAAAATACACGTGATTTTGGGCAGGAGGAGGTTTAACCTAAAACCTCACCACGTAAGACCCAGGGGAAGGGGGGCTAAAAATCAACACGTGATTAATGGACGACCCCTAATACACTAAGATTGTCCACGGGAAAATCACGACTTTCCGAGATCTCTAATCGAGCTCCGAAATTTCTTAAAAATTTCTTCAATTCTTGCAGGCGATAGTGAACGGAAACAGCTAGGGAAATATAATTTGCATATCTGTAATCGGCTGCAAAAATGCTTTCAGAAACGTTTTTAATTTTTGCTGTAACTCAAAAAATTACGATTTTGACAAAATTGATATTCTCGCATTTTATCGTTTCCGCGGTCTAGACTCTCCGTGTCGATGGTATTTCTTAACTGGAAGCTTCCTAGGGAAAATTATATACGTTTTCCGACTAATTTTGGGACGCTGAATCGATTGGTGGAGACTAGAAGTCTCTGTGGTGAGCCGTTCAAAAGTTATGACAGCGTGAAATCTTGTGTGAAAAATGAAAAAAAAATACACGTGATTTTGGGCAGGGGGGGGGGGGCGTTAACCTAAAACCTCACCACGTATCACCGGGAGGGGAGGGGGCTTAAAAAGTTGCTAAAAAACATCCCGTTATTAATGGACGACCCCAAATGGATTAAATACCTTAATGTAAGTTCATCTCTCTGTGTTGATAATTAGTTAATGAAGACCAAACAAGAATTTGCAAGTTCATCCATCTGTAACGAATCCCACTTTACCAACAGGCCTTTTTACGATTCGTTAAGCGCATGCGCGTCCGCGGGAATATGAAAGTTTCGGGCAGATTTTGTTATTTCCACTGGTTATACGTCAAAAAGCGCCCAAAAACATGCAGAAAATTGACGCATGCGCAAAAACAAATTTTAACTACGAAAAGGTCTTTTAAAGCAAGTAGAAATCGGAAAAAATAAAACCCAAGTCAACAATCTACTGATATTAAAAAACGAGAACCTTTTACAAAACCTTCAAACTTCGCGATCAAGGAAAATATTCCTTGGCATACCGTCCCTTGTGCTTGGGTAAATCCGGCCGCAGCTTCTTCGGCACGTAGAAAGCCTGCCGTTCATCTAACCTCCTGTCCCACGGCTTAACAAACAGCTCAAACGGCCTCCTCCTCCTCTCCATACCCCTCGTCTTATGATCGATCTTATAGATCTTCTCCCAGTGATAAACCTCATAATCCAGTTTAAACCTCGGCCTGTTCGAGACTAAAAACTTGTATTCTCTTTCGAGCCAAGCTCGCTTCTCTTCATCTTCGTAATTGGCAATAACTTTCTCCTCGCCTAAATAAGGTCTCAAGTTAAGTCCTAAACGTTCTTCAGGAACATTCGCATATAATTTAACTAAAGTTTTCAAAACGTCCTCATTAAAACCAACAACTTTACCATCTTTCACCTCTTCGAAAAGCTTCATTTCAGGTAGAACCCAACAGATGTTTTTCAGTGGATTTTCTGTTACGTTCTTACCATGCATTAGTAAAGTGTTGAGTTGGTACAGATAAATTGAGAAGCTTTGACCATCTGTAATTATGTTTTGTGTGAATAATGGGTAGGTTATTTCATTAAACGTGGTGAAACCAAGAAAACTTGCTTGGGCGTTTAACGTGGCAAATGATGAGAGGATGGCTTGACGATGAAGAGCTTCTTGAGAATCTGTGGGATCATTGTAGTTGCGTTCATGGTGGTGACCTCGATTGAGGTACGATAACACTGAAAAGCTGTGTGGATCACCTGGCCAAAATCCTAAAACAGAATTGCTCAAATATTTCAAATAAACTTTCCTTGAAAATTTACCAGGAACGTTTGCAGCATGTTTATAATCCGTAACAGTCCCAACAGTTCTCGGGTCATACTTGAAATAAGGAACTGTGAATTTCTCATCAGCAGCCTCTTCGTGTTTCAAAATTGGATGAAGTGGAAGTTCATTTCGCAGTTGCAAAATCGGATTACCAAAGTATTGGATTGCGCGATCCGTTGGGTCATCGACGGTATGTTTCCTCCATTCGACACCTTCTCTGTACCGTCTCACATTTAGCGGGGGATCCATCCCACCAGCAAACCAAAATGACTCTATTCGAGGGGAGTAATCAACCTTAAATTTGTTAATTAATACCGTTATGGGGGCTTAAATTTGGTTTTGTTTATTACCTGGGTGTCTAATAAATGGTTGTAATCCTGAACCAAGTTGTTGGTGATCGTACGGTTCAAAGTTTTCGTAACTAAGGCAGCCAATAGGTTTTCTAAATCTTTTCTCGACATATCTGTTTTGTTCAAATCATGTAAACGTCTGAAAGTACAAACAATATTAAAATTATGTTCATCTTAGTTTTGGAAACATTTACCTGAATCCTTCATATTCCATCAAAATCCCATCCTCCACTTCTCCTTTCATTCCTTGAACCTCCTCATCCACATCAATCTCCCCAAACCTCTCTGGCAATTGCTCGCTCTCCACCAAATGCGTCTTCGTCACATGCTGTGCCAACGCCAAATTATTATACGGAACTTTATCCTCATTAAATATGTAACACTTAAACCCGTAATACTTCGGCATATTCAACTTAATCTGCTTCTCTTCGACAGTTTTCACATCTTTGATCATGTCATGTTCAACTTGTTTCTTCCGTTCAAATTTCTTTTCATAGGAGTTGTCGAGGATTGGGGGGTAATGAGGCACAGCCGTGTACTCCTCCTCTTGTTGGGTCACAGTGGAAAGTAAACGGGAGGAGCGTAATGAGCGAGATGTTAATGTTTGTAGACGGATAATCGACATTTTGAAGACCTAGAAATTTGTAGCTATAAATCCTTCCGGAAAAACTTATCATAAAGAGATTGTAAATTTTTCATTGACAACATTCTGATAATATTGGAAAACATGGAAGGAGCCTCCACGAGTGCATTTTCTGCTGTATATGCAGAACATGCCGGCGCTCCCTGGTAACACTGTCCCATCAGACAGTAGCCAATCCTTCCACCACCGAAATCCACCGGACACGAAAATGTAAAGTAAGTCTGATAACATTATGAAATCTTTGTGACATTGATTCCAAATGGAAATGAGTGTTAATGTAATAACAGCAATGGTGAGATGTAGTTAAGACAGCCAAAACTAAACACTAGGGTGGTAACTGCTGATAAGTCAGTAATGATGGTTGTAATGGAAAGGTTTTTGGGGCTTAAGAATAACCTTTAACTTAAAAGTGTTTAGAATGGAAATGTGAAAAAGTAGACTTACTACGTGTTTACCGATTGTTGAAGTAATAATATTTATTGCATTTTCTGTTGATAAGTAGCAAAAAGAGGCCTTAAAATGTTGATTTCTATATGATTTGTAGGTTATGAAATACTGTATGAAGTTAACAATAGTTATATCAGTTTTAAACACTGTGACCAATCGATCTAGGGATAAATACGAAAATTCCTAAAAGGAAACAGTGTGAAGTGCTGTGCAGTAAGATTACGAAAATAGGCAACCAAAATGACATTGTTTGAAAATTGTTGTTAAATTTCAAATAAATGAATAAAAATTATGGAATGGAATAAAAAAGAAGAACTTAGTTGTATATTAATGAATTACGTGAAAATATTAGTGAAAACAAAGAAATTTTTTTGTTTTGAAAAGTTTCAATTTAATAATTTTTGTGTAGTTGCGTTGGCAGACAGTAAAAATCTAGTAATATCTATTGTTTTAATTTTGGTAGTTTTGTTTATTTTATATTTTATAGTGTAACGGTCGTTTTTATTCCGTTCAAAAGAAGTTGGTCGATGATAGAGAACAAACCGCAAAAAACAAATATTTCGTTAGCGAGAACAAACAAAACCGACTTTCAACCGCCATGGCGCAGTTTCGCTTCGCCAACGAATTGAACAGTCTCCTGACCCTCGATGGCCCCCTCACTAAGGGCCCAGCACCGAGATGGGAGAAGAAAGCCCTCGAGAGATCCTCGGCCAACGCAAGCACGTCCAAGCAACAGAAATCCATGTCCACCTCGAGAACGCCCAGTAAGAAGTCTTCCGATAACCGCAGAAAAACTCCTTCAAAGACCCCAAGCAAAAACAAGACGCCTTCACGATCTTCTACCCCAACACCTAGCAAAGGCTCCAAAACACCGGGGGGAGGCGATCGATTCATTCCTTCTCGTAGTGCCAGCAACTTTGATCTCGGCCATTACAAAT
Source organism: Phosphuga atrata (assembly GCA_944588485.1). Taxonomy (NCBI): domain Eukaryota; kingdom Metazoa; phylum Arthropoda; class Insecta; order Coleoptera; family Silphidae; genus Phosphuga; species Phosphuga atrata. The sequence continues at coordinate 68,546,768 of OX155895.1, forward strand.
TAAATCAACCGACCACTGAAATTGAAAGCCCCACACAACAAGAAGTCCAAGTAAGAAACAAAAATTATATAATTGTTAAAAATATAAAGACTGTATGCGTCAAAAAATAATATATCATTATCATTTCTTTAGCGTGTGATGTGTGAGAATCTGTATGGAGGTGACATGAACAACCAACGGATCTTAACTTATCAGAAGAAGGCTCCCACAGCACCTGATGGCTTCCAAAACCCCATGAAGGTGCTGTACACTCATGTAAAGACCCCAGCATCCGTTAAGGGCAGCTCAAGATACATTCCACAGGCTCCAGACAGGATTTTGGATGCTCCTGATATCGTTGACGACTACTACTTGAACCTTGTCGATTGGAGCGCAAATAATATTCTGGCTGCTGCATTGGGGGCTTATGTGTATCTATGGGATGCAGGTAGGATAAAAATTATTGAAATGCTCTATCTGTTTACTTTTGAAATTTTGTTGTAAAATTCAACATTATTTTCTCTGAGGCGGTGGTGGTGTAGTAGGGAAGACATTGGACTTCTAAGTCGTAAGTCCCAGGTTCGATCCCTGGGTACAATAATGAAATAAGCCACCATTCTCTTGTGCATGGCTCTGGCAAAGCCATCTCAGTAAAAATCTGCCTAAAAAATAGTAAAACCTGTAAGGCCCCCTATAATCTCAACCCCCGAAAGGGTACAAAAGAAGACCCCCGAAAGGGTACACGAGATTTGAAGAATTATAAATAATTTTCTTTTTTTAGGTACTGGAGAGATTGATCAGTTGTTAGAACTGCCGGGCAACGATTACATTTGTTCCTTGGCATGGATAAATGAAGGTGATTTTTTGGCTGTTGGAACAACCACAGGTACGACAGAGCTTTGGGACTGTGCCAAATCGAAACGTCTTCGTATCATGGATGGGCATTCTGCAAGAGTTGGATCTTTAGCTTGGAACAACTACGTGGTGACCAGCGGTTGCAGGGGTGGCCAAATTGTTCACCATGATGTTCGCCAAAGGGACCATTTGATCACGACAATTGATGCTCATTCCCAAGAAGTTTGTGGGTTGAAGTGGAGCACTGATGGGAAATATTTGGCTAGCGGAGGGAATGATAACGTGCTTAACATCTGGCAGAGCGTTAGTGGGAATTACCATTCAGGAACAACCCCTCTGCACACTTTGACTGCTCACCAAGCGGCAGTTAAAGCTTTGGCTTGGTGTCCGTGGCAGCCGCATATTCTAGCTAGTGGTGGAGGAACGGCTGATAGACACATTCGGTTTTGGAACTGCAATACTGGGGTTTGTGTAAACTCAGTGGATACAAAATCTCAAGTTTGTGCTTTGCTTTGGTCCACAACTTACAAAGAAATTGTTTCTGGGCATGGCTATGCGAATAACCAGTTGATTATTTGGAAGTATCCAGGGATGGCTAAAGTTGCTGAACTGACGGGGCATATGGCTAGAGTTCTTCACTTGGCTATGTCTCCGGATGGGACTTCGGTGATGTCGGCTGGGGCAGATGAAACTCTGCGCTTGTGGAAGTGTTTCAGCAAGAATCCGACTAAGGCTAAGGAACCAGCTCAAGCCAAGTGTAAGCCGAGTGTGCTCAAACAAAGTATCCGATAAACATTTACTGTTTTTTTTTCGTATTTATATTTTATTTCTTATGTGTTTTACTTGTAGAACTGACTGTTTATTGAAAATAAAGAATTATATGTATATTTTTTAAGTAAAAGTCCTTTAAACTCAAATCAAACTCTTTTCCTGTTCTCTTGTCTGTTCTCATGTGAGTTCTATTGTCCGTTCTCTGTCTATTCTCTTGTTCATTCTCATGTCCGTCCTATGTCTGTTCTCTTGTCCATTCTCTTGTTCGTTCTGTCTGTTCTCTTGTCTGTTCTCCGTCTGTTCTCTTGTCCGTTCTCTGGTCTGTTCTCCTGTCTGTTCTCTTGTTTGATCTGTTGTCTGTTCTCACATCTGTTCTCTTATCCATTCTCTTGTCAATTCTCTTGTCCATTCTCTCTGTGTTCTCTTCTTGGTTCTCTTGTCTGTTCTCACATCTGTTCTCTTGTCTGTTCTCTGTCTGTTCTCTTGTCTGTTCCCTTGTCCGTTCTCTGTCTGTTCTCACGTCTGTTCTCTTATCTGTTCTCTGTCTGTTCTCTTGTCCGTTCTCTTGATTGTTATCTTGTCTGTTCTCTTATCCGTTCTCTGTCTGTTCTCTTCGTTCTCTTGTCTGTTCTCTTGTCCGTTCACTGTCTGTTCTCTTGTCCGTTCTCTTCTTCGTTTTCTTGTCTATTCTCACGTCTGTTCTCTTGTCTGTTCTCTGTCTGTTCTCTTCTCCGTTCTCTTGTTTGATCTCTCGTCTGTTCTCATGCCTGTTCTCTTATCCATTCCCTTGTTCATTCTCTATCTGTTCTCTTGTCCGTTCTGTTGTTCTCATTCTCTTGTCTGTTCTCTTACCCATGCTCTGTCTGTTCTCACGTCTGTTCTCTTGTCCGATCTCTGTCTGTTCTCTTGTTCATTCTCTTGTTCTCACGTGTGTTCTCTAATCCGTTCTCTGTCTGTTCTCTTGTCCGTTCTCTTCTTCGTTCTCTTGTCTGTTCTTACATCTGTTTTCTTGTCTGATCTCTGTCTGTTCTCTTGTCCAATCTCTGTCGTCTTGTCTGTTCTCTTCCTCATTCTCTTGTATGTTCTCACATCTGTTCTCACATCCATTCTCTGTCTGTTCTCTTGTCCGTTCTCTTCTTTGTTCTCTGGTCTGTTGTCACATCTGTTATCTTGTCTGATCTCTGTCTGTTCTATTGTCTGCTCTCTTGTTCATTCTCTTGTCTGTTCTCACTTCTGTTCTCTTATCCATTCTCAGTCTGTTCTCTTGTCCATTCTCTTGTTTGATCTCTGGTCTGTTCTCACGTCTGTTCTCTTGAACGATCTCTGTCTGTTCTCTTGTCCATTCTCTTGTTTGATCTCTGGTCTGTTCTCACGTCTGTTCTCTTGAACGATCTCTGTCTGTTCTCTTGTCCATTCTCTTGTCTGTTCTCATTTCTGTTCTCTTAACCATTCTCTGTCTGTTCTCTTGTTTGATCTCTTGTCTGTTCTCTTATCCATTCTCTGTCTGTTCTCTTGCCCGTTCTCTTATTTGATCTCCTGTCTGTTCTAACATCTGTTCTCTTGTCTGTTCTCACGTCTGTTCTCTTATCCATTCTGTGTCTGTTCTCTTGTCCATTCTCTTGTTTGATCTCCTGTCTGTTCTAACATCTGTTCTCTTGTCTGTTCTAACATCTGTTCTCTTGTCTGTTCTAACATCTGTTCTCTTGTCTATTCTAACATATGTTCTCTTGTCTGATCTCTGTCTGTTCTCTTGCTCATTCTCTTGTCTGTCCTGACGTCTGTTCTCCTATCCATTCTCTGTCTGTTCCCTTGTCTGTTCTCTTGTACATTCTCTTGTCTATTCTCACGTCTGTTCTCTTATCCATTCTCTGTCTGTTCTCTTGTCCATTCTCTTGTCTGTTCTCTTATCCATTCTCTGTCTGTTCTCTTGTCCGTTCTCCTTTCTGTTCTCTTGCCGGATCTCTGTCCGTTCTCTTGTTTAATCTCTTGTCTGTTCACATGTCTGTTCCCTTGTCTGTTCTCTGTCTGTTCTCTTGGCATTCTCTTGTCTGTTCTCTTGTCTATTCTTTTGTCTGTTCTCTTGTCCATTATTTTGTCTGTTCTCTTGTTCATTATTTTGTCTGTTCTCTTGTCTGTTTTAACGTCTGTTCTCTTGAACGATCTCTGTCTGTTCTCTTGTCTGTTCTCATTTCTGTTCTCTTAACCATTCTCTGTCTGTTCTCTTGTTTGATCTCTTGTCTGTTCTCTTATCCATTCTCTGTCTGTTCTCTTGCCCGTTCTCTTGTTTGATCTCCTGTCTGTTCTAACATCTGTTCTCTTGTCTGTTCTAACATCTGTTCTCTTGTCTGTTCTAACATCTGTTCTCTTGTCTATTCTAACATATGTTCTCTTGTCTGATCTCTGTCTGTTCTCTTGCTCATTCTCTTGTCTGTCCTGACGTCTGTTCTCCTATCCATTCTCTGTCTGTTCTCTTGTCCGTTCTCTTGTACATTCTCTTGTCTATTCTCACGTCTGTTCTCTTATCCATTCTCTGTCTGTTCTCTTGTCCATTCTCTTGTTTGTTCTGAAATCTGTTCTCTTATCCATTCTCTGTCTGTTCTCAAATCTGTTCTCTTATCCATTCTCTATCTGTTCTATTGTCCGTTCTCCTTTCTGTTCTCTTGCCGGATCTCTGTCCATTCTCTTGTCTGTTCTCTTGTTTAATCTCTTGTCTGTTCTCATGTCTGTTCCCTTGTCTGTTCTCGTGGCATTCTTTTGTCTGTTCTCTTGTCTATTCTTTTGTCTGTTCTCTTGTCCATTATTTTGTCTGTTCTCTTGACCATTATTTTGTCTGTTCTCTTGTCTGTTTTAACGTCTGTTCTCTTGTCCATTCTTGTGTATATTATTTTGCCTTAAATACTAATTTGTGGTTCTGGAAAGAACTGTTTTCTATTTTTATTGTTGCTGGTGCAGAACTCTTCTTCACTTTCTCTGTCACCATTTGACAGGGTATCGATGTTAAATTATCTTTGGCTTTGCCTTCTGGTGGTGGAAGGATTGGCCACTGTCTGATGGGACAGTGTTACCAGGGAGTGCCATTATTTTCTGTATTTGTGTGAGTTACTAAAGAAAGTGCACGAGTGGATGCTCCTTCCGTGCTCCCCTGTGCTTCATGAACACTCCACTAGACGAGCTGCCATCTGCTACCCAAAGTCCAAAGCCACCTCAAGCAGTATATCAAGCGACTGGACAGCATGACAAATGCTAAATCGCATTAGAACTGGTGTGGCCCCTGCAAAGACCAACCTCATCTTGTGGGGCCTGTTGGATAGAAATGATGACAACTGTGGACCCATACAGGACATGGAACACCTGTTTACCTGCCCTTAATGCCCACACGGTTATACCCCCGATGATTTATGGACACACAACTAGCAAACATTGGACACAGTAAATAAATAAATAAATTTCCTGCAAAAAGCCGCAATTGCTATACCAATTCTCATTGTCTAGTACAGGTATCACGAATTAGTTTCTTCAGGGGTCTGGTTATTACAATAAAATTACCATCGTGGTCCGTTTCTACTTGAGTTTATTAAATAAGTAACTGTAATGTAGAGAAGTAACAAGGCCTTTTTTTACATATCAATGTGAAAAATGACATTTTTTGCCCTGAACTTGTTTGAAGTTTGGAGCAGTCAGTGCAAGCTATTGTCATTTAGTCCTGGAGATGTTCATCAGTAAGTCGAGATCGAAATTTATTTTTATGAAATTCATCTTCGAAAATGCTGCTTCCCAAATATATGTTGATCCAAATATTGTAAGAAGTTTTAAGGCTATTTTTTATATCTGGGTATTTATTGCCACACACGAATTTTATCCAGAACTCTCCACAAGGAACTTCAGTATGTTTGTATTTTAATACTGTGTTTTCTTGGAAATCGATCATTTCCATATGCAAAGTAGCGTTATCTCTTCCGTAAACATTTGTGGCTTTGTTGGGCCATTCACCATCAGATGCAGAGAGTAAATGTTGCTAAGGATTCCGACGACATTCTCAATTTTCTTGAAATCTGTGAATCTGTTTCCAAATTCCGATTTAAGATCCTAAATGAACGTCTAGTATTAACCGACGTCTTGTATTAACCGTTGTCACTAACGATTATTTTATCTAAATTAGGGAAATGCAGGCATTCACTACGAAGGACAATATAGAAAAGATCGAGTTTTCGCGAAAAGCTTTTTACTTCGGACAGGAGCTCCCATATAAGCTTTCCTTTGCTTTAAAGTTTAAGGTTCAAGTCATTCATATGCTAAGAAAGCTAACGTAAGCTACATTTTGTTTGCTTCGAAAACCTTGGTTCAAATGTTCTAAAATGCTGATCTTTGTAAAACGCAACCTTTGCTTAACCATCTCACATTATTATGCAACGGTAGATCGTCATATTGTGCACCTACTTCTTCAAGAAATGATTTCAATTTACGATGTTTCAGTTATGATTTTGCACGAAGAAAACTATTTTCTATTTTAATTACTTCTTGCTTAATATCCTCAAAATTATTATTAAGTTTGCAGCAAAGCCCAGTTTGGTCTATAATACAGTGGTAGGAAATAAAATTTTCATTACATTTTGCATTGGTCCTCATTAGATAAACTAGTCCTTTTTTTGGTCCCAACCATTGCTGGCGGTGCGCCAGCAATGGTTGGGTTAACAGTAACTACAGATGGTGCATCTGTAGTTACTGTTAAAAGCTTTTTCAGGTCTAAATCATCTTAATCGAAATAATCCATCACCGCGTTGTTCCTGTGTCTTCTCCTCGGGTACAAAAATAACTAGTTGTGCCAGTCACGTCGTATGATTCATCCATAGCCAAGGCGCAATAGTTTGCATTATTTAACTTCCTCTTCACGTCACAATGATTTTCTTCTGACAAAACGTATGTATTTCGTGTGTTAGGAGACGCAGATCTCTATTTATATTTTTGCGCTGGTTACGGAATCTGTTGTATAGTATCAATAATATCTTTCCTGTTCTTAAATAAAACATTGCCTGCCTCGACAAAGCATTTTTTAACTATGTCAGCATCAGTAAATGGGTTTCATATGCTTGGCAGGATTTGAAGCAACACGCAAAGAAGCCTCACCACATTTTCCTGCTCAGTCATGGATGACTCATGATCTGGGTCAATGGATGTGTAGCTCGATAATAAAATTGCAATTTTTGGATATACACAATTTACTACCAAGTGGAAATTTTTCGACAAATGATTTATGTTTAGTATCATAATATATCATTCAATGACTGAGCAGGAAAAATTTGGAAATGAAAATTATCGCGGCTGCCTCGTATTCAAAGGGTTATAAAAACTCAGAAATGGCTCGACCAAGAATCAACCAGAGACTCGATCTAGGAAAAACCAAAAATATAAATAGAGATCGCAGGTCCAACAAAGAAGTCCAACAAATCAACGAAACAAATGAAGTCAAAGCCTCACAATCAACCTATAGTCAAGCCATAGTTTACAATCGACAAATCAGCCGAACTCGATAGAATCGATGTTGCAGCAAATATTGAAGCGACTCGCCAATCGAGAAAAAAGATCATACATAATGTCTAACTTTATACGCATTATTGAATGGGATGCTAACGGATTGTTGCATCATAAGGACGATTTTCAAGTGATCTTAAGCACCCAGAACATCGACTTATGCTAGCAGAGACCCATTCAAAAAATGAATCTGATCTGATTTATGTTTAGTTTCATAATGTCGTTTAAAAATCGAGCTCTTAATTAACGCCACTGTTTGTTGACAAATCAAGCACATTGGTAGGTACTGCTCAAGCACGATTTAGCAGCGTAAAGCAATATAAATCACTCTATTCTGACAAAAACTGTAAATTTTCGAGTTCCACCTTTCTTTTTTCGGTTCCATTCTAAAAAAAAACTCGCAAATGTAAGCAGTTAATTAAGCTCGTAAGATAGGAAAAACTTTACTTAAGGTCTTCACAAAATAGGTTTGCCGTCAGGATCCGGACCGTGGTCCGCCATTTGGTGACCCCTGGTCTAGTAGATAGTTGTTGGTGTAGTTGGTTTCATGGTTGATGAGGATCTGGGAGTGCTCTGTGGTGTAAAGTGCTTCAAAGTCTGACAATAAAAAGGCTCGTTTTACTGGGTTGATGGACACATTCAACTGTTTTCCTTGGAGCTCTATCTTGATCGTTATTTTCAGTGCGGCTTTATGAGGCCCATGTCCGAACTACTGAAACCATTTTGAGTTTTTGGGGCTCGCAACAGAATCACCAGTTCACAACAGCTGATTAAAGTGAACAAGTACTTATTGTTATTGAATTCATGGTTGCACGAAAATTAACATTGTATTCTCATTGAATTTCTAAATTCAATCAAAAGTTTACCTGCCACAACCGACAAAATAAGTCTGTCACTCCATAAGAGGATGTCGATTTCGTTTGCAACGTTCGTTTCTTCCAATTTGTGAAATATTGAAAACATTTTGAAATGTAATTTCGTTTTCAGGTTATATTTTAGTTTAATGACAGTTGACAGCTTGGTAGGGTTGCCAACTTTTGGCTGTGTTGCCAACTAGCGTGAGACCTGAAAAACATAACCGCAACAACTTAAAAAAACCTAACCGCACTTAATTGTCAAAAAATGGATGGAAAGCAGATTATATATAGATAGACTGTGTCTATATCTAAAAATATTAGCCGTTGTACTGTACCTTATTTCCGTTAGAAAAAGGATCTGAGATTTTCAAGTTTCACCAAAATAAAAGTTTTGCTTCATTAATTTTCAGTTCAACGTTGGCGACCCTACCAATCTGTCAACTGTCAGTAAACAAAAACATAACCTGAAAACGCGAATTTGAATTTCAAAATGTTTTCAATAATTCGCCAATTGGAAGAAAAGAACGTCGCGAACGAAATCGACATCTTGTTATGGAGCGACAGAATGGACCTCGTCGCCTTCTCCAACATAAAAGGTAAAAAACAAGCAGGAATTGTAAAAAAATCACTTGAAAAACTTATTGAATAGGCGAAGTTTCCTTGCATCGGTTAACTTGGACCAGAGTCTGGAGCCTAGCTCCAAACAAAGAAGGAAATCTAGTCAAAGCCATGGCTTGGAGACCCGATGGAAAAATATTAGCCATTGGTTACAGTTCTGGTAAAATAAAAGTTCTATAAAAAAACTTCTAGGGCTTGCAACTATCATGTTTTAGGGCAAATTTTGTTGATTAATGTTGAGGATAAAAGTACGATACATTCTATGGATATTCCCGGAGAAATATCCTGCATAACTTGGATACAAGAAAAGAACAAGAATAAAAACACCAAGAAACTTTTAGTCGACAACGAAGAACACAATAATTACACGCAATATATTGTAAAAACCTCCATGAAAACTAACTTAAACCTAATTTTTTCTCATTTTAGGATCATTCTTCGACTTTCCTACCCGAACCCCCTTGCCTATCAAGTTATTCCACCTTAGGTGGACACGACGATTCCATCTCCGACAACTTCTTCCAAAACCAAACCGACCTAAATCTCCTAGCCGTGGGCACCTCTGATGGAATCCTTCACCTTTCTATATTTGGCTGCTTCTCTTGCGCAACTATAAATATAAATAAAATCCTCGAAACCAAATGTAAAATCCTCCAGGTTTATTTATCTGAAGCCCTTGACAAAACCTACGTCTCAATTCAAGACGATTCTGGCTTTGTAAAACTTGTTGTCTTAAACACTGAAATCTTCAGCACACATATCAAAGAACTATTCAGCATAGCTTTAAAACACCAACAAATCAAATCCTTACTAACTTACTTATCCAATGCAATTTCCTCGATAAAAGAGACTTGGGAAAGCATTTTATTAGAAATGGATTCGAAGCTATCGAAATATGCTGCAAAGATCCCCAATGGGACATTATCTGCAGACTTTTTGGATTTGTTAATGTTTGGGATCTGTTCAGACGAGATGCAGGAGTTTCTGTTGCAGGATTTGACGAAAAAAGGGCTCGAGAAGTTTGGGCACACCATTGAAATGAACTACGACAATATTCAAAAGTTGTTGTTGAAGAACGTTACAAAGGTGGCTCAACATTTAACATACCATTTAGCCGAGTTAAGAGGGATGGCTAGATTAGAACATAGATACAATGTAAGAACTAATGACTTGTTTTTAAAAATTAATAATCAAACCTTGCTTTTAGCTGTTAGGTCTTGATGAATCCAAAATAACCGCTGCAATCTCCTCGAATGGTTCGTTCCTGATAAAAAGCGGGGAAATGCAGCAAATCATCAATAATTCAATGCTTTACTACAAGGCCTTCTTCCGCTGGCTTTACACTGCAATCATCCACCTAATTTATGAAACCGTGCCTCCAGAAATCCCTAAAATGACGCAACAAGACCTCGCTTACATCACCGAGTTTCTCCAGAACTTCGATGAAATCGCCGGCCAGAACAACACGACGATAGGAGGATCCCAGAAATCTGGATTTATAATGGAGAGATTGGGACAGTATTTAGCTGATAGTTGCCTGAGTATTTTGCCCAACATGGAGCATAATGAGTGGGATAACTTCCTGTCACAGAACGAGTGTATTAGGAAGAATACTGGTGTGATCCAACACTATAAGGAGAAGAGTTTGGTGCAACAGTTCAAGCACCTGACTGGAGCTTTGGATGAAATTTTCGCTAAACCGCAGAGTTTGATCTCCAAAGATATTAAACTGCAACGGATTATAACTTGCGCCAAAACTAATCCACCTGTAAGTATTATAAACTCTTCCTCAGGTTATCCCCTCTACGTTTTCTTACCTAACAAACCGACTCCAGACTCCTTCTACCTCCTTGACCTAGACGCCTCTAAAGCTGCTGAAATACACATCACTTTGAAATCGTCCAAATACCTAATCACCGATCTAAAATTCTTCACGGAAAACATCCTCTCCATCCTCCTCCAAGACTCAACCACTAAACTCTCCTCCCTATTCCAATGCCCGACCGCCATCTTAAGAGAAAAACTGTCTGCTGTTGATTTGAGTCGGGGAATTGACGAGCAGGAGGTTGCCGTTATCGACGGGAATGGAGACGGCCAGGGAGTGTTCAAGGGGGTTAATATGGTGGCGTCGAAATTTGCAGTTTCCGGATTTAGGAGAGTTTCTATTGTGTTGTCGGAGAACGGGAAGAAGGTGATGTTGTTCGAGATGGAAGGCGAGGAGGAGGAAGAGGAAGAAGATGCGGAGATGACAACTAGCACAGTTAGAGAGAGTGATGTTAGTATGCAGGAGGCTAGTGATGCCGAGTGAAATTAAATTTTCTGTGAAACTCGAAACTTTTGATGAATATGTTGTACAGTTTAGATTGTAAGAGGAAGGAATGTATTATATTTGTTTTGTATTTATTTTTGCCTAAGAATTGCTCCCTGAATGTTTGTCTAAATGTTGTAGTTTACAGTGTAATCTTAATAATCTGGCGGTTGGTTAATCCGTTATGTTCAGTAATCCGGCGCGTTGGGGAAACACGTGTCGTTTCTTTCCGCTATCCTGCGTCTTATATAAAGTTCGCGCACAGCTGGGACACCCTTAAGCTCTGAAAACTTGATTCGCGATTCTGAACGCTAACTGTAGTCTACAATTGTATTCGAAATTTTTATAAGAGCTTGGCTTCAAGACAAAAGCGAAGAAAATTCTCATTCCTTTTCTGACGAAGAAATCCTCAGCCTAATTTGTTCCACGGATGACGATGAAGCTAACCATGACTTGAATATTAGAACTCTACAAACTGTAGCAAACGATGACGCGTTTGAAATATGTAAAATTATTTTGTTTTAATCCTGATAATCAGGAATTTTTTGATAATCCGGCGGTTGTTTGGTCTCATATGTGTCGAATTATCAAGATTATACTTGCTTTGAACTTTGGGACAAGCCTGAAATACTCCCCCAGACAATCCACATTTCAAAAACATTTCATTATGAATTCTTTGCAAACACTTCCAAAGATATCATTTTTAAGAGGTCCTCAGGACCATTTTTCTGATCTTTGAAGAAGTCGGAAATATGAGACCTTGTAAATGACTTCTTAAGAAATCACAAAAATCAAGTCACGAAGAAGTGTTTTTGACTTCATGAGGAAGTCCAAAATTGTCATTTTTTACTAGTCTGAAAAGATTACTTCTCGTTCTCAAGCGCTCGTTCCGTGGCGCATTCGACGTCTTCATAAAGACTCCAATTTGGCACTAGCGTTGACATCTTTAATAAGAATTCTTTGAGATTTTGTGACGCCATCGTTTTGTTCTATATAACATCCATCATGTATATGGGGTCCAATCAATCCATTTCGGAACATAGGGCCTCCACAAGATTTCTCCGCCTGACTCTGTTCTGGGCGACCACCTTGATCATGCCCCAGGCTTTCCTATGCATCGCCATGTAATTTTGGGATGTCCTCTACTGCGACTTCCTTGAGGGTTCTATTCAAGTGCAACCCGCGCCGTGTTTGATGGGTCTCTTCGTGAAGTGTGACCTAGCCATTCCCATTTTCTCTTTGTTATAGAACGTAGAGAGGATCACCCTCCTGAAGTTGAATTGGGCAGGGCACGTAGCAAGAATGACGGATGGAAGATGGACGAAACGTACTATATCATTGAATGGACGCCTAGACCAGAGGCATATCGAAGCAGAGGTCGACCAACGACGAGAAGGAGTGACGATATAAAGTCATTAATCAGCTTGTAGCGTCCACAACTGGACATAAGCCTCCCTTAATTCCTTCCATTCTTCTCGTTGTTGCGCTGCTTGTATTCAATTAGTTGTGATACACTAAATTTTTTTGGAAAACTTTTTCGTGTTTTTTTTTGTTACCCGAAGGAAATCCAAGTCCTGAAAACGGTTTTATAGTTTATTTCGTTCTAAAATTACAAATAAACAAGTTTTATATATTTTTACGCTGTTCACCATCTCGCATTGAACGGCTCACCACAGAGACTAGTCTTCACCAATCGATTCAGCGTCCCAAAATTAGTCGGAAAACGTATATAATATTCCCTAGGAAGCTTTCAGTTAAAGACCATGAAAAGACCATGACCTTTCAGTTAAAGACCAGTTAAAGACCTTTTCAGTTAGACCGCGGAAACGACGAAATGCGAGAAAATCAAAATCGTTATTTCTTGAGTCTCAGCAAAATTTAAAAACGTTTCTGAAAGCATTTTTGCTGCTGATTACAGACATGGAAATTATATTTCGCTAGCTCTTTCCGTTCACTATCGCCTGCAAGAATTGAAGAAATTTTTAAAAAATATCGGCGCTCGAGTAGAGATCTCGGAAAGTCGTGAATTTCCTGTGCATAATCTTAGCGTATTAACAGGAAAAGGACCTTCTGAAAACGATGCCGCAATCCGTTTTTGATTATCTGCAACCTTTTCAGAGACATCTACTTAGCAAATCGAAAATCGGGTAAATTTCAGTTTGAAATTTCTTGACGAATTATTGAATCTTTCCAGACAATTTACACATCGACTTGTTCGTCTTGCCGTGTAGTTTCTGTGTGCCGAAAATTATTTCGCTGCTTTGTACCGTTCTCGAGAAAATCGAAGAAAACCGAAAAAGCACATATTTTCCGGACGAAATGATGGAAAATTTTTCTTGAAAATTTTTTTGCACAATTTTTTCCTGATTTTTTTTCGGTTAACCGAAGGGAACCGAAGTGCTGAAAACGGATTTTCAGTTTATTTCGCTCTAAAGTTACGAATAAACAAGTTTTATATATATTTTCGCTGTAAACCATCTCGCAATTCTGACTGATTTCAAGCTGTCATAACTTTTGAACGGCTCACTACAGACACTTCTGGTAGAAGGAAACCGAAGTGCCGAAAATGGTTTTCCAGTTTATTTCGCTCTAAAGTTACAAATAAACAAGTTTTATATATTTTTACGCTGTTCACCATCTCGTATTTCCGACTGATTTCACGCTGTCATAACTTTTGAACGGCTCACTACAGAGACTTCTAGTCTTCACCAATCGATTCAGCGTCCTAAAATTAGTCAGAAAACGTATATAATATTCGCTAGGAAGCTTTCAGTTAAAAAATACCATCGGCACGGGGAGCCTAGACCGCAGAAACGACGAAATGCGAGAAAATCGATTTAGTCAAAATCGTTATTTTCTGAGTTACAGCAAGATTTAAAAACGTTTCTGAAAGCATTTTTCTGCTGATTACAGATATGCAACTTATATTTCGCTAGCTCTTTCCGTTCACTATCGCCTGCAAGAATTGAAGAAATTTTTAAGAAATTTCGGCGCTCGGGTAGATATCTTGGAAAGTCGTGCATTTCCCGCGGACTACCTTAGTGTATTAAAAGAAAAATTACCTTCTGAAAACGATGCCGCAATCCGTTTTTGATTATCTGCAACCGTTTCCGAGGCATCTACTTAGAAAATTGAGAATCGGGTAAATTTCAATTTGAAATTTTTCGACGATTATTGAATCTTTGCGGATAATTTACACATCGACTTATTCACCTTGTCGTGTAGTTTCTGTGTGCCGAAAATTATTTCGCTGCTTTTTACCGTTCTCGAGAAAATCGAAAAAAACCCGAAAAAGCACATTTTTTCGAACCAAATGATGGAAAATTTTTCTTGAAAATTTTGTTGGAAATTTTTTTCGTGATTTTTTTTCGGTTACCCAAAGGAAATCGAAGTGCTGAAAATGGTTTTCCAGTTTATTTCGCTCTAAAGTTACAAATAAACAAGTTTTATATATTTTTACGATGTTCACCATCTCGCATTTCCGACTGATTTCACGCTGTCATAACCTTTGAACGGCTTACCACAGAGACTTCTATTCTTCAACAATCGATTCAGCGTCCCAAAGATATTCAGAAATCGTATATAATATTCCATAGGAAGCTTCCAGTTAAGAAATACAATCGACGCAGGGAGTCTAGAACGCGAAAACGATAAAATACAAGAAAATCGATTTTGTCAAAATCGTTATTTTTTGAAATTTAAAATGAGATGTCATGGTTTGAACCAAATTATTAATAGAATTGAAAGTAGGAGTTTATCTCTACGATATCTTCAAATCTGTCAGTAGCTAGAATTACACGGAAATCTTCTGTTACTCTTTGGCACACCCCGCTGAAGAAGCGTGGTGTGAGCCGTTCGCTGCGTCAAAGCAAGTAACGGGAACGGTCAAGACCGATTTTTGTCAGGGGCTGAAGGCTAACAGATGTTATGAAAGAGTAAAGAAAATAAAGTTAGAATTTGTGTAATTACTACCTTAGAGTCCAAGATAAGAAGATCTCGTCGGCTTATCTTATCTTGGACTCTAAGGTAGTAATTACACAAATTCTAACTTTATTTTCTTTACTCTTTCATAACATCTGTTAGCCTTCAGCTCCTGACAAAAATCGGTCTTGACCGTTCCCGTTACTTGCTTTGACGCAGCGAACGGCTCACACCACGCTTCTTCAGCGGGGTGTGCCAAAGAGTAACAGAAGATTTCCGTGTAATTCTAGCTACTGACAGATTTGAAGATATCGTAGAGATAAACTCCTACTTTCAGTTATTTTTTGAGTTACAGCAAAATTTAAAAACGTTTCTGAAAGCATATTTGCGGCTGATTACAAATATGCAAATTATATATCGCCAGCTCTTTCCGTTCACTAACTATCGCCTGCAAGAATTAAAGAAATTTTTAAGAAATTTAGGCGCTCGAGAAGAGATCTCGGAAAATCGTGAATTTCACGCGGACAATCTCAGTGTATTAGAGGTCGTCCATTAATTACGTGATGTTTTTTAGCCCACCCTTCCCCTTGGTCTTACGTGGTGAGGTTTTAGGTTAACCCCCCCCCCCTTCCCAAAATCACTTGCATTTTTTTGGTGTAAGTCGCGCGCCGCTTTTCGGATTAAAAATCGTGCGTTCAACGAAAAAATAAATACACGTGATATCTACATGTGAGATACACAAGATATTTCGTGATTCTTCACACCCCCCCCCCCCTTTTTTTTTGATCCTCACGTGATTAATAAACGATTCATGTGCCAAAAGCGAGCTGCGCCTTAAGAATCCATGCTTTGATGTCTTATTCTGTTCTTCCGCTGTTGTGGATATTACTCAGACGAAACTGAAATACACTGCGAAAGCTTGCGGCTCGCAGACCACTGCTCTATATTTGAGGCCGAATTAATCGCGGTAAACCGAGCGCTTGTGTATATTAGAACCAACATTAATGACTTCGTCGGATGCTCCATCCTGTCTGACAGCAGATCCGTTCTACAAGCTCTACAACACCTGTCAGCTCCCACGGAGCTGCTTTTAGAAACGTGGGAGATCGCGCGCGAGATAACGCAGCAAATAGAACTGCGCTGGCACTGGGTGCGAGCTCATAAAGGCTCAATTGGCAACGAGAGAGCAGATGCGTTGGCTAGACTGGCCTCGGGTATAGATCCTCCTCAGGAGCCAGGAACTCAGCTTCCTGTTATGTTTAATAAAATATCCCACAGAGATGTGAGGAGCAGAATCAATCTCTTCTTTTTCAGGAAATGGCAGATACACTGGGAGAACACCCAAAACGGAAGCTGGACCAGGAATTTCATCCAATCGATCAAAGAGTGGATGGAAATGGAGCTGGCCCTGTCACATCAAGCGGTCCAACTCATCACGGGACACGGGAACTTCAACTCCTACCTCCATCGCATCGGAAGGAGGAAGTCGCCGGCCTGCGGCTGTGGTGAGGTGGACTCCGTTGCCCATGTATTATTCAGCTGCCCGATGACCAGAGAATGGAGACACCAGACAGAGATTCAACGCCGGATGCACTTGGCCCAGAAGAGAAGAAGAAATCAAGAACACAGAGATACACAAGACCTGGTGGAAGACGTTCGACAACTGCGCCCGACGCCTCACACAACTGGACCACGACCTGCCCCGATACCCCCGCCCCACAGAAGAAGCAAACCATCACAGACTCTACCAGGCCACCCCCCTCCCCCGCCCCCGGATTATACATTAAATAAAAATACTGGCGTCAATTTATTTTACCTACCAGATTTCTTCTAGGTTTCTTCTAGGCCACACCAAATGTGCGACATAAATGTGTGTAATCTTCACCAATTCTGCATACCTTCCCCACTACCTCCCTATCATACCCATCCTACCCTATCCCATCCTCCCATTTCACCATTCCCCGTAGCATAGCTTAGGTTAGTTTTAGGCTTAATTTAGTTTAGGCTTCTTAGGTTAGTTACAGATAAACTTATGTAAGCATGTTAGCCATTAGTCAAATTAGATTAAGATAACCGGCTCAGTGCGAAAGCGGAGAGCCGGCATTGTACTCTACATAAACTACAACAAATAAATAAGATGTTGTGGATATTGTTCCCCAAGTATGTGAACTTGGTAATATTTTCGGCGGTGTGTCCATAGAGGATGAGGAATGTGTTGTTGTTGGACATCGATTTGGTTCGGCTTAGGTTTACTCGTAGCCCGACTTTCTCAGCCTCCAGCACTAGAGCTTCTAATTTTGAATGTGCATGTTCAAAGGTGTGCGCGAGGAAACAGATATCCTCTGCTGAGTGAAAGATTTTGAAAAGATTTTTGAAATTCGCGTTTTTAAGTTATGTTTTTGTTTACTGATAGTTGACCAGGTATGGTTGCCAACTTTGAACTGAAAATTTATGAAGCAAAACTTTTATTTAGGAGCATCTTGAAAATCTCAGATCCTTTTTCTAACGGAAATAATGTTATAAATGTATTTTTCTATTTGGCGCCTAACAATAAAACGGAGTCACTAAAGCTTATCACTCATATGGGTTCGTTAATGGCTGAATTCAGTTCTGAATTTCAACGGTGCCAACCTTGAAAAATTAAATTATTAACACACTCCGCGAGCCATTAACGAACCCACATGAGTGCTTTAATGACTCTATTTAGCCTCTGTCTATATAGTCTGCTTTCCATCATTTTTTTGACAATTAAGTCCGGTTAAAAAGTCGTACCGTACGTATCGTTTAACGTCCGGTTAAAAAGTTTGCCGCAGCCACCCGATGGAGTAATAAACTTGCGTGATCTTCACGTGATTTTCGTGGGATGCTTCCCTATTGGTTAGTGCAAACGCTTTTGAAGCGTAGATCACGCAGCCGAAACTTTAAACCAGTCGACTAGTCCGGTTGTTTGCCACGTGCTCTCGAGTTTTCAGTATTTCTGTCTTAATTAAAATTAGTAATTACATTTTATCCATAAATCAGTCTTTTTCAAGACTTTGTTTTTTAAAATCAATATAAAAAATAAAAAAAAAGGGCCAAGTGTGAGTTGTAACTCGCGCACCGAGGGTTCCGTACAAACTTGTAAGTAAGGTATCTTTAGGAGGACCTAACTGTATGCAACCCATATGCTTTTGTTGCCTGACAATACCACGCAACACATTAGTGTATTATCACAAGTTTCTAATAGTAAATTCGCATTTTTTCTTGTAATTAAACTACATATTTACGGTTTTCAGATTTTTCCCTTTACATGTGCTGTAAGACACCGCTTCTTGTCAAATTTCATTATTCTAGGTCAACGGGAAGTACCCTATAGGTTTTGATTCCCTTGTGAAATCGCAAAATATGCGACATAAACGGTCATATCTTTTAATCGCGTTGACTTACAAGCTTGATTTTTTCACAGCTGAAGAGACCGCAGACCCGAGTATTTGATACAAAATTTCAACTTGTTACCTCCACGCGTTCCTGAGAAAAATGGTCTTGACAGACAGACAGACGGACGGACGGACAGACAGACAGACGGACGGACGGACAGACAGACAGACGGACAACAAAGTAATCCTATAAAGGTTCCGTTTTCGGTACGGAACCCTAAAAAGTAAAATTTGGCAAAGCAGTGTAAATCATGCTTTTTACAACGTCACTATGAACTATTACGTAAACGCCGCGTGATCACTCCACGGGGTCGCTGCGGCAAGTATAGTTTACAACGTAGCCAAAAGTTGTCAACCCTACCAATCTGTCAATGCCAGTGATGCATAACGATCAAATTTTAGCACACGTGATGTAATTAATAGGAACACATTATCATACAAATTCGTACTAATGTAACTTGTATGAACAAATATTAGCACAAACTCGCATTTATTGTAATAATGGTATTAACGAACGAGTTAAATAATCGCGATTTTTCAGCACCCGTCCAAGTTTAGAAAACGACGAGAGAAGCGAGGAGTTTTCTAAACTTGGACGCGTGCTGTAAAATCGCGCTTATTGAACTCGTTCTTTAATATACCATTTTCTATTTTGCATCTAAAACGGAGTCATTGAACTGTTATGGATCGTTAATGAGTCGTCAATTGCTTTAATAATTTATTTTTTCAAACTTGGCACCGTTGAAATAGGCCTTTTCACGGTTATTTAAGAGTATGCGCGTCCGCAATGTTTAAAAGACGGGAACATGAAAATTTCGGGCACATTTTGTTATTTTCACTGGTTATACGTCAAAAAATTTCTGGCACTTTTTTGACGTACATGGCGAAAATTGACGCATGCGCATAATGAAATCAACTATGAAAGGGTGTATCAGAGCCATTAACGAACCCATATGAGTGCTTTAATGACTCCGTTTTAGACGCAAAATACATTTATAACATTTTCACTCAAATTCGGAATAATGTAACTTGTATGATCAAATTTTAGTAGAAATTCGCAACTGGTGTAATAAATTAGTATTATGAAATTTGGCAACTAGTTCACTTTAAACCAGGGGTCGGCAACGCGCGGCCCGCATTCGGTCCATTGCAAGTTTTTGTGCGGCCCACCAAGCAACATAATTTTTTCGGTAAGAACCATCGAACGATTTTTTAAACGAAATGAGATGCAGAATATGAAGATGTTGTGTACTTTTCTGAAGTAATGGCTTAGTCGTGGGAGAGTTTTGAAAAGATTTTTCTAATTAAAAGGCGAGATTGAAAAAAAAAACTATTTATAGAAAACATCTGACTGTGCGGCCCGCTTAAAATTTTTTTTTTTTTAATGGCCCGCCGTCAGAAAAAGGTTGCCGACCCCTGCTTTAACCCATTCGAGACCAATTGCACACCGTGTGTGCAATTGATTTCCGAGACTATAAGACGGCCTGCACACCGTGTATGCAATAACACTAATTTGCAATTATTAATTATTCTGAGTAAACTAGTCGTCGAAATAAGATTTTTCTTGAACAAATGAAATCTGTAAAGTACAGGAAAACAAAATTTGTTATTGGTTTTACTATGTACCAAAAAATCTAAAAAGTTATCTGAAGTCTTTACATGTAACATACTTTGAATACGCATGCGGCCTGCGCCTAAGACAGGAACATCAAGAATGCAGGAAGCTACCAGTGATAATGAAAGTGATGATTTCATGTTTGCAAGAAATAGAAAATAGAATCGAAATTTTGTTATCATGGATAGTGATAGTGATTTTGAAAATGAGGAAAACATGAATGTGAATATTGAACTATTTAGATGGATGATACACAGGATGAGGTTTTTGAAGAAAATGTTTGGGACGATTGTACTGACATTGCAAGTGAAATTGAACAGCATCAAAGTGAGCTTACTGAAGATATAGAAACGTGGAAAGATGATGCTTCTCTTACAAAAATTCCTTTAGTGACTAAACCAGGTCTCCAAAAGTTACCAAACGGAGGTAGTCCGTACGATCTTTTTGAACTTTTATTTGATTATACCTTTTTCTCTTTGATTGCCAAAGAAACAAACAAGTACGGCGAAATGAGTTTAAAGGAAAAATGGAAGGACTTAACCATTTCTGAATTCAAGGTGTTTTTAAGTTTATTATTACATATGGGAACTATCAAATGTTCAATAATTGATAATTATTGGAATAGAAGCGAACAATTTTGTTTTCATTGTTTTTCCCAACACTTGACTAGACAAAGATTTCAAAATGTCTTACAATCGCTTCACTTCTCATCTGATGATGAAATTGATCATTGCCTACGGAAAATAATTCCAAGAGAACATTTAAATGGTATGTCAAGTTATATCCATAACTTGACGTACCATTTAAATTTCATTTGGTTACCATTTCATTTGGTTGAAACTTTGGTTTTTAATTTCTGCAATTTTCATTATATCTTACATTGCACACATGGTGTTCAATCCGCTCCTCGCAATAAAAAATTTCCGAGCAGCGAGCTGCACACCCGGTGTGCAATGCTACTGGGCATCGTGTTCGAAAAAAATCGTCGTCTCGAATGGGTTAAACGATCAAATTTTCTTTAAAATTCGCATATAGTTTTTTACGATTGAATTTTCAAATGAATTCGTATCTAAAATCGGGAAGAAAAAATTAGTCAAAATGTTTTGTTATATTTTTTTGTTTTGTTTTAAGAGAAAAACATCCTTTACAAATAATAATAAACATACCAACTATATGTACAACAAAAGAAACAATAATAATAATAATTAAAAAGAGGTTTTTTTTTCAAAATAATAATAATAAATTTGTTATGATTTTGATTTTTCTGTAATTAAAAAGAATAATATGTCTTGTTTGAATTATTATTTCGGTGGTTGTAGAGGTAGGCAGTGTGTCCAAATAATAATAATAAATTGGAAAAATATATAACACAAAGAAATCGTAGTAAAAACCCCCAAACAAAAAACGTCCTAAACAAAGAGAAACAAAAAATAAATCCATCTAAAAAAGACATATATGTATATACTCGTACCTATGAATTTATTAAAACTAAATTACAGAGAATTTGAGTGGCGCAGAAAATACCCTTAATATATTTTTATCTTTTTTTAAAACAGTTTTCAACTCCCTCACACTCATCTATATATATAAATTCAACCACACTCCTTCGCGCATCTTTTTTTAAATTATTTCCCTATTTTCTCTTTATATAATATATTATATGTTCAATATTTACTTTTTCTCATTAATTATTAATAATATGTTTTGCACTAGCGTCACTTGTGAGAAGCGTCCGAGCACTGATTTAAACCGGAGGGCCGTCGCGACGGTGGGCGTCGTCGCGATGGGATGGCACTAGTGGCGGGGTTCATATCTTCTGGATCTTCTCGCCGACCACCACGGGGTTGTTACGCCTGATCTCCTGCGCCCCCATCTCTCGGTAGTTAAACGAGCAGTCGTGCTTGTCGCTGTATCGATGCACCGCACAAAATAAGCCACCACAACGACATTCAAAACCTAAACAAATACAAACAATAATTATTATCAACATTTACAAACACATTAAATTTAACAAATTTTTAATGTAAAATTTCTAAATTTTATAAAAATTCTTTAGAGATCGTACATTAATCACGTGATGTTTTTTAGCAACTTTTTAAGCCCCCCTTCCCCTTGGTATACATGCTGAGGTTTTGGGTAAAACCCCTGCTCAAAATGCACTTGTATTTTTTTAAAGTTTCACACTGTCATAACTTTTGAACGGCTAACCAAAGAGACTTCTAGTCTTCACCAATCGATTCAGCGTCCCAAAATTAGTCGGAAAATGTATACAATATTCCCTAGGAAGCTTTCAGTTAAGAAATACCATCAACACGGGAAGTCTAGACCGCGGAAACGACGAAATGCGAGAAAATCGATTTTGTCAAAATCGTTGTTTTTTTGAGTTATAGCAAAATTTAAAAAGGTTTATGAAAGCATTTTTGCTGCTGATTACAGATATGCAAATTATATTTCGCTAGCTCTTTCCGTTCACTATCGCCTGCAAGAATTGAAGAAATTTTTAAGAAATTTCGGAGCTCGAGTAGATATCTCGGAAAGTCGTGAATTTCCCGTGGAGAATCTTAGTGTATTAATAGGAAAATGACCTTCTGAAAACGATGCCGCAATCCGTTTTTGATTATCTGCAACCATTTCCGAAACATCTACTTAAAAAGTCGAGAATCGGGTAAATTTCAATTTGAAATTTCACGACGAATTATTGAATCTTTCCGGACAATTCACACATCGACTTGTTTGTCTTGTCGTGTAGTTTCTGTGTGCCGAAAATGATTTGGCTGCTTTTTACCCTTCTCCAGAAAATCGAAAAAAAACCAAAAAGCTCATATTTTTCGAACGAAATGATGTAAAATTTTTGTAGAAAAATTTTTTGGAAATTTTTTTCGTGATTTTTTTTCGGTTACCCGAAGGAAATCGAAGTGCAGAAAACGGTTTTTCAGTTTATTTCGCTCTAAAATTACAAATAAACAAGTTTTATATATTTTTTCGCTGTACACCATCTCGCATTTCCGACTGATTTCACGTTGTCATAACTTTTGAACGGCTCACCACAGAGACTAGTCTTCACCAATCGATTCAGCGTCCCAAAATTAGTTGGAAAACGTATATAATATTCCCTAGGAAGCTTTAAGTTAAGAAATACCATCGACACGGGGAGTCTAGACCACGGAAACGACGAAATACGAGAAAATCGATTTTGTCAACATCGTTATTTTTTGAGTTACTGCAAAATTTAAAAACGTTTATGTTTTAGTTTTGTCTGTTTACTCTTGTCTGTCTGTCCTCCTCGGTTTTGTAGTTGACAACATACCCGCCTTTCAATGCGGGAGACCCGGGTTCGAATCCTGGTCGGGGAGACAACATCTATCTAGGGCGGTTTTCATTAACCGTCCGGGCTGTCCACCCTGAATGAATGCAAAATACGCGATATTAGGGTGGTGTATACTTAAAGGTAAGGTGGAATAGGGGGTTTAGTCAGAGCTTCCCCCGAACCACTTAAAAAAAAGTCTTGTCTGTCTAGTCTTATCTGTCTGCTACAAGCAGTTGCAGATGTCCTGTTCCCAAAGCACGAGGCACCACAGTAAGATCTACCGGAAGTGACAGAAACTGAAGATTTCAAGCTTGAGGAATTAGAAAGAGCCAGCAGACGACTAGGGAATAATAAAGCGCCAGAACCCGACGGTATACCGCCGTAATCTCTTAAAATTGCCGCAAAGATATGTCCTGACTTCATACTAGAAATTGCAAACGCGATAATGAAGGATGAAAATTTCCCCGATACATGGAAAAAAATCCAGATTGGTCCTCCTAAGAAAAGGAAATAAACCCATAGAGAAACCGCCTTCCTATGGGCCCATACGCCTCCTGGATGTTGCAGGGATGCTATTGGAACAACTGATACTCGAAAAATTGTAAATGAGCTCAGGCAAGGCAAAGGAATCTCGGACAGACAATTTGGATTTAGAAAAGGGCTATCCACCAACGATGCCATATTAAGGTTGCAGAAGCCGCTTCAGTAGGCTCCCAGAGGAAAAGAAAGAAATATGCGCTTATCACGTTATACGTCAAAAATGCTTTTAATTCAGCTGCACGGCAGAACATTGTAGAAGAGCTGATAGCCAGAAGTTTCCTTCCCTGCCTACTGAAACTGGTAAGCAGCTATCTATCAAAGCGCTTTATCATACTGGAGGCGGAAGGTAAAGCAGTCGAAAGAGAAGTTAGTTTACAGTGGTGTTCCGCAAGGCTCATTGATGGGACCCACCCTGCGGAACATCCTGTATGACGGTGTTCTAAGGCTGAGACCTACGAGGCTACAAGGCTGAGGGTACGACTTGGCTCTCATGGTGACGGGCAAAAAGCGAAAAAGAAATAATGGACAGAGGCAATTAAACTAGTGGCAACGTGGATGAACGGGAAAAAAATTGAAGCTCGCTCCAAAGAAAACCGAAGCTGTATTACTAACAGGAAGCAGCAAAAAAGGCCCAATCATGTTCAAAATCGAACATGAAAACATCATACCCAAGAAAATTATAAAATACCAGGGAATCACTATAGGCCAGCGATCCTCACTACGCGGCCCGCGGGCCGCATGCGGTCCTCGGAACGATTTTTTGCGGCCCTCGGCTGTTAGGGAAATAAATCAAAGAAAAGTTAGGAATGGGCATTATGAATGAAACACTGACTCGGTTGCAAGGAGACTACAACAAAATTGTAACGAAAATGATGAGTATTGTTTTTTCACAGGAACAAAAGTTTAATATGTATATTGAAAAACTGTCAAATGGTGATTACCAGCTTTCCTTCAGTTAAAACTCTTTTTGATGAAAATCCACATGAAAAGCAAGATGTTTCTGATTTAATAAAGCTGTTGACAAACCTAAAAGACGTTTATTATTAATTACATTTTTTACTTGCAGCCCTCAGGAAAATCTGATAAAAACTAGTGAGGACCCCTGCTATAGACCAATGTGTCTCCTTTAACCAACATATTGCGACAACAATGGCAAAGGCCCTCAAAACCTGTGCTGCACTCGGAAGGCTCATGCCTAACGTGGGAGGACCAAAGAGCACCTAGCGAAAGTGTTATGCACAGTGCTATACTCCACTATACTGTACGGTGCCCCAGTATGGAACAAGGCCATGGAAAAGCCTACCGCGAGACAAAAGTGAGCATCAATTCAAAGGAATATGTCATTGAAAACGTGCAGTGCATACAGTTGTAATAGCGGGGATACCACAAATACAGCTCCTAGCGAAAGAAAGAGCTGTATTACACAACATAAAAAGCGGTAGTCTGCGAGGTCACAACTTTACACTTGCTGGTAACAACTGTGGAGCAACTCAAACAAAGGAGAATGGACCCGACTGTTGATCTTCCAAGTAAAAACATGGGTGACAAGGAAACATGGAGAGGTGGTCTACTACCTGACACAATTACTGTACGGCCACGGGTGCTTCAGGCAGTACCTGAGCGGCATTGGCCGAGCCTCAGATGGCTCGTGTGTCTAGTGTGGGAAAATGGACAGTGTATAACACACAAATTTCAATTACCCCACGTGGAACCACGAAAGAGACAAATGGGCAAACATAACCCAAGCAACAATGGAAGTGAGAACACTTACGGACATAATGCAAAGGTTATGTAGACTGGCAAAGGCTATATATAAAATCCAGAGCAGGACTGGATATCATCGATGACCATGACTACCGACATATTATGAGAAAAAGAAAACGCCGAACGGAAGGCGCATATAAATACCTGAACCTCACGGTGGAGGGAGGCTAGAAAGGTCTTGACCCAATTCTTAAATTGACCCAAATCGCAGACACCTTTGGAAATAGATAAAACGACAATGCCATCTTGAAGCTAAATGCCATGAGGTGGTACCAAGATGCTCGTGTTCTTTCAGGGGGGCACTTGTCAAGTCGAATGAATGTGCTTATAATAATCATCCAGGGTCCGGCATTGAAACTTTCTTTTTTTAAAGGTAAAAAATAAAAGTATAAATTGTACATTATGCTTATTTTATTTAGTTCTTGGGTAAAGGATTTAATAAAGGTTAATAAAATTCCGATATATTGCCAAAATGGTTTCAAAATTAATTTTGTAGCCCTGAAGAAGGTCAGAAATTAAAAAAGACCGAAACGTTGGCAATATATCGGAATTTTATTAACCTTTATTAAATCCTTTACCCAAGAACTAAATAAAATATAATTTAAAAAAGGATAATATCTGAAGATACATATATAAATTGTACATTTTAATTTTTTGTATTATTAGTATTAAGCATTAACATGGGAAGTTTTAAATTAAGATGTCTTAAAAATCATGTTTGACAAGTGTCTGCCGTTGCTGTCGATGCATTGTTGTAGCCGATATCTGAAGTTTATCTGGACTCTTTCGTGCATTGCAACCGGTATATTGGCTATCTCGTGACGAATATTGTTTTTCAATTCTTCCACAGTTGCAGGACGGTTATTGTAGACTTTAGATTTAAGGTAGCACCATAGAAAAAAATCACATGGTGCTAAATTTGGCGAGCGTGCTGGCCACGATATGTCACTCCTGTTGGAGATAAGTCGCCCTGGAAAATTTTCCCGCAAAACAGCCATCGAAATTCGTGATGTGTGGGCCGTGGCCCCATCTTGCTGAAACCATACTTCGCCTATAGCCATATTTTCAAGAGCTGGCAGAAAGAAGTTGTTAATCATTGCCACATAACGCTCAGAGTTTACTGTAACCGTGCGATTGCCCTCCTCAAAAAAATATGGCCCAATGATTCCCACGCTTGATATTGCAGTCCAAACTGTGACCCGATCCGAATGAAGAGGCCTCTGATGAACTTCCCTAGGATTGATATCGCTCCAATAACGCATATTTTGTTTATTAACACAACCTGAGAGATGGAAGTGTGCCTCATCGCTAAAAAACACAACTGCTTCAGGGGGCAAATTATCAAGGAGCGTTTCGCATGCC
Source organism: Phosphuga atrata (assembly GCA_944588485.1). NCBI lineage: Eukaryota > Metazoa > Arthropoda > Insecta > Coleoptera > Silphidae > Phosphuga > Phosphuga atrata. Next base: position 68,573,610 of record OX155895.1, read on the forward strand.
CCTTGTCGTGAAACAAAATCACGTTCGGAAAGTTCTTGTGCGACTACCATTTTGTAGGAATGAAAGTGAAGATCGTTATGAAGAATTCGGCGAGTTGAACGCTCCGACAACCGCAGGGCAGCTGCATGTTTTGAAGCAGAGCGCCCAGGAGATCGCAAAACCGACTCTCGGACTGCCTCGATGTTTGCGGGTGTTCTAACGGTCCGTGTTGCTCCTGGTCTCCTGCGGAACACATTTCCAACTGTTCTAAAAGCCTCCACCCAGGATAAGATGGATCTCCGGGCAAGAACAGCTCCTCGAGGGGGAATATTGTACCGTAAACGGAACGCACGCTGCACCGCAACTATTGAGCGGCCTCGTGAAAAGAACGTTTCTACTGCAAACACGCGTTGCTCTCTCGCCCAAAGCATTTTAACGACTGATGATGGTTCGGAATAAATCTCCCCTCCAACGTTCTTTGTTAAGAGCACTGCCGTGCCGTAATTATCTCCTGTAGCGTCCTCACGTCTCATTGAAAAACGAAAGTTTCAGTGCCGGACCCTGTATTATAGCGGACCGATACTTCAAAATTGGAGCTAAAATATGTTGAAAATATCATGGGATACCACAAGGGTCCGTTCTGGAACCAAGGCTATGGAAGATAATCTCTAACAGCATATTAAAAATTGAAATACCAAAAGATGTAGAGATGATCTGTTTCGTTGATGGCAGAGCATTGGTGATAAGAGATTGCAAAGTAGATCATACCCTTAGGAAGAGAACCAAAGGCAAATAATCTAAAACTTGCACCGAGCAAGACAGACATCGTCATCCGATATGGAGGAAGAAAAAATCTTGTTTTTGTAGTATTGTCTGTCTATTCTTATTTATATAGTATTTTGTGTATATTCTTGTCTATCTAGTCTTGTGGCACACGTACACCTAATCCGTCATCGGCCGAAGTTTGCTCAGGCGAGGACGGCGATCGAATCAAACATTTGTAAGAGAAAGAGTTGTTGTTGCGCGTACACAAACACGACTGTCATCGTCCGATGACTTATCCGAAAACGGCCGATCATCACGATGATCCAAACATGTTGGGATTTCTCGCCGGTCTGCCGGCGTCTACAGTAGAGATGAGCATGGGATACCATCGATGAGTGGTGTGAACGTTGCGTGGGATGGTCAAATTTATATAGGACGGAGTGGGACGAGTTTTGATAATCTAGTAAATCTAGTTCGTGCATAATTAATTACTTATCTTATAATTACGGAAAAATTAAATTTGAACGAATTATCGTTAAGAAAGTCTGAACCGAAAAGAAAGTCTGCTGTATAGGAAAAATGGGATGAAGGGGATGGGCCACGCGACCGGGATGGAATGGGATGGGACGAAAATTTTAGGTTTGTGGGATGGGACAGTGGGACGAAAATGTGATGGGGTGGGACAGTGACAGGGATCCGTCCCACGGGATGAGATCTGGAACGAGAAACTCGTCCCATGCTCATGTCTAGTCTACAGTGCAAATTGAGGGAATTTATAGTTAAATTTTGTTGTTATCTACCCAAGCGACTATGGATATTGAAAAATTAATTAGTTGTGTTTATAATAGACCAACCCTTTGGGATAAACATTCAAAAAATTACAATAATCGAGATTTTTCCATACGGTTAAGGTAGGCGTCCACATTTCGCCATCGTACGTATCGGACGCATCGCAACAAACGGATTATTTTTTCACAGCGCGTCCACAGTATGGGCAGTGATCGGATTTGCCGACGTAACTACTAGCAAATACCATATTCCGTATGATGTCATCGGCACGCATCGGAAAAGTTGCCCCTCGGAGCATCGGCATTGCGGAAGGGTAGATTCGTGTGATCCGTACGATGCGGAATAGTGGACGCACTTGTATTACTTTCTACAGAAAGAATACTGCGATCCGTTTGATGCGATGCGTCCGATACGTACGATGCGGAACTGTGAACGCCTACCTTTATGGTTATCAGCACAAGTGGTAACACTGTTGCAGTGTAAGCACATAGAAGTCCGAGTTACTCGTCCGGGTAGTTCTGTCCGTCATCGGCCGACAAAATCGGTTTTGGTGTACGCTTAGCATTACAATTGGGCAGACAAGACGCCTTGTCTGCTTAGTCTTGTCTAGACAAACAAAACTACTTTTGGCATCGTGAATCAGGTGGAAATGCAACAAAATGTATGCTATGCTAATGTATGCAAAAAATGCTATTTATCAAGTTATTGTAGAAAAATATTTCTGAAAACATTTTTCCTGCTCATCACAAAGATGCAAATCGCATTTTGCTAGCTATTTCCGTTCACGAGGTATGGCCTGCCAAAATTGAGCGAAATTCCAACAAATTTCGCTAGCAACACAAAAATTCCACTTCTAATTCTCTTTCTACTAAAATTTTACGTTCTTTACAAATCCCTTGTTGCATCGACAAAAACGAATTAAACTTTTTTGATTGCCTTTGTACTGACCTGTTAATCCGACCTTCTTACGGCAAACGGCGCAACGATTTTTCTTCTTCTTGGCGTCCTTGTCTTCCTTATCCGAATTATCGTTGTCCGGCTGTTCGGCGGTGCTGCTGCCGGGCGCGGCACTTTCTTCAGCAATCTAAAAACACACAAAATAAATCCTCAAGAAAACAACCCCAACAGCACAAAAAGAAGATAAAGCAACTTTTATCTAGATTCGAATAAACTCGACAAATTCCACTAAATTACAAATATTTATTTATCATTTATACTTTATATTTAACATTGCAGAACAACGTAAATCTCGTAATACTGTACACCTATCCCTAGTTTTACGCGGTTTCTTTTTACACTTTCTCGCTTTTACACGGTATAATAAATATAATGTTATTTATGAATTTAAATTCAATTTTTGATTAAATCGTGTAAAAGCGAGAAAGTTAGGAAGAGGGAACCGTGTCAAACGAGGTATAGGTGTAAATTATTTTTATTGTTTAATTAAATTATTTTTATTGTTTAATTAAATTATTTAAATTATTTGTATTATGTAAATAACTATGTAGGATTAGTTTAGTTAATCTTACAAGAAATATTGTTTAATAGCAGACATTCCCCGACTTATGACATTGATTTGTTTCAACCGAATTCCATTGCTAAGTTGTAACAATTTATCGCTTCGAGATGACGAGAGGTATCTAACTTGTCGTAAGTACGGGGAAAGTCTTGTATTGCAGAGAGATTGGGCGGTTGTGTATGTAAGGATTAAATAGTTTTGTTGTTGATTTACAGGATTGATGTTACAGGGAGTTTCGTCGGGCGTTTGATGCTGGGAAGAAGAAGGGTTAGTGCTATTGAGTCGGTTGTTGTTGTTGGTTGATGCAGCGTCACATTCCTGGATCTCTTCAGGGATGTGACTCTGTGACATACTCGGGGAATTTGCTTCAAATCTGTTGCCAAAATAGTGTCATCTGTCAGGTTTCCGCGGAAAACGGTGACAGTTTGGCGGTTGACAACGCCAACCATCGCCGAATGGGGGGTGGGTCGACTTACGTCTGTGGGTTGGTGTTCGGAGGCGGGTACGATTGGTGCAGGCAGGTAGGGTACGGTTGGTTGTGCTGTCGCCGTCTCCATGTAACTGCTGCGGGCTGGGACAGAGCTCACGGCCGACGGGCTGGGGGCCGACACTGGGGGTTGCTGTTTCTTCTTCAAAGCTTCCTAATTAACAAAAATAATCAATTTACATCTATCTAATTTGAAATTTGATTCTTTATAAATCTATTTAGAACAAATTTTAAACTTCTTCAAAGCTTACTAATTAATAAAAATAATCAATTTTACTAATTATGCCTAATTTTGAGATGTGAAGTGTTGTTTATAAATCGAACAATTTAGAACTAATTTTGAACTTTTTGGATTAAAAAATTTGCAAATCTGACCATCGTAAAATGAGGAAAATTTTAAATTTTACCAAGAAAAATATGATACTGAAAAATTTAGTTTCACTAAAGTTGAAGCACCAGAAAGTAATTGATATTTTTAAATGGATCAAGTAATTATGTCACATAGACAAAACTAGACTACACGAAACAGGCAATACTATACCAAACAAAGAAGACTAGAATTCTAGTTCTACCCAGCTAGATAAACGACTAGGCAGTCTACTTTAGTCAGACGTTTCTATATCAAATTGTACCAACAACCAAACAAGTTTTTCTAGACTTGTCTTCTTTTATTTCCTACATTTTCTAAACTAGATCTGTTTAGAAATCAAATCATCAATGGCATTGACAAGACAGAGGTAGTGTAGTGTAATCCACACAAAACCGACTGGGAGCAGCATAGGGAAGAGCTGAAGGACTATTGAGAACTAATATAACCGATACACATGACATAGAGGAACCATACTCCAGGAGGCTATCATAAGCTCTTATCATGACAGCTGCACACAAGTGAAGCGAACCAGGAAACGAGAAGTAACCTCGTGGAGCGATGAACTTGAGCAGAAAAAGAGTAGAACCAGAAAACTCTATAATATGGAAAAAGACAGGCAAGTCGGCCGGCTATACGGCTACATTCACTGGCTACAACAAATCAATACGGAGTCCTGGAGGAGGCTATGTGAAGATGTCAAAAGCACATCTGAAACAGCCAGACTCCAAAGACTCCTGGTAAGAATCCGACCAGTCCTGTTGGTACTATCAAAAAACTCAACGGTGAGCACCCAGCCAATGGGAAAGAGACTAAGGAAATTCTATTCCAAGCCCACTTCCCAGGCTCTCAATGTGATTGAACCTCCAATGGAAAATTCTGAATATCACACTGTACGCCCTCCTAAAAGAGGGACGAGGTGAGACTGGCAGGTGTCCAAAGAAGTATCACATATGAACGAATTGAATGGGTCATAAGTACTTTTGGCCCATACAAAGCAGCTGGCACCGACGGTGTCTTTCCAGCCCTTTGTCGCAGGGAAAAGAAACGTTGCCTATCAAGCAGGAAAATCTTGCGCATCTGCTCTTCACCAATTAGTGGTAAGAATAGAAAGTGCCCAAGCCCTTGGGCCTTCCTTGACATCGAAGGAGCGTTAGACAACACCTCATTCGACAGTATAGTTTATGCAGCCCTCAGTCACGGTGCAAATATCACATTAATTAGATGGATAAGATCCATGCTGCAGGGTAGAAATGTTGAGACTACAGTGGCAGTTGACACAATGAGAGTATCTGTTGTCAAAGGGTTCCCGCAGGGTGGGGTACTATCACCACTCTTGTGGGACATGATTGTCAACAGTCTGCATGTGTCACTAAAAAACAAAGAATTTTATACCCAAGGATATGCGGATCTCATCAGAGGGAAATTTCCTAATATGGCATGTCGCACACTGGATCCGCTCCGCTTAGCTCACATCAGATCTGATCGGGTCCGCTCCTCTCAGCTCCGTCATTTTTACACATATTGCATCCGCTCAGCTACGTCACTTTTCCACACACTCAATCCCCTCCCACCTCTCATACGGGAGAATTAAATATGTGCTGCTAAACTGGTTGCATAATTGCCTTAGCGCATATATGAAAACGTTAGTGTTGAGCCTGCGTGAACCATCTGCCAGCATCCGACCTCCGGCCTAGTATTCTTCACAAACAGAGGATAAGGAGCGGAGAGGAGCGAAACGGAGCCAAGCTGAGCCGAGTTTCTATTTAAATACGTTTCTATTTAAATACACGGGTTTTATATTTTACTGGGCTGAAAGGCTGAGCCGAGCGGACTTAGTGTGCGACAAGCCAATAATAGCAGAACTCATGCAAAAAGCGCTGAACGAGGTAGAGAGATTGTGCAGGGGAGTAGACCACCGAGTAAATTCCCTAAAATCCACTCTAGTACCATTCACAAAAATGAAGAAAATTGAGGGGCTACGGCTACCAATTTTCTACAATACGCGACTAAAGGTAAGTGAGGAAGTCAAGTATTTAGGTATAATCCTGGATACTAAACTGCCTTGGATTCAACACCTTAAGAAAGCCACCAACAAGTGTAAAATGTCATCACTGATGACTAGAAGAACATTTGGCAAATCATGGGGTCTAAAACCAAGCAACAGAGTAGTTAGACCCATTCTAACATATGGTTCCACGGTATGGTGGTCCAAACTAAAGCAAAAACAAGACATAAAGAAACTATCAAAAGTTCAAAGACTGGCATGCTTGGCAAGTACGGGATCCTTAAGAACCGCACCAACTGCAGCTCTGGAAGTTATGAAGGCCTGCCTCCCCTAGATATCTCATCATGGGTGAGGCAAGAATGGGAGCCTTCAGATGCAGGTGTAATGCCACTTGGGAGGCTCTAGCGAGGACAGAGCACACTACGATAACGAATGTAATATTAGAGCCATACCTCAATATTGAGGGAGACGCAATGCCGAAAAGGCTATCATTTGATCTACCCTTCAAAACACAACTACGTTGGATAGGAAATAAGAAAACAATCACGTGTCAAGGTGGGCTGGACTGGTATATAGACGGCTTCAAAAATGACAAAAGAATTGACCGTCCCTGAGGTACAGCTGGGATAACAGCCAAGAAATAAAGCGTAGAATAGCAATAGCGCGAACAACACTTATCACAATGAAACGAGCACTATGTAACCACGATTAATCAGTAGAGCTAAGAACTAAAATGCTCAAGTGCTACATACTCCCGGTGTTACTGTACGGGGTTGAATCCTGGACGATAACAGACACAGTAATGAAAAAAGTCGAAGCATTTGAAATATGGGCCTACCGGAGGATATTAAAAGTCAGTTGGGTAGACAGAGTGACGAACGTAGAAATCCTACAAAGACTAAATAAAACTAAGGAACTAGGGAACATCATCAAAAGTCGGAAACTCGAATATTTTGGATAACATATTTTTGGTTATGCGGCATCCGGAAAAATATGGTCTACTGCATCTTATCATTCAGGGAAAGAAAATGGGAAAAAGGAGTGTAGGACTAAGGACGACATCATGGTTAAAAAATCTAAGGACATGGTATGGCAAAACAACAGCCCAGCTGTTTCGTGCAGCAGTCGACAAAGTTAAAATCATGAACTTATTAGCCAACATCATGGTCAACGATCGAAGCGGTCACGACACTTAAAGAGGAAGAAGAGGTACAGCTTATCTGTGCCCCTGAGATCACATACCACGGCATTCCAAGCGGAAATCGGTAATACACGCTATCGGGATCTGTGCCTGTGAAAATCTAATGATGGACTATAAAAGTAGAAACATCCGCATTTTCACAGACAATCAGGCTACTATAAATGCCTTAACGTGCCATGAGATCAAATTCAAAAGAACTTGGAACTGCCTCCAGAACCTCAAGGCTCTGGCAAGACACAACGTCACCACACTTGCTTGGGTACCGAGCCACAGGGAACTGGTAGGAAACGAAATGGCGGTCAAGTTAGCAAAGGATGGTGCTAACACAGGAAACATCAGTGCTAGCACTGACTCCAACATTACCAAAACCATAGCCCATAATATAATCTGTAAATGTGTAGCTACAAAGCACCGGCTTCAGTGGGATAAAGAAATGGGCAGAAACACAACAAACGAATGGTAAGATGAAAAGAAAGCATATCACAATTGCGGCCGGCCTACTTACAGGCCACTGCCCTCTACGAGACCATCTCCACAAAATAGGGATCTGGAGAGATGAACCACTGTGCAGACTATGCTATGAAGAGGAGGAAACTGCCTCTCATATAATCTTCCATTGTGAAGCGATTGCAAGTAGGAGACACGAGGTTAGCATTACAGCAAATGAGATCCCCGTGAAAAAACATGGCGCATACACTCCTAACAGGGGCTGGATACTAACTAACACAGGGGCTCGATCTATTCGCATGAACAGAACATTGTGGGGAAATACAATAGGCCACAAAGCCGTTTAGGGCTTACAGCACTTGAACCACATTGGTTGCAAAAAAAATCATTTAAAACGGAACTCGTACTGGAATTCTGGTACTCCGAATTTTCTTTCTGATTGGGTGCTAATTGGGGCTAATCATAAACAAGGATGTTAGAGCGCCAATTTACAAAACTACAATTCTCAAGTTTTCAAGTCTAGTCCGTTCCAATTCCCACTTTTCAAACTATTGGGTTGGCAACTAAGTGATTGCTGATTTTAAATAAGAAGGAAAATTCAAATTTTTTACCTAAAAATATAACTTTTTACTAGTTTTTGTCGACAACCTTTTATCATCGTGCAGATAGTGTCTTAATTCCACGTTCATAAAAAAATATCGGTTAGGTGCTTTGAATACGTAAACGAAACAAAAAAAAATGGGCAATGGGCAAGGGGTATCTATCGACCTATTCGTGAGCAATATAAATTAAAAAAAAATATATTAAATTATGATTGACTACTTCAACCGAAAATAGTCAATTATTCTGCATCAATGTGTAATTAAACAATTATGGCAATTATGGCCTTCCTCCGCTGGATATCTTTATCATGGGCGAGGCAAGGATGGGAGATTTCAGATGCATATGCAATGGCACATAGGAATCTCTGGCGAGGTCAGGACACACCATGGTAACGAATATCATATCAGAATCGTACCTCAATATAGAAGGGGATTCGATGCCCAAAAGGCTGTCATTCGACCTACCCTTCAAAACACATCTACGATGGACAGAAGGCAATCAAATAACCACTTACCAAGGAGGACTGGATTGGTAAACAGACGGCTCCAAGAAGAACAATGGTACTGGCGCAGGAATCTATGGACTGTCCCTGGGGTGCAGCCTATCTGTACCCCTGGGGACACATGCCACAGTATTCCAAGCACAAATACACGCCATCGTAGTCTGTGCCCGTGAAAATTTGAAAATGGACTACAAATGTAGAAACATCCGCATGTTCACGGACAGTCAGGCTGCGATTAATGCTCTAGCGTGTCACGAAATCAAATCCAAGACAGTTTGGGACTGTCTTCAGGACCTAAAAGCCCTGGCAAAGCATAACAAGGCCACACTCGCTTGGGTGCCTAGCCACACGGGACTGGTGGGTAAAGAAATGGCGGATAAGCTAGCCTGATGGAGCCTGCAAGGCACTCATCATTGCTGAAAGCGGACCCTACATTACCAAGACCACGACCCGAAAGAAAAAAAAAATCTGTAAATGGGTAGCAACTAAGCACCGTCTACAGTGGGTCAATTTGAATGGTCTGACACACAGCAAACGAATGTTAGTAAACCTATCGGAAACTCTAACTGCTGAAATCCTGCAACTTCCAAGGAAGCAGATCGCAATTGTGGTAGGCCTACTTACAGGACACTGCCCTCTACGAGAACACCTGCATAAAATGGGTATCTGGAAGGATGAACGTTTATGCAGGTTATGCTATGACTTGGACGAAACCGCAGCCCATATAATCTTCCACTGTGAAGCAATTGCACGTAGGAGATACAAGCTTGATATTACAGCTGAGAGAGTCCCCGTGAAAAACATCGCACATAGAATCCTGGACCTAATAGAGGGACTGGATCTATTTGCATGCACGAAACAATGTGGGGAAATACAATAGGCCAATGGGCCGCAGTGTTTTAAGGGCTAACCCCCCTGGATCCACATTGGTTAGAGGAAAAAAAAATGGCAATTTGGAACGATGACCAATTTTCAAAAATGTAATTCCAGCCAAAAACTAAAACTTCTTTTCAACGTATTACTACAAAGATTAAACTTAAAATAAATATTTATTATAGGAAACCGAGTAATCAGAGTATAGACTTTACTTAACGTTGTTTCCGTCAGAAACAAGGGCAAACTTTGTCACACAACCAAAGTTTTTATTACACTGAATTGAAAAATTCACTATGTTTTAACCACCTTTATAAGTATGTATAAGTGTGGTTAAAAAAATAGTGAATTTTTCAATTCAGTGTAAGTATGGATTACCATGTAGTAACGGTCGCAACCTATTCATTAAACTTTTTATTTTTGACGCAGGTTTTAATATAAAGTTCGAATTTTCGCAAAATTTTCGCGAAATATTTTGACATTTCTCAACAACAAATTTATTGAAAAAATGAAGTAAAAGTAACTTAGTCGCAACTTGAGAGTGGGGAGCACCTGTCTGGAAAGGACTATCCCGCTAGCTAATAAAATGTCGCAAAATTTTGGATCGATTTTTAAAATGTCCCATTTTGCATGCAAACCTATGAGTCGCACTCTAGCAAATTATTCATGTCGCGTGTTTAAAACTTCGAAAAACAATGATCTAGACCAGTGGTGCGCAACCATTTTCTGTAAAATTTTATCGAAACCCCTGGATAAATGTGAACATTGTAATTCCAAAACAGCTGTACCAACATCTCCACAAAAGCTTCAACAAATCCGCCAATTAGTTTTTGAGAAAATTAAGTGTGAAAATGCCAATGTTTACAAATTTGAATGTCAAGGAGTTTTCAAAAAAGAGCAATATTTTCTAAAATAAACATTAAAATATTGGCAAAAATTTGCTAAAAATTCCGGAATAGTTCTACAAACATCTCCACAAAATTTGCAATAAATCCCCAAATTACTTTTTGAGAAAATTCAGTTTGAAAATGTCAATGTTTACAAATTTGATTTTCAAGGTGGAATTTACAAAGAACTGCAATATTTGCTGATATAAATATTAAAAAATTGGGAAAATTTGCCTCATATTCCGGAACAATTCTACCAACATCTCTACAAAAATTTAAACAAATACCCAAATTAGTTTTTGAGAAAATTAAGTTTGAAAATTTCAATGTTTACAAATTCGATTTTCAAGGTGGAATTTACAAAGAACTGCAATATTTGCTGAAATATATTATTAAAAAATTAGTAAATTTTGCTAAATATTCCGGAACAGTTCTACCAACATCTCCACAAAAATTGAAACAAATCCCGAAACTACCTTTTGAGAAAATTCAGTTTGAAAATGTCAATGTTTACAAATTTGATTTTCAAGGTGGAATTTACAAAGAACTGCAATATTTGCTGAAATAAATATTAAAAAATTAGGAAATTTTGCTAAATATTCCGGAACAGTTCTACCAACATCTCCACAAAATTTGAAACAAATCACGAAATTACCTTTTGAGAAAATTTAGTTTGAAAATGTTAATGTTTACAAATTTGATTTTCAAGGTGGAATCTATAAAGAACTGCAATATTTGCTGAAATAAAAATTAAAAAGTTAGTAAACTTTGCTAAATATTCCGGAACAGTTCTACCAACATCTCCACAAAATTTGAAACAAATCCCCAATTTAGCTTTTGAGAAAATTAAGTTTGAAAATGCCAATGTTTACAAATTTGATTTTCAAGGTGGAATTTACAAAGAACTGCAATATTTGCTGATATAAATATTAAAAAATTGGGAAAATTTGCCTCATATTCCGGAACAATTCTACCAACATCTCTACAAAAATTTAAACAAATACCCAAATTAGTTTTTGAGAAAATTAAGTTTGAAAATTTCAATGTTTACAAATTCGATTTTCAAGGTGGAATTTACAAAGAACTGCAATATTTGCTGAAATATATTATTAAAAAATTAGTAAATTTTGCTAAATATTCCGGAACAGTTCTACCAACATCTCCACAAAAATTGAAACAAATCCCGAAACTACCTTTTGAGAAAATTCAGTTTGAAAATGTCAATGTTTACAAATTTGATTTTCAAGGTGGAATTTACAAAGAACTGCAATATTTGCTGAAATAAATATTAAAAAATTAGGAAATTTTGCTAAATATTCCGGAACAGTTCTACCAACATCTCCACAAAATTTGAAACAAATCCCGAAATTACCTTTTGAGAAAATTTAGTTTGAAAATGTTAATGTTTACAAATTTGATTTTCAAGGTGGAATCTATAAAGAACTGCAATATTTGCTGAAATAAAAATTAAAAAGTTAGTAAACTTTGCTAAATATTCCGGAACAGTTCTACCAACATCTCCACAAAATTTGAAACAAATCCCCAATTTAGCTTTTGAGAAAATTAAGTTTGAAAATGCCAATGTTTACAAATTTGATTTTCAAGGTGGAATTTACAAAGAACTGCAATATTTGCTGATATAAATATTAAAAAATTGGGAAAATTTGCCTCATATTCCGGAACAATTCTACCAACATCTCTACAAAAATTTAAACAAATACCCAAATTAGTTTTTGAGAAAATTAAGTTTGAAAATTTCAATGTTTACAAATTCGATTTTCAAGGTGGAATTTACAAAGAACTGCAATATTTGCTGAAATATATTATTAAAAAATTAGTAAATTTTGCTAAATATTCCGGAACAGTTCTACCAACATCTCCACAAAAATTGAAACAAATCCCGAAACTACCTTTTGAGAAAATTCAGTTTGAAAATGTCAATGTTTACAAATTTGATTTTCAAGGTGGAATTTACAAAGAACTGCAATATTTGCTAAAATAAATATTAAAAAATTAGTAAATTTTGCTAAATATTCCGGAACAGTTCTACCAACATCTCCACAAAATTTGAAACAAATCCCCAATTTAGCTTTTGAGAAAATTAAGTTTGAAAATGCCAATGTTTACAAATTTGATTTTCAAGGTGGAATTTACAAAGAACTGCAATATTTGCTGATATAAATATTAAAAAATTGGGAAAATTTGCCTCATATTCCGGAACAATTCTACCAACATCTCTACAAAAATTCAAACAAATACCCAAATTAGTTTTTGAGAAAATTAAGTTTGAAAATTTCAATGTTTACAAATTCGATTTTCAAGGTGGAATTTACAAAAAAAGCTGCAATATTTGCTGAAGTAAATATTAAAAAATTGGGAAATTTTACTAAATATTCCGGAACAGTTCCCAACATCGCCACAAAATTTGAAACAAATCCCCAAATTAATCTTGAAGAAAATTAAGTTTGAAAATGTCAATGTTTACAAATTTAATTTTCAAGGTGGAATTTACAAAGAACTGTAATATTTGCTGAAATAAATTAAAAAATTGGGAACATCTGCTAGATATTCCGGAACAGTTCTACCAACAGCTCTACAAAATTTAAAACAAATCCCCAAATTAGTTTTTGAGAAAATTAAGTTTGAAAATGTCAATGTTTACAAAATAGATTATCAAGGTGGAATTTACAAAAAATGCAATATTTGTTGAAATAATTATTAAAATATTGGAAAAATTTGCTAAATATTCCGGAACAGTTCTACCAACATCTCCACAAAATTTGAAACAAATCCCCAAATTACGTTTTGAGAAAATTATGTTAGAAAATATCAATGTTTTTAAATTTCTTTATATTGACATTTCACCATTTACTGCTACCCAATGCTTAAACACTAAATGCGTTTATATATTTATTTATAACGTTTTTATTAATTTGACGACCCAAAAAGATTCTCTAACAGTAGGTAGGCTATAACATTTCTGGACCAAAATCCCATTGCATCCCCTCCCATCAATTCACATTTCTTCCGGTCACGTGTATGGTTCTAGCGCATGCGCAAACCGCTAATACCTGTTCATGTAGTATTTTCTATGACAGTTTTAAACAGGTACTAATCAGGTATAATCAGCTAATAAACAGGTATTGGCGGTTTGCGCATGTGCTTGCACCAGACACATGACCGGAAGAAATGTGAATTCACACTCCTATGCAGAAGCGTCGGTCAATCGGGCGAATGCACGAGGCCCACGGGCTAGGGGGGGGGGCCAAAGAGGCTGTGCCCCCCCCATTTTGAGGACCCCCTATTCTGCTGAAATTGAAGCAAGGAAAAGTTCAATTTTGTTTTTCTTTTATATCTTTATATCTATACTTTCTTGTATATATTAAAAATTAAAGAATTTATTTTTTTATTTACTTTCTTTATTTACTGGGGCGCCCACCTCAATGTATATGCCCGGGGCCTCAAAATCCAAATGACGGCGCTGCCCCTATGTAAATGATTATGGGATTCTGGTCCAGAAATGTTATAGCCTATCTCCTTCTAACGACCCCTCTGGGAGGTCGCGACCCATGGGTTGTACACCACTGATCTAGACCATAGCTTAATCTGTATTAAGCCAGATGAAACTGTACAAACTATTCTAGAAGTTTTACTGATCTTGACTCTGTTCCGTTTCATACAAAAAACATATATTGGCACTTATTGGCATTTTGGCACAATTATTACACTAAAATGTTCAAAATAAGATTTTCTAATACAAAATGCTTTTATTAAAATTTTCTAATACAAAATGCCTTAATACTTGCATTCTACAGGATTCTAATTTGCAAAAAAATATAGTTTTGGCGTTTTGACCCTCATGAAACTAACAGTTATTGGTCAAAATTAGTTCGTAATTAACAAATCAAAACTCTTAATATGATATTTTTTTGCATGTGAATCGTTAATTAAAGTTCTTCCCTAATTTTAAGAGATTTTAAGTTCCTAATTTAAAGATTTTAAATTAATTAAAAAAAAAGCAATTTAAATATTTGATAATAAAATAGATAGTGACTAAAATAATAATAATAAAATAACTTAAATATTTGATAATAAAATAGATAGTGACTTACTTTGAAACAAAGCGAACAAAGTCCATCTGTAGCAGGATTCCCATAGAATCCACATCCAGACCTGCAGAGCGCCTGCATCGGGTTACTTTCTCTCTCCATCTTCACTCCTTATATTTAAAAGAAATAATAATAATCGGGGGCGGGACAAAAACAATACTCAAAAAGAAAGTTTATTGAGATCGGGCCGATTGCTGTCGGGGGGGCGCTTTCGCCAGTCCTCTCGCTTGTCGTCGCTGGCCGGAAATAAATGAAAGAGGGCTTCGCTGCTTCGTCCCGAAAATCCTCCACTTCCTTCTTGGCAACTCACCACGCGACGAGCCGGCCGGCTGGTGGACACCCTGTCACAAATGCACCTGCAAAAGCCAAAGAGAGCTGAATCAGGAAAAGCGTCTTCGCATCCAACGGACTAATCGAGCTTTTGGGCGGCGGCGCGGCGGGGAAATCGAGCCGCCGAGCTCGACATTCCCCAAAAATTTTAATTATTTTATCTTTCCTAACGCACTTGACATGTTTCGGTACGAGATATTTTGTTTGACAATCACTTGACAGAATAGAAAAAAAAAAAAACTAAATTAACCGTCTTATTTCAACTTCTGAATCACAACATTTAACGTTAAAAACAAATTTTCTTCGACTTACGACGGAGTTACGGCACAATTTTAATTAATTGAAACTTGAAATTACCAAATTCGTTTCGAGGATTCAAAACAGTTACTACAATCAGTTACAGTTACTATATATAGTCTTGCCTATCTAATCATGTACATAATTCTAATAGACGAATTGTAAGTAAATTATCTAGTTTCTTGCGGTTTTCAGTTATCGTTTATGCATCTTATTATTTCCGTTTGAACATATTTTTTATAGTGAATTAGCATAAACGCATAGTTTCCTTGAGACTAGGCGCACGTGCGGTCTAACAATAGGCGCCAAACATCCTTTCACCCCCGTTAATCCTTCCCCTCGAGCATTATTATGCTAATAAATAATTGCCCTCTTCCTTACAAAATATTTACACCTGTAATAAATATAGTTGTTATGACATGAGTAGATAGACAAGACTAGACAGACAAGCCTAGACAGACGAGACTAGACAGACGAGACTAGACAGACGAGACTAGACAGACGAGACTAGACAGACGAGACTAGAAAGACGAGACTAGACAGACGAGACTAGACAGACGAGACTAGACAGACGAGACTAGACAGACGAGACTAGACAGACGAGACTAGACAGACGAGACTAGACAGACGAGACTAGACAGACGAGACTAGACAGACGAGACTAGACAGACGAGACTAGACAGACGAGACTAGACAGAAGAGACTAGACAGACGAGACTAGACAGACGAGACTAGACAGACGAGACTAGACAGACGAGACTAGACAGACGAGACTAGACAGACGAGACTAGACAGACGAGACTAGACAGACGAGATTAGACAGACGAGACTAGACAGACGAGACTAGACAGACGAGACTAGACAGACGAGACTAGACAGACGAGACTAGACAGACGAGACTAGACAGACGAGACTAGACAGACGAGACTAGACAGACGAGACTAGACAGACGAGACTAGACAGACGAGACTAGACAGACGAGACTAGACAGACGAGACTAGACAGACGAGACTAGACAGACGAGACTAGACAGACGAGACTAGACAGACGAGACTAGACAGACGAGACTAGACAGACGAGACTAGACAGACGAGACTAGACAGACGAGACTAGACAGACGAGACTAGACAGACGAGACTAGACAGACGAGACTAGACAGACGAGACTAGACAGACGAGACTAGACAGACGAGACTTGACAGACGAGACTAGACAGACGAGACTAGACAGACGAGACTAGACAGACGAGACTAGACAGACGAGACTAGACAGACGAGACTAGACAGACGAGACTAGACAGACGAGACTAGACAGACGAGACTAGACAGACAAGACTAGACAGACAAGACTAGACAGACATGACTAGACAGACAAGACTAGACAGACAAGACTAGACAGACAAGACTAGACAGACAAGACTAGACAGACAAGACTAGGCAGACAAGACTAGACAGACAAGACTAGACAGACAAGACTAGACAGACAAGACTAGACAGACAAGACTAGACAGACAAGACTAGACAGACAAGACTAGACAGACAAGACTAGACAGACAAGACTAGACAGACAAGACTAGACAGACAAGACTAGACAGACAAGACTAGACAGACAAGACTTTTTTAAAAAAGTGGTTCAGGGTAAGCTCTCACCAAATCCCCTATTCCACCTTGGCTTTTAGTATGCGCCACCCCGGTATCGCATATATTGCATTCATTCAGGATGGGCAGCCCGGACGGTTAATGAAAACCGCCCTAGTTGTCGCCTCCCCGACCAGGATTCGAACCCGGGTCTCCCGCATTGAGAGAGATAGGACTAGACAGACAAGACTAGACATACAAGACTAGACTAGACAGACAAGACTAGACAGACAAGACTAGACAGACAAGACTAGACAGACAAGACTAGACAGACAAGACTAGACAGACAAGACTAGACAGACAAGACTAGACAGACAAGACTAGACAGACAAGACTAGACAGACAAGACTAGACAGACAAGACTAGACAGACAAGACTAGACAGACAAGACTAGACAGACAAGACTAGACAGACAAGACTAGACAGACAAGACTAGACAGACAAGACTAGACAGACAAGACTAGACAGACAAGACTAGACAGACAAGACTAGACAGACAAGACTAGACAGACAAGACTAGACAGACAAGACTAGACAGACAAGACTAGACAGACAAGACTAGACAGACAAGACTAGACAGACAAGACTAGACAGACAAGACTAGACAGACAAGACTAGACAGACAAGACTAGACAGACAAGACTAGACAGACAAGACTAGACAGACAAGACTAGACAGACAAGACTAGACAGACAAGACTAGACAGACAAGACTAGACAGACAAGACTAGACAGACAAGACTAGACAGACAAGAATAGACAGACAAGACTAGACATACAAGACTAGACAGACAGGACTAGACAGACAAGACTAGACAGACAAGACAAGACAGACAAGACAAGACAGACAAGACTAGACAGGCAAGACTAGACAGACAAGACTAGACAGACAAGACTAGACAGACAAGACTAGACAGACAAGACTAGACAGACAAGACTAGACAGACAAGACTAGACAGACAAGACTAGACATACAAGACTAGACAGACAAGACTAGACAGACAAGACTAGACAGACAAGACTAGACAGACAAGACTAGACAGACAAGACTAGACAGACAAGACTAGACAGACAAGACTAGACAGACAAGACTAGACAGACAAGACTAGACAGACAAGACTAGACAGACAAGACTAGACAGACAAGACTAGACAGACAAGACTAGACAGACAAGACTAGACAGACAAGACTAGACAGACAAGACTAGACAGACAAGACTAGACAGACAAGACTAGACAGACAAGACTAGACAGACAAGACTAGACAGACAAGACTAGACAGACAAGACTAGACAGACAAGACTAGACAGACAAGACTAGACAGACAAGACTAGACAGACAAGACTAGACAGACAAGACTAGACAGACAAGACTAGGCAGACAAGACTAAACAAACAAACAAGACTGAACAGACCGGACTGCATAGACAAGACAAGACGGACAAGAGTAGAGAGACAGGACTTTTTTATAAGTGGTTCGGGGGAAGCTCTCACTAAACCCCCTATTCCACCTTAGCTTTTAGTATGCGCCACCCTGGTATCGCATATTTTGCATTCATTCAGGGTGGGCAGCCCGGACGGTTTAATGAAAAATCGCCCTAGATGTTGTCTCCCCGACCAGGATTCGAACCCAGTCTCCCGCATTGAGAGAGATAGGACTAGACAGACAAGACTAGATCAACAAGATTATACAGATAAGACTAGACAGTCAAGACTAAACAGACAAGTTTAAGACAAACAAGATTACGTATACAAAAAAGGACAAGACAATATTTAAATAAAGTTCAGTTATCTTAGTTTAACTGCGCCGTTTTATCGTTCACGTTTTGGGTATTTAAATACCCAGTCGGAAAATATGGTAATTGGAACTTGATGTTTCATCAGGGGTTGATACATTTGTTACAGTTCGACTAAATTGAGACAGAAGACATGGACAGGACTGGACAGACAGAACAAGACAGTTAAGATTGGACAAACAAGACTGGACATACAAGACTGGACAGACAGGATTAGACAGACAAGACTAGATCAACAAGTTATTTCAATGCGGGAGATCCGGGTTCGAATCCTGGTCGGAGAGACAAGCGGTTTTCACTAACCTTCCGGGCCCACCCTAAATGAATGCAAACTATGCGATACCGAGCGCCACCCCGGTAATAAGCCAAGGTGGAATAGGGGGTTTAGTGAGAGATCAACAAGATTAGACAGATAAGACTGGTTAGTCAAGACCAAACAGACAAGACTAAGACAGACAAGATTACGTATACAAAACAGGTCAAGACTATATTTAAATAAAGTTCAGTTTGTTTAGCTGCGCCGTTTCATCCCAAATGTTTTGGGTATTTAAATACCCAGACGGCAAATACGGTAATTGGAACTTGATGTTTGATCAGGGTTTTTGACTAGATTTTTAAATCGACTGCAACACTTGTATATATTGGGAATTAAATGGGGAAGTTTCAAATAGACTAGACTAGCTTATACTCTTTGAAAGGATTAAATTTGTAGATAGATACAATTTATCAGTAGATTAAGTTTATTAATTTTACGTTGAACTAGGTAGTAAAAAATGGATTAAATGTGAAGAATTAGAACAAGGAAACTTATTATACTAAATTACTCTTTAACCCTTTGAGGCAAGGAAGTTTAGAAAATAAAAATAACCATGTTGAACAGATATTTGCATGTACGCAGCTAATGCGAGGTGGTTCAAACAATTATCCCACCATTATAACACTTGAATTAGTGAGATGGTTCAAAAACTATCCCACCATTATAACACTAGAATTAGTGAGGTGGTTCAAAAACTATCCCACCATTATAACACATGAATTAGTGAGGTGGTTCAAAAACTATCCCACCATTATAACACTTGCATTATTGCCGAAACGGCTTTAAAATATAAACAGGTGGCACACTTTCAATACCACCGTACCTCAAACAGTTAAACGTCGCTTGAACAAACAATTACCTTATCGTAATGCCCCCCTAGTTTTATTTTCGTTACATTGTTAATAATTCGTGCCCGCATGGACGGACGAACAGTCTGTTGGCATTTTCCTTTTGTTTTGTTTTTTAAATTTTATTTTCTGATGGTGCGCGCGTCATGCGATGTTGGGTCAACGTCCGCTTCGGACACCTTGACGGTCCGACGGACCGAAATTTATGTGACTTAGGGGAAGAACAAACCTATGTTTTTCCCGAATGAAAAACAGTACCATGAGAAACGCAGAAAACATTTTCTAACAACAAAAAAATATAATCATGGAACGAAAATGATTTATGCGTTGAAACGTCTTAACCGAGGGGTCATCCACTCGCCGAAATGTTGCATATGTATTCGCAATTATCCTGATTTTTTGGTAATTCGAGATACTCGAAGAAATTATTAGCATAATGCGTAATAATGTCACATAATTATCCTAATTCTTTGGTAATGCGAAGTACTAAGATAATTTTTGAAATTCTTAGATACTGCAAGGTAATGTCACGTAACGAAGGGGAATTTGAACTAATTTCTTCTAATGCCCTGAACGTTAAGCTACGTATACACGGTTTAGAAAACTAGCGTATAGTCCTGCTATAGTTTGACTATAACTGTGTTATCGTTTCGTATAATCCAAAACTATTCGTATAGTTGAACTGTACGAAGCGGTCACACAGCTATAGTCAAACTATAGCAGGACAATACGCTTGTTTTCTATACCGTGTGTTGTTACTACCTATAAAGGTAAAAGTGCTAGTAATAAGACATAACGTTCGTGGCATCGTCATTAAATAACTAGTGTGTTGAATTTTTATACATTTATTGAAATCTTTTTCGAGTAATCCTTTTTCGTCGCAATCGGATCGTAAGACTTTTCAGGAACAACATCGTTATCACAGAAATTTATTGGGCTGGACATATTATGGAAGATTTGCGTACTGGCACGATAAGCAATTAATTATGCACGTAAACTAGTTTATCAAAACTCGTCCCACTCCGTTCCATACAAAATTATCGTCCATCACATCCCATCCCACGCGACGTTCATGCCATCATTCCATCCCATGGGACGATTGGATGGGATAAGTTGATGTGATTCCATGCTCATCTCTAGTGTAAAGCTATTTTTTTCAGTTGATCCTGATATCGATTTTTTGCTTTTGATTTTTCCGTTAAGTTTCTTGTGACGGAGTGCTTCAACGTTTCAAAAAAATCCTGTGATATTTTCTTTGCTAAATGATTTAAATATTTGTGTGTCACCTACGATATTTAGATTAGCTGAAATTCTGCAAGTTCTAGAGGTTTTTTTTAATTGCGCTTTGTACTGTTTCAAAAGTTTGAAAAAGTTAGTTATTTTATATTGCGTGACGTCAAAATTATTTATTACTTTACATCGTTTCCTGTTTCTGAAGAAATATATTTTTTGCGGTAGGATTGCCATTGTCTTCAAGAGTTTCCTCGGGAGCTTCTCTCAGAACTTCGCCAGTAAGAGTTTAGTAAAAGCTCACTGTCCTACTGCGGGGCGGCGCATGATAAGCTCATGCGGGTGTAGTGAGAAAGTAATATGGACGTAATGCGATTATAATGTAAACGTAATTCAGGGAATGCAAGAGTAATTTAAGGAATCCAAGAGTACTTTGTGTAAGGTAGTGTAATACTTACGTACTGCTAAGGAATGCAAAGTAATGTACAGAAATGCATCTAAATATTAACATGTATTGCAAGAGTGGATGACCCCTCGGCCTTAACTTTCAGGTATTGGTGTCAAAAGCTTGTAACATAAGTAGTAGCTTCGTGTGTACGAATTCGTTCATTCTCAAAACAAGAAATGACACAAACAACTACTGCAAACGACTAGGAGATACTAAAATATTCTAACAAGGTATGTTAGGGTGGTTCTACCTCAAAAACGCAAAGTTATCCAAAGAACAAACCTGTGGTCTTTTCCAGAATAAAAAAAAACAACCCTGAAAAGCGTACAAAACATGTTCTTACAACAAAGATAATATTAGAACGAAAAAGGAAAATAATTTGTTCATTGAAACGTCTTAACTTTCAGGTATTGGTGTTAAAAGCTTGTAATATAAGTAATAGCTTCGTGTGTAAAAGACCGAATTCGTTCATTCTCAAAACAAGAAATGACACAAACAGCGGTCAGTTCAACTATACGAATGGTTTTGGATTATATAAAGCGGTCACACAGCTATAGTCAAACTATAACAGGACTATATGCTAGTTTTCTATACTGTGTGTACGTAGCTTTATAGTTTTGGACTATACGAAGCGGTTACACGGCTATAGTCAAACTATATCAGGACTATACGCTAGTTTTCTATACTGTGTGTACGTAGCTTAACTATTAGTTAAGATTGTAGAGTTAATCTATTTCAAATTATATTATTATTACTTATTTATATTACATAATTATTATATATCCTGATATATTTCTAGTTGTAATTATTTTGTTTAATGAGTAAAGTTTCGTAATAGAATCCAGCGTTGTAAGTCTCGATTACGGATCCACAGTCGGCGTACTCTCGTTCGTACAAGTGCAAGTCTTCGTTGTCCAACAGGTGGTTAACCAATGGGAAAATGAGCGCAAAACCCTTCAAAGGCGCATTTTTCGCCCCTTTCACGTCCGCCGAGGAAATCGGTAACGTTAGACACACAACATGTGTCCATCCGCCGCGCAACTGAATGCAACATGATTTTTTGTCGTCTGTGTGAAATTATCGTTCGTTGAATGTGAGTTTTTGTGTTGTTTATTCAAGGGCGCCGGTTCTCGTGTTGCTGCATTTTATGTGGAATCGATGGGATCGCCGCCAAACGAAAGGTCACGGTCGGACTGCGGTAATAAAAAAAATACGGATAATTGTCGTGTGAAGGACGAACATTGCGGAAGGCAAAAGTTTTAGCAAAAATTAAACGCTTTTTCGTCTTTCTATTAAAACCTGGTGGTTTTATTAACCCTTCGTTACACGAGCCTCGCATAGTATGGTGAGTACACGCTAGTGGGTATTTTTAGTTCCTCGCACTTGGTTTTTCTAACGTTAGAGTAATCAAGAGTTCGAACCACGACAACTGCACATATTAGTAGAGAGCTAAGTTCAGAAATAAGAACCCGAAATCGTGACAATAAAGAACTGTTGGCCGAGTTATTTGAATATTTAAAAAATGAGGAGAAATGACCACCGCTTAGCGCGTAACTATGAGTTAATTGGATAACTTTGCGTTGTTGAGGTAGAACAACCCTAACTTACCTTGTTAGAACATTTAAGTATCTGCTAGTCGTTTGCAGACGGTATAGAAAACTAGCGTATAGTCCTGATATACTTTGACTATAGCTGTGTGACCGCTTCGTATAGTTCAACTATACGAATAATTTTGGACTATACGAAGCGATCACACAGCTATAGTCATAGTATAGCACGACGACTATAGGCTAGTTTTCTATAAAGTGTGTGCATAGCTTAAGTCTTAAGTTAATTTAAAATTTAATTAGAACTGGTTAAAATTGCGTCTGATTTGTTAAATTTTAAACTAATATTTCTTAAAGTTTGACAAGCTGTCACAGACGAATATTGCAAATAAAGTTCCACAAACAAATCTATTACAACAATTATTAATATTTCCTGTTGTTTTTATTAGAAATGTTTAAGGTTAGAAATCGCCGTTTGTTTATTATCTAAATGGGTTGTAATGTGCGCGTGTGGTCGATGACGTCGACGTCGCGAGTTTTGGACGAAATCAGTGAAAAAAATCGCGCACGTGGAACGCGCGCGCGTTCGTCGAGCGCGAAAGAAAAATATTCCGGTCGGCGCAAGGCTAAGTCTCGTGCGTTAATTTGCATATTCGATGTAATCGTTTTATTTACGTACATGTAAATTAAAAATAAAAATAATATGTGGAGCTGGAGAAACGTTTTTATTTTGTGTGGGGAAATCCCGACTCGACAACAACGTCGAATTAATTTTAGATTTTAATTCATAAATACAGTGGTAGCCCGACTTTAATTTATTTATAATTTACCGTAATTTCGACTTTAATTCGAAATCCGTGACGATGCTCGTAACTCGAATTTTCTCTGAAATTAGGCTTGTCTTCCGATCGGTTCCGCTCCTCTCAAGTCCGTCATTTTTTTAAAATATTGCATCCGCTCAGCTACGTCACTTTTCCACACACTCAATCCCCTCCCACCTTTGCACCGTGAGAGTTAAATATGTGCTGCTATCCTGGTTGCATAAATGCCCTAGCGCATATATGAAAACGTTAGTGTTGCGCCTGTGTGAACCATCCGCCAGCATCCGACCTCCGGCCTAGTATTCTTCACAAACAGAGGATAGGGAGCGGAGAGGAGCAGAACGGAACCAAGCTGAGCTGAGCGGACGCAGTGTGAGCGTTTCTATTTAAATACACGGGTTTTATATTTTTTTTGAATCGAGCGGACCCAGTGTGCGACAAGGCCTTATACGCAATTCCAATATAGTATATTTTGCAACTAGGGCGGTAGGTTGTCAATTGGACACGAGAGCGAAATTGGGCTCGCACTCGCACATTCGCTCGAGAGGGCATATTCGACATACGAGTAATTCAAGTTACGAGCAGTGACGGTGCTTGTGACGGATTACGAATTAAAGTCGAAATTACGGTAGATTAGTCATCAAACTAGTTTTAAGGTCGGCTATTTGTTATAATAAACACAATAGCCTTAGCAACTTATAGTGAATCTGTTTCCAACTTAAAAAAGAGAATGTTACTAACTATATGTCGGCACGAGTGGTGTAGTGGTAACACTCGTGGTTTCATGTTAGAGCGCTAACTAACAAGTCTGGAGGTCCCGATTTCTATCCCTAGTGTCGGCCGTATTTGTACCAGAAAACAAATGTGTAATTAATTAGCGAAATTTATAATAACATCTAGGTTTCTGAGCCTATAAGTGAAAAATGTGGGCATAATACAATAGGCCACTAGGCCGCAGTGTTTGAAGGGTTAATACCCGGTATCCACATTGGACCAAACTTTAAAAAGAAAAAACCGGCCAAGTGCGAGTTGTGACTCGCGCACCGAGGGTTCCGTACAAACTTGTAAGTAAGGTATCTTTAGGAGGACCTAACTGTATGCAACCCATATGCTTCTGGTGCCTTCTAATAATTTCGTTTCGTTTCTAAAAGTTTCTAATAGTAAATTCGCATTTTTCTTGTAATTAAACTACATATTTACGGTTTTCAGATTTTTCCCTTTACATGTGCTGTAAGACACCGCTTCTTGCCAAATTTCATGATTCTAGGTCAACGGGAAGTACCCCTTAGGTTTTGATTCCCTTGTGAAATCGCAAAATATGCGACATAAACGGTCATATAATATTTTGATCGCATTGACTTACAAGTTTGATTTTTTCACAGCTGAAAGAGACCGCAGACCCGAGTATGTGATACAAATTTCAACTTGTTACCTCTACGCGTTCCTGAGAAAAATGGTCTTGACAGACAGACAGACAGACAGACGGACAACAAAGTGATCCTATAAGGGTTCCGTTTTCGATACGGAACCCTAAAAAGAGACTGTGTTACTAACTATATGTCGGCACGAGTGGTGTAGTGGTGACACTGGTGGTCTCATGATAGAGCGTTAACTAACAAATCTGGAGGTCCCGATTTCTATCCCCAGTGTCCGCATTTGTACCAGAAGCAAATGTGTAATTGATTAGCGCAATTTATAATAACATCTAGGTTCCTGGGCCTATAAATGTAAAATGTGGGCAAAATACAATGGGCCACTACGCCGCAGTGTTTGAAGGGTTAATACCCGGTATCAACATTGGACCAAACTTTAAAAAGAAAAAGAAGAAGAACTATAGGTATCACGCTAAAATGACCATGTCATTTACAGAAAATAACAAAGTAACCTTCAATAATGTTATAGATATAAAATAACAATGTTACTAAGAGAAGATAACAACATTACTAAGTGAATATGTTACCAACCTACAGAAAACCTTACATTAAATTAATTTAACTCATTAGCCAATTGAATATTGGAGTGAAACCAAACTAATTATAAATACAATCATACCAACTTATTAAATCGGAATATAGCTTGAATATATAAATATATTCAACCTTTCCGTAGCTCTATAATATCATTAAGTATTTTTAAGCCCACAAAACAAATCTCATGTTGAAACACAACAGATATTTGTATGCTATGCACTAGCCCCCAGTCCACTTTTGTGGCACTAAACAAGAACTAGATGAATAACATTGTTGTTAAGATCACATCTTTCTATTTAATAACGTTGGGTGAAATTCCTATGGCATCTTCAATAATAAAAGTAGAAAAATTAATAAATCACTACGTTTCAATTCACTCTTGACTTATAACATAAATGAATATAATTATAAGTACAAACTGACCTCTTGCACTTTCATGCCACGAGAGATCATGTGAGGTTTCTATTTAACCCAAGTGAATAGGCATCTGCAAACGCGTTTCGAGATTTATCTCAGATCAGTGCAGCTTTGCTCTTTTGAATTATAAAATGGAATACACTTGGATTAGTTTGAAAACCATGTGCCGGGCTGTCGAGGATCGGTTATGATATAACATGTGTGTATGTAGAAAGACCTGAACTTAGTTAAAGTTAATGATTTAAATGATAATTGAATATTGGGGTGAAACCCAACTTTTATTATTGAAGATTCACATAGGAATTTCACTCAATGATATTAAATAGAAAGATGTGATCTTAATAACAATGTTATTTATCTAGTTCTTGTTTAGTGCCACGAAAATGGGCAGGGGGCTAGTGAATAGCATACAAATATCTGTTGTGTTTCAACATGAGATTTGTTTTGTAGTATTAAAAAAGTCCTAATAATATTATAGAGTTACGGAAAGTTGAATAAATTTATATATTCAAGCTACATTCCACTTTAATAAGTTATATATTTCTTATAAAAAAAGGTCATTAGAACGTCGATTTGTATTGCTGTTTAACCATGAATTTACTACTTTGAAAAGTCACTAAAAGATCGGCTATCGGCATTTATATAATATTCGGTTAACATTCATCATACAATCGTTTTTTCAATTTTTTCAATTTTTGAATTAGGGTGGGTAATGGGTTGCAACCCAAATTTACAACTGTAGCAAATGTATTTTACCAATCAATAGAATTTTTCATGGTTAATTTTTTTTGTGAGCATGTGTCAATTTCCGCCAAGTTATACGCAAAAAAGTGCCTGAACTTCTTGACGTATAAGCAGTGAATATGCCCGAAACTTTCATATTTCCGTCTTTCAAACTTGGCGGATGCGCATGCGCTTAACTAAGCTTAGAAAGGTCTATTGTACCAAGTGAATGTTACCAACCTAAAGTTACATTTATAGTTATATAACCAACCTAAAGAAACAGTTTTAGCAAGAGAATGTCGCCAACTTAAACTAAGAATCTTACCAACTGAAAGTCTTAATTTCTTACCAAATTAAAATAAGTGTATTTAGGATAAAGAATTCTTTGTAAAAATATTTAATAATTTAGTTTAAACTTGAAAGTGAAATAAAAACAAACAGGCGACGTGAAATAAAAGTTGTATAATAATAAGCGACCGAGACGGAAAGTGCGCTCCGAATATTTTTGTTGTTGGAAACTGGGACACACGGATTGCGTCCTAGTTTTAGCACATGGAGCGAGCAAGCGAGCGCGAGAGGGGGTGGCAGGGGGGCCGAGACGGATGTACGTTGCATAACGGACATTGTGATTCGAGTGTGGGCAGAGGTTGGTACTACTGGTTTGGTACCACTCGCGGCGGTTCCATTCTCACGCGCCTTCTCGCCGCTGCTGTACAGTTACTTTTCGCCGGGAGATTTTTATTCGGTTTATCTACCTGTTGCAGCGGTAAAAGGGACACAGTTTATTCTTGATATTATGCGGTAGTACAGGAATTTTTGTTTTCTTTCTGAAACTGAGGTCGAATTAAATTTAGAAGAATTGGAAGCGTGTTTTTGGCAGTTGGGTTTTTGGACGGTTTGCCAAAATTATTTCAAAAAGGTCACTTCAAGATTGCGAATGGCGATTGTGGTTCTCTTGAAATGTTTTCCGATTTTTGTCAAATTTCTTAAAAATATTCTCAAACGTCCAGTTAATAATTCCACGAAATTTTCAAGAAAATATGTTTTTGAAAAGATTACCAGAAAAAAGATTACAATACTTCCTTGGAATTTATAAAAATACTCTCAAATATTCAATTAATTACATCTATATAATCCACTAAAACAATCCGAAATTAAAACAAAAACCGAAGAATATCTTAGTCTTGTCTGTTTAGTATTGTATTTATAGTTTAGTCTTTATAGTCTTGTATGTCTAGTGTTGTATGCCTAGTCTTGTCAGTCTTCGAATCCTGGTTAGGGAGGCGACAACTACAGCGCTTTTCACTAACCATCCGGGTTGCCCACCCTGAATGAATGCAAAATATGCGATACTGGGGTGGCGCATATTAAAAGCCAAAGTGGAATAGGGGGTTTAGTGAAAGCCTTGTTTGTCTAGTTTTGTCCGTCTAGTATTGTCTGTCTATTCTTGTCTGCCTAGTCTTGTCTGTCTAGCCTTGTCTGTCTAGCCTTGTCTGTCTAGCCTTGTCTGTCTAGTCTTGTCTGTCTAGTCTTGTCTGTCTAGTCTTGTCTGCCTAGTCTTGTCTGTCTAGTCTTGTCTGTCTAGTCTTGTCTGTCTAGTCTTGTCTGTCTAGTCTTGTCTGTCTAGTCTTGTCTGTCTAGTCTTGTCTGTCTAGTCTTGTCTGTCTAGTCTTGTCTGTCTAGTCTTGTCTGTCTAGTCTTGTCTGTCTAGTCTTGTCTGTCTAGTCTTGTCTGTCTAGTCTTGTCTGTCTAGTCTGTCGAGTCTTGTCTGTCTAGTCTGTCTAGTCTTGTCTGTCTAGTCTTGTCTGTCTAGTCTTGTCTGTCTAGTCTTGTCTGTCTAGTCTTGTCTGTCTAGACTTGTCTGTCTAGTCTTGTCTGTCTAGTCTTGTCTGTCTAGTCTTGTCTGTCTAGTCTTGTCTGTCTAGTCTTGTCTGTCTAGTCTTGTCTGTCTAGTCTTGTCTGTCTAGTCTTGTCTGTCTTGTCTGTCTAGTCTTGTCTGTCTAGTCTTGTCTGTCTAGTCTTGTCTGTCTAGTCTTGTCTGTCTAGTCTGTCTAGTCTTGTCTGTCTAGTCTGTCTAGTTTTGTCCGTCTAGTCTTTTCTGTCCAGTCTTATCTGTCCAGTCTTGTCTCTCCAGTCTTGTCTGTCAAGTCTTGTCTGTTCAGTCTTGTCTGTCCAGTCTTGTCTGTCCAGTCTTGTCTGTCCAGTCCAGTCTTGTCTGTAGAGTCTGTCAGACAGACAATACTAGACGGACAAGACTAGACAGACAATACTAGACAGACAAGACTAGACAAACAAGGCTTTCACTAAACCCCCTATTCCACTTTGGCTTTTAATATGCGCCACCCCACAACACGAGTTACGTTGCAACAAATTTAGACAATCTCTACATTTAAATCTTTGGTCCAGTCTTGTCTGTCCAGTCTTGTCTGTCCAGTCTTGTCTGTCCAGTCTTGTCAGTCTATTCTGGTCAGTCTAACCTTGCCTGTCTAGTCTTGTCTGTCTAGTATTGTCTGTCTAGTATTGTCTGTCTAGTCTTGTCTGTCTAGTCTTGTCTGTCTAGTCTTGACTCTCTAGTTTTGTCTGTGTAGTTTGTCTAGTCTTGTCTGTCTAGTATTGCCTGCCTAGTCTTGCCTGTCTAGTCTTGTCTCTCTAGTCTTGTCTCTCTAGTCTTGTCTGTCTAGTCTTGTCTGTCTAGACTTGTCTCTCTAGTCTTGTGTCTCTAGTCTTGTCTGTCTAGTCTTGTCTATCTACTACACTTAGTTTTCTCCAGAAACAGGGTTTTCAGTGTTGAGATTGTCTAGATTTGCTGGTCTATAACTCGAGTTGGGGACTAGGTAGAACTTTTTAGCTTTCTGTACTAACTAGATAATTTAGTTGACTAAATCTACACTAAATTTCGTTTGTTAATACTCGAATTATAGACTAGAAAAATTGGTTCAAGACAAAGATAATTTAGTTTTAGCCGGAGAGGACTAAGCTTCATATTTAGTCTTTATCTCGGGTATTAGACTGGATTATGGAGTGCGATTTAGGCAGCTATATTAGCTGGTTGTTAGTGAAGGCTGGAGCGTCGTATCTAGTTCAAGTTATAGACTAAATAGTTAAGACTGATTGTATTAAAACGAAGCCGTTTCAGGATGCAGTTGTATCAAGAAAAAGGTGAAATTGATTAAGTTTGCTAGTCTATAACTCGTGTTAGGAACTGGGGTTCTAGTTTTTACTAGTGCTAGCTCTAATTGACTATATCCACAACAAATTCTATTCCCTAATCCAGTCTAATACCCGAGTTACAGACTAAATCTTAAACTTAGTCTCTTTCTCCTAAAACAAAGGTTTTAATGTGGAAATTGACTTAGTTTGCTGATCTATAACTCGGGTTAGGGACTAGGTAGAATGTTCTAGTTTCCGCTAATAAGTTGCTAATCTAGTTAGCTATATTTACTCAAAATTTTACTCCAATATCTAGTCTAACACCTGAGGTACAGCCCAGTTTCCTCCAAAAAAAAAACCAAAGATTTAAATGTAGAGATTGTCTAAATTTGTTGCAACGTAACTCGAGTTGTGGACTGGGTAGAGCCTTTTGGCTTTCATTACCAGCTGGCAAGTTTAGTTGACTGATTCTATGCTAAATTTCGTTTGGTAGTACACGAGTTATAGACTGGGAAAATATAACAAATAAACTGAATTTTGTTTTAGATGGAGAGGACTAAGCTTCGGATTTAGTCTGTATCTCGGATATTAGACTGGATTAAGGAATGAAACTCGGTGAGGATTTGGTAAACTATATTAGCTGGTTGGTAGTGAGTACTGGAGCGTCCTATCTAGTTTATAACTCAAGTTACAGACTAAATAGTTTCAGACTGATTGTATTAAAAACAAGCTGTTCCAAGATGAAGTATTGTTTGTCTCAATGCCGGAGACCCGGGTTCGAATTCTGGTCGGGGAGGCGACAACTAGGGCGGTTTTCAATAACCGTCTGGGCTGCCCACACTGAATGAATGCAAAATATGCGATACCGGGGTGGCGCATATTTAAAGAGAGCTTCCATTGAACCACTTTTAGTCTTGTTCTGCCTAGTCTTGTCTGTCTAGTCTTGTCTGTCCAGTCTTGTCTGTCCAGTCTTGTCTGTCTAGTCTTGCCTGTCTAGTCTTGCCTGTCTAGTCTTGTCTGTCTAGTCTGTCTGTCTAGTCTTGTCTGTCTGTCTAGTCTTGTCTGTCTGTCTAGTCTTGTCTGTCTGTCTAGTCTTGTCTGTCTGTCTAGTCTTGTCTGTCTAGTCTTGTCTGTCTAGTCTTGTATGTCTAGTCTTGTCTGTCTAGTCTTGTCTGTCTAGTCTTGTCTGTCTAGTCTTGTCTGTCTAGTCTTGTCTGTCTAGTCTTGTCTGTCTAGTCTTGTCTGTCTAGTCTTGTCTGTCTAGTCTTGTCTGTCTAGTCTTGTCTGTCTAGTATTGTCTGTCTAGTCTTGTCTGTCTAGTCTTGTCTGTCTAGTCTTGTCTGTCTAGTCTTGTCTGTCTAGTCTTGTCTATCTAGTCTTGTCTGTCTAGTCTTGTCTGTCTAGTCTTGTCTGTCTAGTCTTGTATGTCTAGTCTTGTCTGTCTAGTCTAGTCTGTCTAGTCTTGTCTGTCTAGTCTTGTCTGTCTAGTCTTGCCTGTCTAGTCTTGTCTGTCTAGTCTTGTCTGTCTAGTCTTGTCTGTCTAGTCTTGTCTGTCTAGTCTTGTCTGTCTAGTCTTGTCTGTCTAGTCTTGTCTGTCTAGTCTTGTCTGTCTAATCTTGTCTGTCTAGTCTTGTCTGTCTAGTCTTGTCTGTCTAGTCTTGTCTGTCTAGTCTTGTCTGTCTAGTCTTGTCTGTCTAGTCTTGTCTGTCTAGTCTTGTCTGTCTAGTCTTGTCTGTCTAGTCTTGTCTGTCTAGTCTTGTCTGTCTAGTCTTGTCTGTCTAG
The DNA here is from genome assembly GCA_944588485.1 of Phosphuga atrata. Taxonomy (NCBI): domain Eukaryota; kingdom Metazoa; phylum Arthropoda; class Insecta; order Coleoptera; family Silphidae; genus Phosphuga; species Phosphuga atrata. Next base: position 68,605,454 of record OX155895.1, read on the forward strand.
TCTTGTCTGTCTAGTCTTGTCTGTCTAGTCTTGTCTGTCTAGTCTTGTCTGTCTAGTCTTGTCTGTCTAGTCTTGTCTGTCTAGTCTTGTCTGTCTAGTCTTGTCTGTCTAGTCTTGTCTGTCTAGTCTTGTCTGTCTAGTCTTGTCTGTCTAGTCTTGCCTGTCTAGTCTTGTCTGTCTAGTCTTGTCTGTCTAGTCTTGTCTGTCTAGTCTTGTCTGTCTAGTCTTGTCTGTCTAGTCTTGTCTGTCTAGTCTTGTCTGTCTAGTCTTGTCTGTCTAGTCTTGTCTGTCTAGTCTTGTCTGTCTAGTCTTGTCTGTCTAGTCTTGTCTGTCTAGTCTTGTCTGTCTAGTCTTGTCTGTCTAGTCTTGTCTGTCTAGTCTTGTCTGTCTAGTCTTGTCTGTCTAGTCTTGTCTGTCTAGTCTTGTCTGTCTAGTCTTGTCTGTCTAGTCTTGTCTGTCTAGTCTTGTCTGTCTAGTCTTGTCTGTCTAGTCTTGTCTGTCTAGTCTTGTCTGTCTAGTCTTGTCTGTCTAGTCTTGTCTGTCTAGTCTTGTCTGTCTAGTCTTGTCTGTCTAGTCTTGTCTGTCTAGTCTTGTCTGTCTAGTCTTGTCTGTCTAGTCTTGTCTGTCTAGTCTTGTCTGTCTAGTCTTGTCTGTCTAGTCTTGTCTGTCTAGTCTTGTCTGTCTGTCTAGTATTGTCTGTCTAGTATTGTCTGTCTATCATCCTCGGTACTGTAGTGTAGACAACATACCCGCCTGCCAAGCAGGAGACCCGGGTTCGAATTAAGGTCGAGGCATAGGCATTTCCAAATAGAGCGGCACTAATCGTCGGGGCTGGCCACCCTGAAGGAATGGGCCATGTCTTGTTTTCGTGAGCCCTCGTGATATTATGAATCAATTGTGTCAGCACAATGCTTGAGTCAGGTAGTAACTTACTCCCCACGCTTTCTTCTTAGCCGTGGCTCTACTTCTGGGACCAGCACTTGTACTAATTTCGCATTTCGACTTTCTTGCATGACTTTGCCTATTTGCTCTCTTATGGCTCGCGTGCACCTAATCCGTTATCGATCAGAGTTTGCTCGGGCGACGACGGCCGAACTCGGACGATTGAATCGAACACTAAAAAAGAGAGCTCGTACACAAACACTACCGTCATCGTCGTCGCCCGAGCATTTAGATCGCGAGCCATTAGTCCTTCATTATTCGTACAGCACTTCTTCTTGACTTATACTGGTTGCTACTTTCTTCAACAAGGCATGGTATTGGCATTATACCTCCAATCAGAAGGGCAGCCTCACCTGAGACCGTCCTATACGCAGAAACATGCGATACTGGGATGGTGCATACAAAAAAAGCCAAGTGGAAAAGATGGTTTAGTGAGAGATTCCCCCAAAATCACTATAGTCTTGTCTGTCTAGTCTTGTAGTAAATTAAAAATTAACATTTCAATATCTAATTATCTAATTCCGAGGTCCGATGATATTAGAGAAGAAACAATAAATTGATCTAATTAGATTTCAAATTCTTTCAAATTTTAACAAACTTTCAGAAATGTAATTGAAAAAACTAACAATTTGTGGAAAGCTAATCTGTAACTTTCCTCAAAAATTATTTTTCAAGAAACAAATCACAATTTTTTTTCCAAACTTTGCAAAACCACCACAATATTTTTGGAAAATCCCACACAAAATTCCACGCATAAATTGTAAAATCCAACAATTTTTCGCTGGAAATTCCGCAATTTCGCAACAGTCAAGCGCGTGTGGTCTTCCGGTCTAAAACGAAAGCAAGAGAATGGAACGCATTGATCCCAATAGTTTTTTTAAAACTTACTCATCCACAAAAACCCATCAATAAATTCCAAATTACCAAAACTTTTCATTTTATCATCTTTCCTTTTTCGATCGAATCCGACTGCGTGTGTTTGTAGCGAGCCTCTGACCCAGTTTCGAGGGTTCCACGATTTCCAAACAGCTGCCAGACGAATTACGACGGAGAAAGAAAGAGACCCCAGTGCGAGACGGCCGAACAGGAAGACCGAAAAAAAAACACGAGAAGAAACTGCGGTGGAGAAATTGCTCTCTCGAACAGACAGACAGATAAATTCCGACGCGCTATTACCGAAGAACAGATGTAGATATCGATCTAGATTTTATATAGACCAAGGCTGAATTCCAAACACTTGTTACAGTTCAATAAGACAATCTAGAATGTTTGTTAAGGCATAACTTGCATTTACTCGTTTATTAAAACGAAATATTTTAGATGTTGGTTATTATCATCCCTATTATTCATCGTTTGTTTAATTGGGAATGGGAAAAGAATTTTTTTTCCCAATAAAACAAACGATGAAATATTCAAGCAATTTTGATATTCGGTAGCGCCTCGATTAACAAAGCGCGGATTAATTGAGGATGGCCAAAGCGGCTTAGTTTAGTAAATTTAGCTCAATTTTTCGAACAAATCAATGAATTTTTTGGACATCAATATTGGACATTACAAAAATTGGACATTACATCAAGTTGATGAAGCAATGTCCAATTTTATGTTAGAGAAGAGCTCAAAAAGAGTTCCGATTTCAGGACCTATGTGTGCTAATGAAGCCCAAAACTTTCGCGAACAGTTTAACCTTTATCGTGCTGATTTTCTGATCGATAGTAAACATATTTTACGTATTAAATAACGTATTTTAAATGTAACATATATGTAACATTCGTCCGATAAAGGTTAAACGCAACTTGGTATCTTCTGGTTGTTTTAAAAACCGCATGGAATATGTAATTAACCAACCAAGGGGAAAAACTGAGTGGTAATAATGTAGCAATGATAGAATTTTCCTACGATTATAAAATAACACGATTTAAGACTTTTGATTTGAAGATTTTTGTTCGATTTCGTAATATATTGTTAAGTTTTGTCGATTCGGAAGTGAATGTTGTTTCTGTTCGGCGGCGTGGAAACATTGCGCGAGCGATTTTCTGCGCCGTCGCGCGTTTCTAATCTATGTTGGAGGTGCGCGTTGGAGGCGCGCCCTCGCCACAACTAAAACATCGATTTCTAGGTGGACGGTTTAGACGGTGGACTTAATTGGACTTACGCTCTGTAATCTAATTTCCCAGAAGCAAGGGATGGGCGTGAAGAATGGAATTTTAATTCGATGAAGTATTATTACTGCAAGATAACACTCAAGGCATAATCTAATTTCTAAGAACTGTAATTTCTCTAAATAAAATTTAAAACCAATAAATAATTTATAATTTTATCATTTAAATCAATCAATATCTCACAAATCAAATCATTTAAATCAATAACCTGCTAAGTTCATGTCTCTATCAGGAAATGTCAAATTAAAAATATCTAACACTAATCACTCATATGGATTTCAAGTAAGTGGTTTACAAATTGTTGTTAATAAAAGCAAAGCTGTACTGATTAGAGATAAATCTCGAAACGCGTCTACAGATGGCTATCCACATAAGGCAGTGTTTCTCAAACTTTTTTTGCCGCGGCACACTTATCGAGCTGAAAAAATCTCGCGGCACCGTTGGGGTCGTCCATTAATCACGTGATGTTTTTTAGCAACTTTTTAAAGTTTGTCATGTTCTTTTTGCAAAGCGAACCGTTTTTGCAGAATAAATTTATTTGCAAACTTCTTACCGCGTTCTCCGTTTTTGCAAACAATTTTGTATTTTATATTTTTTACTTTTTTTACCAAATCGAACAATTTTACAAAATTTTGCAAAGAATACTTATTTATAGACACGGACAAACTACATACGGAAATCCCGGTCGAAATTTTCTATTTTGAGGCGTTGGCGAGATATTTGCAAAAAAACCTTTGAAGCAAAAATAATTCGCCACGATGCCCTATTGTGGGCGATGCTTTCAAATTCGGTCAGCGGGTACTTCTGATGGATACCCATATTCAGTAAAAGTTTCATTCAAATCTATGAAGGGTTAATACATCTATTTTTGAATATTTTGATATTTTCGAGTTCAGTTTTGGTTGTAGTTCGCGATTGTTAAAAAAATATTTTAGTAAGTTTCACACTACGTAGAACAATACAATTTTACACATTTGTACAGAAAGGATCATTCTATCAAATCCCCTTGTGTATTTTGCAAAATATTTGATCTGGCGGCAATCACCGCCCCTCAAATTCGAAGCGGCCCAAATGGTAAGATATTTAAATAACTATATTTTGAAAAATGCGGCAGATACAATAAAAAATCTTTCAGTTTTATATAGCGCATACGTTTGTCTATTGAAATTGACATTGTAATTTTTTTTGCAAAACTCCAACCGCGTTCTCCAGTTAAATCCATGTAAATTAAGAAACGAAATTCAAAGAAGGGGTATTTTTTACTTTTGTGACTAAACCGAAGGATCCAAATTAGGATAATGTGGCAAGGACCGTTGGTTTAACCCCGGTTAGATTAGGTTGCCCACCGCGAAGGCGCAGATAAATCAGGACCACATACGCGCGGCAGAGCGAACTCGATCCAATATAAGACAATGTGGCAAGGACCGTTGGTTTAAACCAGGTTAGATTAGCTTGAACACCGCCAAGCGGCAGATAAATCAAGATATCACATACGCGTGAACTCCAGATCCAAAATGAGGTCAATGTGGCAATATACATTTTGTATCTAAATATTACTCTACCGCCTTCGTCCATTCGCACAGAATTGCCTGATGTTAAAAAAATAAAAAAACCGGCCAAGTGCGAGTTGTGACTCGCGCACCGAGGGTTCCGTACAAACTTGTAAGTAAGGTATCTTTTTTTGTGGAGGACGTAGCAAGCAGATTCAGTTAACTTGACAAGTGGCCCTCCTGAAATCACGACCATTTTAGTACCGCTGCAAGCATAACCTCAAGATGTCGCTGTCGTACGATGGAATTCTACCCTATATTTTATTACCATACATCCCCCATACATTCACTATGAGTGTTTAGGGGTTCTGGAACTTCACTATTTGTTTTTACTGCTCAATTTTGCCTGTATACCTATATACCCTGTATAAAGGTATACAGAGTATTTTTTTTTAAATAACGCGAATATTTTTAAACTTATAAAAAGAAAACTTTATTTTAGTATTACACTTATTCACTAACTTATATTAAGATCTAACTATTTCTAGATCTAATATTAAACTAATATATTAACTATTTCTAAATCTATTTCGATACTCTTAACATTCAGTTGTTCAATTAACTGCTTTTGGGCAATTGACTACCAAAAAATATAGGGCGTACGTGATTTAAGGATAATATACTTAAATCATATTATCTACAACATATTATGTAGATTATAGTATAGTATTATTATGTAGATTATCAACATATTATGTAGATTATAAAGAAAAATTAGACGAAATATAATATATACAGGATGTTACGGGACTTGAGTATGTCGCATGTCGGTTATAAACAAGCAAAATTTAGACATAATTTATACGCTGTTTATATTATGTATATAGAGCGTACGTGATGAAATGCATAACGAATATAAACAAAGAAAATTCAGAATAAACAGATTGGTGCCAACACATACTTTTTAACCTTCGGACCTAACCGAGGAGGACCTAACTGTATGCAACCCATATGCTTCTGGAGCCTGACAATACCACTACGACAACATTAGTGTATTTTCATAAGTTACTAATAGTAAATTTGCATTTTTCTTGTAATTAAACTACATATTTACGGTTTTCAGATTTTTCCCTTTACATGTGCTGTAAGACACCGCTTCTTGCCAAATTTCATGATTCTAGGTCAACGGGAAGTACCCTATAGGTTTTGATTCCCTTGTGAAATCGCAAAATATGCGACATAAACGGTCATATCTTTTGATCGCGTTGACTTACAAGTTTGATTTTTTCACAGCTGAACGAGACCGCAGACCCGAGTATTTGATACAAATTTCAACTTGTTACCTCTACGCGTTCCTGAGAAAAATGGTCTTGACAGACAGACAGACGGACAACAAAGTGATCCTATAAGGGTTCCGTTTTCGGTACGGAACCCTAAAAAGAACAGGATTTTAATGTGATATTCTTTCAAAAATTCTATTGTTATGCAACTTTTACTATAGCGATTTCATTGGCATAATCTGGCAGCACATTTACAATTCACTATAGTCTACCACATGCGGCAGCAGGTGGCGATGAAAGCGCCTATGGCGTGCACCTTTAAATTTTCCTGGTATCAGCATCCTTAGATTGACATGAAACCATGTGGTTCTTTCAGCGTCAGCAGTGGCGTGCATCACCTTTCTCCGTTTTAAAGACCCAGATTTTAGCCAATTGTGCATAATTCTACAATAAAAGTAGGAACTCAAATTCGATTTTTCTCATTTTTTTACATATCTTGATTATTGCTGCGGCACCCCAGGCATACGCTCACGGTACCCAGTTTGAGAACCTCCGACTTAAGGTATCGGAAAGACATGATCTTAAAAAACAATGTTATTTTTCTGGTTTTTGTTGAGTGCCACGAACGTGGACTGAAAGCTATAAAAATAACTTTCACATGAGATTTGTTTTTAGTATTCCTAAAAAGACTCATTAGTTTTATAGAGCTTCGGAAAGGTTTTTCCGAAAAGGCTGTGTTCCGACTTTATTAAGTTTAAATTATAATTACTTACAATTCAACATTCAACTGATTAACTTGAACATCTTTTATTCGATGTGTCAGAGAGAGAATATATTTATTGCATACTTTATACAAAGGGCTATCGACCACAAGGTCCTTCTGCCCAACTTGATTTAAATGAAAAAAACGTATGTACATATTAATATATAGATATCAATAGAGTAATCGGAATGATAGATCTCCAAAACAGACAGTCTCTGAGACGCGCCCCGAAGGAAGTGCGTGGATTTCAGGAAAAACCCCGAAGGAAAGGTACCCCCTGGATAGAAGAGAGAAAGGAGTTACACCGGCAGAAGATGCGACAATACTGGGCTAAGATCCACACAAAGTTCAAGTTTCAAGTCTGGGCAAAGTCCAACAGTTGAACAAGTGTGGTCCAAAGTAGGCCCATTCGAAACAAGAATGGGAATGATATGAGATGAGATGGATGAGTTTAGTCGTTGTAGATTCTTTCGCAAAGCGTCTTAGATGGGCGTCTGCGCGAAGTGGTTTTTAGGTCTCGTTTTATGCATAGCGGGTCTATAAAGCAAAGCTGTACCGATGAGAGATAAATTTCGAAACGCGTCTACAGATGGCTATCCACTTAAAGTATCGAAAAGACAAGATCTTAAAAAACAATGTTATTTTTCTATTTTTTTGTTGAATGCCACGAAGGTGGATATCAATAATATACTACAATTGCCCAGTGGTTTGTCTGTCTTTGAATTTTGTCCGTAGTTGTTGATGCCTGTCTAGGAGTTTTGGAACTTGGGAGTCTATATGGAAGATCGTTGGGAGGATTATGACGGGTGTTGTTTGGACTTAACTTGTTCGTTCTGCCTCTTCCAATATATTTAGTGTTGCCTGTCGTTAGCGTTTGAAAGTAATAAGTGTCAGTAGTCAAGGAGGAGGCGTCAGATGGCTTGATAGATTCTAGCCGCCGCACAGTGGGCTGAATTGCCGAAAAAGTGGACAAAAAATATAATTCATATATATATGAAATTCTGGTTACAGGTGTTATTTTTATCGCTGATCGACATTTCCAAAAAGCATTTCCATCAAAAGTTCGAGCGAAAAATACTTTGAAAAATATTTGGACCAACCCAGGATCCGAGGTCAGGGCAATATCGAATAAGAACAAACGCGGAGTTAGAACAATTGTACCAGGGAGATATTGTGAGAGAAGCAGTCACAAAGATTCAGATGGTCAGGACACATATGCAGAGCACCGGATGAAAGAATGCTGAAAATAGCGCGGCAGGAGGCACCAACGAGCAGAAGACCACTGGGAAGACCTAGAATGAGATGGATAGACATTGTTCTATCGGATATGCGGAAGATGGGCATCGAAAATGAACAGGAAGGTGTGTGGAACAGAAGGAAAATGAACAGGCTAGATAGAAGTCGTTGGAGGCAAATTGTGCTTGCAGCCAAGACCCACAAGGGTTGTAGTGCTACTTGAAGAAGAAGAATTTCCATAAAAACTGGGCCGTGATGGAAATGCCTTTTTCTATTTTCCGTCTGTAATGGACACATAACACTGTGGAGCAGAAGACAACGTCGCACATACGATCCTTGAATGCAAGCGCTGGGAAGAAGAACGCAGAGACCTACCGGAAATTAAAGAGGAAAGCGATCTAGTAAACAAAATGATGGAGTCCGAAGAAAACTGGGAAAAAATACAGGGAGTAATCCGTGAAATAATAACACGGAAGGAACACGGTATAACACGGAAGAGAAGAGAATAATAACACCGAAGAAAGGTCTCGGCAGAAGAGCGATTTACGAGAGAAAACCAGAAAAACTAGGGCGGTAAAAAACGGTCCGGGCTGCTCACCCTGAAGGAATGCGCAAGCGATACCGGGGTGGCGTACTTAAAGCCAAGTGGAAGTAGGGGTTTAGTGAGTGAGAGCCTCACACACAGGCTGGTAGAGCTTCCCCCAAACCACATAAAAAAAAAGGTTAGGTTAGGTTTCACATATGCGTGCGGTAATGGCTCGCCGAGTGCTGTCATGAGTTAATTTCTAGTTCAATTCTAGTTCAATTTCTAGTTAAATTAGTTCCGTACCGAAAACGGAACCCTTATAGGATCACTTTGTTGTCCGTCTGTTCGTCTGTCTGTCTGTCAAGACCATTGGTCTCAGGAACGCGTAGAGGTAACAAGTTGAAATTTGTATCAAATACTCGGGTCTGCGGTCTCAGCGGTCTTCAGCTGTGAAAAAATCAAACTTGTAAGTCAACGCGATCAAAAGATATGACCGTCTATGTCGCATATTTTGCGATTTCACAAGGGAATTAAAACCTATAGGGTACTTCCCGTTGACCTAGAATCATGAAATTTGCCAAGAAGCGGTGTCTTACAGCACATGTAAAGGGAAAAATCTGAAAACCGTAAATATGTAGTTTAATTACAAGAAAAAATGCGAATTTACTATTAGAAACTTATGAAAATACACTAATGTGTTGCGTGGTATTGTCAGGCACCAGAAGCATATGGGTTGCATACAGATAGGTCCTCCTCGGTTAGGTCCGAAGGTTAAAAAGTATGTGTCGGAACCAAGCTGTTTATTCTGAATTTTCTTTGTTTATATTCGTTATGCATTTCATCACGTACGCTCTATATACATAATATATACAGTGTATATAATATTATGTCTAAATTTTGCTTTTTTATAACCGACATGCGACAAACTCAAGTCCCGTAACTTCCTGTATATATTATATTTCGTCTAATTTTTGTATACAATCTACATATACTTAAATCACGTACGCCCTATATTTTTTGGTAGTCAATTGCCCAAAAGCCGACAATTGAACAACTGAATGTTAAGAGTATCGAAATAGATCTAGAAATCGTTAATATATTAGTTTATATTAGATCTAGAAATAGTTAATATATTAGTTTATATTAGATCTAGAAAGAGTTAGATCTTAATATAAGTTAGTAAATAAGTGTAATACTAAAATAAAGTTTTCTTTTTATAAGTTTAAAAATATTCGCGTTATTTAAAAAAAATACCCTGTATACCTTTATACCGGGTATATAGGTATACAGGCAAAATTGAGCAGTAAAAACAAATAGTGAAGTTCCAGAACCCCTAAACACTCATAGTGAATGGGGGATGTATGGTAATAATATATAGGGTAGAATTACATCGTAGGACAGCGACATCTTGTGGTTATGCTTGCAGCGGTACTAAGATGGTCGTGATTTCAGGAGGACCACTTGTCAAGTTAACTGAATGTGCTTGCTACGTCCTCCACAAAAAAAAGATACCTTACTTACAAGTTTGTACGGAACCCTCCGTGCGCGAGTCACAACTCGCGCACGGCCGGTTTTTCAAGTTTGGCACTGAAATTCAGAGCTGTCAGTGTAAAATGTTCTAACGTTGTAATTCGAAGTAAACAAGTAAAAAATATCCAAAACAACTGTAACCTTATTTGCATTGCACCACTCGTTAAATTTTCTATATTCTTTTTCATATCGTGGACGTGAACAAATTGCTCACCGTATTAAAAACAATTTACTGAATTTCAGGTGTAGTACAAGATACTTTCTCACCCATTTTAATCTTTAAATTAATTTCAAGTGTCAATGAAATGTCAATTATCAATGTCAGCAACCATCATAAAATTTTCTAAACATGTATGGGCGATTTTTTTATTTAGAAATGGCATAAAAGTGCGCAAAATAGTATTAAAAACTCATTCGTAAGGCGTTTTTCAGCACTCCGTTAGAAAGTCCAAGGCAATTTTTTGTCTGATAAATCACGTCCACGATATGAAAAAGAATATAGAAAATTTAACGAGTGGTGCAATGCAAATAAGGTTACAGTTGTTTCGATTTTTTTTACTTGCTTACTTCGAATTACAACGTAAGAACATTTTACTCTGACAGCTCTGAATTTCAGTGCCAAACTTGAAAAAATGCCAAACTTTATTTAAAAATCGCACTTACTGAACTCGTCCTTTAATATACTATTATTTCCATGAGTTATTCTACGGAAATATTTACTTGTTGGTATTGTCCTATATTGTGTTATTTTTGTTATAATTTTCTTTTTTGTAAAATAATTTGTATGAAATGAAGAGTTAAAGAATGCGATAAAAGTGGAATGAAAGCGCGTGAGAGGTCTGAAAGAGGCCCGTTAATCGAGAGAACAATATCAAAATAAATAAAAAAAGGAGGAAACGAGAACGTACGAGCGATAAATCCTTTTTAATAACGGTGAAACGTTCTGTCTTTCTTTTCAGTTATTTATTTTTGTGTTGAGAAAGTTTTTTTCCAAAATATTTTAGAAAACCTAAATTGGATTCGAAACGAGATGAATAATGCGACGAGGTGAGGTACGCAACGAAAGTGATTTGTCTGCTATTGTTGCGTAAATTTTCGTTTTGTCGGAGTTTCTAAAAAAAAAAAAAAATTGTAATCGATTTGTTTAGTGTTTCGATTTGTCGTGCGGTGGGAAAAGTTTCGACGTGTGTGGTCGCGTTTTCGAAATTCGTGACTCATTTACAATATTTATTTTCACGAAAACGTATTTTTAAATTCGACAATTTTCTCAAAAAATGTTCATATTTCTAAGAAACAAAACTAGACCATTTTTGCGAAATTAAAAAAAGCAAATGACACAAAATTTGAAGAATTTTTTCGAGAAAACAATTCTGAAAATGGAAAATTGTGATTTCAGACTTTGATAACATTCTCAAATATATATACTGCGTTTAAAAAAAGAGTAATTTTTTAAGTATTTATTGGACGATTTTAATTAAATTTACAGAATTTTATAATGTAAATGAACTGCATCGATGATCAAAAAATCAATTGTTTTGGTTTCTGTTTAATGTTATTTTTTCTTGATTTCGGCATTATGAAGAGCTGCTGATTTTTTAATGTAATTGCTTCTAATATCCAAGTAGCCTTTGAGTAGTTTGACGTTTCAGTTTGTAAAACTTAAAAAGATGCCCCGTGTTCGTCCTAGTGGACAATATAATCATCTAAGTCAGTGATTCTCAAAGTGGGCAATATCGCCCCCCAGTGGGCGATGACGTAGTTTTGGTGGTCGCTAGGTTAGCCGGCGGCGATAGGAAAAATTATTATTTTTTCAAAACGTATTACATATAACATGAAAAAAACGTTACAGATTACACTACAACTTGCGTAACATAAGCATAAGTGTAATCTGCAACGTTTATTCCACGTTATATGTTATACGTTCTTATAATTTGTTCATCAACCTTCTTTGAAAGTAACAAAAAAATCTTTTACTTCGTTTTGTGTAACTATTGTAACAATTTGTAGGTCTTGAAAAAGTTTAATTAATAAATCAAAACGTCGACTTGAGAAGAATTTGACATTTTTGTTTCTCTTGATCGTATTACCCGAATTCTACCGTTTGTGTAGTAAAAAATACAAATCTTTTACTCTTTAACTAACGATCGTTATTACCCGCTCTTAATCCCAGGTGGGCGATGAGATAAATAAGTTTGAGGAACACTGATCTAAGTGATTTTGAAAGTGGTCGCATTAATGGTATGCGAGAAGCGGGTTTTTCGGTCCGCGCTATTATAGAACGGGTAGGCCGTAGTGTATCAGTGATAGTACGCTGGTCTTGATGGTCCGAAGCTGGAGGGAATCGGAGTAGACTTGGATCAGGATGTCCAAGAAGCACCACTGAGCGTAAAGATCGAGCAACTTAAGTCATACAACTTTAAGGGACAGATTTACAACGTCGCGGGCTTTGGGAAATGACTGGTTGGCTCTAAATGGCCAAAGAGTTTCCATGGTTACTGTATACATAAGAATTCGCAGTTTTGGTATTAGATCCTACTGTCCACAATAGTGTCTACCTCTTGAATGAACCTGGTGCAGGGAAAGACAACATTGTACCCATGGATGGAATAACATTATCTTCAGCGATGAGTCTCGGTTCTGTTTATGAGCTCATGATGTTCGCAGAAGAGTGAGACGTCGTCGCGGTGAACGCAGAATTTTTCAATTTGCTGTTGAAAGACATACGGCCCTTACAGAGGGAGTTATAGTTTGAGAGGCGATAGCGTACGGTAGGTAGGAAGCAAGACATAACGCGATTCGGTGTTTTGCCAACATTTTACAGGCAGTGTTAGTGCCCTATGTAAATGCCTTGCAGAACCCCAAGTTAACGCTCGTGCTCACACAGCGGCCATTACAAGACAGTTTTTTGATAGTGCCGAATTCATTTTGTTACCTTGATCATATCGTTCTGCAGATCTATAGCCGATAGAACATGTTTGGGATATGATAGGTGTTATAGCAAGTAACTTACAGAGCCCCGCTAACACTCTAATGGAACTTAGAGGTCAAATTAATGAAGTTTGGAATGAAATACCGCAAGTCGATATTGATAACCTGATTTCTAACAAGCTTCGACGTGTTAAGGTAGACTTCCGAGCAAAGCGGCTCTGTCGTCACTAACGCAGCGATACTGACGCGGCGACATAGCGATAGTATTATGCACTATGGAAACATTTAAGGCGCCATTCGAGCGCAGCGACACTAATGCGCTCAGCGTCAGTGTCGCTACGCTCGAATTGCGCCTCATACGTTTCCATAGTGCATGAAACTATCGCTATGTTGCCTCGTCAGTAACGCTGCGTTAGTGACGCCAGGGCCGCTTTGCTCGAAAGTCTACCTTTAATGAGTGCTTGAGAAATCGTGGAGGCCGAACACATTATTGATTTTTATGCATTTGTTCTTTTTGCTTTTCAAGTTGATTTTTTGATCATCGATGCAGTTCATTTACATGATCAAATTCTGTAAATTTCATTAAAATCGTCCAATAAATACTTTGGTGTTGGTGTTTCGTTTTTTTTTTTTTTTTTTTTTTTTTTTTGAAAGGCAGTATATATGAAAATCAGGTGATATATGGGAATCAAGGCGGTGAAGCAGTTCAAACGGTGGCCAAACCGAGACAAACAGCCAGGAAGGTTCTGGTGTGCATTTGATGGGAGTGAAGAGGAATCATTTATCATGAGTTGCTTCCATATGCCGAAAAGAGCTAGAAACTAGTTTGAAGCTAGCGATTGAGCAGAAATGGCCAGAATTGGCTAACAGGAGAGGTATTGCGTTCCATCAGGACAATTCCAGGCGACACATGTCTATTGGATATATGCACGACAGTAGCGCCACCTAAGATACGCAACTATTCGAGATTATGTCATATAATGACATACACATGTTTTATAATAAATAAAGTAATCAAAAACTTAAGCACTACACATCAGTCTTATGACCAGAAGCCCTGTATGTCATAGAGTGCCTTTAACTATCCCACTATCCTGTATACCCCACTATCCTGCGATGGATGTACATCATGATAGTGAGACCTGCAATCACTTATGGGGCAGTTGCGTGGGGAAGTAGAATCAAGCTGGCCTCTATGAGGAAACAGCTTGAGAAGATTCAAAGACTGGCATGTGTCTGCATCACGGGAGCGATGGGGTCGTGTCCGACAGCAGCATTGGAGCTGCTGCTGGATATGACTCCGCTGCACCTTGTGGTGGAAAGTGCTGCCAGATCGGCGATCATAAGGTTCAGCAAGGAAGGAATGGGCAGAGGTAAAATAATCGGGAGCAGAGACCAAAACAGCCTCGCTGCCAAGATCCCCTGGCTGGAAGTACCAAAAGACGAAATGGTATGCAAATACCACTTCGAGAAAAACTACACAGCAATGTGCAGTAGTAAAGCCGATTGGAGCGACGAATCCTCATCATACCACATAGAGCAAAATGCCATCAAGTGGTATACAGATGGTTCGAAGACAAAGGAAGGTAATGGTGCAGGAGTGTTTGGACCTCGTACCAGGTACTTCGAATCCATGGGAACATCCCCAAGTATCTTCCAAGCAGAGGTACACGCAATCGAAAGATGTGCACAGTTTAACCTCGACAGGAATTATCGCAAAAAACGAATTGCTATCCTGTCAGACAGCCAAGCAGCCATTAAGGCCATTAGCTCATACACTATACACCAGATCCAAACTGGTATGGGACTGTGTGGGGAAGCTGAACAAGCTTGGCAGGGATAATAAAGTAACGCTATACTGGGTACCAGGACACACTGGTATAGACGGAAACGAGGAAGCCGATCACCTAGCAAACAAGGGATCCAGTAGCCCCTTTATAGGTCCGGAACCCTTTTGCGGCATGAGTGTCAACACCATCCACAAAAGTTTAGATAAAGAAACAAGAGGAAAATGGATGAAAACCTGGAAAGAACTTCCAGGGCTAAGGCAATCCAAAGTGATGCTGGGATCTTTTAACCAGAAGAGAACAAAAGCTTGCCTGAAACTAAGCAGGAACAAGCTTAGAATTCTGACAGGAGTCCGGACGGGACACTGCAGACTTAGGAAACATCTCAAGGCCCTAGGCCTAGAGGAGGATGACGGATGCAGATTCTGTGGCTCAGCAGAGGAAACCCCCATACATCTGTTTAAAGACTGCGGAGCATTACTCCGCAAGAGACAGATGTACCTTGGGGCTTACTGCTTGAACACAGAGGAGTTGCAGGCCTTGAATCTCACCCAGATCCTGAAATTCCTAAATTAATCAGGATTAGAGGAGGCGCTCTAAATGGGTAAGTACACCAACACTTGGAGGAGGAGGGTGGGGTACAATAGATGTATAAAGGTCGCAGTACAAGTCGTCACCACCATATCTACAATCTACAGTGTGCCTTTCCTTGAACCGAAGAGGTCAGTAGAGAAATTGGAAGTCAGAGAGAGGAGAATCCTCAGCAAGATCCTAGGCCCGGTAAAGGGAGATGAGCTGAGCTATACGAACATATTGATAGGCTCTCTGACTGTGCAAGGAAAAGAAGGGTAGCTTTCCTTGGCCACGTTGCAAAAGTACCTCCAAACCGACTAACCAACCGTCTGTTCACCTTCTGGCAAAACAAGAAGGTTCGTACCACTTGGTTGACAGAAACCGAGAAGGATATTAAAGAACTAGGAATAACAGATCTCCAAAACAGACAGTCTGTGAAACGCACCCACCCTGAAGGAAGTCTGTGGATTTCAGGAAAAACCCCGAAGGAAAGGTTGATGTCAATCAAACGGAAACACGTCACTTAAATTTTGTATCAAAAACAAGAGATCATGAATAATCTTAATAAAGGACAAACCGCCGCAAACCTCGCACGCACTTATGGCGTTGGAAGATCTACGGTATCAAAGTCAACCGCGAGAAAATCCTCCAATTCGTCAGGACTGCTGAGGGAGAATTGAAGGAAAGAAAGACAGTTAAAACAGGTGATTGTCCTGAAATGGAAAATGCCTTATTTACTTGGTTTATGCAAGAGCGTGCACGGCATAGGCCATTATCGGGAGATGTCTTCCGTGAAAACGCAAAACAATTTTACGAAAAAATAACCCAGAAAGATGATTTTCGAGCTAGCGATTTTATCGCGGATGACTTTGATGCTGTAGATCGTGGATCTTCCAACGACATAAGTGGGTGCGAGGTTTGCCGTGGCTTCTCCTTTATAAAGATTATTGACGAACTCCTGTTTTTGAACTTAAAACTTTTGAAACTTAAAGTGACGTGTTTCCGTTTGGTTGACATTGTACACTAAATAACCACATAAACCATTCGGCCACGCTTTTGGCCGAATCGCCGAATATTCGGCCTCCCAATATTCGGCGCGGCTTTTTCGTAAACTTTCGAAAAATAGGAGCATATCCATTATTTACTTAGAGCTTGTAATTTGTTATTTCTTGTTTTATTGCACGGTTTTTATTTCAGACCTAGTATTTGGTAGATATAAACTTGATATAAATAAGTCGAATTTTATTTTTAGTAGACATACATTATATTTACCTATTAATTATATTTAGAATTCAGAAGTTAATCCAGAAAAATAGAAGTTTAAACTAGAAATGTTCGGTAATTTCATTTTTTGGGTTCCGTGATAGTTAAACGTACCAATTTGGTTTGTTGGTTCACATACTGGTACTAATATTGCAAAAGAACTGAATGGTATTGCAAAAGATGGAATATTGCTCATAGCAAGATATATTTACTTGTCCACGACAGTGGAGCCAATATGATAAAAGCTATACGAGCCGCAGAACATGATTCTGTCAGGTATTTTATTCATTAATTGCGTTGGGCATTTTAAGTATTTAGGGTTTGTATTTGGGAGTGGGTGCGGTAATAAAGAGCATATAGAGTAAATGGTGGCGGGAAAAAGGTATGGGGAAAAGAGTACAAATTACCGGGCGAAGGAGATGACATGGGAGCAGTATATTGATGTATGGAGCTGAAGTATGGGGGGTGGAGGAAGAAAAAGGCGTGGAACAAGTGCAACTACAATTCTTTAAAAAGGCCCCGGAAATTAGAATTATAGAGAAATCGCTAAAATCTTAAACGGAAATAACACAGATGGTAGCTGCTGCAAGATGAATTGTCACACATTTTAACCACTCAGGCATAGTAGAAGAAAAGCTCAAACCCATTCGAAGAAGAACTTGACTTGCCAAACCACCAATAAGTGCAAGATGTAAGCACACGTTGGAATTCTACATACTATTTAATGGAGAGATTATTAGAACAAAAGCGAGCTATTTTCATACATAACTGATCACGAGTCATTAAACAATCTAACTCCTTCTCAGTGGTTGTTACTGGATTAACGTATCAAAGTCCTCAAATCATTTGAAGAGATAATAAAAATAACTAGCTCGGGTATTTCTTGTATCTCCGAAGTGATTCCACACGTTGCTACATTGTTGAAGTACCGTTGCTACATTGTTCAAATAGAACACCAAATTTGCTGAGTATGAGATCGTCACTACAAGCTGAGCTAGAAACACTGAACAACTTTAATGAATATGACAAATATCTGGTTGCCACTTTTCTTGACCCCCTGGCATTAGTTCAAACACAAAATGCAAAACAAAAAATTCTTTTAGGAGCTCTGAAAATGTATTGTGATGAGTCTTGTAGTACCGATAATGATTCTTCTCCACTTCGTAAGAAGATACATACCAATGAAAATGACAAAACCATTGACGTACGACATACACGACAGTTTCTGGAAGTCGTTACAGAAAGATGAGGATGTGGTAAAGGAAAGTGCTTTTGCAAATGAGATTGATTTTTATCTAAAGACGGCTCGCCTAGGTAGGACAGCAGACCTTTACAAGTGGTGGTCAGCAAACGTAGAGCAGTATCCAAAACTGACAGAATTCGTATAAATGTATCTATCACCCAGTAGCAGTCAGTGTATACTGTGAGAGGCTATTTTCAGAAGCGGGTATAGTTTATGAGGAAAACGCAATTTTCAACCGTATAGCAACCGTATAGCACAGGATAGCAACCGTATCAACAAATGCTGAAAAAATGGTTTTCATTCATCACAATTTACCTCTGATAAATTTTGAGTATTAATAATTTGTTGGTAAAATATAATCATTTGAACTTAAAACAAACGGAACACAGCCTGAATATATAAGTATATTCAGCCTTCCCGGAGCTCTATAACAATTATTGACTCTTTCTAGGACTACCAAAACAAATCTCACATAAAATTTGTAAGTTATTTTATAGCTTTAAGAGCACTTTCGTGTCACTCAACCCGGAAAGGCTGAATATATTTATATATTTAGGCTGTGTTCCGTTTGTTTTAAGTTTAAATGATTATATTTTACCAACAAATTATTACAAATTATTAATACTCAAAATTTATCAGAGGTAAATTGTGAAGAATGAAAACCATTTTTGCAGCATTTGTTGATAGCAACCGATTGCGTTTTTCCTCATAAAATATACCCGCTTCTGAAAATAGCCTCTCACAGTATACACAGGCCGTTTGTTTTAAGATTGTATGATTTTCTTTAACGTAGGATGGTTTCACCAATTCTATAATCATTTGAATAATATGTGTGATTGTTTCTTCATTTTTGGTATTCGGTATTCGGCCGAATAGTTAACAATATTCGGCCGAATACCGTATATTAAAAGAGTGGCCGAATAGGCCGAATACCGAGTAGATACCGAATATTCGAGGCATCTCTAGTAAATACACTCGATAAACGACAAACCAATAACAAAACAAGATGTAATTGAGCGGCGAACAGAATGAGCAGATAGAGAAAGAGTGGTGGTAGGGAAGAGGGCGAACGGACATGTTTACTTATATGTATCCGGAGCGGCGTGCCGACAAAAAACACGTGTTTCTCCAGACCGCCGGATTACTGAACGTGTCCGATTAACCAGCGGCCGAATTACCGAGATTATACTGTATTCTAGGATACATCGTCCGATTTTTTGTTCACTAAAAATTGAGTCGTAAAGTTTTATTAAGATTAATTAATATCACATATTTTACACAATTTCACATAATCAAACATCACATAATTGTATTTATTACATTTATTTCTTTGATTTAATTTCCAGGCCACTGTAGGAAAAATATAGAATTTACACCGACTATTTGTGCCGTTATTTTTGCAGTTCGCAACAAAACAACAATTATGACCCATTTCCAAATATAAACAAATTGACTATCCGAAATTGTTGCGGATTTTTGCCGCGGCATGTACTTTTTTTTTGCTCCGAAGTGGTCCAAATTGCTCTAGGGAGTGTGGGACTACTCGCCTCAGTGGCTTGACTACCCACTAAAAAACCCACTCCTCAATTCTGGCCCCTTGCGGGACTGCCTTCTCAGCATTACTTCGCTCGGGGTTTGTCTTCTGTTTATCTTATCCCTCTTTTTTTGCGATCCGTTTCGTCCTTCTCTTTTGCTATTATGACAGATGTCGGTAGCTTCTCCACTGCGTCCCAGCATTCTCTGCTTTGTACCATTGTCTCCTGTAGGTTTTCTGGGGTCAGCTTTCCTCCCACCTTTTTTTCCATTTCCAGCCGTTGTTTCGCCCATCTGGGGCAGTTGAAAAATGTATGGAGGCAATCATCCACCAGGTCCGGGCAGTACACACAATTTTCGGTCTCCCTTAGATGTCTGCGATAGAGGTATGCCATGAAGTTACCATGTCCGAGCAGCAGCTGTGAGAGAAAGTAATTTACTTCTCCGTATCCTCGTGTCACCCATGGTTCTATGAGTGGGATGATTCGTTTTGTCCACACAGCGCATCCGGTTTCCTGGTTCCATCTTGTCTGCCATTCGTGCATAGTGTCTTCTTTAATCCGACTACTGCTCTCCTCCCCTTCAAGGTAGCCTTTCTTTTGCCATCAGGTCTATTGGCATCAGCCCGGCAACTACCGACAGAGCGCTTCCGCCGAGGCCGTCCTGTAGGAACTACATATCCGTATTGCCAGCTGTCTCTGTATTCTTTCATACATTCTTCCATATTTTTTCGTTCTTATCAATGATTTATACTACGTAGGAGCACCGTACAGCATTTTCGATAGTGCCACTGTGCAGAGTGTGCATCTGCGGCTCGCCCTTGGTTCCTTAACGTTTGTCATTAGCCTGTTCTACCGTTTGGCTTACGTTTTTTTGCTGTTTCCTGCAAGTGCGTATACATTTTTAGGTCTTTATCCAGTCGTATGCCCAAATATTTTATACTTTTTTTGTTTTAATTGTCGTATTTTTAAAACCTATGCTCATCTCAGATAGGGTCCTTCTCCCCACCAGTACCAACGTTTCGGATTTTTCTGGCGCAATTTCAAGACCCATTTCTTCCAGCTCCTGGTCTATGATATTAAGCGACCATTCCATTTTTCGTTTTAGGTATTCCGCGTTGCCATTTATCACCACCACTGCCAAATCGTCCGCGTATGGCCGCGGCATGTACTGTGATCGCTTTACTATCCCCCACCACGCACTTGGCATTTAGCGAATAGTGACTCGCCAGAAACTTCGGGAGCTTGGATGGGAGGAGTTGATGCATCCACCATATATTTCGAACCGGGCACCACGCGATTACAATGTTTTACTTGCAATGCAAAACTCCCATAGTGAAAACCGATTATGTACTAGAGCTTTTCACCAATAAGGACCAAGACTTCTATGAGAGAGGCATTATAAAACCACCTTTAAAATGGTAACAAATTATAGAACAAAACGGGGGGAATATTTGACCAAGATTGGTAAGCCGAAACATGTTTAATAAAGTTTTGAAGTTCACGTAAAAATAATTGATTTCTTATTACCCAACCGTAAATAATCCACAAAGACTAATTATAGTTGATCTGTTTATTCCACACAAGCTATACAGTATAATCTCGATAATCCGACAAATATGGGACCAGACAACCGTCAAATTAACAGAGGGAAAACCGCAAGCGGTCTCCGGACCACCGGATTACTGAACGTGTCGTCCGATTAACTAACGGTCGAATTACCGAGATTATACTGTAGTTGATTCCACAGGGACATTTTGCCCTATTTTTAGGTCAAAATTCTTGACTAAACTTGATCTAACAGTAAAATATTTTAATATTGAACAACATTTCGAAATATTTCTATTCTGTTAAGTAATTATACAAGTATCAAATTACCAAATTTTATAACTAATCTGTCTACATTGTAATTTATAAATAAATTCAATAGCTCAATAAAGTTTGTTTATTTTTGTAAAATTCTTACCATAAAACCTAGAAGTCAAAATCAATTTTCGATTATTTTTGGGATTGTGAAACTCACCTGAAACAAAAAAAAAACAAATTAACACAAAGTAGCAAATTAAGATATTTAAAATGTAAATTGTCGCTATAAACTAGTTGTGACTAGCTTTTTTTTTTATTTTTATTGCGTTGGAATTAATTGCGGGGCGGAAATGTATCGGTCGCGCGAGAGGAGAAAAAGTTACCGAGAATCGATTAGCATTCGAGGTCGCTAACTTTTGCTAAAGAGAGTTGGCTGGCTTTTATTATCTCGAGGGGCCCCCCATTGCCCCCAGACGGTCGCGCCGACAAAAACCGTTACGGGCTCCAGACGACAAAAACTATACAGAAAAATTAAAAAAAAAAATACAAGATTATTTTACTCTTCAATCATTAAAAGAAAAATTAATTTTTAGATTCTTAAGAAAGATAGAAAGGATTTTTTATAAAAATTATTTATGTAAAGAAACTAATAAATAAATAAAGTTTATATTATGTATTAAACAGTATTACGTATTTATTGTGAAACAACAAATACATTATAATCTCGATAATCCGACACATGTGGGACCAGACAACCGCCGGATTATAAGAAAGAGTGGTGACCGCCAGATTACTGTTCGTGTCGTCCAAACAGTTCAAATAGTAGTAGCGGCCTAACGAATACAAATTTGTAAAGATTGCAGTCGCATACTGTAATTTTTAAAACTTATTTCCTAATAATATCGGAAACTGTAATTTTTAGCAAAAAGCAATTTGTACTTTTTACAGTTTCAAATTCGTAACTCCGCTGCTATTATTTGAAACCGTAATTTTTAAAATGTACTTTTTCCGTGAAGTCAAACTAGACTAGAATCAAGACTTGGTATTAGCACTAGTCGTTTACTATTAACAAGCTCATAAACTATTTCCAATCTCTAGTCAGTACATATTTCGTTATATTATCTTGATAATATCTGTACAGACAGATGCGGTGCGGTCTAATTAGACTATTAAATCTAATTCGGAGCGTGGTAAATTTAGAGCAGATGTGAAGTACAGTCGGCTGGTTTTCTTTTTCTTGCATTTAAATGCACTTTATTTCCTCGGCGCTACACGCTAGATAGAACGATAGATCAAAGTACAAATACTATTCCGGCTGGCATACACGTGGCGATAATTTCATTAACGTTCCTGCTTATATCACATTCATCAATTAATTTTCAAGTGTAATTAATAAATTAAAAAAAAAGGATTGGGAAACAATGAAACGGTGACTAGGTGCATTAGTTTCGTGTAATTATTATTTTATATTTAGTTAATAATTTAATTAATAACAACAATTGGATAACAAGTTTCTATATACGGGACAAACGAGACAAACATTTGTGTCAAATTCGTCGCGGATTAATTTTGTCAAGTAGGGAATGAGTTGATGATCATAAAACGCCTGAACAGATCTTCATAAATTATAGCTAAGAACCTTCTCGACCACGTCAGCTTTCAAAGAAAAAAAACCGCAACAAGGTAGGTCCATTTGTTTAGGAGCTACGATTCCACTAATACGGACAGACTGACAGACAGGCACGTCAAACTTATACATACAAATTAATGATACATACTCCCCTTTTTGTGTCGGGGGTTAATCACAAAGAGAACATTTGTTAACATATATTGATACATAACATTAATAGACCATTTAATTTTATATTTATTAATGTTATACCGGGTGTGTCAAAACTCCACCGACAAACTTTCAGGGCTGATTCTATGTTCCCGAATAGGCAATAAAACTCTTAATACATTGGGGTCAAAAACGCTTAGTTTGCGAGATACTCGAAAAAAAAACGGAAAAACAATTCCGTTGAAGAAAAGCGGACAATAATACACAAAACATGAATTGAAGAGATTAATTTGTTCCAAAAAATAATCGGCGAATCTTTCCCGTTGCGATAAAACCCAAAAAAAAATATCAATAGACGTTTTTACGGTTAGTTACTCTCAGCTGAAAAAGCCTGTTTGCGCTAAGTACCAAAAGTCAAAATAATTAATTGTTAACACTATTGTGATAGCCAGATTAAAGGTAGACTTCCGAGCAAAGGGGCACTGGCGACATTAACGCAGCGTCAAAGCCGCCGCGACATAACGACAGTATTATGCACTATGGAAATGTATGAGGTGCCATTCGAGCGCAGCGACATTGACGCGCTCAGCGTCAGAACGTCAGTGTCAGTGCGTCAGTGGGTCAATGTCAGTGTCAGTGCGTCAGTATCAGTGCGTCAGTGTCAGTGCGTCAGTGTGGCTGCGCTCGAATGGCGCCTCATACATTTTTATAGTGCATAATACTATCGCTAGGTCGCCGCGTCAGTATCCCTGCGTTAGAGACGCTAGAGCCGCTTTGCTCGGAAGTCTACCTTAATTCTGTCGAACCGGTATGCTTATTTAAAAAATAGAGGTTAGTTAAGCGCATGCGCATCGGACAAGTTTGAAAAGCGGGAATATGAAAGTTTCGAGCACATTTAGTTATATGTCAAAACGTTTTTTCACTTTTTGACGTAGAACATAACGGAAATTGACACATGCGCACAAAAATATTTCAACTATGAAAAGGTCTATTTGTCATTGCTTTACGAAAATCATATGTCCACTTTACCACTACAAGTTTATTGAGAATTGCGTGTTGTGCTCATAAAACTACGAAAAAGTCTTTCAAAAATGTATTTTTTCGAAGAACTAGCAGATATGCGTTTAGCTTATGGTGCTGTTAACGGCAACGGCCGAGCAGCTGCAAGGTTTTATGGAGAACGTTTTCCAAATCGGCAGCTGCCTCATCATAGAACTTCTTCAGCTATTCATCGACGTCTTTGAGAACGTAGAAAATTTGCAAGTTGTCTGACAGATACAGGACGTGATAGAACGGTTGGTACTGTGCTCTTAGAAGAAAATGTCTTGGATGTTGTTGCCAATAATCCGAGAACTAGTGTTCCAACTGTATCACACGAACTTGGAACCAGTGCTCCAACAGTGTGGCGAGTTCTTCGCGAACAGCTCTTATGGCTCGCGTACACCTAATCCATCATCGGCCGAAGTTTGCTCGGACGACGACGGCGATTGAATCAAACACGACTGTCATCGCCCGATGACGCCCGAAAACGGCCGATCATCACGATGATCCGAACTAGTTGAGATTTCTCGCCAGTCTGCCGGCGTCTACAGTGCCAATTGAGTGTATTTATAGTTAAATTTTGTTGTTATCTACCTAAACGACTATGGATATTGAAAAATTAATTATTGTGTTTATAATAGACCAACCCTGTGGGATAAACAGTAATTACAATAATCGAGATTTTTCCATACGGTTATGGTTGTAGGCACAAGTGGTAACACTGTTGCAGTGTAAGCACATACACGTCTGAGTTATTCGTCCGGGTAGTTCTGTCCACCATCGGCCGACAAAATCGGTTTTGGTGTACGCTTAGCATTACACCCTTTTGGAATTCACAAAGTCCATGCACTGAATTGTAATGACTCCACGGGTACAGTTTTTTAGGTGGTTCTTGAACAGCATGCAACAGAATGAACGGTTTCCGGAAAAGTTACTTTTACCGACGAGGCTGCGTTTAAAAGGGAAGGAATGTCAGATAGCCATAACACACACTTGTCGGCATTCTCAAATATATGCACTTGTGGGCATCCAAAGAAAATCCTCACGCAATACACGGTAGAGGTTATCAACACAGATTTTGAATTAATGTTCGGTGTGGGATACACACGTGCCAAACGACACGGTACTGCAACGCATCGGTGGACAACTGGACTACCTACCAAACGCCAAACGCAGGAAATAGACCTTTCTACGGTTAGTTAAGCGCATGCGCATCCGCCAAGTTTCAAAGGCGGGAATTTCAAAGTTTCGGGCACATATTTAGTTATACGTCAAAAAGTGCCAGAACTTGGCGGAAATTGACACATGCGCACAAAAAAATTTGGAAGACCCAATTGTGACCCAGGTCTGACCCAGACCCAATTTGGCAGTTAGATTCCTCTTCGAGTTTTACAATTTTTCAAAAATCTAGGCAAGGGGTTGCAAATGCAAAATATTTATAGCTCAAAAAACTGGAGATGTTAGAGATGCGAAAATAGGTATAATCGTACAAATGAATGAATAGGCCTTATTACGGTTAGTTAAGCGAATGCGCATCATCAAAGTTTGAAAGGCGGGAATTTGAAAGTTTCGAGCACATATTTAGTTTAAAAAGTTCGAGCATTTTTTGACGTATAACATGGCGGAAATTGACACATGCGCACAAAAAAAATCAGCTATAAAAATATCTATTGGAATACTTCGGGCATATCATGCGAGGTGAAAATTACCACCTTTTTCAACTCATCCTACAGGGGAAAATAGAAGATCGAAGGTCAGCAGGACGCAGTCGAATATCGTGGCTGCGAAATTTACGAACATAATCGGTCCATGTTCGTAAATTTCGCATGCACAAATTTCGAATTAATGTTTGGTGTGGAATTGTTGGAAACTATTGCCGGATCGCTTAACGGAGACGACTTACACAAATTTTCTGGAAAATGACTTCCTTAATGGATTAGATTACAAGAAAAAAATACACAGCTTTAACCTTCATAAGAAAATAAAGGAAGCAACAGGAAGATATCAGGGGTCGAGGAAAAATCTTGGACCCTAATGACAACATCATTACCGAGACAAAACACTCACGAGATGGAAGCAGTACATGGAGGAATTTTCGGAGACGAAAACATCGATAATATGCCCGCAGAGGTCGGCGAGGAAGGGCCTATCATCACACTGGAGGAATTAGAAGAAAGGAAGTAGATAGAAAAAACCTATCAAACGACTAAAAAACAACAAAGCCCCTGGGCCAGACCAGATTCATGGATAAGTCCTCAAACTACTGGACCTAGAACTGCTGATAAAACTGCTGATAAAACTGCTGACCAATCTCTTCAATAAAATTTACACAGGCGGTCAAATGACTGGTAGCTGTCGACATTCATTCCGCTTCCCAAAAAGGCGAACGCAACTAAATGCTCAGACCACAGAATAATCAGCTTGATGTGTCACATCCTAAAAGCTTTCGTTAATATCATTCAAGCACGCGCATATAGAAAACTCGACGAGAGAAGTGACACACAGTTTGGTTTCACACAGAACGGTCCGATACCATGGCCGGTCTGCTCCCCAGATTTGAATTCCCTGGATTTTTTTATAGGGTGATCTGAAAACTATAGTGTTCGAAACTCCTAGGAGCTACTGCCACGTGTAACTGAAGCGTGTCAAACAGTTAGAAACATGCCCGCCGTTTTTGAACGCGTTCGTCGTTCTTTATTGCAGCGGTGTCGGCTGTGCATTGAACACGGGGGTAACATTGTTTGTAAATTGTTCATAGTTAGTAGTGGAATTTATTGATAAAATTTACAAACAGAATTTTATCAATAAATTCCACTCCATTGCTTCTTTACACTGAAGCAAATTTTGAATAAAGCATGGGAATACGACATTGACGTGCACAACATCTTCATCGATTATAAGCTGGCATATGATTCGATCAACCGCAACAACCTCTAACTAATTCTACAGCAGCTGAAGATACCAACTAAACTGGTGAAAATGATAAAGACCACAATGTGCGAAACTGAAGCCGTAATGCGGGTCCAAAACCAACTCACGGACCCCTTCAAAATAACGAAAGGGTTGAAACAAGGGGATGGGCTAGCACCCACACTCTTCAACCTAGCGTTGAAAATTGTTATATTTGAGTGTAGGTAGATAAACAATAAACCGGCCAAGTGCGAGTTGTGATTCGCGCACCGAGGGTTCCGTACAAACTTGTAAGTAAGGTATCGTTAGGAGGACCTAACTGTATGCAACCCATATGCTTCTGATGCCTGACAATACCACGCAACACATTATTGTATTTTCATAAGTTTCTAATAGTAAATTCGCATTTTTCTTGTAATTAAACTACATATTTACGGTTTTCAGATTTTTCCCTTTACATGTGCTGTAAGACACCGCTTCTTGCCAAACTTCATGATTCTAGGTCAACGGGAAGTACCCTATAGATTTTGATTCCCTTGTGAAATCGCAAAATATGCGACCTAAACGGTCATATCTTTTGATCGCGTTGACTTACAAGTTTGATTTTTTCACAGCTGAAAGAGACCGCAGACCCCAGTATTTGATACAAATATCAACTTGTTACCTCTACGCGTTCCTGAGAAAAATTCGTCTTGACAGACAGACAGACGGATGGACAGACAGACAGACGGATGGACAGACAGAGAGACGGATGGACAGACAGACAGACGGACAATAAAGTGATCCTATAAGGTTTCTTAAAAGGTTTTTTAAAACAGTGCAACTAGCGGCATATGCAAATGACATAAATATTATGAGCAGAAGGGCCGACGAAGCACAAGCAAAACAAAGGTAATGACACAAAGAAGAAAGCGCGGGCCAGAATTACAGTTGCCAGACAACATCGTGGATGTCAACAAATTTATATATCTGGGTGTGGAAATCAACAAAGATGGCACCGAAGACGGAGAAATAAAACGCCGAGTCCTAGCAGCAAATAAGGCGTACTATGCAATGGCGGAAATATTAAGATCTAATAGTGTGCACCGCAAGAACAAGCTTAGAATATATAAGACAATAATTCGGCCCATCGCATGCTATTGTAGCGAAACATGGACTATGGCAAAAAAACCAAGAACGCAATGGACATATTTGAGCGCAAGGTGCTACGTAGGATCCTAGAGGCGTTAACGGTCGGAAACATCAGAAGGCCAAGGTACAACGAGCTATAGCAGATATACCATGAACAACCGATTTCAAGTGCTCAGGATGGACGATAACTGTCTGCCACTAAGAGCACTTAACGCAAAAATGCAAGGCAGGCGGCCGGTACGGAGGCCAAGAAAACAGTCGGAGGAAGAGATCCGGGAAAACGCATACCAACTACTCGGAGTAAAATCGTGGAGAAGAACAGCAAAGAACAGGGAAGAATGGAGGACAAAAATACAGGAGGCCAGGGCCCGATTTGGGTTGTAGCGCCATATGAAGAAGAAGAAAGCGTTTTTGGCCCTGTATGTATTAACAGTTTTATGATTATTTTGGATCATAGAATCAACCCTGAAAGTTTGTCAGTGGTGTTCTGACACACCCTGTATATTTATTAGTATTTTATATTTAGTTAATAATTTAATTAAAAACTACATTCTAGTTCATCCACAATTGATTCCATTTCAAATTCCACTTATAATTTAATTATACTTTTCTCTATAAGGCCGAGGCCGCACTACGGTTTATTCCCGCGAGCGGTAACCGCTATAACCGTGAAACCGCTCGAGAAACACACAGTACGCTATGGGAAAAATGAGTCGCGGGAAAAAACCGCAAGTGAGGCCGCTTGAATTCGTTTACCCAAGTCAGAAAATCACGCGATTAAAAACCGCGGCGGTTTAGCCGTAGTGCGGCCTAGGCCGCACTACGGTTTTTTCCAGCGAGCGGTTATCCGCTATAACCGGGAAACCGCTCGAGAAGCACACACTAGCCTATTAAAATCAGTCGCGGGAGAAAACCGCAAGTGAGGCCACTTATGTTACAGAATCACACGATTAAAAACCTGGGCGGTTTAGCCACAGTGCGGCCTAGCTCTTAAATCTGAAAATTATGCAACTTAACCAAATTAACCAAACTAGTTTTAGAATTAATCAGTTTTCCTTATTTTTTCATGTCAAGTTACAACTTAAATGAATACATTTTGAGCATCCTATTCCACTTATTTTCGACTTATTTCACACAAACTTCATAATGTTCCACTTTCATCTGCATTTTAATCCACATAAATGTTTTTAATTTAAATTTAATAATTTAAATTTAATCCACACTATTTCACAATCTCATTGCATCCTACATTTGTCGATTAAATCAACAAATTTGCAACTTTTGTGCGGTAATTTATTGATGTAATTGTTATTTTATTTATTTTGTTTTGGAGGACGTGGATTTGGAGAGCGATTGTGTGGGATTTGGCAGAGGTGCGTGGAGGAGGGACGTGGGAGGAGATTGAAGAGGATGACATGGAAAAATGACGTGGGGTGCTTGAGACGGCAGCTCGAAGGCGACGTAATAAATGGAATGGGAACACGAAAATAAAGAGGAAAAAGGAATAAGTTTCGTGGTGATAAATTGTCGCGGTGGGAAGGAACATTCGCAAAAATGTTTTATATTGCCAAAAGTTGCGACTAAATCTATTCGCACACCAAAATGAACACAAGCAATATTATTTTATGGGAAGGATGCCATTATTATAATCGTGTGTAAAAGTAAACAAATCGTGGGTAAAAGTCCAATGAAAATCAAATTGAGTTTCATTATTAAACGATTTCTGTTTTTTGTTACTATGTTAACAAAAAACGCGTCAAAAAACACGTTTCGCGTCAATAAATAAGAAACATAGACGTAGTGAAAATAAATTTTATGACGAATATTAAAATTTAATTAAGTTTTCTTATTTTGAATTAAGAAGTCTCGGCCTCTCAGTCTGGATTTATCTAGCTCTAATATAACTTAAATTAATCATAACCTAATCTAGATTAAATCTAGGTTAATCTAGATTTGTGCGTTTTTACTAAAGTCCATTTTTTTAAGAATGCAGTAACTAGAAACCTGATATACACTATGTTCTAGTAACAAAATTTGGCGCTAAATTCAAAAATAGTTACTTGAACATAAAAGAAAAAACAGATTAAATACACCAAATGGCAAAAATAGTAATAAAATACAAAAAAAAAACCGGCCAAGTGCGAGTTGTGACTCGCGCACCGAGGGTTCCGTACAAACTTGTAAGTAAGGTATCTTTAGGAGAACCTAGCTGTATGCAACCCATATGCTTCTGGTGCCTGACAATACCACGCAACACATTAGTGTATTTTCATAAGTTTATAATAGTAAATTCGCATTTTTCTTGTAATTAAACTACATATTTGCGGTTTTCAGATGTTTCCCTTTACATGTGCTGTAAGACACCGCTTCTTGCCAAATTTCATGATTCTAGGTCAACGGGAAGTACCCTATAGGTTTTGATTTCCTTGTGAAATCGCAAAATATGCGACATAAACAGTCATATCTTTTGATCGCGTTGACTTACAAGTTTGATTTTGATTTCACAGCTGAAAGAGACCGCAGACCCGAGTATTTGATACAAATTTCAACTTGTTACCTCTACGCGTTCCTGAGAAAAATGGACTTGACAGACAGACAGACGGACGGACAGACAGATGGACAGTCAGACAGACAGACGGACGGACAGACAGACAGACAACAAAGTGATCCTACAAGGGTTCCGTTTTCGGCACGGAACCCTAAAAATGGAGAAAAATGCAAAATATCTAAATGATGCAAACAGATCACATGACAATTGTGAATTGACGCGGCAGCCATTGACAACTAACAGCTACAAATGTATGTGAAAAGAAAGAGAGAAATGAGGTTGAGATGGAGAAGTAAATATCGTCGGTATGAACTCCTCCTCGATTTAAGCCAATCAGAGATCAAGGTCAAATAAGCCCTATCTTCGCTGTACTGCATTCTTAAAAAAATGGATTTGCCACTTTTTGTCACGTTCTAACCTTATTTTGTCACTGATTTGAAGGGTTTTGTCTGTCAAAATTTCAATTTTTCAATATTATCGGAAAGAAACAAATATTTCTTGGTACATCCAACAGTATTATATTTTAACATGCTTCGTAGATAAAATAATGTATGATACACGTGTGTGAAGAAGGAATTTTGTGCATGAGTTGCGAGTTTTAAAAGGCGAGCCGATGGCGAGTGCTTTAATCGCAACAAAAGCCCTTCTTCACACACTTCACACTCGTACATTAATTGCGATTAAATCACTCGCCTTCGGCTCGTCCTTTAAACTTCGCAACTCATGTACACAAGCCCTTCTTCACTCGTGCATTCATTGCGATTAAAGCACTCGCCTTCGGCTCGTCCTTTAAACTTCGCAACTCATGTACACAAGCCCTTCTTCACTCGTGCATTCATTGCGATTAAAGCACTCGCCTTCGGCTCGTCTTTTAAACTTCGTAACTCATGCACAAAAGCCTTTCTTCACATCACACTTGCATCATAAACTACTATTTTTTTTCAAAATTTTGTAGAAAATTCTTTTGTGAATCAAGAAGTCTCGGCCTCAAATGTTGCAATTGGTAATTAAAACAACATTTTAGGAAAATTGGAGAATATGTGAGGGAGAAAATAAATTTTGAAGATTATATTAAAAAATATTTTCAAAATTCTGTTGCAAAAATATATATGTTACGGTAAAAATACGTAGTTTGGTAAATGTACACATTTACCAGAATATGTACACGTTTACCTTCTTGGTTGGAAAATGTGAGTTCAACTTACATTTACCAATTATTTTCGGCAAATGTGTACATATGCATAATGTTGTTGGCAATTGTTAAAGGTTTACATTACCATACACAGCGCATGGGCTGTCCAACAAGACACACGTGATATTGTAACACACAAACAGTATACATTTTCCGGTAAAAGTAGATATAAAGTTCATCTAAGATTTAAACTCACATTTACCTAGAAAATTGGTAGATGTATACATATACCGGTAAATGTTTACATTTGCCGATTTTGTACTTTTACCGTAACATATATATTTAGAATACAGGAGGTCCGATGCTACTAGAGAAAAAAAAAACAGCCAAGGGCGAGTTGTGATTCGCGCACCGAGGGTTCCGTACAAACTTGTAAGTAAGGTATCTTTAGGAGGATACAGTTAGGGTATGCAATCCATATGTTTCTGGTGTCTGACAATACCACGCAACACATTAGTGTATTTTCATAAGTTTCTAATAGTAAATTCGCATTTTTCTTGTAATTAAACTACATATTTACGGTTTTCAGATTTTTACCTTTACATGTGCTGTAAGACACCGCTTCTTGCCAAATTTCATGATTCTAGGTCAACGGGAAGTACCCTATAGGTTTTGATTCCCTTGTGAAATCGCAAAATATGCCACATAAACGGTCATATCTTTTGATCGCGTTGACTTACAAGTTTGATTTTTTCACAGCTGAAAGAGATCGCAGATCCGAGTATTTGATACAAATTTCAACTTGTTACCTCTACGCGTTCCTGAGAAAAATGGTCTTGACAGACAGACAGACAGACGGACAACGAAGTGATCCTATAAGGGTTCCGTTTTCGGTACGGAACCCTAAAAACAATAAATTGATCGCTTCCAAAGTGTGAAATGTACCCAAAATATTTAAAATACAAAGAAATTTTCAGAAAAAAAATCTAAAATTTCCAATCTATTATACAAAATTTGAAGCAAAATGTTTTTTCAAAAAATCATTTTGTAAGCAATAATTTAAGATTATTCAGTCCAACAACTTTCTGATGTGGAAACAGTTGCAACAAACAAAGCAAGAAAACTTTCATCCAAATACCTCAATAAATTCCACATTTCAATAAGTTTGTTAATATTTTTTCGGAATAAATTTGGCTTTCTATGCAACAAATTTTTGTTCTAATACCTCCGCGGCGGTTATGTAAATAACGCGAGTGTCGAAAGACAAAATAAAAGGTGCAAGGAAAGTAAACATAAAATAGAAAACGTTTTCTAACCAAGCAGAAACGCAACACGTTCGTATAATAATAATAATAACATCGCACGCAACTCCAACAGTTAATGGAGCAGGTTTCGTTTCCAAGGCTCAACTCGACGCGCAACTTTCCAACATTAATAATTATTTTAAAACCGACAACAAAACAAAAAACCCGAGAAAACAAGACCGGGAATTGAAAAAACCGATGCAATTTCCATTTTATTGCTCTAACCAAGCTCATTTCCACAGCGCTAAATCTTTGTCGTGGCCGTTTGTTTTGCTCAAGGCCGCGACCTCAATTCTAAAAACCTCTTTTCCGCGTAGATTCTTCGTGCATTCTTTTTGCGAGAAAAGTTTGAAGTGGACTTGTGGGGAGGTGAAGATATCGCGAGAGTGGAGTGACCCGGCAAGGTCGAAACCATCAACGACTTTGTTGGGAAAAAAGATTTCGTCGATTGCTCTAAATATATTTAGTTTGGAAAATTGATCTTAGTCTCTAAACAGATTTAGTGTGTTCATATGAAATTAAGAAAATCGATTCTGGCTAGTTTTCTTCAAAATTTTAAAATCGCGTCAAGTTAGAAGTAGATTCCCATATGCGCGACTATTGCTTGTCATTGTCGTGGGACAAGAATTTGGAGCGAAACGGCGATTAGATAATGTAAAATGGTTCACGATTAGATAAAACGCGAAGAAAACAAAGAGATTTTGGAATTTCCGATGACGAATCGAATTTGTTTTCTTAAAGAACGAAATTGTTCAGACCGATAATAAAGTCTAGCTTTGTTTATAAATTTAAAGAGAAGAAGAAATATTTGGTAAGAATTCGTTTAGAAATTTCGAAGAAGAAATGTTTTAAAAAAAAAAATTGATTTTAAAGGCCGATTCTCATATACGCGACACTCGGCTACGCGACGTCACGCGACATCGCCTGTTAAATAATGATTACATTGTTTTAAATGGACACGTTCTCACTATGGCTACGCGACGTGCCCATTTAAAACAATGTAATCATTATTTAACAGGCGATGTCGCGTGACGTCGCGTAGCCGAGTGTCGCGTATATGAGAATCGGCCTTTAAAATCAATTTTCTGAAAAACATTTCTTCTTGGAAATTTCTTAAACGAATTCTCACCAAATATTCCTTCTTCTCTTTTTAAATTTATAAACAAAGCCAGGACTTTATTATCGGTCTGAACAATTTCGTTCTTTAAGAAAACAAATTCGATTCGTCATCGGAAATTCCAAAATCTCTTTGTTTTCTTCGCGTTTTATCTAATCGTGAACCATTTTACATTATCTAATCAGCGTTTTGTTCCAAATTCTTGTCCCACCACAATGACAAACAATCGTCACTGCCCAACGCGACAATAATAATTGGAACTGTATTAGTGTTCGATTATTTACAACAAAAAAGTTTTCAATTTACGATTGAAAATAACATTTTTATATTCTATTGAAAAATGCAATTGTTATTTATAATCGCAAATTAATAATACTTTATGAATCAAGTGTGTGAAGAAGGGATTTTGTGCATGGGTTGCGAAGTTAAAACACAAGCCAAATGCGTGTGCTTTAATCGCAACGAGTGCACAAAAGTCCTTCTTCACACACTTGTATCATAAACTACTATTAATGTGTGTAAATTAACTATTTTTAATTAATTATATTAATTAATTAACTATTTTTAATAATTAACTAATTTACTATTAATCAAGTGTGTGAAGAAGGGCTTTTGTGCATGACTTGTGAAGTTAAAGCACAAGTCGAAAGCGAGTGCTTTAATCGAAATAAGTGCACAAAAGCCCTTCTTCACACACTATGTGATATGATATTGTATCATAAACTGCTATTAATGTGTGAAGAAGGGCTTTTGTGCATGACTTGCGAAGTTAAAGCATAAGCCGAAGGCGAGTGCTTTAATCGCAATGAGTGCACAAAAGCCCTTCTTCGCACACGTGTATCACACATTATTACAAAAAAAAACGGCCAAGTGCGAGTTCTGATTTACCGCACCGAGGGTTCCGTACAAACTTGTAAGTAAGGTATCTTTAGAAGGACCTAACTGTATGCAACCCATATGCTGCTGGTGCCTAACAATACCACGCAACACATTAGTGTATTTTAATAAGTTTCTAATAGTAAATTCGCATTTTTTTTGTAATTAAACTACATATTTACGGTTTTCAGATTTTTCCCTTTACATGTGCTGTAAGACACCGCTTCTTGCCAAATTTCATGATTCTAGGTCAACGGGAAGTACCCTATAGGTTTTGATCCCCTTGTGAAATCGCAAAATATGCGACATAAACGGTCATATCTTTTGATCGCGTTGACTTACAAGTTTGATTTTCACAGCTGAAAGAGACCGCAGACCCGAGCATTTGATACAAATTTCAACTTGTTACCTCTACGCGTTCCTGAGAAAAATGGTCTTGACAGACAGACAGACGGACGGACGGATAGAGAGGGACAACAAATTGATCCTATAAGGGTTCCGTTTTTGGTACGGAACCCTAAAAATAATTGTTTCTTACCGATAATATTGAAAAATTGCAATTTTGACACACAACATAAGTCAAATTACTGACACAAGGTTAAAAGGTTCAGCGCTTTCGTGGCAAAAATTGCTAACTGGTAAAAACACACAATGACGGGAACACTATTTGGTCGTTGTCGATTAATCTACGTTAACCTAGATTTAATCTAGATAAGGCTAAGGTTAGGTTATATTAGAGCCAGATAAATCCAGACTGAGAGGCCGAGACTTCTTGATTCAAAATAAGAAAGATTAATTCAATTTTAATAAACGTAGAAAAAATTATTTTCACTACGTCTTGTGTTTTATTGTTTAGTGACGCGAGTTGTTGCCATAGTAACAACAAACAGAAATCGTTTAATAATGAAACTCCATTTGATTTACATTGGACATTTACGCACGATTTGGAAACTTTTACACACAATTATAAATAATAACATGGATAATAATGGTATTCTTCACACACAATATTTTACTTATTAATGTGTTCATTTTGGTGTGCTAGCAGATTTATATTTACTTATACTTTGTATTACTTTGTATACGTTGTTGAGGGGGTTGTTGGTTGAGACAATTAATCGAGGGAATTGTGGAAGGTGTAGCGAATAGAGGTAGAAGAAGAGTGAAAATGGTTGACGATCTGAAAGAAGGCAAAGGATACGTGGATATGAAGAGAAAGGCTATGGGTAGAGTTGAGTGGAGGAGGCATAATGGAACCTGCACATAGCAGAACACAAATGATGATACTTTGTATACAATTAAATACGTAAATGCATACAATTGGAACTAAGGGAAAAATAAATCACAAATTAATTACGATTTTAATTATTGAAAAAAAATCTCTAATTTTAGGCTTTTTTTAACCAAAACTTTCCTTAATTTAAACTGTAGATTCGGAAATCTTCAACATTCATTTTGGTGTGCGAGCAGATTTATATTTACTTATACTTTGTATACGTTATTGAGGGAGTTGTTTGTTGAGACAATTAATCGAGGCAACTGTGGAAGGTGTAGGGAATAGAGGTAGAAGAAGAGTGAAAATGGTTGATTGACAAAGGATACGTGGATATGAAGAGAAAGGCTATGAATAGAGTTGAGTGGAGGAGGCATAAAAGATCCTGCACATAGCAGAACACAAATGAGGATACTTTGTGTACAATTAAATACGCAAATGTATACAATTGAAACTAAGGAAAAAATAAATCACAAATTAATTACGATTTTAATTATTGGAAAGAAAGTCTCTACTTTTAGGCAATTTTTTTTTACAAAAACTTTCCTTAGTTTGAACCAGTGGTTCTCAAAGTGGGTGCCGCGAGAGTATGCCAGGGGTGTCGCAGCAATAATCAAGAAATTTAAAAAGAAAATTACATGAGGAGTTACAACGAATTTGAGTTCTTACTTTTAATGCAAAATTGTATACAATTCGCTAAAATCTGGATTGGTCTAAATAATCAAGTTCGTCTGCCTCAGTTCGCGAAAGCGCAACTCACGACCAAAAGATAATCCGAGTTAAAATAAATAAATATGATCCTAGCTACCTCATATCGTTTGGATTTGTTTCTGTTGGGAACGAACAAGCACCGGAAGGGCAATGCGTTATCTGTCATAAAATTGTTGCTAACAGCGGCTTGGATCCAAACAAATTAAAAAGACTTCTGGAAAGTAATCTTCAAACGAAATTTGTCCAAAAAGTCAAAATTTTTGTAGCCCGACAAGGGTGCCGCGAGATTGTTTTAGCTCGATAGGGTGCCGCGGCAAAAAAAGTTTGAGAACCACTGGTTTAAACTGTAGACTCGAAAATCCTCAACCAGAAACAATAATTTTGCGCGTTTAAGCAAAATAAAGCACTTGGCAAAAAGACCTTATAGTCGATAACCATTTGGTTCTTTTGGTGACAATAAAGATTATTATTATTAAAGCACGTTGTTGTAAAATGGACAACATTTTAGTTTTGAACCAGCCACGTGTTTAACAGAAAGTCGACTGAACTTATTGCCTAGCTTTAAAAAAACATTATGTAAAAACTACAACAGCGCGACAGCTTGTGTGTAAATAAAATGTGTGCTTGTATGTTGAATTCATTACAGAATTAATAATATTAAATTAGTAATAAGAATATCTTAATTAATGTCAATATTAAGACGGGCAGAAATTAAATCTAAATTGAAAATTGCATTGATTATTAATTAAATTAATCGTGATTTCTCCTAGTCCTTCCTGGTTGATAATTTCCAATCTAGTCCAAAGAAATCACGAGCCTTGCGCGCCGTTCCGTCGATATCTTTATTATGGTTCCAGGGCAATTATCCTCGCAAGTACACACTTTTTCTTCTTCTGCCTTTTTTTTGTTATTAAAACGTATAAATAATTTATACGCGGAACGGGATCTCCCCGAGGCACACTCTCGAAACGGTTCGATACATTTCAAAGCTTTTTATATTATAAATCGATTTTTTTTTTATCTGTCGACTTCGCCGTCACTTGGTCCCGTTACTCGACACCCACGAGGATCAAAAATCTCAGCTTTAATCGTAATGAGTGCACAAAAGCCCTTCTTCACACACGTGTATCTTTCATTACTTTAGGTTAAAATATATTTATAGTATAAACTAGTGACGAAGCCCAAGGGCTGCAGTGCTGCAGCCCTCCCACCAAAATGAAAACATTTTTTTAATTATTATAAACTATTCCATTAGTATACAATTATATTACAAAAACATATTTTTCCGTTCGTAGTATATTTATTTTTTGAATTGTAGGTAATAAATACCTCGATAGGCGCTCTGTATGTGTGTTTTGCGTAATTTAGTGCGGTTATATATTCATATCTCGGGCTGCAGTCAGTGCAGACCGTGTCTCGCCGCGTAGTTAGTGTATTAAGCTGGTTATCCCCACCCGCGATATACGTTTTTGTAATAAGTATATCGTGGGCTGCAAACATTGCAGTCCGCACTCTGTATTTTAGGCATTTTATGAGTTTGTTTCTAAGAACTCGAGTTGCGGCAACGGCAAAGAACCTTAAGTGGACAATTGAAAAGTCGACAATTTAAAACAAAGTATTAATAAATAAGTAGTTCTTAGCTATACACATAGAAAGTAAGATAGTTATTTTTGAATTTAATTTTAACACCTAACCACCTGACATACGTCTCTCATACCCAAAGTAGCAGTAATTTTCTCACCTGAGACGTATGGCAGGTGGTTAAGGGTTAATATACATTTGCAAAAGATCAACTTTGCACGACTGAAATTTAAAAAAAAAATTGAAATTAAATCATTAGGACGGTTAACTCCAGATTTAAATATTTGTCCAGTGTCACAAAGTCGTTCAAATAATTATGACCGAAAATTTAATTTCAACATTTCAACAGGTTGTCACTGAATTAAAAAATTCAATATGTTTCTGTATGTGTCAATAAAAATGCGTTTTTTTTTCAACTGCTAGTGAATTTTTATTATACTTTTTTTCAGCCCTCCCAGAAACATCATCCACGAGCCGCCCCTGGCATTTACAATAGTGGTCGTAAATACATTTTTTTCAAAACAACTTCAGCTGCCTGCTCACAACTTGCCTGCTATAGCTTTGCTTCTTCTACACATTTAGGTACATATTTTACAGGTACATACTTCTACGTCATATAGGTACATATTTTATTTTTTTTTGAAATACAATTGTTATATATAAAATTGTTATTTTTTCATTTAACTCCCGATAACCCGGAATTTTTTGATAATCCGGAAGTTGTCTGGTCCAATATGTGTCGGATTATCAAGATTATACTGTATTTTAATAAAAAGATATGTCAACATATTTTAAGGTACGGTAGTACCTTAGTAGTACCTACCTACTTACGTAGTACCTTAGGTGCGGTAGTAGTCGCAAAATGACAGTAATGCTATAAATAACTATTTATTATTAAATGATAATTAATTGTTTAAATGTTTTATTAATTAATATATTAATAAATAATTAATATAAATTAATGTTAAAATGTTTTTCGTCAATCAAAAACATTTTTTATTATTAATGTTTTTCTTAAATACTTAATCTGGGGGTCGATATGAAGGCAAATATTCTATGAACGGGTCCACGTAATAAAAAGTTTGGGGACCCCTGCACTAACCTAACCACAATAAAAAAAGTCTTCTCTGTGTAGTCTCTCGTCAGGATTTTTGGAAAATTTTTCCCATTTTTTTTTAAACTTTCAAAATTTCGTTTCTTTCCACGAAACAAATTAAATATTCTTTGGTTTTCAAAATATTCTCGTTTTTTCCTTCTAATTTTCGAGTTTTCTTTTGTTAGTCCGTTCGAAACAACGCACCTGTCGTCACGTTGCGACGTCGTGCCAATGACGCAAATATAAAATGGCGACGGTAAACATTGCGCAACGAAACGAGGCGCAGCAAACGTAGGATTAATAACAACAGCAATTTCATATATCAATTATTTGCTAACAACTTAAAACAAGATTAAAAATATGGAATGAAAATCATAATTTACTTGCAAATTTTGTGGTGGTTCAAAAACTATCACCATTGTCACATACCATATAACGCTTAGAGCTTTGTGGAAACGACTTTAAAATAAAAAAACTAATCAACTCAATTGGCTAACTAATTAACAGAGCTCGGAATATGTGCAGTTGTAACAAGTAAACCCTTGGGAAAGTCTTCGCCAAAAACCTTGCGGTTGCTGAAACAAATGTCTCGAGACAACTTTACCTATTGGAATAAAAAATGTCCTAAAAATAGTTTTTCTATTTTGCGTCTAAATGACCATACGTCCCGATTTTGGCGGGACAGTCCCGCTTTTCGAAGGACGGTCCCGCGTCCCGCCGATTTTTAAAAATGTCCCGCTTTTTAGAAAATATCTGCATTTCTTATTTTAAATGTATGTAAATACATTTTGGTATATTTATAGACATGTATATGAATGTATACAATAATAGTAGTTTATGATACAAGTGTGTGAAGAAGGGCTTTTGTGCACGAGTTGCGATGAGTTTAAAGCACGAGCCGAAGGCGAGTGGTTTAATCGCAATGAGTAGATTTAATCTAGATTAGGTTATGGTTAGGTTAAGTTATATTAGAGCCAGAGAAATCCAGATTGAGAGGCCGAGACGACTTCCGATTAAAAATAAGAATAAAAAAACCGGTCAAGTGCGAGTTGTGACTCGCGCACCGAGGGTTCCGTACAAACTTGTAAGGTATCTTT
Source organism: Phosphuga atrata (assembly GCA_944588485.1). Lineage (NCBI taxonomy): Eukaryota > Metazoa > Arthropoda > Insecta > Coleoptera > Silphidae > Phosphuga > Phosphuga atrata. Next base: position 68,646,109 of record OX155895.1, read on the forward strand.
AGGAGGACCTAACTGTATGCAATCCATATGCTTCTAGTGCCTGACAATATCACGCCACACAATAGTGTATTTTCTAATAGTAAATTCGCATTTTTTCTTGTAATTAAACTACATATTTACGATTTTCAGATTTTTCCCTTTACATGTGCAGCAAGACATCGCTTCTTGCAAAATTTCATGATTCTAGGTCAACGGGAAGTACCCTATAGGTTTTGATTCCCTTGTGAAATCGCAAAATATGCGACATAAACGGTCATATCTTTTGATCGCGTTGACTTACAAGTTTGATTTTTTCACAGCTAAAAGAGACCGCAGACCCGAGTATTTGATACAAATTTCAACTTGTTACCTCTACGCGTTCCTGAAAAAAATGGTCTTGACAGACAGACAGACGGACGGACAAACGGACGGACGGACGGACAGACAGACAGACAACAAAGTGATCCTATAAGGGTTCCGTTTTCGGTACGGAACCCTAAAAATTAATTCAATTCTAATATGTCAGAAAATTTATTTTCACTACGTCGATGATTTTTGTTTAGTGAATTTTACGGAGATATTGCCATAATAACAAAAAACAGAAATCGTTTAATAATGAAACTCCATTTGTTTACCATTGAACTTTTATGCACGATTTGGATACTTTTACACACGATTATAATAATGGCATCCTTCACATAGAATAATGTATTTATTTATGACTGTGTTCATTTTGGTGAGTGAGCAGATAAAATATTATTTTTTTAATTATTGGTCTGCTTTCATAACTAAATTATAATTCTAATTTCTTCCCATTTGTCCCGCTTTGTCTCAATGTGGTCACTTTAGTCTATACTGAAGTCATTAAAGCACTCATATGTATTCGTTAATGGCTCACCGATTGCGATACAATTTTGTCAATATGTATCGCAATTTTTTTATTTAGAAATGGCATAAAAGGTCGCAAAATAGAAAAAATAGCTTAAAGAACGTGTTCAATAAGCGCGATTTTTCAGCACGCGTCCATGTTTAGAAAACGACGAGCTTAGCGAGGAGTTTTCTAAACATGGACACGTGCTGAAAAATCGCGCTTATTGAACTCGTTCTTTACTATACTATTTTGAATTTTGCGTCTATGATGAAGTCATTAATGCACTCATATGGGTTCGTTAATGGCTCGCCGAGTGCGATACAATTTTCTCAATATGTATCGGCAATTTTTTAATTTGGAAATGGCATAAAAGGGCGCAAAATAGAAAAAATAGTTTAAAGAAAGAGTTCAATAAGCGCGATTCGGCACGCGTTCATGTTGGCTCGCCGAAAAATCTGGCTTATTGAACTCGTTCTTTACTATACTATTTTGTATTTTGCGTCTATGATGAAGTCATTAAAGCACTCATATAGGTTCGTTAATGGCTCGCCGAGTGCGATACAATTTTCTCAATATGTATCGGTGATTTTTTTATTTAGAAATGGTAAACGACGAGCGTAGAGAGGAGTTTTCTAATGGACAAGTGCGAAAAACGCCTTATGAACGAGTTTTTCATTCTATAAACTCGTTCACAAAGCGTTTTTCGCACTTGTTCATTAGAAAACTCCTCGCTACGCTCGTCACTTTCTAAACATGTGCGCGTGCTGAAAAATCGCGGTTATTGCACTCGTTCTTTAATATACTATTTTCCACCTGCTTCCCCTAATAATTCTCGCGGTAAAATAATCGTTTAAAATGTTGCCTTTGTCCGTTCGTTTTTTCCCTCTTGAATGTGAACTCTCGGACCAACCGGCGAGCGCCGATGAAGAAACAGCTGCGCGAGGAAATTTCTTTGTACATTTGAAAAAGTCGTAAAAGCAATGGGAGAGAAAGAGAGACGAGGATAATAGTAGGAAGAGAGAATTGCCGCCGTGTGACGTCGCGACAGGTGCGTTCGCTTCAAGAACAAAACGAACAATGACGGAGAGAAGGTGAAATTGAAAAGAAACGCATTCGATCGAGGATATAAAAGTAAAGGAAGTGTTAAATTCAATTAAATTCTACTTTTTCATTTGCAAGAATTTACAAAGCAAAAAAAAAAAAAATAACCTGAATAAGTACACACGATGTATTTTTTATTTGGCACAAATTCCTCTGTGCTTTTGTTTTCGTAACAATTTGTGAAAACTAAGGGCAAGGAAGAGGAAAATTTATAAAAACAAGGTCCATCAACTTGGATAAGTCGTCACGAATTTAATATGTAACAGTCCGCGATTAATAATAAGTTATGATTTATAACACACACGTGCGTTTGGTTTACGATCCGTTGATAGCTGCTATTGCGACGTGCTCATACGCTCAGCGCCCTCCGTGCTACAATTCACATTGCGTACATTGGGTTGCCTATATCTATGAACACTCTTATTCCAGTTTAACCCAAATAAGTACTAAATAATAAAGTATGTAACTATTAAGAATGTATTTCTTTTCATTTCGATCAAGTTAAATAATGTCGAGTAACAGTTATATATGAAAATACAACTGTTTATTATAATGTTAAATAATGACAATTAAATAAACATAACCTAATAAGAAATAAATTTGTTACATCAAGCATATTTTTTTTATTAAACAGAAACAAATTGGTGTGGTCGTAGATAAAGTATAGTACATAACTTGAGATGTAAGGTTAGGTTAGGTAATTTTCAATTCAATTACGGATTCGCGGAATTACACACTCCCCGCTACGCCGGTCGTGCGTAACTGTTCCGCTCGTACGTAATCTGCTTCTTACAACACTGGTTACGTAATATACTATTTTATTACTCATGCGGGATAAGTACTATCTTGGCGCCCGTTTTTGGCTGTATTACCACATAACTTGAGTAACGCACGCAAATATTAAAAAAAAATCGGTAAGTTACATTTAAAAAAAAAAAAAACAATTAAATAAATAAAATAAACGTGAAAAGTGACAGATTTTTTTTTCCATTACAAAATAAAAATTGAAGAAAACGTTTTAAAATGAGTGTAAATGGTGATACCGGAGACTGATGAGAGTTCTTATGACGAATCCACACAAACGGAAACAATTGAAAAAGCAAATTCTTCATTTTTGATTCTATTTTTTTACGGCTCCTGGACCCCAAACTTACCTCAAAGATACGTACAATGATCGCATGAGTAATACAAAATATTATCTGCAACTCGTGCGGTATTGTCAATTGCCCTCTCGAGCAAATGAGCACTTCGTTCTTGCGCCCAATTTCGCTCTCGTGGACAATTGACAACTTACCGCCCTAGTTGCACAATATACTATTTATTTAAATAAATTATTCACACTATCGTACAATATTTCATGCTATTCTATATCATTCAAATTATTCATACAATATTTTATACTATTCAATAACATACAAATTATTCATACTACCATACAATATTTCATGCTATTCGAAATCATTCAAATTATTCATACAATATTTTATACTATTCAATAACATACAAATTATTCATACTACCATACAATATTTCATGCTATTCGAAATCATTCAAATTATTCAAACAATATTTTATACTATTCAATAACATACATATTATTCATACTATCATACAATATTTCATGCAATTTGATATCATAGAAATTATACAAACTATCATACAATACTTCATACCATTCAATATCATACAATTTATTCATACTATAAAACAATATTTCATACCATTCAAAGTCATACAAATTATTCATACGAATTTATCAAAAATGATAGAAATCAATGTCATCTTCTAAGGCAGTGTTTACTTTAAAATCTAATTTGATTATTTAGAAGTGCGAGTCAGTCCGAAACAAAAACAAGTAAACAAATTAATTCTATTCCGCGAAAATATTTTCATTCTTGTCAGTGCGCGATAATTTTTTTCTGTTGTATAAATATTTTTCGAAATAGTTTTGCGCATTTTGTTTATGTGTGTTATAAATATTGCGAATAAATTTTCGGCTTTGCTTCGTTACGGCGCAATTCATTGAATTTTTATGTAAATATTTTCGTTTTGCGTTTGCATGATTTTGCAAATTGAAGGAATTTGTCGGAGGAATAAACGCATTACAATAAAAAAAATAAAAAAAAAAATAGAAACTTAAAATCAAATATTGAGAATATGTTTATTCAATGAATTTACTTTAGACTTTTTAATTCAATTTAATTTAGAAACCTTCTTGTTTATGAATTATGTAAATATTCTCGTTTTTGCGTTTGTATGATTTTGCAAATTGAAGGAATAAACATTAAAAAATCAGAAACTAAAAAATCGAATATTGGGAATTCAGTATTTAGAGTTTATAGCTATTTTTAACCCCCGACACAAAATTATAAGTTTGATGTGTCCGTCTGTCCGTATTATTGGCTGTTTATGGAATCATAGCTCCTAAACGAATGGGCCGATTTTGATGCGGTTATTTTTGTTCGCAAGCTGACGTGATCGAGAAGGTTCTTAGCTGTAATTTATAAAGATCTGTTCAGGCGTTTGATGATTATAAGCTCATTTCCTACTTGACACAATTAATCTGCAACCAATTTGACACAAATGTTTGTCAAGATCCGTATATACAAACTTGTTATCCAAGTAAATGTGAGTACATAAATTTCATTCTAAAAATAATAACGCTAAATACGTTATCACATCAATTGAAAATTTATTATACGAAACATCACCTAAACATAAACGAATTACCGTAAAATAGAATTGGTAAAAAAAATATATTGAATCTTTCCGGAGCTCTATAACATTACTGAGCCTTTTTAGACTGAGGACTGATACATGAGGCACTGAGGAGATATAAATCTCGAGATGCGTCTGCAGATGGCTGCTCACCTAAGACATGATCCATGATGCACATTATGCTATCTGTGGACGCGTTTCTAGATTTGGCTATCCACTTAAGGTATTGGAAAGACATGATCTTATAAACAATGTTATTTTTATGGTTTTTGTCGAGTGCCACGAAGGTGAACTGACTGAGAGCTATAAAATAACAGACAAATTTCACATGAGATTTGTTTTGGTAGTCCTAAAAAGACTCGGTAATGTTATGGAGCTCCAGAAAGGTTGAATATATTCATATATTCAGGCTATGTTCCAACTTTATTAAGTTTATAAATTTACAATTATCATATAACCAAAATTCAAATTCGAATATTGAGAGATTGAGAATTTAATATTTAGAGTTTAGATCTATTTTCTACGTAAGCTATTTGTTGATACATAAGCTAAGAGTTGATTTTCTTATTTGTATTTTGTATGAGTTCTCTTATTGTCATATTTTATTCTTGTGTATGTACACTTGTATGAGTTCTCTTATTTTCATATTTTATTCTTGTGTATGTACACAAGAATAAAATATGACAATAAGAGAACTCATACAAAATACAAATAAGAAAATCAATTCTTAGTCGAGCATTGTTATTAAGGTTATTTGTCTAGTGCTTGTAAGTGACATGAAAATGTACTGGGACTAGTAATAATATGCAAATATCGGTTGCATAATTAGTTGTTTCAACATGAGATTTTTTCTTAACATAGAATTTACAGGTGTGTATATGTAACATTTGATTATTTTACGCATTTATAGACATACATCTATATTACGCATACATCTCAATAAAAGAGGGACAACAACTGGCAACAGTCCAAGACACATGGCAGCACCTCAAAGAAGTGATCGGAAGCACACAAGATCATTGGGTATGACCGGAGCAACAAAAAACAGGACTGGATGACACAAGAAATACTTTTGCTGAAAGAACAACGCAGAAAAACTCGCCAAAAACACGCCGAGCATAAGGATAAATGATGCATATAAAGTGATGTAAACGGAAAAAATACGCAAGGCAATCAGAATAGCCTGGGGGGACCTGGAGGAGACCTGGATTCTGAAAAGATGTAAGAAGGAAGATGTAATGAATGAAAAGAAGGAAGTAGAGGAATTACAAGAGAAAGGCGATGTATTCAACCTACACAGAAACATTAACGAAATAACCGGACCACACAAAGGAAGAAAGCCGACCCACATCACAAATGAGCAAAACGAACAATAACTAATGACATGGATAAATGCAATCCATGGCGGACCTACGTGAAAAAGCTCTTCGATGATGACAGGCCGGAGGCAAGCACCAGCCCAACGCAACGTGACCTCACCGAGCCAAGCATTCTAAAGACCGAATTAGTACACGCCATTAAGGTTGCAAAGAACAACAAAACGACGATTGATCAAAGCAAGCAACCAGCAAGACCTACAGCTAGTAATGAACAACATCCAAAACAAAACTCCAAACAATAATCCAAAACAAAATTCATGGTTATAAGCCGTAATAATCAGGCAGGAGCGTCCATCAAGGTACAGGGGGCAACAATCGAAAAAACTACGAGCACGAAATACCTAGGCACACTAGTAAACGACAGAGGGGACCCGCTACAAGAGGTCAAAAGTAGGGTAGAACAAGCCAGGCAGGCATTCAACAAACTCTGTCCCTTGCTATGCGATAAAAACCTAAATTTAGAAATTCACCACAGAATGGTCAAATGCTACGTTTGGCCAATCCTACTGTAGGAGCAGAAACCTGGACAATAAAAGTAGCATCCATTAACAAGATCGAGGCGTTCGAGATGTGGACACTCAGAAGAATGTTTGGAATCACATCGGTGGACGACTTTACCAAGGACGAGGTGCTGAGAAGGGCAGACGTACACAGAGCACTAATCATTACCATAAAGCAGAGCAAGATCGGGTCTCATACTAAGGGGGCCAAAATATCGAATTCCGCAGCTCATACTCGAAGGAAAGAAGGCAGAAGAGGCATCGGACGTGAACAGCTATCATGGTTTAGGAACATCAGGAACTGGACCGGAATCAACAAGTTTGGTGACGTATGCCAAGCAGCAATAAACAAGACATTAACGATTATTCAATAAATGATAATTCGCCAACGCACATAGGTGTAAGACAACAGAAGTATATTTTGTAAGCTTTGTATAACTAAATGACTTCGAGTCTTTTTATCAAATATGCGGGAAGCTTATACAAGACATGTGCACAAAAATTAGCATGCGGTAGTATCAATGATTGAACACCTACAGCACCTTCGTTTCGCTGAAGACATAGATATAACAATAGACAATCTAGGAGACGCACAAAAAATGCTGGAAGACCTAAAGCAAGTGGCAGCAAAAGTAGGACTGTGTATTAACTACCACAAAACACAGTTTATGACCAACCTGGTGACCAGCGGAAACCTGCTGACAGACAAAGGAGACGATATAGAGCAAACGCACAAATATAAATATCTCGGTCACTAAATACAAATCTGCAGAGACAACCAGACAAGTGAAGTCACTCGACGCATAGGGCTGGGATGGGCAGCTTTTGGCAAACTAAGACACACCCTTAAGAGAAAACTGTCTATGTGTCTGAAATGTTCAACCAATGCGTGCTCCCAGTAATGATATACGGGGCGGAAACTCTGACCCTAACGAAGAAATCAATAAACAAACTTCAATACTGGGCAAAGATCAAAGCCCAACAGTTGAACAAGCGTGGTCCAAAATAGGCCTATTCGAAACAAGAAGAAGAAGAAACAAACTTCAAGTAGCGCAAAGAGCAATGTAAAGATCGATGTTGGGAATCACTAAAAGAGACAAAATGCCGAACATAACAATAAGAAACAGAACAAAAGTCGCCGATATTCGAATTTATCTCAAAAAAACAAGTGGAGATTGGATGGACACGTGCCTCGCACTAAAGACAACCGATGGACAAAACGAATCCTGGAATGGAGACCCAGAGTAGAGAAGCAGAGGAAGACCACTCATTAGATGGACGGACGACGTTAAACGTGTGGCGGGAAACTGGATTAGCACCGCGCAAGACAGTGGAAACACCTGGAGGAGGCCTATGTCATATGAGGACGCCATAATGTTCAACAGTGGACGAGAAATGGCTGATGATGATGAAGAGTATCTATGATTTGCATAACAATAATTTAGTTTGTAAGCTCAGTCTTTTGCCAACCCAATCCTTGATATTTTCTTCCTAACAAAAGCTGGATTTCAAATAAAGTTGAGTATATCATCAATAATGACACCTAAATACTTGTACCTCTTCAATGGGAACATTACCAAGAAGAACTTTCAAACTAATGGCCAATGCAAGGAAATTGAGCTAAATTTTTATTGTCATATATTTAGATTTATTGATATTTACAATAAAACTATTTCTAGAAAAGTATTCAGTTATATTTACATGATCAGTCGTTTTTTTTTGTTTGTTTAATATGATGAAATGTTTTTTGGTTTTGCGTCTGAAAAACAAAATATAAATTGGCGCTTTCAATTTAGCTTTTTTCTTTAGACTTTTGTTTTTTTGGAAAATGTTATGCGTCTTAAACACATATTTCGACAAATATTGTGAAAAAAAAATTTACTGATTTTAAAAATATTTACTGATTTTGCAATTAATTATTGCTTTTTTTCCAAAACAACAATTTGTAATTTTTCAGTAGTATTTTTGCGTCTTAACTATTCTTATTAACTTGCTCAAACAATTCTTTCAAATCCACAGCATTGTGTCATCTGCAAACATTTCTATATCACAATGTTTTGCAATTTGAATTATATCAGTAATATAAAGTATACACAATGGACCTGGCAGTACCCTGTGACACCCCGTAGTCTACATCAATAATACTCGAAATACCGTTTCCAAATTTGACCTTACTTTTTTAGCTCTTACTAACTAAATAGTATATTTAAGTATTAAGTACTAAGTATATTTTCAATTATATTTCATATGATAAATAAATTTCATATGAAATAAATTAATTTAACAATAAATTTCTATGAACCTACAAGACATTTATTAACAATAATAATATTCCTATTGTATTAAGACAACTCGAATTTTTCAATTCGAAACCAATTCTAGCTTGAAAAATTCACAAAAAAAAATTAATAAAAGCTTTCCACAGAAAATGAAAAAAGAAATTTTTATGCAAATTTAACAATATTTCTAAAAATTTGAAAAATTTGTTAAGAATTCTTTTGTGTTGAATTTTGAACAAAAAGTTTTTAAAATGTTTTCTTATATACAGTCGCACTTCCATAACTCGAACTTCTATAATTCCAATTTTTCTATAACTCGATTTTTTTTAGAAATTCATACGTTTAATGGCATTTTACAGATAAATTAACTTCCATAACTCGAATTTTCCTTAATTGGAATATTTCCAAAACTCGTAGTAAAAATGTGCAAAGGTAAAATTTTACCTTGAAAATAATCTCTATAACTCCAATTTTTTAATTGCTGCATACTTTCCAAAATTTATGGTGCCGGATATTGCTTATCATAAAGCGTATCCTATTTGTTATAGTAAAGGTGCTATATATTAATGAAGTTTTAGAGTTTAAACTCATTCTTTCTTCTTACCTCTGCCGTTACAATTGCAAATATGAGTGGTCAGATAAGAAAATTCAATACGATGTCGTTATCTGACAAAGCGAGGTTGATAAGTTAACAAAGGAATTAAATAGAAAAAAAGTTATTGCTTCTTATTACAATATAAAATTGCACCATAGGAAGAAGAATTCTGAGAAAACTATAGCTGCCCTAGTAGACAATCAACCCGAACATATTACTTTATGGGATGTTGATACAAACTTGACAGAAGCGTGGGACATCGATATTCAACAAGCAACCTTAAAATATTGTTTCAGAAAGGCCTGGCTTTAAAAATCAAGGAGCAACAAACTGGAGTGAAGAAGATGATGATACTCTACTGTCCGCGTATGACACATATAATCAGCATGACGTGGATAATACAGTGTCTCTTAATGATTATTTATCTGTAGATGAAAATGTCGTTATAGCGGACTATTCAACAGATGCCGATATTTTAAACAAGATTACAAAATGAGAAGATGAAGATCTAGCAACGAAACAGTGCCAATTCCACACACGAACATGTGGGACCCTTTCTGGTTGACCTCGTGGCCACCCTAGCAGTAAAATGCAGGAGCCACACCGTACTAATAATTATATTTTATTTATGTTATTAGCCAATTTGTGAATTAAAGAACATAGTTTCCTCATTTCCTTTCTTAGAATATAAAAATTCACATTGTAATTTTTTTCCTATTTTTTATATTACCCGTTCGTACAACACAGCGCAGGTCCAAGAAGACGCCAGAGAAAATGGGAGAAATAAGATAAATTCATTTAAGAACACGACAAACTGTGTAAGTTGTTTACATTTAATTTTGATTCAATTCGAGATGATATGATAAGTCCATACTGATGAAGCCAAAAGGCAGAAACGCGTCTATCGATGTTCATAATTATTTTCATTTATCAAGTTATGGCTTTTTTTCTGGTTAACCTCGTGGTCTCCCTTAGCAGTAAAATGCAGGAGCCACACCGTACTAATAATTATATTTTATTTATGCTATTGCTCAATTTGTGAATTAAAAAACAGTTTCCTTAATTCGTTTCTTATATTATTTATTTTACAAAATTTGGATATTTCCAAACAAAAATACTGAAAAATTTAAAATTTTGAAAAAACCAATTCTAAATAGTAACATCAGTAATCAAATAAAAAATTAATTAATTTCACAATAAGATAGAATTGTTGAAACCATTCCACTTAAGGTATCGGAAAGACATGATCTTAAAAACAATGTTATTTTTATGGTTTTTGTTGAGTGTCACGAAGGTGGACTGAAAGCTATAAAATAACTTACAAATTTCATGTGAGATTTGTTTTGGTAGTCCTAAAAAACTCAATAATTGTTATAGAGCTCCGGAAAGGCTGAATATGTTTATATATTCAGGCTGTGTTCCGTTTGTTTTAAGTTTGTAATTTCACAATATTTGTAAAAATATATGTTCTTTGTAAATGTTTATACAAATTTAACAATAAAGTCGAACGTTCACAACTCGGACTTCTATAACTCCAATTTTTCTACAACTCGAACTTATTTAGAAATTCATACGTTTACATAGCATTTCACATATAAATTAAATTCCATAACTCACATTTTCCTTAACTCGAATTTTTCCATAACTCGTACTAACCACCGTTCCGCAATAAGTGAGCTATTTCATCTTTTTAGAAATTCCAAAATAAGTGAGCTATTAAAAAAATTTAAGAGCTTCAACAATGGAAACATTTTTAATGAATTATTCTGATACAACACATTATTAAAGTACAATTATTATGAACTGAACAAATTTACTAGTGGTTAAAAGTGAATTCTGCAATTCTTTGGCAGTATTAATGATATCGGTGTTGCAATTGATACTAAGCGGAAACTGCACTTCCCTACGAAGTTTTTCTTTAGACATATGTTTTAAATTAGGTTTTGGCATTTTTTCGCTAACCCCAACTCTTTCAAGAATTTTTAAACAAAAACTGTGATTGTAGCTGGTGTCAAAAATCAAGTCAAACTGATTGTCACTAGTACTACTATTAGCAAACGCAACTTAATAACAAAAACATCCTATGTTCGTAGCGTAGTACGAAATACTATATGTTTATCGTTGAAATTAAAAAAAAAATAGTTATTACAGTTCAATAAATTTCAATAAAAATTGAAATAGATCACTTATTATGGAACGGAGGTAGTAGTAAAAATGTATACAATGGTAAAATTTTACATAGAAAATAATCTCTGTAACTCCAATTTTTTAATCGCTGCACACTACAAAATTTATGGTGCCGGATATTGCTTATCATAAACCGTATCCTATTTGTTATAGTAAAGATGCTATATATTAATAAAACTTTAGAGTTTAAACTCATTCTTTCTCCTTACCTCTGCCAGTACAATTGCAAATATGAGTGGTCAGAGAAGAAAACTCAATACGATGTCGTTATCTGATAAAGTGAGGTTGATAAGTGAAGTTGACAAAGGTATTAAAAAGAAACAAGTGATTGCTGAAGACTTTGGGATTCCTCCAAGTACACTTTCTTCAATTTTAAGAAACTGCGAAGAAATTTTGAACAAAGCCGAAAATGGTGCAACTAATGATTTTGACAAACGTTTGAAAGGCACCTACGAAAACATTGACAAAGCCACTTAAGTTGAGCGGGATAAAAATATACCAATGCCTGTACCACTTATTAGAGAAAAGGCTCTTTATATTGCTGAGAGTCTGGGACACCTGATTTCATCGATAGTGTAGGCTGGATATGTTTAATGTATTTCTCTAACTCAAATTTTCTATAACTCAATTTTTTTTTCGTGAACTATGGTAATTCGACTTAGGGAAGTTCGACTGTATTTCTAAAAATTTGAAAAATAATAAAAGTTTGTTAAGAATTTTCTTTTCTGTTGAATTTTGAACTAAAAGTTTTAAAAATGTTTTCATTAATTAAAAAAATATATTAATTCATATTTTTTTTGCAAATTAGGCAAAAACCATTTAGATATTTTCGCAATATAATATTAATTGAAATGTGTTGATGTCTCCACCATATTCAGATTCTATGTTGTTCGAGAAACCCATTTTCGTAGAGGAATCATATAAATTGATATAAAATTGAAAAAATTGATATTATGTTTTTTTTTGATTCACTGGTGACAATAGGACAATGAGAGAACTGATTTAATTTTACATTTCAATATAACCTTTTTGGACATTAACTGCATAATATAATAATAATAATCTTTATTGTCACCAAAAGAAACAAATGCCTATCGACCATAAGGTCTTTCTGCCTTCGCAATATATTTAATACAAAAATATATATTTTGAAATTTAAACATTTTTCAAATTTATTTTATATTACAAAATTTGAAAATTTCCTAACAAAAAATACTATTTCAAAAATTACAAATTGCAATTTTGAAAATAAAAATATTTTCAAAATAGCAAAACAAACAAACAAATAAAAAACAAAATTTCTTTCACAATATTTGTCAAAATATATGTTTAAGACGCAAAAAAAAACAAGTACTACACTTGTTATTTTACGACTCGTTTTTTTGATTTTTTTACGTCTTAAACATATATTTTGACAAATATTGTGAAAGAAATTTTGTTTTTTATTTGTTTGCTTGTTTTGCTATTTTGAAAATATTTTTATTTTCAAAATGGAAATTTGTAATTTTTTAAATAGTATTTTTTGTTAGGAAATTTTCAAATTTTGTAAAATTAAATGAATTTGAAAAATGTTTAAATTTGTTAAAGGCGCAAATTTATATTTAGTTTTTCAGACGCAAAACCAAAAAACATTTCATCATACTAAACAAAACAAAAATATTTCTCAAACAAAAATTATCTCAAGAAGCTTTTAACCCCGCGTGACCCCCAAAGGTCAGACCCCGTTATTTACGTCCCCCAGACCCACAAAAAAAAACAATCCTCATCGCACAATCCGACGATGACTAAACATGCACTGGTATTTCCGCCGCGTCGCCATATTGACGAGAAACCAATTAGACCGCGTCATGTGGTCATAAAAAAAATCTAATTGACAAAAAATATTCTAGAAGATTAAGCAAATTGCTCACCTCAATCAGAATTTTTGGACGAAAATCTCGGCGAAAAAAAGGAAAATCCGCGTAAAAGGCAACTTTTGTGTCGTTCGAAACAGCTGATTACATCACACACACACACACACAAAAATCCCCCGAAAATTTTAAACACAGAATTTTTTAAAAGATTTAAAAATAAAATCACACACTAAAAATTTTATTTTAAAAAATTACCACACTTCACTAAATTCACTAAAATAGTTAAAAAACAAACACACAAGTCAAAAATTTAAAAAAAAAACTTTTATTTTTTTAAAATAAATTTTGTAACTTATTTTGTTGCTGCCTGTTCTCGGGCGAGGTCTGAATGAAACTGAGAGAACGTCGGGCTTGAAACGCGCAGGGTCTCGGGTCTACCCCCACCAGATTGGGTATGGGCCAGAGATCGTTTTATGTGGAGTAATCATGGCGGACGGACAGACTCGAAAATAAAACGAAATGGATATTCTTATTGTTATTGTTGATGGATATTTTTAGGGAAAGACAGAGAGAAAGAAAAAAGAAAAAAAAGGTGGAGATGATGAAGGAGATTCTTGGAACTTTTGTGGGGACTTAAAGGAAAATTGGGATTTTTTCGAGGGGTGGAAGCTTTAGTTACGGAGGGTGGATTAAAGGTTTTAAAGGATCAACAAAATCTAGGTTTTAAATTTAAAGCTACAGGTTTTGGGAATTGGACGGAAACCTAGGTGCTAAATATTTTGCTTAATAATTCGCAATTACTGATTTGATGGGTTAAAAAAAACTGGAAAAACTAATACTTGAAAACTTTGTTCTGTAATCTCAAATAACAAGATTTTTGTGAAACTTTCGCGTACAAAACAAAATATCAACATTTTCAGCAAATATATAGTAAGGCTTAAATCCAAATGAAGGGCACAGGAAAAAAACCACGGAAGTCCATTTTTGTCAATATTAAACTGGTTCTGCCATATGTTAGTATTAGAAGTGTACTTTACGTTCCACTGTAAAAAGGCTGGTCTAGACGCTACGTTTTGCACTGTCTTTTGTTTGCGCTGTCTTAGGACGGAATGAAAACGTTGCAATTTTTAGAGCGTCTACACGGTGCAGATATCCGTATATTTCGCACAGTTTTAGTGAAAGTATCATGGAGGAGGTACTAGTCTGGTTATAGGAGCTACCGTCTACATGGGCCGACTTGTCTGTACAGCAGTGGCGGCTCGCCCATAAGAGCTGCAGTCCTCCCGCCAAAATGAATTTTTTTTTTAATTATTATAAACTATTCCATTAGTATACAATTATTTTACAAAAACATATTTTTCCGTTCGTAGTATATTTATTTTTTGAATTGTAGGTAATAAATACCTCGATAGGCGCTCTGTATGTGTGTATTGTGTAATTTAGTGCGGTTGTATATTCATATCTCGGGCTGCAGTCAGTGCAGACCGAGTATCGCCTCGTAGTTAGTGTATTGAGCTGGTTACCCCATCCGCGATATACGTTTTTGTAATACGTATATCGTGGGCTGCAAACATTGCAGTCCGCACTCTGTATTTTAGGCATTTTTAGGAGTTTGTTTCTAAGAACTCGAGTTTCGACAACGGCAAAGAACCTTAAGTGGACAATTAATTGGCGGACAATTTAAAACAAAGTATTAATAAATAAGTAGTTCTTAGCTATACACATAGAAAGTAAGATAGTTATTTTTGAATTTAATTTGAATTACATTTTTATAGAAATGAACGAAGCAAAAAAAGTTATGCATTTGCAAAAGATCAACTTTGCACGACTGGAATTTCAAGAAAAAATTGAAATTAAATCATTAGGACGGTTAACTCCAGATTTAAATATTTGTCGAGTGTCACAAAGTCGTTCAAATAATTATGACCGAAAATTTAATTTCAACAATTATATGAAGCATAATTGGTTAACAGGTTGTCACTGAATCAAAAAATTCAATGTTTCCGTATGTGTCAATGAAAATTCGGGTTTTTCTACGCGTAGAAATACTTTTTATTATAATTTTTTCCAGCCCTCCCACAAACATCATCCACGAGCCGCCATTGCTGCACAGTTCATGGATATCTATGCTCTCTAGCTCAGTTATCGCTGCAACTGTACCGTTTTCAAAACTGCGCACTTTTCCTATCTACACGCAACGTTTTATCTGCAACGTGTTGAACTGTACAGACAAAAGGTTGTGCAAAACGTAGCGTCTGGACCGGCCTTTAGTTTGGGGAAAAAGCACGCTAGCAACTATAAAACTGACATTTTAAAATAGATACCCAGGGGAAAATAACGTAAGTCCTAACTTTAAATCTCGTTTTACTCAAAACGAATCTAGGTGGGACATGCGTGGTTTTTGCCCTGTACCCTACAAATTAATATGATGGAATAGAGTTCTTGAACAAATTCCAAAATTTATTTATGAGGATCAGTTCAAAGATTTTGCCTAGGCCTAGTAGATGGGTTATAGGAGGGTAACTGTTTAGAAAAGAATGATTGTGATTAGGTTTTGGTGTACTGATGCAACATTTGGAAAAGGATCTTTGCGCGTACGTTGAACAGTTGAATTATGTGGAGATGGATATCGTCGAGAAGGCTTCCAAGTAAGGATTTTTTGACTAGGTTATAACTATTGGTGCAGTGTAGTCATTTTTAAAAGAGTCGTTGAACCATGCGTTTACTCTGTCGAAGTTAGGTTTATCAAACAAAGGAGAGTTAGAGGGACTAAATGAATCCCCAAATTGTTTTGAAACGAAGAAAGCTTTTTCGGGGTAGGTGGAGTATTGTTGGTTATCAAAGGAGATGTCGAAGATATAGAATGATGGGCGGGAAGAATGATCTTTTTAATTTTGTTTGTGCCGTTTCTTGACAGACTGAGCCACTTGTTGGTTCGGAACTCACAAATAAGTCTATTGATCCTATTCATGTTAGGTTTAAAAGAAGTGTCTTCTGTTCTGCAATATATTCTGTATAGTGATCGCTTTTGTTTGATTAACGTCCGGATGAAGGAAGGCAGAGTTGGTTTGTAAAAATTAGTTGAGTGTTTTACAATTAAATTTGTCAGGAGGGTCTGGAATTTGTCAACGTCTTTTAGGGAAATGTTGTTCGTGACTGTGGTATTTGTCAGGAGGGTCTAGAATATGTCAACGTCTTTTAGGGAAAGGTTGTTTGGGTCTGTGGTATTTATATAGGATGAGATTTTAGAGCTGCCACTAGGGAAGTTGGTAAGGTTGATTTCCTTCAAAATCTAATTCATTGCGTAATCAATTTTCCGATAACCCAAGTTACCTGTAGACACTATCTTTTTTTAATGCAATTTAAATGTCTTTATCGTGCATTTCTCTTCGCTGTATAAGTTCCGCACGTATCGGTAATAGGCACACTTTGGAATTAATTTTGAAAATAATAACCCGAAAGTTCCGCAGGTATCGGTAAAGGTAGACTTCCGAGCAAAGCGGTTCTGGCGTCACTAACGCAGCGTCAAAGCCGCCGCGGCATAGCGATAGTATTATGCACTATGGAAATGTATGAGGCGCGTATGAAAGCGTATGAGCGTCAGTGCGCCAGTGTCGCTGCGCTCGAATGGCGCCTCATACATTTTTATAGTTTATAATACTATAACTATGTAACCGCGTCAGTATCGCTGCGTTAGTGAAGAATGGGAATGCGTGGGGAATGAATAAAAGGAAATTATATTAAAGAGCAGGGATATCTGGCGAGGGACTAGAAAAACTTAAGAGGGAAGGGGTAAACTGGGTGGAAATGCTAGGTGAGCGATTAGTAGAGGTAGAGTTACTGGAACGCCTAGGCCAAATTGCCAACAGTAGATTTTTCAAAGAATATGCAAAGATTCAGGTGCTTGGTCGTTTACCTACCTATTTATACTCAACTAAAGAGGCAGACACGCAGGTCATACTGGCAAGGTTTAGGTGTGGAAGTGAAGAGCGTGGTAGGAAATACTGGATGAGTGAAGAATATCGGAAGTGCACAGTTTGTAGGGCCTTGAGAGGATAGATGGAAACATTGGATAGAAGAATGTACAAGGAATGAATGGAAGGAACAGGAGAAAATGCTACGACAAGAATGGAAGGAGTGTATGGATGAAAGGGGAATTGGTATGAAATTGTTAAGGAGGGTGAAAAAGTGGAAAGAGCAAATAGGCAAAAAGAAAGAACCTATTCCTTTAGTATGTAACGTGTAGGTAATATATGTATAGTATGCTATTGTATGTAGTTAGGTAAAATATTTTGTATTTTGTATATATGCCAACAAAAGGTTATAATAATAAAAATAATAGTGACGCCAGAGACGCTTTGCTCGGAAGTCTACCTTAATAAGCACATTTTTGAACTTATTTTGAAAATATTAACCCGCAATCTCCAACAGCAAGTTCTTTCTCATACAAAACAAAATATCCAAAAACTCTTAAAGATTTTTTTAATGCAATTTAAATGTCTTTATCATGCATTCCTCTTCGCTGTGTTAGTTCCGCAGGTATCGGTTATAGGCACATTTTGGAACAAATTTTAAAATTAACTCGATAGTTCCGCAGGTATCGGAAATAGGCACATTTTGGAACAAATTTTGAAAATATTAACTCGAAAGTTCCGCAGGTATCGGTAATAGGCACATTTTGGAACTAGTATTGACAATATTAACCCGTAATCCCAACAGAAATTTTTTTTTCTCATACAAAACAAAATATCAAAAAACTCAAAAACTTTTTTTAATGCAATTTAAATGTCTTTCTCGTGCATTCCTCTTCGCTGTTTTAGTTCCGCAGGTATCGGTATTAGGCACATTTTGCAACTAGTATTGAAAATATTAACCCGTAATCTCCAACAGCAATTTTTTTTCTCATACAAAACAAAATATCAAAAAACTCAAAAACTTTTTTAATGCAATTTAAATATCTTTCCCGTGCATTCCTCTTCGCTGTGTTAGTTCCGCAGGTATCGGTAGTAGGCACATTTTGGAACTAATTTTGAAAATATTAACCCGAAAGTTCCTTAGGTATCGGTAATAGACACATTTTGGATTCGGCACATTCGGTGTTCAAGGGTAGTGCATGTGCGCATGCACGGCAACCGCACAGGAAGAGATTGTCGCATAGCCTCACTACCCAATTCCGACTCTCACCTCCACGTGGTGAACCCTGGTAACCTGAGTAACCTCGTCGGAGATACGATAACCAATCCGTATGGAAGCCGAGGTCAGGGCGAACGAGAGATGGCCCTCCGATAAGGGGTTTTAGCTTGGGGCCAACAACCCCCTCTTACGAGAATTCTAAGAAGAAAGACCGGACTGAATCTACGACGACGAATTGGCGAGAAAACGGACAAAGATCTGACCCTACATACATGGAATGTGCGATCACTAAACAGGCCCGGAGCACTGCACAATCTACTACAAATACTGTACAAATATAAAACGGATATCATGGCAATACAGGAAATACAAAAACCAGCAGGGAAGAGGACACGGGGCAGGCCAAAAACAAGATATCTGGACCAAGTGCAGCAGAATCTATTAGCAATGAAGGTGACCGGATAGAAAGCTAAGGCCCGGAATAGATGTAATGGAAAAAAAATCTAGAGGAGGCCCAGACCCATAATGGGTTGTGGAGCCAAAGCTGATGATGTCATTTCGGGTTAATATTTTCAAAATCACTTCCAAATGATTAACCCGCAATCTCTAACGGCAAGTTTTTTATCATACAAAACAAGAAAAATCAAAAAACTCTTTTTAATGCAATTTAAATGTCTTTATTGTGCTTTCCTCTTCGCTGTGTTAGTTCCGCAGGTATCGGTTATAGGCAATTTTGGAACAAATTTAAAAAGTATTAAGTCGATAGTTCCGCAGGTATCGGAAATAGGCACATTTTGGAACAAATTTTGAGAATATTAACCCGGAAGTTCCGCAGGTATTGACAATTGACACATTTTGGAACTAATTTTGAAAATATTAACCCGCAATCTCCAACAGCAAGTTTTTTCTCGTACAAAACAAAATATCAAAAAAACTCTTTAAACTTTTTTTAATGTAATTTAAATGTCTTAATCGTGCATTTCTCTTCGCTGTATTAGTTCCGCAGGTATCGGTATTTGGCACATTTTGGAACTAATTTTGAAAATATTAAGCCGACAGTTCCGCAGGTATCGGCAATATGCACATTTTGAAACTAATTTTGAAAATATTAACCCGAAAGATCAGCAGGTATCGGTAATAAGCACATTTTGGAAATAATTTCGAAAATATTAAGCCGCAATCTCAAACAGCAAGTTTTTCTCATACAAAACAAGATATCAAAAAAACTTTTTTTAATGCAATTTAAATGTCTTAATCGTGCATTTCTCTTCGCTGAATTAGTTCCGCAGGTATCGGTAATAGGCACATTTTGAAACTAATTTTGAAAATATTAACCCGAAAGATCCCCAGGTATCGATAATAGGCACATTTTGGAACTAATTTTGGAAATATTAAAATTTCTATACGCAGCAAAATTTATTATTTTTTGTTGATTTGAATGGACAAAATTTGCCAAATTCTTATAACCAAAATCTCTATTCGAAGCAAATTGTGTTCTTTTGGAAATTTTAGTGGACACACTTTGCAAATTTCTTTTGTTTTATGTCAAAATTGAACTAAAACAACAAAATAATTTGCAAAAAGTGCCCAATTTTCAAAAATCAAAATCTCTATTTGAAGCAAATTTTGTTTTTTTGTTGATTGGAGTGGACAAACTTAGCAAAATTCATTTGTTTTATGTCAAAATTGAACGAAAATGTCAAAATAATTGGCAAATATTGCCAGATTTTCAAAAACCAAAATCGTTGTACGAAACAAAGTTTGTTTTATTTTTGATAATTTGAATGGATAAACCTTACAAAATTCTTTTGTTTTGTGTCAAAATTGAACGAAAACGTCAAAATAATAAAAAAAAAATGCCAAATGCTAAGTAAATTTTGTCAAATATTGCCAAATTTTCAAAAACCAAAATCTCTATTCGAAGCAAAATTTGTTATTTTTTGTTGAATTGAATCGACAAAACTTTCAAAATTCTTTTGTTTTGTGTCAAAATTTGTGGAAAACGTCAAAATAATTTGCAAAAAGTGCCAAATTTACTTCTTCTTCCTCTTTATTCAGCCTGTCTCGTCCACTGCTGGACATAGGCCTCTCTTAACATCTTCCATCTACTTCTATCTTGTGCTTCTTGCATCCAGTTGGTGGCGATGCGTTTCACATCGTCTGTCCATCGGGTGGGTGGGCGTCCTCTACTTCTGTATGCCTCCTGTCTAGGTCGCCATTCCAGGATCTTTTTGGTCCATCTGTTGTTTGGCATCCTTGCGACATGCCCGGACCAGTTCCATTTTAGTTTGGTTATTACTTCAATTGCATCGCTAACCCCAGATCGCTGTCTTAGTACTTCATTCCGCACTTTATCTCGCAATGTAATTCCGAGCATGGAACGTTCCATGGCTCGTTGCGCCACTCTGATCTTTTGGACGGACTTTTGTGTGAGTGTTAGAGTCTCCGCTCCGTAGATTAAGACTGGTAGGATGCACTGGTCAAACACCTTACGTTTTAGGCAGTTGGGGATGTCGGATTTGAAAATGTGTTTTAGTTTTCCGTAGGCTGCCCACGTTAGTCTTAGCCTCCTTCCAATCTCATGTGTCTGGTTGTCTCTGCCGATTTTAATCTCGTGCAAAAACCAAATTTACTAATATAACCAAAATCTCTATTCGAAGCAAAGACTATAATATATAGTTTTAACTACGAGAGGAGATTTTTTCACCTCGAATTCACATTTCATCTTCAAATTCACGTTGAAACAACTTCATGTTGAAACGACTTCATGTTGCGACAACTTCATGTTAAAACCACTTCATGTTGCGACTTCATGTTGCGACTTCATGTTGAAACCACTTCGTGTTGCGACAACTTCATGTTGCGGCTTCGTATTGCGACAACTTCTAGTTGCAACAATTCCATTTTGAACTTGAATTAGACTACTAACTTATAATAATTAAGTGGACCATGGAAAGTACAATCTAATACATCTAGTCCAATTCAGTTAGCATTGTAGAGAATTCATTAAATTAACATTTTAATCTAGTAGACTACATAGACAAGACAAGAAAGATACAAGGCTAGATAAAGACAAGAAGGAGACAAGACTAGACAATACTGGACAAGACTAGACAAGACTAGACAAGACTAGACAAGACTAGACAAGACTAGACAAGACTAGACAAGACTAGACAAGACTAGACAAGACTAGACAAGACTAGACAAGACTAGACAAGACTAGACAAGACTAGACAAGACTAGACAAGACTAGACAAGACTAGACAAGACTAGACAAGACTAGACAAGACTAGACAAGACTAGACAAGACTAGACAAGACTAGACAAGACTAGACAAGACTAGACAAGACTAGACAAGACTAGACAAGACTAGACAAGACTAGACAAGACTAGACAAGACTAGACAAGACTAGACAAGACTAGACAAGACTAGACAAGACTAGACAAGACTAGACAAGACTAGACAAGACTAGACAAGACTAGACAAGACTAGACAAGACTAGACAAGACTAGACAAGACTAGACAAGACTAGACAAGATTAGACAAGACTAGTCAGGACTAGACAAGACTAAACAAGAATAGATTAGATTAGACAAGACTAGACTAGAAAAATTAAAAATATAATTCTCAATCCGCATAGTTAATTATTATTTTTTGGGATTTTCTGAAATATTCATCTTTCCAGCGTTAAGATCCTAGGTGAAGGGGTTAGTCCTGAATGTTTCTCTCAGGGCGTCAAATCAATTGAACTGCTATAGCAGTCCATAGCAGCAAGGGTTAACACGAAAGTTCCGCAGGTATCGGTAATAGGCACATATTCTATCGGTAATAGGCACTAATTTCGAAAATATTAACCCGCAATCTCCAACAGTAACTTTTATCTTATACAAAACAAAATATTAAAAAACTCTTCAAACTTTTTTAAATGCAATTTAAATGTCTTTATCGTGGATTTCACTTCGCTGTTTTAGTTCCGCAGGTATCGCCTATAGGCACATTTGGAACAAATTTTGAAAATATTAACCCGAAAGATCCCCAGGTATAGGCACATTTTAGAACAAATTTTGAAAATATTAACCCGATAGTTCCGCAGGTATCGGTAATAGGCACATTTTGGAACTAATTTTTAAAATATTAACCCGCAATCTCCAACAGCAAGTTTCTTTTCTCATACAAAACAAATTTTTTTCAAAAAAAACTCTTAAAACTTTTTGTAAATGCAATTTATTAGGTTGTCCCGAAAGTCCTTGCGTTATTTTGGTATTAAAATAAATTAAATTTTTTTATGCACAGAATAACTTTTATTCAAGAATGTAGTTACCGTTTTGATCAATGACCTTTTGCCATTTTTCAGGTAATCAGGTAATTTCATAATTCCTCTTTCGCAGAAGGCTTGGTTTTTATCTCCAAGACACGCGTCCAAATGATTTTTTACGTCTTTTTGCCACTGAGCGAGTTCTTAAAACTCCGGAAAAGATGGAAATCTGATGAGCAAGGGCAGGGCTATATGGTGGATGTGGCATGACTTCCCATGCGAGCTCCAGAAATTTCTGCCGAGTCACCAAAAATGTGTGTGGTCTAGCGTTGTCATGATGGAACAGTACACCTTTTCGATTTACCAATTCAAAAGCTTTTTTACAAGGCCTATATTTTTTATATGCCGATGTATGGTTGTTTTAGGTACGTAAATGGTGCGATGTATGGTTGTTTAGTCGTCCAGAACGTGGTTTATCTTGTGCCGAGAAATCTCCAGAACGGAGTTTTGTAAACCAGTGTTGACAAGTGCGTTTTGGTAACGAAGTATCACCATACACGGTACATATTCTTTTATGTGCTTCGGTCGCGTTTGTGCCCTCCCGATACAAGAAGTACAAAATGTGACGAAAATGTTCTTTTTCGTGCTCCATGTCGATTAGGCGCTAAGCGAGGAGAAAGACAAAATACTTGAGTTTGTTTATATTAAATTATAGTCAGGAAACATACCTATCGATTAATACCAAATTTATTTGTGGGAGGTTATGGGCAGCTCAGTGATACTTGCATAAGGTTACAGGTCATATACGCAAGGACTTTCGGGACAACCTAATAAATGTCTTTATCGAGCATTTCTCTTCGTTTATAGTTCCGGAGGTATCGGCAATGGGCACATTTTGGAACAAATTTTGAAAATATTAACCCGAAAGTTCCGCAGATATTCGGTAATAGGCACATTTTAGAACTAATTTTGAAAATATTAAATAGCAATCTCCAACAGCAACTTTTTTCTTACACTTTACAAAATATCAAAAAACTCAAAATTAACTTAAAAAAAACGGCCAAGTGCGAGTTGTGACTCGCGCACCGAGGGTTCCGTACAAGCTTGTAAGTAAGGTATCTTTAGGAGGACCTAACTGTATGCAACCCATATGCTTCTGGCGCCTGACAATACCATGCAACACATTAGCGTATTTTCATAACTTTCTAATAGTAAATTCGCATTTTTTCTTGTAATTAAACTACATATTTACGGTTTACAGAGTTTTCCCTTTACATGTGCTGTAAGACACCGCTTCTTGCCAAATTTCATGATACTAGGTCAACGGGAAGTACTCTATAGGTTTTGATTCCCTTGTGAAATCGCAAAATATGTGACATAAACGGTCATATCTTTTGATCGCGTTGACTTACAAGTTTGATTTTTTCACAGCTGAAAGAGACCGCAGACCCGAGTATTTGATACAAATTTCAACTTGTTACCTCTACGCGTTCCTGAGAAAAATGGTGTTGACAGACAGACAGACGGACAACAAAGTGATCCTATAAGGGTTTCGTTTTCGGTACGGAACCCTAAAAATAACTATTTCAAAATATTTTTTGTTGTTTAGATTTTAACAATTCAATAATTAAAAATCTAATCGATTCCGTAATCAATGAATTTCTTGATAACCCAAGTTACCTGTAAACACGAGATATTTCTCGAAACGAAATTTAAATGTCTTTATCGTGGATTCCTCTTTGTTGTATAAAGGTCAAAGACTGTCTGTCTGCGCCAAGAAAAAAACGGATCCGAATATAAACGGATCCTTTCACAAGGTTCGTTCACGCACGCATCGAAATAGACAACCAGAGACAACGGCACAAAACGCACACAAAAAAAACAACGCGCACAAATCCGCGACGCAATTCAAAATATCGTTTTACAAAAAATAATCGAATTTGATATCTTATCTGTTAAATGCTAGAAATTTAATAATAAAGCACGTGTTATAAAAGTCGTTAATTTATAAATAGATATTTAATACTTGGAAAAAACGAAGTTATATTCAGCCTGACTAATAAGAATTAACTCTGAATATTAAACAAAGATTTGAAATTATTTAGACTAATTTGTAATCTATTAGCTCAGTTAATCCAGGATTTTTAGACAAATAGCCATTTAGGTAGAAGGACTAAAATTAAGAAAGAAAATGGAATTCGCCAAATTCATTCGAGCCAGTAAACTAACAAAAAAATTGTTGGACCCATTAAAGATACCTGTGGAAAATTTTTCTTCCGACTTTGACTCACCAAGCGTTTTCTGATTGCTTTACAAAATCTCGCAGCAATTGATTCATACGAGGCGATAAACTAACAAACAAATTTACCTGGTTATTGATAGCTGTGTCAATTTTCGTCCGAGTTTGACTCAACGACCGTTTTGTGATTGCGTTTTAAAATCGGCTCGCGATTGATTCATACGAGGCGATACGAAGAAAAGCGTGCGTGACTAAGCGGCCGCGGACTTATCGCGACGTTTCCTACCTACTCGATGGTGACGTCACGAGAATTACACAAATAAAAACCGGATGACGTCAGTAACTGTAAAAAAAAAACGGAGCGAGAGAGAATTGTCTAGGAAGAGGTTTTGTAAGATTGGAAGTTTCTAGGACGAATCGAAATTTCTGAAGAAGAAAAAAATTTATGACGTCAGTGGAACAACCTTCGCAATTTCCTTAACTTGCTTTTTTTTAATTTTTGTAATAAACAGAATTAGGAAACGATTAAGACAACTTGGAACATTGTAAAAACAGATTTTATCACTCATGCACAATAGTACTATTCTGGTGTACGTTTTTTAGTGCGACAAAATGTCACTATTAGTCTATTTACACATAACTTGGATAACGCACGCAAATATTCAATATTGCCAGGTTACATTAAAATAAACAAATACATAAAAATAAAATGAATACAATCAAGACCTCAGCAATAAAAAAAAGTTTTGATTCCATTTTTTTTATGGCACCTAGATCCCAAACTTATGAGATACATCCTCTCGGAGGATGGAGGATATATTGCATATCTCTGGAGTGATAAAAAATATTGCTTATATGCCTCAGCACGCCCTCACTTCGTCCGTGCGCACATTTTCGCTCTCGACTAAAATTGACAACTTTTCGTCATAGTTACAAAATCTACTATTTTCATGTCAGTAGACATTTATTTCCAACATCAGCGAAGTTTCAAAAAAGTTTTTTTTCTAATTTCGCAAATCGTTTTTTTTTGCTTTGTTCCAAATTTGAAAATTGATTCAAGGTTTCAAATTTGATCTGAAAGTTGAAGGAATCAAGTTTGAAAGTTCCAGAAATCTGAATTCGGTACGGTTCAAACTTGGAAAAAATGGCCTAAAGTGAAAATCGAATTAACCAGAGTACTCAAAGTCTTGTCTGTCTAGTCTCTGTTATCTATATGATATATATTTTTTAAATATATAGAGTGTAGTCTATGTGTCTGAGTCTCTTTATTGGACTGCGACTTGCTTTGAGATTAAATCGCGAATTTTCTCCTCGTTTTTCACAATCTGGAACTTCTCTCCCTGGATTTCCTCCCTCTGGTGGCGAATGTCCTCCTCCAGCTCTTACAGTTGCAGAATTAAGGGTTGTTTAGATTCCTGATTTACCCTTTTCCGTTTGTCGATTTCCATCAGGAATTGTCGTTTCAATTTGAGCCATGTTTCTAGTTCCGAATGCATCACTTCGACGTCCTCGTGCAGATAACTCATTAGTTTGCCGAGGGGATTAGCCCTCCTAGCCAACGACTGAATCGATCCTCGCAACTGGTTTATTTCCTTGCTGGTGGTATCTCTAACGACATTTTGCGTTTCTCCCATTCTGCGTTTTCCTTGACGTGTTCCTCCAGGTCCTCCTTGCCCTTGATGTCTTTCAGGATCTGTTCGACGAGATGCCGGAATGTCCAGAAACTTCTTCCAGAAAGTCGACCGGTTCGACGAGATCCTCTACGTTCTCCACGACCATTGTTTCTTCCTCGTCCTGCTCCTTCTCAGCTTCATTGAAGTTCTCCACGATCACGTTGATTTTGCCCATGGGGATAATTCCTGCGCGGCTGGAGAGGGAGGAGACGGGGAGCTCCAGGACGAGCGGACACTTGATGGACGAAGAAGCGAACTCCTTGGACGAACTTCTCGTGAAGCTTCAATCTACTTCTGCTGCGGCGGTTTAGTCCCTTCAATTTTGTTCTCTTGAAGAATTTTGACCTCCTTAGCCAACGACTGAATCAATACTCGCAACTGGTTTATTTCCTTGCTGGTGGTATCTCTACCTCTAACGACATTTTGCGTTTCTCCCATTCTGCGTTTTCCTTGACGAGTTCCTCCAGGTCCTACTTGCCCTTGATCTTCTCCAGGATCTGTTCGACGAGATGCCGGAATGTCCAGAGACTTCGAAGTCGACCAGTTCGACGAGATCTTCCACGTTCTCCACGACCATTGTTTGTTTCATCCTCGTCCTGCTCCTTCTCAGCCTCATCGAAGTTCTCCACGATCACGTTGATTTTGCCCATGGGGATGATTTCTGCGCGGCTGGGGATGGAGGAGCTCCCGGAGGGGCGGACACTTGATGGACGAAGAAGCGAACTCCTTGGACGAACTTTTCGTAAGGCCTCAATCTTCTTCTACAGCGGCGGTTTAGTCTCTTCAATTTTGTTCTCTTGAGAAATTTTGACCTACTTCTCCTCCTCAATCTCTTCCATCTCCTCCTCAACCTACTTATCATCGTCTGTCTTCTCCTCCGCACCTTACTTCTCCTCAACCGTGTACTTCCTGATATCAGCCGTTCTAGGTCTGGCGGATTTCGGCCTCTCCATAGGAAACTTCTTCGCCTCCTCAACAGCCTTAGTCACCTCTTCTTCAACAGATTTCTCTACATCAACAACATTTTCCTCAATTGGTTTCTGTTTGCCCGCTTGCACGGGCTTCTCCTTCTTCGACTTCTCCTCTTCGTTTTTGGCCTTCATCAACGACCTAGGTCTGCCTGTCTAGTCTTGTCGGTCTAGTGTTGTCTGTCTAGTCTTACCTGTCTAGACTTGTCTGACTGCTCTTATCTGTCTAGTCTTGTCGGTCCAGCGATGCGTGTCACGAAAGCATGGTCATGGTTGTTTTAGGGGCTACCTGCATAACATGCGCAGGGCAACCGATAACCTCTGTGAATACTGTGGCCTTGAAGATAGCGTTCGACACACCATCCTCGAATGCCATAGATGGATACCAGAGAAACGTGGGAAAAGAAAACTCACCTAAAACTAGAGCCCATAGGCCTAACCGACCATATGATCAGGTCGGAGAACATCTGGGAAATAACAACAAATATGGTCACAAACATCATGACCTTGAAAGAGCAGAACGAGAGAAAACGGCTCCAAGTCGAGAGCAACAAGAAAGTTGATAGCACCTGAACCCCTAATCACTATACGTGGAAGGGGGATGTAAGGTGAAACTAATACAAGACATCTTGACGTTATGGGCGAAGCGGTCCCAAGATGCTCGAGGAGTTCAGGGGGCCACTTGATAAGTTAACCATTGGTGCTTGCTACGACCCGTTGAAAAAAAGTCTTGTCTGTCTGGTCTTGTCTGTCTAGTCTTGTCTGTCTAGTCTTGTCTGTCTAGTCCTGTCTGTCTAGTCCTGTCTGTCTAGTCCTGTCTGTCTAGTCCTGTCTGTCTAGTCCTGTCTGTCTAGTCCTGTCTGTCTAGTCCTGTCTGTCTAGTCCTGTCTGTCTAGTCCTGTCTGTCTAGTCCTGTCTGTCTGTCTAGTCCTGTCTGTCTAGTCCTGTCTGTCTAGTCCTGTCTGTCTAGTCCTGTCTGTCTAGTCCTGTCTGTCTAGTCCTGTCTGTCTAGTCCTGTCTGTCTAGTCCTGTCTGTCTAGTCCTGTCTGTCTAGTCCTGTCTGTCTAGTCCTGTCTGTCTAGTCCTGTCTGTCTAGTCCTGTCTGTCTAGTCTTGTCTGTCTAGTCTTGTCTGTCTAGTCTTGTCTGTCTAGTCTTGTCTGTCTAGTCTTGTCTGTCTAGTCTTGTCTGTCTAGTCTTGTCTGTCTAGTCTTGTCTGTCTAGTCTTGTCTGTCTAGTCTTGTCTGTCTAGTCTTGTCTGTCTAGTCTTGTCTGTCTAGTCTTGTCTGTCTAGTCTTGTCTGTCTAGTCTTGTCTGTCTAGTCTTGTCTGTCTAGTCTTGTCTGTCTAGTCTTGTCTGTCTAGTCTTGTCTGTCTAGTCTTGTCTGTCTAGTCTTGTCTGTCTAGTCTTGTCTGTCTAGTCTTGTCTGTCTAGTCTTGTCTGTCTAGTCTTGTCTGTCTAGTCTTGTCTGTCTAGTCTTGTCTGTCTAGTCTTGTCTGTCTAGTCTTGTCTGTCTAGTCTTGTCTGTCTAGTCTGTCTAGTCTTGTCTGTCTAGTCTTGTCTGTCTAGTCTTGTCTGTCTAGTCTTGTCTGTCTAGTCTTGTCTGTCTAGTCTTGTCTGTCTAGTCTGTCTAGTCTTGTCTGTCTAGTCTTGTCTGTCTAGTCTTGTCTGTCTAGTCTGTCTAGTCTTGTCTGTCTAGTCTTGTCTGTCTAGTCTTGTCTGTCTAGTCTTGTCTGTCTAGTCTTGTCTGTCTAGTCTTGTCTGTCTAGTCTTGTCTGTCTAGTCTTGTCTGTCTAGTCTTGTCTGTCTAGTCTTGTCTGTCTAGTCTTGTCTGTCTAGTCTTGTCTGTCTAGTCTTGTCTGTCTAGTCTTGTCTGTCTAGTCTTGTCTGTCTAGTCTTGTCTGTCTAGTCCTGTCTGTCTAGTCCTGTCTGTCTAGTCCTGTCTGTCTAGTCCTGTCTGTCTAGTCCTGTCTGTCTAGTCCTGTCTGTCTAGTCCTGTCTGTCTAGTCCTGTCTGTCTAGTCCTGTCTGTCTAGTCCTGTCTGTCTAGTCTTGTCTGTCTAGTCTTGTCTGTCTAGTCTTGTCTGTCTAGTCTTGTCTGTCTAGTCTTGTCTGTCTAGTCTTGTCTGTCTAGTCTTGTCTGTCTAGTCTTGTCTGTCTAGTCTTGTCTGTCTAGTCTTGTCTGTCTAGTCTTGTCTGTCTAGTCTTGTCTGTCTAGTCTTGTCTGTCTAGTCTTGTCTGTCTAGTCTTGTCTGTCTAGTCTTGTCTGTCTAGTCTTGTCTGTCTAGTCTTGTCTGTCTAGTCTTGTCTGTCTAGTCTTGTCTGTCTAGTCTTGTCTGTCTAGTCTTGTCTGTCTAGTCTTGTCTGTCTAGTCTTGTCTGTCTAGTCTTGTCTGTCTAGTCTTGTCTGTCTAGTCTTGTCTGTCTAGTCTTGTCTGTCTAGTCTTGTCTGTCTAGTCTTGTCTGTCTAGTCTTGTCTGTCTAGTCTTGTCTGTCTAGTCTTGTCTGTCTAGTCTTGTCTGTCTTGACTCTCTAGTCTTAACTATCTACTCTTGTCTGTGTAATCTTGATAATTAATTTTTTGGAGCATTGGCAAATGTATTTTGAATGTTTAGAACTTGGACAAATAAAATCTTCATATTTGGAACATAGACCTTTTTATGGTGAGTTTAGTGCATGCGCGCCCGCAATGTTTTATAGGCGGTAATATAAAAGTTTCGGGCACATTTTATTATTTTCACTGGTTATACGTCAAAAAATTTCGGACATTTTTTTGATTGACGCATGCGCACACAAAAAATTTAACTATGAAAAGGTCTATTGAGATGAGATTTGAGAACTCTTATTAATTCTATTTTCTCTTAACAAACTGTGGGCAACTTTTCCAAGTTTCAATTTTAACGAATTTTGATTTCTGGAGCTGTGAAAATTTAGAACAAAGCAAAAATCCTTTTTTGAAACCTTGCCAATTAAATTTCACACCTTTGTTTACTATGCATACACATTTTCTCTCTCCAGTTTTACATATTTAAATAGCTATTGCCCCTTTGTTAAAAATTGGATTTTATTTTTTCTACTTTCTAGGACAAATTCTCGCTGAAGGTTTTCCTTTCTTCCGTAATTTCCATTTACGCACTTAAAAAGTTTTGATTTTGCTTTGTTGCAGTGAATCGATTAAAATAATAATAAGAATAATTAAGAGAGATTTCCAAATTTGGAACTTTCTAGGACAAATTCAAATTAACACGTCACCGAACAAACAAAAATCCTTCAAGGTGTTTCTTTCTTCCTTATATATATTTTTTTCAGATTAGTTCAAAACATTAAATCATTTTTATGATTTTAAATCAACAAACAAAATTTTTCTATAGATAATTGATCGAACTACACAAAAATTGTGAATTTCAAGCTGATTTCTATTTTTAAAGAAGAGTGTTATAAGTTTGACGTATATATCTGTCAGTCTGTCCGTATTACTGGCTGTTTATGGAATCGTAGCTCCTAAACGAATGGACCGATTTTAATGTAGTTTTTTTTGTTTGGAAGCTGACGTGATCGAGAAGGTTCTTAGCTATAATTAATGAAGATCTGTTCAGGCGTTTGATGATCATCAGCTCATTTCCTACTTGACAAAAGTAATCTGCAACCAATTTGACACAAATGATTGTCTAGTTCCGTATATACAAACTTTTTATCGAAGTAAATGAGTGTACATGAATTTCATTCTAAAAATAATAACGCTAAATACGTTATCACATCAATTGAAAATTAATTCTACGAAACAATCGCCTAAACATAAACGAATTACTGTAATCATCTAACGAAAAAATCTTTTTTTCTAAACAATTCCCACCAATCACGTATTTGCGAACGAAATTTCGAAAAGGTAACATTAATCACGTGTTTACAAACAAATTATTAAAGAAAAGTAAAAAAGTTTATTACGAATTATAAAATAAAATTAAGAATTATAAGTAACCACACTTACCCCCACTTACAAAAAAAAAACTCAAAAAAAAAGTAAAAAAATAAAATTTCTCTCTTGCCCTTTTAACTTCTGTAACCCATTTTGTCCAAACTGCTACACTCAATATAGGGTTACAATAAATACCGTTGTACCTGCTACAAAAGGTACCAAAAATTTGGTTTCCAAATTTTCTGGCGCCTTGTTCTGGTTTCCATTTGTCAAATCTCTCTCTTATTGCATCTTCACACTCCTTATTCCAGCAAGGATGTTTACTACGATATTGCAGAGGAGCGACTTTCATGGCCAGATCTGAAAGATTTCTTGTAACTACCTTCCAGGTGTTTTTTACTTCCAACATCCCTCGATCAATTTTTGGGATTTAGTTTTCATGATTATGTAGATTTTTTTCCAGAGATGATATGCATTTTGATTTGGGAAAGGTAGTGGTCTGATGTTGGGGTTCAAATGAGGTAGTGCATGCGTACCACACGATGCTGATTCCTGCTAGCGTCGCATGTCCTCTCCTACCCAATTCCGACTCTCGCCTCCTAGTAGATTGTAGATATGGTGGTGACGACTTTTACTGGGACCTTTATAGATCTATTGTACCTCCAAGCATTGGTGTACTTACCCATTTAGAACGCCTCCTCTAATCCTAATTCCTTTAGGAATTTCAGGATCTGGGTGGGATTCAAGGCCTACAGCTCCTCTGTGTTCAAGCAGTGAGCCCCAAGGTACATCTGTCTCTTGCGCTACATCTGTAACCTCCTAGTACCCTTTATATGAATATAAAGGTGGGGAACCCCGGGCAACTTGAGCAACCTTTCTGGAGATCGGGTAACCAACCCCGGTGGAAAGAAAGGTCAGGGCTGACGAGAGCGGGAGAAATGGTCCTCCGAAAAGGGGTTGGGCGTGGGGCTAACAACCCCACCCCGGAAAAACCTTTTGTTATAAAACCGCTAAAGAAGCCTCGGACAGAACGGACTTTGAGAAGTAGTCCCAAGCGAGACAAGGAAATGAGCATCGGAACATGGAAAACGTGCGAACCCTATACAAAACAGGAACGCTAAAACAACTACTCCCCATACTAGAGCAATACCGGTTGGAAGACGAGATGGGCAGACAAAATTCAGGGGGACGCTCGATCCATGCTCGGAACTCCAAACTGGAGGAAGGCGGCGGAGGACAGGGATGGCTGGAGGAAGAAAATAGAGGAGGCCAAGGCCCGATTTGGGCTGTAGCGCCATTGGATGGATGGAGTTGTCTGATGTTATTTACTCCTTTTCTGACTTTGAAATTTCAAAGAGTAACAATAATCACGTATTTACAAACAATTATTAAAGAAAAGAAAAAAGTTCGAATAATAAAATGAAATTCAAAATTTTATGGAAGTCCCGACATAGAAAAAAATAAAATTTCTCTCTTGCCCTTTTAACTTCCTTAAAGCTACTAAAAATTTGGTTCCCCAAATTTGCTGCCGTCTTATTCTGGTTCCACAGTTTCCATTTGTCAAATCTCTCTCTTATTGCATCTTCACACTCCTTATTCCAGCAAGAATGTTTATTACGATATTGCAGAGGTGCGACTTTCATAGCCGGATCTGAAAGATTTCTTGTAACTTCCTCCCAGGTATTTGGTACTTGCAATTTTTAACTGTATTCTTTCTTCGTCTGTTCCAACATCCCACGATCAATTTTTGGAATTTTGTTTCCATGAATACGTAGTTTTTTCCCAGGGAAGGTATGCATTTTGATATTGCAGAGGTGCGACGTTCATGGCTAGATCTGAAAGATTTCTTGTAACTTCCTCCCAGGTGTTTGGTAGTTGCAATTTTTCACTGTATTCTTTCTTCTTCTGTTCCAAGATCCCACGATCAATTTTAGGGATTTTGTTTCCATGATTTCGTAGATTTTTCCAGAGATGATATGCATTTTGATTTGGGAAAGGTGGTGGTCTGATGTTACATTTACTCCTTTTCTGACTTTGACATTCTGAATTCCCTTGAAATTTCCACGGGATATTGCTACATCTAGTTGGAATTCCCCCAACATGGCGTTTGGTGATACCCGGGTTTTCTTTTTACATGGCTTTGCTTTCAAGTGGGTAGACATAAACTTCAGGTTAGTCATTTTGCATAGGTTGATGAATCTCTCTAGATCAGATCAATCAGATATTCATAAAAGAACATGGCCGCCACCAGATGGACAGACATTCAATCAGATAGACCACATCCTAATTGACGCCCGTCACGCATCCAACATACTAGACGTGAGAACATACAGGGACGCAAATGTAGACTCAGACCACTACCTAGTGGCAGCAAAACTGAGAGCCAGAACATCAACAGCGAAGGAAGCCAAAAACCCTGTGCCAGCTAAAGTACAACATAGAGAAATTGAAGGGAGATACATGCAAGCAAGAGCTTTCCGGAAATATAAGCAACAAACTACAGCAACCAACAGAAAAATCAGGGCCGAAGAGCGATGGGAAAAGTGCAAAACAGCAATAAAAGCAACTGCAAGCGAGGTAATAGGCACGACCAGGGGAACCAAGGCAAATGGATGGTTTGACGAAGAATGCCGAGAGGCAACCAACAGGAAAAATCAAGCCTATGAAGCAATGCAGCGAAGACATAACACAAGAAACGCAACTGAACTATACAAAAAACGGAGACGAGAGGAAAACGGGTACACAAGGCAAAAAAGCGCACGTTCGATAAAATAGAAGAAATAGAGGCCTCACGGAAACAGAATGAAACCAGGAAATTCTACCAGAAGGTAAACGAATGGGAGGGAGTTTTTGCCCAGAATCACTAAGTGCAGAGACAAGGAAGGAAAAATCCTAAATACAAAGCTCGAAATACTTAAACGCTGGACGGAACATTTCCAAGAACTGTTAAACGACGACGTAGAAGCTGGAAATGTAGCAACACAAGCAAGTCCCACTGCACAAAATGCATATGAGGAGGATACCCCTGCACCAACCTACGAAGAAGTCATACCCGCAATCAAAAAGCTGAACAATAATAAGTCGCCAGGAAGCGATGGAATCGCAGCAGAACTACTTAAAAGCGGAGGAGAAGCACTAGTAGACCAGATCCATCAAATAATAATAGACGTATGGAACACCCAAACAAAGCC
The DNA here is from genome assembly GCA_944588485.1 of Phosphuga atrata. Classification (NCBI taxonomy): domain Eukaryota; kingdom Metazoa; phylum Arthropoda; class Insecta; order Coleoptera; family Silphidae; genus Phosphuga; species Phosphuga atrata. Next base: position 68,680,943 of record OX155895.1, read on the forward strand.
AGCGGAATGGAACCTTGGCATAAAATGTCCCCTGCACAAGAAATGGGACCAACAACTATGCAGCAACTATAGGGGAATTACACTCTTCAACACAATATACAAACTCCTCTCCAACATACTTATACAATAGACTATTAATCTATGTTGAAGATATCGTCCGACAGTATCAGTGCGGCTTTCTACCCAACAAATCAACCACTGGCCAGCTGTTTACGCTACGACAGATACTAGAGAAAACGTATGAATGGAGCATAGATAGGTACATATCACACATTTATCGACTTTAAGGCGGCATACGATAACGTTAACAGATCGAAGCTATGCAAGAATTTAAGATACCTCAAAAGCTAGTAGAACTCACTCAGATGACATTAACAAACGTCCGGTGTGCAGTCTAAACACAAAGTGACACATCAGAGCAATTTAGCACACAAAGAGGACTGCGGCAAGGCGATGCACTGGCGTGCCTGCTAGTTAACATAGCAGGCATAATAGTGAGATTTTTGATCGCATCAGCCAAGTAGTCATTTATAAAAATCGAGGAAGCCGGCAGAACAATGGGTAAACGAAAACGTTTACTGCAAGTAAACGAAAGCAAGACGAAACACATGATAAGAACCGTGAATGTAAGAGCGAATAGGATTGGGCAAAACCTGACCATCGGAGAATGCAAGATCGAAGTGGTACAGGAGTTCATATATCTGGGCTCACTAGTAAATAGGCAAAACAACCTAGAAGAAGACTAGTCTTAGGAAATAAATGTTACTACGCCCTCAGGCAACACTTTATATCCAGGACACTTACCCGAACATCCAAGATAACTCTATACAAAACACTCATTATACCAGTTCTGAAATACAGTTCGGAGGCGTGGGTGAAAACGATGAAAAACTAATTGCTACCCTCGAAAGAAAAATATTACGAAGAATATACGGAGCCATAAATGTAGACAACCAATTGAGAAGAAGATACAACGCAGAACTATACGAATTATATGGAGACAACGACATCATAACAAAAATTAAAGTGAGTAGACTGCAATGGGCTGAACACGCTATAAGGGCAGATGAAAAAACGACCATTAAAAAAATATATACAAGCAAACCAGAAGGGCGGAGAAAGCAGGGAAGACCCAGACTCAGATGGAACAACGGTAGAACGATAGACCAAGATGCGCGAGTAATTAAGGTACCAAACTGGAGAACAGGCGCCAGAGACCGAGGCCGGCGGAGTAAAATACTAGACTCAACCCGGGTTGTCGTGCCAATGATGATAATGATGATCAATCTCTCTCCATTTCTGTTAGTTCATTTGTGAGCAGGGTATGAAATATCATGCCCACTATTGCATGATATTTCCTTTCTTGGCCCAACAACATTGTGTATTGGGATGCTAAGTATTTCATTTTACAATTTATCTTTGTATTAATATTTTGATGATGAGCGTCGCCGCGTCAGGGGACTGCTAAGTAAATCAACTAATAAAACCAGAATACAAATAAATAAAAAGAAGATTGATAATGATAAAGAATGGATTATATAAGGAGCTAATCTGTACAAGCTTGATTTTTTTATTGGTCCGATTTCCTGGAGGCGTCCCCTTCGGCGCAAGATTGGATCACAAACCTTGACGTTGACGAAAATGTCTATATATTTAAGCAAAGCATGTACCTAGCCATACGATAAATAAATAATAAATGTGTAAGCAACCGAAAAATTCGCAAAATAAACACAACCGTCAACGACGTCTCCCAAGCAACGCGCCTTGGTGGTACTCAAGTGGTACAATATCGAAACTCTGCAGGAACTTAGTAGACCTTGTAAGATATCTAAGTTCATACGCACAATTTGAAACTAGTAGGTATTTTCTATTCGTTATACCTATGTAGGTATAACTAATTATAGTTCTTCACATAGCGGTCCCTCGACGCTAATAATCAAAATATTATTAGCTACTTTTTAGAAGTTAAAAGGGCAAGATATAAATTTTATTTATTTTCATTTTTAGTTTTTTTTGTGTCGGGGGTTGCTTCAATTTTTTAAATTTATTTTGTCTTATAGAAATATCTAAGAGAAATTATCCAAATCGGTTCTAGAAAACTGCGCGTCAAATAATTTCTTCCGCGCTGATAACAGATAAATGTGCATGTAGCCTTGCCCACGGATTATCACGAAGCGAAAATAAGTGATAACAAGGCCAAAACGCATTCACAACACTGACATTTTATTTGCACGAGCGCAACGAAGGTTGACCGATTAGAGACAACACTATTTTTTATTGCTCCGACGCGAATTTAACGCGCGGAAAAACAATTTTCCGCAGAAAAGAAAACCTATTTTTAGTTTCGCGCGTGATACATCTCGCGCTTTTCTGGGTCGCAAAAATAAAATGTTCAAAATAACTAAATAAAATCTTTTTTTGCGGGTAAATTTATTTGGAAACGTTTATTTTTCTCTCGCTTTGTTTACCTATCGATTTGCATCCGGCGAACGATAACCGAGAATAATGGGCAAATATTTACATCGCATTGGTTTACAGACAAAGGTCAAAATAACAAACACAAAGTTCATTTCTACGTCCTTTGTTCCACTTCTGCACCGAAAAAAGAATACATTCAACTCGCAAAACAACAAATTCTTCCATTTCCAAAATTTCGGAAAACCTTTTCTTGTTCGCCGTTTTTCATTTGTTTCTTTTTTTAAATAAAAATTGGAAGAACTTTTGTTGGGATAAAATTTGCATACGATATCCAACTTTTGTTGGGTTAGATAAAAATTTGGATACGATATCCAAATTTTTATCTAACCACCCAAAATGGAAATGGTGATAAGGGTGTAGATTAAAATGTCGTTAAGGCACGACGGAAAACGTTCGGCTACTTTCTAGAATATCGTAATCTAATCGCTAATCGACTCCTCGAAATTTGCATTAGCAAATTGACTTGCGAAAACTCGTGTAAACAAATTACCTTTTTTCTACGAAATTTTAATTCTCCCAACGAGATTTCAAACCAATTAAAATCTAATTGAGAATCATTATCGAGTTCCTTCAAAATTTAAAACGTTTCTGAAAATTCAAATTTCCAAACACTTAGCCTTAGTCTACCAGGTTTCCCGGAAGATAATTACAAATTCATTGCAATTTTCAACAAATTAACGATCTTATTTTTATTTAAACCTTGTCCGTTAAAAAACTTGAATCTGTCTATTCACCGTAAATCTGCATAAAAATCTATGCAAATTCTTAAATTTCGGTAGTCGAGACGCAAATTCCTATACATTCAATGGATATAATAACGCATGCGGGACCTTGGCACGGGGTCCTCCATTGTCCCCACGACTACAATGAACGCGAAATAAAACACGAGACAACGTCACGGCGAACAAAAAAAAAGCACAACCGACAGAGAGAAAATAATGAAATGCAGAGTCAGCTGTCTTCGAACGGGAAGGCCGAACGCGAGGTCGTACAACCGAAAAAATGAATTTAAACAAAGATTTTAAATAATGAACAAAGCATGAATAGTTAATTGAACAAGATAAGGGGTTACAAAATGCGAAGGTCAATTTTTTGCAGTATTTTTAGTAAAATTTATTTAATTCCTCGACTTACGACGAAAATTAGTTTTCGCAAACTTTCACTTTTAGCGTCTAATTTGTATAACCAAGGCTACAATTCCACTATATTCCATCCCTTCCCCCCATTATTTCTCACCCCACTTGCCGCAACAAATAACTCTTCCATCCCCCCAAAAAACATTCACTCTCTCCTCCACATTTAACAAACCGAAAAAAAAAACACGAATTCAATTAGTCTCACACCGATTCCAACCCCCATTTCCATACACACGTTTTTTGCGCTATTCGCTCCACCTACGTCTATATACATGTTGTTATAGCCGAATCGATAGTCGCGCGCGCTTCTCTCTTAAAGGGGACGTTTCCATCTACCCTCGAGGCGGTTGTTCTATCGATCGTCGACCCCTTTCCAACGGCTATGTCTCGTTCTCCTTCTCTGTTGCATTATGCAGAAGGGTTGCGAGGCCGCGTGAAGGAGTCGCGGGGTTGGAGCGCCGACGACGACACGCAAAGCCTCTACCCGTTCGATATTCTAATCGTTTTAACCTCGTTTTTCTTTCATTTCTTTTTATTTTCACACCGCAGGTTTTGATGGTCATTAGGTCGAGGCGGCCAAATCGAATTATAATTAGGTCAAAAGGGAGAAAAAAATAGTTTGTTTTGGTTTTGTTAATTGTGTTTGGGGCTTGTGCATTGATCTGATTATAACTTATACGGTATTGTTCTGATTTATTCCAAAGAAAATTGAAGCAGGTTCTTCGAGTTACGACGAGATTTCGGTTATATTCTTGTCGTAAGTTGAAATTTTAATTACAAAATTGACTTCTTCTGTAACTAGACATACTTTATCCAGATCAAATACTCTCTGTTTCTTTTGTGATATACATGATGGTTCGAAGACGAAGGAAGGTTCAGGTGTACAGTAGTATAGGTACAGGAGTATTTGGACCTCGTACCAACCGTCGACCGGTTCGACGAGCTCCTCGACGTTCTCCACCACCACCGTTCTGCTCCTTCTCAGACCCATCGAAGTTCTCCACGATCACGTTGATTTTCTCATCGATCACGATCGAAGTTCTCCACGATCACGTTGATTTTGCCCATGGGGATGATTTCTGCGCGGCTGGGGAGGGAGAAGTCGGGGCGGAGACGGGTAGCTCCCGGACGAGCGCTCGATGAACGAACACTTGGTGGACGAAGAAGCGAACTTGGAAGAACTTCTCGTGAACCTTAATTCTCTTCTCCTGCAGCGGTTTAGTCCCTCCAATTTTGCTCTCTTGAGATATTTTGACCTCCTTCTCCTCCTCAATCTGTTTCTTCTCCTCTTCAACCTACTTCTCATCGTCTGTCTTCTCTTCAGCACCTTACTTCTTCACCTCAACCATGTACTTCCTGACCTCAGCGGTTATAGGCCAGGCGGATTTCGGCCTCTCCATAGGAACCTCCTCAACAGCCTTACCCACCTCTTCTTCAACAGCTTTCTCGACACCAACAACATTTTCCTCAATTGGTTCCTGTTTGCCCGGTTGTAGTTCAACCAATTTCACTTCTTTCTTTGAATTTTCTTTGGGGGACTTCTCCTCTTCGTTTTTGGCCTTCATCAACTTCATCAAGGGAGGAGTCAGGACGGAGACGGGGAGCTCCCAGACGAGCGCTCGATGGACGGACACTTGGTGGACGAAGAAGCGAACTTGGACGAACTTCTTGTGAAGCCACAATCCTCTTCTCCTGCGGCGGTTTAGCCTCTTCACTTTTGCTCTCTTGTGGAGTTTTGACCTCCTCAACCTATTTCTTTTCCTCCCCAACCTCCTTCTCTTCGTCTGTCTTCTCCTCCGCATCTTACTTCTTGTCCTCAACGGTGTCCTTCTGGATCTCAGCCGTTCTAGGCCTAGCGGATTTCGGCCTCTCCATAGGAACCTTCTTCGCCTCCTCAACAGCCTTACTCACCTCTTCTTCAACAGATTTCTCTACACCAACCTTATTTTCAATTGTTTCCTTTTTGCCCGCCTGTAGCTCCACCAACTTCACTTCTTTCTTTGAATTATCTTTGGGGAACATCTCCTCTTCGTTTTTGGCCTTTACCAACAACCTAAGTCTGTCTTATACGGTATTGTTCTCATTTATTTCAAACAAAATTTACACAGGTTCTTCGAGTTACGACGAAATTTCCGTTATATCCTCGACGTAAGTCGAAATTTTAATTACAAAATTGACTTCTTCTGCAACTAGACATACTTATATCCAGGTCAAATAGTCTCTGTTTATTTTGTGATATACATTATGGTTCGAAGACGAAGGAAGGTTCAGGAGTACAGGTACAGTAGTATTTGAACCTCGTACCAAGTACTTCTAATCCATGAGAAACTACCCAAGTATCATCCAAGCAAAGATAGAATGTAGATTTGGTGCTGACTTGTACTGCGACCTTCATGGATCTGTTGTACCCCACCCTCTTCCTCTAAACGTTGGTATACCTACCCATTTAGAGCGCCTCCTCTAGACTTTCTAGGATTTGGGATTCACGGACCCCAACTCCTCTGCGTTCAAGTAGTAAGGTACATTTGTCTCTTGCAGAGAAGTGCTCCGCGGTCTTTGAGCAGATGTATGGAGGTTTTCTCTGCTGAGCCACAGAATCCGCAGCTGTCATCTTCCTCTAGGACTAGGGCTTTGAGGTGTTTTCTAAGTCTGCAGTGTAAGAACTCCCGCCAGAATTCTAAGCTTGTCCCTGTGTAGTTTCAGGCAAGCTTTTGTTCTTTTCTGGTTAAACGATCCCAGCATTACTTTGGATTGTCTTAGCCCTGGAAGTTCTTTCCACGTTTTCATCGATTGTCCTCATATTTCTTCATCCAAGCTTTTGTGGATCGTGTTCATACTCATACCGCAAAAAGCTTCCGGACCAATAAAGGTATTACTGGATCCTTTGTTTGCCAGGTGTCGCTCTCCGTTTCCATCTATACCAGTGTGTCCTGGTACCCAGTATAGCGTTTACTTTATTTTCTCTGCCTTGTTTAGCTTTCCCACACAGTCCCATACCAGTTTGGATCTGACGTTGACGTTGTATGAGTAAATGGCATTTATTGGTTATTGCTTGGCTATCTGACAGGATTCTCGAGGTTAAAATGTGTATATCTTTGGATACATCATAGGTAGATTCCATGGATTAAAAGTTTTTGGTACGAGGTCCAAACACTTGCACCAATACCTTCCTGTGTCTTCGAACCATCCATATACCTCCTCCTAGCTCAAGCATTACGCCCTGGAGAACAAATATATTATGATGCTGACTTGATGTCTTCTTCTTACTTCTTCTTCCTCAGCCCGTGTTAATCCACTCCTGGATGTAGGCCTACTCTAACGTTTTCCAAGTTTTCCTGCATTGTGCAGTCTTGCACCAGTTTTTGCCTGCTGTTCTCTGGATGTCGGATCTGGATTTCAGATCAGTTCCTGTCCTGGATCGGTTCCTGTCGAGGTTAAATTGTGCACATTTTTGGATACATCATGGGTAGATTTCCATGGATTCAAAGTATTTGGTACGAGATCCAAACACTCCTGCACCAGTACCTACCTGTGTCTTTGAACCATCCATATACCTCCTCCTAGTACAAGCATTACGCCCTGGGGAACAAAAATATTATATATTATGATGCTGACTTGATGTCTTCTTCTTTCTTCTTCTTCCTAAGCCCGTGTTAATCCATTCCTGGATGTAGGCCTCCTCCAACGTTTTCCAAGTTTTCCTGCATTGTGGAGTCTTGCACCAGTTTTTGCCTGTTGTTTTCTGGATGTCGTCTCGCCATCTTTTCGCGGGTCTGCCCACGCTCCTTTTCGTTATACTTGGTCTCCATTCTACGATTCTCTTGGTCCATTTGGATCCGTCTTGCCTTGCCACGTGGCCCGCCCATCTCCATTTTAATTACGCTATTCTTATGATGACATCATCCAGATTTCCTCGTTTCTGACAGTGATACCTGGCATTCTTCTCTCCATTGCTCTTTGAGTTATTATGAGTCTTTCTGCGCTTCCTCTAGTCAGGATTGTAGTCTCCACGCCGTATGTTGTTACTGGTAAAATGCAGGTATCATAAACTTCCCTTTTTACTTTACTACTACACATTGCTGTGAATATCTTCTCGAAATGATATTTGCATACCATTTCATCTTTTGGTACTTCCAGCCAGAAGATCAAAAAGCTCAAAAAGCAGAGGTAAAGGTAATCGAAAGATGTGCACAATTTAACCTTGACAGGAACTATCGCAAAAAACGAATTGATATCCTGTCAGATAGTCAAGCGGCCATCAAGGCTATTAGCTCATAGGCTATCAGATCCAAACTGGTATGGGACCGCAAGTATTGCTATACTGGGTAGCAGGATACACTGGCATAGGGGGAAATGAAGAAGCCGATCACCCAGCAAACAAGGTATCTTAATGGTTACATACCTTATTATTTAGTACTTATTTGGGTTAAACTGGAATAAGAGTGCTCATAGAAATAGACAACCCAATGTACGCAATGTCAATTTCCGTTAGTTTGAATTGTGGCACGGGGGGCGCTGAACGTATGAGCACGTAGCAGCTCTCAACCAATCAACGAATCGTAAACCAAACGCACGTGTGTGTTATTAATCATAACTTATCATCAATCGTGGACTGTTATATACGTGTGTGTTTTACATAGTCCATGAACTGTACAATAATGGGTTTTGTCTAGTAATGCCTTTATAGCTCCGGAACCCTTTTGCGGTATGTGTATGAATACAAAAGTTTAGGTGAAGAAATAAGGAAGCAATGGATGAAAACCTGGAAAGAACTTCCAGGGCTAAGCCAATCCAAAGTAATGCTGGAATCTTTTAACCAGAAAAGAACAAAAGTTTGCTTGAAATTTTGTGCATTTAGTTTTGTCTATCAAGGTTCGTGCATCTCAATTTTGTCCAATAGTTTTGTCTATGAATCCTGGTCGGGAAGCCACAACTAGAGCGGTTTTCACTAACCGTCCGGGCTGCCCACCCTGAATGAATGCAAAATATGCGATACCTGGGGGCGCATACTAAAAGCCAAAGTGGATTAGGGGCTTTATGTAAGAGTATTTTAGTTAGACATAACTCTATTAGTTTACTAAATCATAATGTACAAACAAAACTCTAATCCAACTCTCCATAACATTGTATCACGTTTGCATATGTTGCGTGAAGGGAGGCGAGAGTCCAAGCGGGGGTGTATTTTCATAATTTATTTCATTATTTTGGCGAGGTCAATGGCCTTGGCGCCGGGCCGCGGGGGACGCGTGCACGTGTGACGAGCCGAGCGCATCCCCTAGCACACGCGTGCGTTTAATCTCGCCCGAACAGACAACGCTTCCAGACGGACCCCCTTCAAAAACAACAGCCACAAGGGGGCACTTGAAACAGCCGGAGGGACGGATTAAAACAAAACAAAAAACAAGAACAGATGACGGTAATTAGATGGAAAGTATTGATTCGGTTGCGCGGGAAGTGGTGGATTGTGGTCGATGGCCTTTTTGTGTGGGTGTGATAATGGGGTCGTTTGTTTTCGAATTTATGTTTAGAGGCGTGTGTTGTTTTGAGACTTTACTAATAAGCGAAATCTACTTATTGTTAGACTCTAATTAAGGCCGAGGCATTACGGTTTTTTGCCGCGAGCGGTAACCGCTATAACCGCGAAACCGCTTGAGAAACATACAGTACGCTATGGAAAAAATCAGATGCGGGAAGAAACCGCAAGTGAGACCGCTTGTATTAGCTTACTTCAGTCACAAAATCACGGGATTAAAAACCGCGGGGGTTTAGCCGTAGTGCGGCCTAGGCCTAAATCTAGATATAGATGGTAGTCAGTGAACTGTAAGGCGTAGGCTGCACTACGGCTAGACCGCCGCGGTTTTTAATCGCGTGATTTTGTGACTCAAGTAAGCTAATACAAGCAGCCTCACTTGCGGTTTTTTCTCGCGACTGATTTTTCCCATAGCGTACTTTGTGTTTCACGAGCGGATTAGCGGTTACCGCTCGCGGGAAAAAACCGTAGTGTAGCGCCTTACCGAATAATTAAATAAAACACAACAATTTAACAAAATATAATCAACCTTAATCCAGATTAAACTTAATCATTCTATACCTCACTCAAACTAAATTTAGTCATTATCTAGTTGAATTCAGAATAAATTTAATCTCAAATTCTCTTGCTCTTTCCAGCTTACGTTATCTGTATGGTTATTTCAGTCTACGTGTAAACTATCTCATTTTGTGCACTTACCATGCTACGTCGGGAAGACGCGGGGGCAGACGCGGGTCCTGTGTCAACGACACGGGAACGGGACGCACGTGGACGGGACGCGCACACCACGGACACACCACCTGGAAGAAAACGCATCGAGTCAGTTATGGGAATCACGTGCTGTCGACGAATCCCTCAGGATAAAAGATGCGGACAAGGACGTTACGCGCCTGGAACGGACAGGAATGGAAGGCCTTACATTTTGAATGGCCTTGCCATGGACAGTTTTGGAAACAGGATTAATTTAATGGAAGTTGGGTAAAGCACGAAACAAATTTATTGGATGGTAACAAGCAACAGACAAGATATCTTAACTAATCCTTGTCAATTACACTATTTATTCTTCCTGTAATCCTGTAATACACTCTGTAGTAGTATATAAGCTGTATGTAAGCACAGTATAATTCGGCCGTTGGTTAATCGGACGACACATTCAGTAATCCGGCAGTCTGGAGACCGCTCGCGCTCTTACCTCCCACCACTCTTTCTGATAATCCGCCGGTTGTCTGGTCCCATATGTGTCGGATTATCGCGATCATACTGTATAGGGTTTTCCATTAAGAAATGTTCTTTTTATTAAAAGAAAAAAACCGGCCAAGTGCGAGTTGTGACTCGCGCACCGAGGGTTCCTTACAAACTTGTAAGTAAGTAAGTATCTTTAGGAGGACCTAACTGTATGCAACCCATATGCTTCTGGTGCCTGACAATACCACGCAACACATTAGTGTATTTTCATAAGTTTCTAATAGTAAATTCGCATTTTTTTTGTAATTAAACTACATATTTACGGTTTTCAGATTTTTCTCTTTACATGTGCTGTAAGACACCGCTTCTTGCCAAACTTCATGATTCTAGGTCAACGGGAAGTACCCTTTAGGTTTTGATTCCCTTGTGAAATCGCAAAATATGCGACATAAACGGTCATATCTTTTGATCGCGTTGACTTACAAGTTTGATTTTTTTCACGGCTGAAAAAGACCGCAGACCCGAGTATTTGATACAAATTCAAAAAACTCAACTTGTTACCTCTACGCGTTCCTGAGAAAAATGATCTTGACAGACAGACAGACGGACGGACAGACAGACAGACGGACAGACAGACAGACAAACGGACGGACGGACAGACAGACAGACAGATAGACGGACAACAAAGTTATCCTATAAGGGTTCCGTTGTTGGTACGGAACCCTAAAAACAACACAATTCTTATTAAAAACGTAACTATATTTTTAGTTTAATTTGAGGTAGAAACTCTCCGTGTACTTGTGGAACACGTTATCACTTAACGTCTGTCGGGACATATACAACCCAGTCATCTGTAATGCCGTGTAAGTAATTATTATATCATTATTAATGTTTGACTGACACAAATATTTCCGAGCAAACGATACGGTGCAGGGACTGCAGAGACACAGACAGAGAGACCAATTGAAAGAAGCAAGTAGATTTAAACCCTGACTGATTTTTGTAAATAAAACCGTAATGACCGCCATGGCTGCGGTTACTAATTTCCATTCTTTGGAAGAAATGCTGAATCACTCTGCCGCACATCGGTTGCTCTATTTCGCGAATAACAGCCCGAATATTATCCTCGACTTCTTGAATTGTTGTAGGATTTGTCTTAGCGTAGCCCCACTACTTCCCCGTAGCCCCACAAGAAAAAGTGTCATCATCATCATCTGTGACGCTACAGCCCTGTGCGGGTCCTGGCCTCCCAAAGTGTCTTCCTCCATTCGTCCTTGCTTTCTGTTAGTCTATGCTTATGTCTTTTACTCTATTTCGAGAATAACAGCCCGAATATTATCCTCGACCTCTTCAATTGTTCTAGGATTTATCTTTAACGTAGCGCCACAAGAAAAAGTGTCATCATCATCATCTGTGGCGCTACAGCTCTGTGCGGGTCCTGGCCTCCCAAAGTGTATTCCTCCATTCGTCCTTGCTTTGTGCTAATCGAGGTACTAGGCATCTAAGATTTGTTAAATTTGTTTAAAGAAAATTACTCTTTACTTAAAACCAGCTGCCGACCCCTGGCGTAGACCAACAATTTAACCGTCAGCTCTTTTCGAAATAACGCGCCCCGGAAATTGCAAAACTGACGCGTATCACCCGCTGTGTGTCACGTGGCACCATCTTGGAACCACATGTCGTCTATGCTCATATTGTTCACTGCGGGCCACACAAAGTTTCTTATCATGGTTCTATACCGTTCGGCGTTAGCAGTCACCGCCCGATGTCTTTCGTTTCGTAAGATGTATGGACCTATGATGCCGCCCATCTACAATTCGCACCAAACAGTCCGTTTCTCAAGATACAAGTGAGTCTCCCGTATCTCCTGTGCATGGGCGTCGCTCCAAATTAGGCACTTGTATAATATCATAATGTCCTCTCTTACCTGAAATCGAGTTCCTTTCAATGGCCTATTGACTATAGTCAATATTACGTATCCATTTAGCCAAAAATGCACTTCGTCGCTGAGGATGATTTTTTCGCCAAAAAACGAGGATCCATCTCCAGCTGTTCCAAAGCTCAGTCTGCAAACGTGCCACGGGAGCCGTTGTCTCTTGTTATCAATTCTGGGACCAATTGATTCTTATCCCGGTGAACCAATTGAACCATCTGGTACCACTTGAATCCTATTCATGGAAGGCTTTCCACAAAATTCGCCAAGTTGTGATCTCAGAAAGAACAAGTTGCTGTGAACGACGAGAAATAAACATACGTGGTATGTTAGAAAAGTATCCGACCTTTAACCGGTAAAAAAAACTGGCATAAAACCTAATCACCCTCAAAGTAGTCTCCTTTGGACTCCTCACACTTCTCCCAGCGGTGCCGCCATTGTTGGAAGCATTCCGAAAAAGTCTCTTTCGGAATCAACAGCTTTAGCTCGGCTGTCGTTGCAGCCATAATGTCCTCTCTTGTCTGAAATCGCGTTCCTTTCAATGGCCTCTTGACTATATTACGTATCCATTTGGCCAAAAATGCACTTCGTCGCTGAGGATGATTTTCTCGCCAAAACGTGGTCTGTTAGAAAAGTATCCGACCTTATTTTTTATTGAAAACCTGATGGATTTGAATCAAGCGCGCTTGCATGAGCCTAGCTTGAACCTTCGAGCGCCTGCGTGAATTTTTTCCCGCCTGTAGATAGCGTCAGTTACTGTCGAGCAGTGTTCGAGTGACGTAATGTGTAGTGCTCTCATCGGTTTTTCAATACAAGTAAAATGACGGAACGACTGGAGCAGCGCTACTGCATCAAATTTTGCCAGAAACTGGGCGACAAACATTCGGAAGATTCAAACGACGATTCTATGGGCATCACACAGATTAAGGAGTGGTACAACCGGTTTAAAGACGGTCGCACATCGGTTGGCCATCAACGTGCCGAAATGAACATGTACTATAGGGATGTCCTAAGTGATGCTGTGCAGCGCAAGCGACTGGAGTTGTGGTTATCAGGAAATTGGCGACTCCATCACGACAATGCTCCAGCACCTTCTTCGCACTTGGTCCACAATTTTTTCGACTCCTCTGGTTCGATAGGCTCCTTACTCTCCTGATATGCCCCCCTGCGACTTCTGGCTATCCCCAAAGTCAAGAGGCCATTGAAACAAACGCGATTTCAGACATTATTCAAGAGAGAACATTATGGCTGCAACGACAGCCGAGCTAAAGTCGATTCCGAAAGAGACTTTTTCGGAATGCTTCCAACATAGGCGACTTTTTTAGCGACTAAAGGTCGGATACTTTTCTAACAGACCACGTATATCGGTCATCACGAACATGTTTAGCGACAGCAGCAATTTTTTCGGTCGAACGCCTGGGATGAACACGTAAAAGCTTTACTCGATCACAAACCGACCCATTTTCCTCAAATCTCTTCATAAATCGATCAATCGTGGTTTTGTTTGGACGATCCTTATGACCATAAACATCACGAAGTGCGTCGTCCGAGCCGGGATACTGTAATTTACAGGTCATTTAAAGATTACCTACATATGTCATCATCAACGGTGGCGCTACAGCCTTCGCGGGTCCTGGCCTCCCAAAGTCTCTTCCTCAATTCGCCCTTGTTTTGTGCTAGTCCTCTCCAGCCTCGAACTCCTAACTTTAAAGCGTCTTCTGTTACTCCGGCTTCTCATCTGAGTTTCGGGCTGCCTCTTTTTCACCCTTCCTGTACTTTGACGTCTAATAGCCTCTTTGGTACGCTGTTTTCCGGGGCTCTTGCTACATGTCCTGCCCATTGTAACCGCATTATTTTGACTCTGGCTACGACGTCAGGTTCGTCGTGCTTTTTTAGTAAGTGTTGCAGTTCAAAATTGTATCAACGTTGTCGCATATCGCAGGTTGAAGATTGCGATGGAAAAATGCTTAGGAGGCTGACGTCTTGTTGGCTTTTTGTCCATGTTTCCGCGCCGATGGAGGTTGAAGATTGTGATGGAAAAATGCTTAGGAGGTTGGCGTCTTGTTGGCTTATTGTCCATGTTTCCGCGCCATATGTTACAACAGGCCGTATTAGAGTCTTGTATATGATCATCTTCGTCTTTCTAGCAATGCTAGGGTTTGCTGTAGGGTTGTTTTTGTAGTGTGTTGTATCACACACCGTAGTGTGTTATATCGCATCCGCCAAGTTTGAAAGGCGGGAATATGAAAGTTTCGGGCTCATCTATAGTTATACGCCAAAAAGTTCGGGCAATTTTGACAAATAAAATGGCGGAAATTGAACATGCGCACAAAAAAATTTCAACTATGGAAAGGTCTATTGTCCATGTTTTCGCGCCATATGTTACTACAGGCAGTATTAGAGTCTTGTATATCATCATCTTCGCGTTTCTAGCAATGCTAAGGTTTGTTAGTTGTTTTCGTAGTACGTTGTAGCACCTGCTACCCGAGCATTATTCTCTTTCCTATTTCAACCCTGTAGTTATTTTTTACGTTTACGCTGACGCCCAGGTACGTGAACTCTTTCTTGTACGATCTCGAAATATTTTGTTCCGATTGTAAGTGCTTCACCGAGATCATGCAGGGCCCTTTGTGACGTGGTTACTGGCATTATTTGTGTAGGCTTCGTTTCTTTGTACTCCGAAGATGTTGGCCGCCTCCTCGAGGGCTGAATAAGTTCTAGTCATTTCTCTTGTCGTCCTGATAATTATGTCAACGTTGTCTGTGCATGCGAGTAGTTGTGCAGATCTAGTTACAATCGTTTCTCTTCTGATTGATTTTTCTAGGTATATGTTAAATAGGAGGTACGCCAGCGCGTCTCCTTGACGTAGACCGTTGTGTATTTCTATGTGCTCTGAGATATTGTTTTGTATTTTTATGGTAAAAATACGTTCTTCGTTGTCATCATCATCATTAACATCATTGTCAGCTCTAGCTTCGTTGGTATTTCTAGGGCCGTTAGAGCATCATAGAGTTTGGTTTGTATAATACTGTCATATGCTGTATAATTGAACGATCAAACGAGCCCGCCGAAGGCGGGCGTCGATCGTGATTATACGAAACGTCTCGTTCGAAGATGATCAATCTGAAATGTAAGCAATGACGAGCATTACTACAAATTATCATCGAGAAAGAGACGTGTAGTATAATAATACTGTCCGTATAATACTGTCATATGTCATACTGTCATATGCATATGCTTCCGTGCCCTATTCTAATATTTGGTTAATTGTGGATGATCCGGGGCGGAAACCCCACTGATCAGCCCTCGAGGAGGCCGCCAACATCTTCGGACTACAAAGAAACAATGCCTACAAAAATAATGCCAGTAACCGCATCACAAAGGGCCATGCAATGAACTCGGTGAAACACAAGCAATAAGTCCCCTATGAGTTTTTCCACCTTTGAAAGTAGTCTCCCGTAGAGTATGTTGGAGAGGACTTTATATGCTACGTTTAGCAACGTAATGTCTCTGTAATTCTCACAGTTTAGAGGGCCTTTCTTGTATATGGGGCATATTACTCCTTCGTGCCACTCTTCGGGCATTTCTTCTTTCGCCCATATTTCAGAGTATATTATTTGAAGCTGGTTAATCAGCTGATTTCCTCCCTACCTGAGGAATTCTGCAGATATTTGGTCGCTGCTAGGCGACTTACTGTTCCTCATCCTTTTAAGAGCGTCTATAATTTCTTGTCTGCTAGGTGGTTCCAACTCTTCTTCGCCCATTCGTTGTCCGATTTCTGGGGTTTCGTTTGCGTTTGCGTTTAGGACTTGTTTAAAGCGCAGCGTCCACCTAGTTAGTATCTCCTTTGGGTCCGTTAGTAGGTTTCCATTGGCGTCCTTACACAGTACGTTTTTGTGTTTGTATCCGTTTCTTTGCTCGTTTATCTGCTTATAGAAAAGTCTGGTGTTTAGTTAGCTAAATAGCTGCTGTTTTGCAGGAGTTTTTCTAAATTCGCTATTTCTGCTTGTTCAAAAGCTCGTTTTTTTCTCTCTGTGTAACTTCTTTTCAAGCCTTCTTGGCGGCTATTAGTAGGTGATCGATTTGGTTGAAGGTTTTCACGTCTGGAGATACCCATGTCACTTTGTGTATATTTTTCCTTTCTAACAGGATGCTTCCTACTACTAGGTCTCTTGAGGCTGCGAAGTTTATTACTCTCGTTCCGTTATCATTACTTTCCATGTGCAGGCTGTTTTTTTTGGAATTTTCTTGGAATTTATGCTTGGAATTGTTTTTCTTTTCCTATTTTTCCGTTTAGGTCTCCTATGATTATTCCAATCTCGTGTTTGGGCGTGTTGTCGAAATCCGCCTCTAAGTTTTCATAGTACTCGTCTTTTTCTTCCGTGGCGGCTTGTATGTTAAGCATGCTTATGTTGAAAATTCTTGACCAATTTATGCGTATCGTACATAGTCTGGCACTTATTGAATTGAAACCAATTACTTGTTTTCTGATGCGTTTCTTCTTCTTGTTTAGAAATAGGCCTACTTTGGACCACGCTTGTTCAACTGTTGGGCTTTGATATTTGCCCAGTATTGTATCTTCTGTCCAGGGGGTACCTTTCCATGGAGGTTCAAAGTTATGCCGTCTTCAGAATTCCCCGTCTTCCTTTACCAGGCCTAGGATCTTCCTGAGGATTCTCATCTCCCTCTGATTTCCAATTTCTCTACCAGACCTCTTCGGTTCAAGGAAAGACAATCTATGGCACACAGGGCTTCTGGCCGTAACACTAATGTATAGTGCTTAAGTTTCAGGTTGCGTGACACGCATTTCTTGTTGTAAGTGTTCTTAGTCAGTTGATAGACTAGTTCCAACTTGTTGACTCTCTTGAATAATGATGCTCTTTCTGATAAGTTGGGTTCAATCCATTCGCAGAGATACTTAAATCTCTCAGTGCTCTTGATGTTTCGCTGCTCTAGTAACATCTCTCTGTTTGCTTCTCTGATGTTGGTGAAGAATTATGTTTTCACCTGCGACACTTGAAGACCCACTGCCTGTTTTCTGAGGCAATTTACCTGCATTGTTGCCATCTCAAGAGAATCAGCAAACAATGGCATGTCATCTGCAAAGCCCAATCAACAATCAGTCCATCTACAATCTACGTCAATCTACAATCAGTCCATCGTTCTTAAGTCCCAGATAGATACCACTCTGAGCACCAAAATTGATCAGTTCCTTGTGCCATTCTCTCACAACCTTTTCAAAGACACAGTTGAAGAGAAGTGGGGAAAGCCATCTACCCATCTCCATGTCTAACTCCAGTTTTTATTTCGAAGCTTTCTGAAATCTCGCCTCTAAATTTAACCTTGTAATGGGATGCTGGTCAAAGTTTCTAGGATGAGTCTGCGCGTTTTGTTGTCTAGCCCTAGTTCCTGGAGTACTTGGTTAACCGTTTCCCTATCAATGGAATCGCAGGCCTTCCTAAGATCAACAAAGGTGACGACCACATTGCAGTTTCTCATCTTGGAGTATGCAAGTACAGTTTTAAGATTGAGGATCTGTTCAACACATGATCGGGTCTTCCTCAAGCCCCCCTGGTATTCTACCAGTTGACTATCCATCTGATTTTCTGCCCCTGTTTGTAACGCCTTCGAGAGAATCTTGTAAGTTATCGGGACGAGAGAAATTCCACGGTAGTTGTTTAGATCTGTAAAATCTCCCTTTTTGTGAAGCGGATGTATCAGAGCCGATTTCCAATCGGGTAGTAATTTCTCTGTTCCCAGATGTCCTGGATCTCGGTTAGCTTGCGCACGGTATTGTTTCCAGCACCTTTCCACAGTTCAGCAACGATAGAGTCCTCTTTAGCTGGCTTATTATTCTTAAGAAATTGAATGATCTGGCCAACTTCTTCCAATTAAAGGGGCAGCGAGTCCGTGTTTGGTGTGGTTTGTTTATAGTCGAAGTCTTCGCTGGGTGGGTCACAGTTGAGTAGATTTTTAAAGTACTGGGCCAAAAGGTGGCAGTTGTCCTTGTCGTTATAAGCCAGTTTGCATTGCGAGTCTCTGAAGTGGAGGCTTGGCGGAGTGTACTTTCTGAGTGTCTGCTTGAAGGTTCCAAAGAAATCTCTGGAGTTATTGTTAGCAAAGCTCTCTTAGATTTGGGTTAGTTGGTTTTGTGTGAAGGTTCGTTTGGTTCCACGAATTATCTTGGCTGTAACCTTTCTTTGTTCCAAAAATGTATGCCAATTTTCCTTGGTCTTTTTAGAATTCCACTTCACCCAGGCTGTCTGTCTTTGGGCTATTGCATTGTCACAGTCTTCAGTCCACCACGGATGCTTCCTTCTTCTAGCGAGAGAGGCGAATTCACTGGCCGGCTTGACAAGAGTCTCCTTCAGTTGGTGTCATCTGTGGTGGAATTCATCCAGGTGGGTATTAGGTGAAATCCAAGTCTTCTGCTTCCTTGGCAAGTGTTTGAAGGCTGTAGACTTCATGATCAACCCAAAAGTCCTACACAGATCCACCAATCGTTCTCCGTTGCGGTTGGTTCGCTTATGCGCCAGATAATTGCCCAGTATTTTTCTGTATTTTTTATCTCTTCCCAATTGAGCATTGAAGTCACCAAGCAGTATGACGGTGTGCCTCTCTGGAAGTTTAGAGATAATATCTTCTAAGTCTTCCCAGAATCTATCAGTTTTCTGATGCGTTTATTGATTATTAAAGCTGTTTCTAGTTTGTGCCTGTTGTTAATTCAGCTGTAGAACACATCGTACTCTTTTTTCGTGTATGGCCTTGGACAAGAAAAAGTGTAGCGGTGTTAAATCACACGACCTAGGCGGCCAGTTGATGTACCTTCTTCGAGAAATAACACGTCAGGGAAATCGCTGACGCAATAGTGCTATTGTTTGTCCACTTGTGTGCCTTGTAGCCTCGTCCTGCTGAAAATAGACACTACCTACATCCATCTTGTCCAATATTGGCCACAAAAAGTCTGCAAACATCGGTAATGCTGCGCATTGACTGTAACAGTTTCACCTTCATCATTCTCGAAAAAATATGGCGCAATCAGACCACAAGCCCCAAAACCGATAAAGTGGTTTCTCAACAATTAAACTAAGGTTTTCGAAGCCCCTGAATCCTCAGCATACCACATAAAGCAAAATGGTATACGGATGGATCGAAGACAAAGGAAGGTACTGTTGCAGGAGTGTTTGGACCGCGTACCAAATACTTCGAATCCATGGGAATCTACCCAAGAATCTTCCAAGCAGAGTTACATGCAATCGAAAGATGTGCATAATATAACCTCGATAGTTCATCATCCTGAGCCTCGTCGCTCAAGATGATATCTGTAGTGAATTTTCACTATTTCTATTCTTTGTTGAAGCGTATATCGTACCATTTTCCTAAATATGATAGTTTTTATTTTCCAATTGCCAAAAAATATCATTCATATCTGTACAAGTACAAAAATGGCGCAAACTATAAAATGACACTTCTTAATGGAAAACCCTGTAGTTTTGTTCTAATTATATTTTGTATTTCATCACCTGATCAATTTTTATATTTAGAGGCACCGGACATATATATTGAGGTGGGGCCCCCAGTAAATGAAAAAAGTGAATAACCAAATATTTTTTTTAATATTTAATACATACAAGAAAGGAACATATGTATATAAGAAATATAATATAATAATATAAATGAAAAACAAAATTGAACTTTATTTTCCTTGCTTTAATTTCAGCAAAATTGGAGGGGTCCCAAAATGCGGAGGGGGGGGGCAGTCCCTGTAAGGGCCCCCTAGTTCCCGGGCATTCGCCCGATTGAACGACGCTACTTAAGGTGTTCGTGAAACATATATGAACAATAAATTTGAAACTAACAACAATCTGCGTTTAATTTCTTATTATTAAAAAGTTATTGTAATAAAAATATATCTATTTATTATTTTGTCTTATTATGTCTATTTTGTCTTATATCGTCTTATTTTGTAGTTTAAATATAGTCTTAATGGGCAATAAATAGATAGGTCTTACAAAAAGGGGGAGAATTTAACAAAAAAAGCAAGTCAATAAACCTTTACATTGTTTGATTAACAAAGCGGTTTTCTGCCAAAGGGGAACAGACTAAACATTTCGTTGGGAAAAAAAGAGCGACGGCTCTCTCAACAGGTTTTATTTTTCTCCAATAAATTTTATTTCCGGGAAAATATTCGCTCTGTTATTATTGTTCTGGCGCGGTTCCAGGCGGTCATCAAAATAAATAAATTCGGCGTCGGGAGATAATAACAGACGCAACAAGTAACTCACCAGGCGACGTGAAAACGAAACGAGAAGGGAACGAAATGTTGGATCGAAAACGAATATCCTTCGCGGCGGACTAATAATTAGTTGGCGAAGAGAAGACCGTAATTTCCGAAATTAATTGCTCCGGGCTCACGAACGTGTGGGGGAAATGGGGACGACGGACAGACGTACTTATTATTTTAATCATTGACCTGTCAACGTTCCCAGAAACAAAAAATAAATCGATCCACAAATTTATTTTCATTTTCGTAAGGCTGCTGACCTTTAAAAAAAACAGATCTTTTTTATGTTTTATTAAATGGATTTAGGTGAAATCCATTTAATAAAACATATTACTTACTAATTAGGCTAGTAATATATAGTTTAGATAAATCTTGATAGAGTTAATGCTACTATTTAAGGCTAATAATTAAGGTCGAGGCCGTAACGGAGCCCAGGACCCCGACGAAAGAGGTCCAAATGTTCCAAAAAATTCATAATAAATTTGAAAAAAACGTGCGCCTTTCAATATTGTTTTGGGAACATGTCCGAAAATAGTTCTAGGCAAATAAGTAGTTTTATGCAATTCATAAAATTTAGTGAAGTAGGGGTCCATTGATAAAGTCTTGCCTAGGGCCCCAAGAAAGCTGGTTACCGCCCTGCTTAAGGCTAGTCAAGTTAGATTGTAGATTCCCGTGGTAACTTGTACTGCGACCTTCATAGATCTATTGTACCCCACCCTCTTCCTCTAATCGTTTTTATACTCACCCATTTAGGGTGAATCTCCTTTAATCCTGATTCCTTTAGGAATTTCAGGATCTGGGTGGGATTTAAGGACTGCAACTCCTCTGCGTTCAAGCTGTGGGCCCCAAGGTACATTTGTCTATTGGGAAGCATGGCTCCACAGTCTTTGATCAGATGTATGGGGGTTTCCTCTGCTGAGTCGTAGAATCTGCATCTGTCATCCACCTGTAGGCCTATGACCCTGAGGTGTTTTTCTGCAGTGTCCTGTTGTGAGGCTGCCACCAATGTTGTGAGGCTGCCACCAATGTTGTGCGGCTGCCACCAATGTTGTGAAGGGGGTTATAGTGTGAACCACCGCCGATTTCATTGTTGAGAGAGAAGAGCTGCTGGCCAACAATTCTTCGGACTCTGAGATATATCTAAATATCTCGGGATCTTGTAATGTAATGTTCACCGGGATTCGCAAGGCACGTAGTTTGTCGAATAATAGTCGAGTTGGTTTTAACAATTTAATTAAACAATAATACAACGAAATAAGTTAAGACTTAGGAACTTATAGCTTACCACTCTACTCTCTTTTATCTTACTTCTTACTGACAACTGGGGAATGGTATTTATACCATTCCTAGTATAATATATCTGTAAGAAGGGTTAAATCAACCCTATAATTCAAATAAAGGGGAGATTGAATTTTCTTGGCTCCATGAACAATCGAAGCTTAAATTCTCAAAATCCCTGAAAATGTCTGGTCCTCTGGATAATCTCTATAAGAAGGTTTTTATAGGCCTTCGCACGTTTTCGCACGTAATATGCTTGTGGGAGGTAGATTTTAGCATGGCAATAAAAACCCTTAGTTTCTGGAACTTCTTCTGAAACTATAAAACTGCATTTATCCAAAACGTGGGACAAAGGGCACGTTTTGGAATGTGCGCTAATGGCACAGATGTCCAGTCCTGGTTTTTATTACAACAGTGCAGTCAGAACTCCTGTCAGTATTCTAAGCTTTTTCCTGCTTAGCTTCAGGCAAGCGTTTCTTTTCTGATTAAAAGATCCCAGCATTACTTTGGATTGTCTTAGCCCTGGAAGTTATTTTCATCCATTGTTTTCTGATTTTCTTCATCTAAACTTTTGTGGATGGTGATCATGCTCATACCGCAAAAAGGCTCCGGATCTATAAAGAAATTACTAGATCCCTTGTTTGCTGGGTGATCGACTTCTTCGTTTCCGTCTATACCAGTGTGTCCTGGTACCCAGTATAGCGTTACTTTATTTCCTCTGCCGAGCTTGTTTAGCTTTCACACAGAGTGCCATACCAGTTTGGATCTGATGATGTATAAGCATGACAGGTTAGCAATTCGTTTTTTGCGATAGTTCCTGTCGATGTTAAATTTTGCACATCTATCGATTTCACGTACCTCTGCTTGGAAGACACTTGGGTTGATTCCCATGGATTCGAAGTATTTGGTTGGAAGACACTTGGGTTGATTCCCATGGATTCGAAGTATTTGGTACGAGGTCCAAACACTCCTGAAGCAGTCATTCATGAAATTATTGAAAACCAATAGAATTTCTAGAAAATTTAGTATTCTTTTAAATTTTCAAAGTATCGCCAATGAGTGTACTAATTTTGGTCAACATCACTTTTATTTTTGGTGAAATTGAAACACATGTCTGCGAAAAAGTAGTCTGATTAAATTGTTTGTAACTTGAGAATTAGGGAATTAATTTTATTAAAAAATTAGCAAAATAATCTTGAATCTTGGGCTAATTGCAATTTATACTTGCAATTTAGGGCTAATTTTGAAAATTATCGGTTTGTTAGTTTATCAGAAAATTAAATGCAAAATTGGAAATACTTGAAATTAGGTCTTAAAAGTAGTCTAACTAAATAGCTAAGATCTTGAGAACTATCTAATAGCTTTTGTTAAAAAATAATCCTTAAAAATACAGTATATTCTTGATAATCCGGTTGGTTAATCTGGTGCAGTAATCCGGCGCACGCGGGGAAATTCGTGTTTTTTCTTTACGCTGCACCGCACCGGATATACACCTCGCACACAGAAGAAATGGTACGAGGTCCTTCAATCCATGGGGATCTACCCAAATGTCTTCCAAGCAGAGGTATATGCAATCGAAAGATGTGCAAAATTTGACCTCGACAGGAACTATCGCAAAAAACGAATTGCTAACCAGTCAGATAGCCAAGCAGCCATCAAGGTCATCAGCTCATACACCATCAGATCCAAACCGGTATGGAGGATAACCTTCCTTTGTCTTCGCACCGTCCGTATACCACTTGATAGCACTTTGCTCCATGTGGTATGCTGAGGATCGTCGCTCCAATCGGCTTTACTACTACACATTGCTGTGTAGTCAAGTTAAGAAATATCAGAATTTATTGACTCGACTAGCCGCAAGAATTAGCCTTAAATACTAGCATTAACTAAGATTTTTATAAACTACATATTACTAGTCTAAATCAATCAATATTGATTACTAGTCTACATCAATCATTAAACATCTCTATATTCTAATATCTACCTTAATCTAGTAACTACTTACAATTAGTCTTTCTACCAATCTAAATTGTTTTTACTATAATAATAATAATAAAACATCTTTATTGTTATACTTATAAATACAAACAAATACAACTATAACAATTGGCCATCGACCCGTGGTCTTTCAGCCTCGATTTTATTATATTTACATTTATTCGTAAGTTCTGCAAATTCGTAAACAAAGGTTCTAATTTTAATTAAAATAATATAAAAAAGTCTATTTAGAGACTAATTAGACTAATAAAGTCTATTAAATTCCGATGTAATACTAATTGCTGTGCTTTGCTCGACTGGTTAGTCTTATCTCTAGAGTCTAGACTAAAACTAAATATGCCTCAATTTGAACAAACAGGTCTAACTATCTAATCGCAAACGATTATGTTTTCACCAATTAGTCTTAATTACTAGTCTATTTACAAAAACAATGCCCTGTTTTTATTTTGAAAACGTAGTAATATACGTAAAGTATTGAAAACTTAGTAACAAGGATTGACTTGTAGCAAGCACTTTCGTTAACTTGAGCAAAAGGTCCTCTTGGAAGAAAAAAGAACCCACACATCCCTGGGCTACTCTTCACATGACATCAAGATGGTGGCGTCTCATATTATAGTGTTTCCCACTATAATGCGTGTTGGGTCAATTTTCCTTAATCCTGTGAGTAGTACCGCTTTCGTTTTATGGAGCTAGGTTTTTTTCCATCCACTTATTTACTTGTGCGACAGCCGTATTCGCTCGCCTCATTAGATCCTTTTCGGTTGTTCGAGCCACCACCAGTGCAAGATCATCAATAATATCTGCTCCGTGAGGCAGTTTCAATCTCAGGACTCCACCGTACAAGATGTTCCACAGAATGGGTCCCATTACTGAGCCCTGTGGGACACCGCTATACACCTCGCGGTCTGTAGTCTGTTCATCCGCTTATATACAGATCCTTCAGTATTGCAAATAACTGTGCACTAACTAGCCTCAGAAGAAATCGGGGGGAAGCCTCGCTTGACCTCTGTTAAGTTGGCAGAACCACCGCGGAAAAAAAAATCCGCGACGGCGCATAATAATTCGCTTTTTATCCGCAAACGATTGTAAAAAATTAAAAAAAAATCCCGCCCTTCCCATTTCCCGGGAAAATGGGATCCCGCTAATTTAACAGAAAGTTAGCAGGACAAATCTTAAAAATAATTATATTGAGGAAATTATTGCACCGGAATTATCCGCTTTTTCCGATTGTAAAAAAAAAAAATTCCCGCCCTTCCCATTTCCCGGGAAAATGGGATCCCGCTGACTTAACAGAAAGTTAGCGGGACACATCCCAAAAAAAATTATATTGAGGAAATAATTGCACCAGAATATTATCTGCAAACGATTGCAAAAAAAAATCCCGCACTTCCCATTTCCCGGGAAAATGGGGTCCCGCTAACTTAGAAAGTTAGCTGGACACATCTTAAAAATAATTATATTGAGGAAATAATTGCACCGGAATTATCCGCTTTTTATCCGCAAACGATTGTAAAAAAAATCCTCACTTCCCATTTTCCGGGAAAAGTTTGGAAATTTTTTTCGCGTGGCATACGCTTGCGGATAAAAAGCGGATAATTTCGGTGCAATTATTTTCTCAATATAATTATTTTTAGGATGGGTCCCGCTAACTTTCTGTTAAGTTAGCGGGTTCCCATTTTCCCGGGAAATGGGAAGGATGAAAATTTTTATTTTTTTTACAATTGTTTGCGGATAAAAAGCGGATAACTCCAGTGCAATTATTTCCTCAATATAATTATTTTTAGGATGGGTCCCGCTAACTTTTTGTTAAGTTAGTGGGACCATTTTCCCGGAAAATGGGAAGTGCGGGAAATTTTTTTCTTTTTAGAATCGTTAGCTTATAAAAAGCGGATTATTATGTGCTGTCGCGGATATTTTTTTCCGCGTTGGTTCTGCCAACTTAACAGAGGTGTCGCTTGGTTAAATCTTGCATGATATCTTATTTCATGTCCCGAATCTTTCACCTAGGGTAACGCAACGCTCTAATGGGAGTGTGTATATTTATTAATCCCTTTGTTATGTTTTAAAAAGCCATAATTAATTCATGAAGTCGATAGACTGCTATAGCAGTCCATAGCATCTGGCCGCCAAATCAATTGGACTACTATAACAGTCAATAGCACCTGGGCGTCAAATCAATTGAACTGCTATAGCAGTCCATAGCAGCGAAAGGGTTAAAGTTGGAAAACGTATTTTAATATTTTTCAAATATCAATATAAGTTTCAAATAAATCAATATAATATAATAATTTTCAAATATCAATCAATATCCCCTACGAGCTCTTGAACCTCATTTCTTGTGGTGAGTTACTCCACGTTTCTCTCTCCTCTTATTCTCTCCAGTCGGTTGTCTTTGCTTCCTCTGTTAATTTTCCTCCTGTGGCTGGGTCTGAAATATTGCTCCTCCATGCCTCTATCTTTAGGTTCTTAATGTTCTCTAGTACAGGAGATCTGCTTTTCAGTCTTCCTCTTATATTCTTATGATTGCAGCATGACGATCAGGATGATAGCATCTCATATTATAGTGTTTCTCACTATAATGCGTGTTGGGCCTATTTTTCTTAATCCTGTAAGTAGTACCGCTTCCGTTTTATGTGGAGCCAGGCTTTTCCCCATCCACTCATTTTCTTTTGCGATAGCCGAATTCCCTCGCCTGATTAGATTTTCGGTTTTTCCCGCCACCAACAGAGCAGGATCAACAATGATTTCTGCTCCGTGGAGCTGTTTCAATCGCAGAACTACATCGTACAGGATGTTCCATAGAGTAGGTCCCATTACTGAGCCGTGTGGGACACGGCTGTATACCTCGCGGGCCGCAGTCTGCCCATCCGCTTCTATACAGATCCTTCGGCATTGCAAATAACTGTGCACTAGCCTCGAAAGATATGAAGGGAAGTCTCTCTTTGTTACTTTTTGCATGATATCTTCTCATGATTTTAGCATGACATATTATAGTGTTTTTCACTATAATGCGTATTGGACCTATTTTTCTTAATCCTATGAGCAGTACCGCTTCCGTTTTATGTGCAGCTGCTTTTTCCCATCCACTCATTTACTTGTACGATAGCCGTATTCGCTCGCCCCATTAGATCCTTTTCGGTTGTTCCCGCCACCACCAGAGTAAGATCATCAATGATTTCTGCTCCGTGGAGCTGTTTCAATCTAAGGACTCCATCGCACAGGATGTTCCATAGAGTAGGTCCCATTACTGAGCCGTGTGGGACACCGCTGTACACCTCGCGGTCCGCAGTCTGTCCATCCGCTTCTATACAGATCCTTCGGCATTGCAAATAGCTGTGCACTAGCCTCAGAAGAATGGGGGGAAGCCTCTCTTTGTTACTTCTTGCATGATATCTTCCAATGATTTCAGCATGACATTAGGATGGTGGCGTCTCAAAATATAGTGTTCCCCACTAAATGCGCGTTGGGCCTATTTTTCTTAATCCGGCGAATAGTACCGCTTCCGTTTTAAATGGAATCACCTTTTTCCCATCCACTCATTTACTTGTGCGATAGCCAAATACGCTCGCCTCATTAGATCTTTTTCGGTTGTTCCCGCCATCACCAGTATAAGATCATTAATGATTTCTGCTCCGTGGAGCAGTTTCAATCTACGAACTCTTATTGTACATGATGTTCCACTGAGTAGGTCGACTCATTAGATCATTTTCGGTTGTTTCCGCCACCACCAGTGGAAGATGATTACAGTTCCGTGGAGCAGTTTCAATCTCAGGAAAACATCGTACAGGATGTTCTAAAGAGTAGGTCCCATTACTGAGCCGTGTGGGATACTGCTGTACACCTCGCGGTCCGCAGTCTGCCCATCCGCTTCTATAGAGATCCTTCGGCATTGCAAATAACTGTGCACTAGCCTCAGAAGATATGGGGGAAGCCTCTCTTCGTTACTTCTTGCATGATATCTTCCCTTGCCGCCGAGTTGAACGCATTTTTAACATCTAACGTGATTGAAATGCCACTCTTTCTAGTCCTACGTGTCCATTTGTACCTTCCTTTGTCAGTTCCAACGGTCTCATTATGGCATCAACTGTCGACCTTCCTTCTCTGAACCCAAACTACTTTTCTGGCAGATATAAGCCTTTTTAGAGTTGCTCCAGCAGCTTGACGGCAGCGTCGAGGCGGCACTAGGCCTTTCATTGACTTGAACCCCTTCTTCAACAGTACTAATTTCTTTCTCCTCCACACGTTTGGCAAGTCTCCGTCGATCATTCATTACTTTTAGTATATGCTCTGGGCATCTGGATACTGATATTTTTATGGCTTCAGGTGGTAGTCCATCCGGTCCTGGGGCTTTGTCGGTTACATTAAGCAGTCGGTTAGTGGCTCTGCTAAGTTCCTCTGCCACGAATTCTTCAACCTCAATTACTGGTGGTGCTTGCTCCCATTACATTTCCTCATGCTTGGGGAATAGTAGATAAACCCAAGACTAGAGGGAGAAGACTAGACAGACAAGACTAGATAGACAAGACTAGACACAAGACTAGATAGACAAGACTAGACAGACAAGACTAGATAGACAAGACCAGACAGAGAACACTAGACAGACAAGACTAGAGAAACAAGACTAGATAGTCGAGACTAGAGAGACAAGACTAGATAGACCCTACTCTTTTTTGGGGTTTGGGGAAACCTCTCGGGGGGGTTTACCCCATTCTCCACTATTGTATAGATATCGTATATTTCGCATTCCTTCAGGGTGGCAACCCGGACGGTGCCGCCCTGGTTCAAAATGCCTCCTCGAAAATCGAATCCCGGTCTTCGGCTTGTCAAGTTCTACTAAACCCATCTTGTTTTTTTAGTATGGGGCACCCCGGTATCGCATATTTAGCATTTCTTCAGGGTGGCAGCTGGAACGATTAGTGCCGCCCTGGTTCAAAATGCCTCTTCGGTGGGGAAACGAACCCGGGTCTCCCGCTTGTCAGGTGCTACTAAACCCACTTGGCTTTTTAGTATGCGCCACCCCGGTACCGCATATTTCGTATTCCTTCAGGGTGACAGCCGGGACGATTAGTGCCGCCCTGGTTCAAAATGCCTCCTCGGCTGGGAATCGAACCCCGGTCTCCCGCTTGTCAGGTGCGACTAAACCCCACTGGGCTGTTTAGTATGCGCCACCCCGCTATAGCATATTTCGCATTCCTTCAGGGTAGCAGCCCGGACAGTTAGTCCCGTCCTGTTTGAAAATGCCTCCTCGGCAATGAATCGAACCCCGGTCTCCCGCTTGTCAGGTACCATTAAACCTCACTTGGCTCTCTAGTATGCGCCACCCTGGTATCGCATATTTCGTATTCCTTCAGAGTGGCAGCCCGGACGATTAGTACCGCCCTGGTTCAAAATGCCTCCTCGGCGGGGAATCGAACCCCGGTCTCCCGCTTGTCAGGTGTGACTAAACCCAGCTGGGCTGTTTAGTATGCGCCACCCCGGTATCGCATATTTCGTTCAGGGTGGCGGCCGAGCATACATTAATTTCAACACCACCCGACCAGTTCAACATCACGAATTCCGACCAAAATCGAACAGGAAGTTCGAACTAAATTTGAAAACTAAATTTGCACGCTCCGCCTCCATTGGGGGCGGCGTGGGGAATTATTCTTGCTTCAAAGGTTTTTTGCAAATATCTCGTCAACGCTTCAAAACCAAAAATTGTAACCCGGATCTCTGTATGTACGACGTCGGTGTCTACCAAAAAGTATTTTTTGCAAATTTAGTTAAATCATTCGGTTTAGCCCCAAAAGTAAAAAATATGTATTGCAATTTTTTTTTCAATAGGTGGTACCCCGCCCTTCTTTTCTCGAATTTCGTTTCTCAATTTAAATTAATTTAAAAGGTCGGATCTAGGTGTTGAAATTAATGTATGCTAGCAGTCCGGACGGTTAGTGCCGTCTTGGTTGAAAATGCCTCCACGGCGGGGAATCGAAGACTTGGCAGACAAGACTATATAGACTGGAATAGCCAGACTAGGCTAGTAAGGCAAACAGTCTTAGACAAGTAAGACAGTCTGGTCATGTTTGTCTGTCCAGCCTGTGCAGTCCTGTATGTCTGAATAGTCTTGTCTAGCCTTGTCTGTCTGTTTCGCCCTGCTTGTCTGTCTAGTCTTGTCTCTTGAGTGTTGAAGTCTTGTATGTCTAGTCGTTTTAGTCTTGTCTGTCTAGTATTGCATTAGTTTTGAATTACTCTTGCTTAGAGTAGGCTATTCCTAATTTGGTCTAGGCAAACGCAAATTATAATTCAATACCTAATAAACTAAACTAGATTACACTTAGTATCTTAAGTCTTGAAGTCCTGTATGTCTAGTCGGTTTAGTCTTGTCTGTCTAGTCTTGAATAATTAGTTTTGAATTACTCTTGCTTAGAGTATGCTATTCCTAATTTGGTCTAGACTACGCAATTTATAATTCAATATCTAATAAACTAAACTAGAATAGACTTAGTCTCTTGAGTCTTGAAGTCCTGTATGTCTAGTCGGTTTAGTCTCATCTGTCTAGTATTGCATAATTAGTTTTGAATTAGTCTTGCTTAGAGTAGACTATTCCTAATTTGGTCTAGGCTACGCAAATTATAATTCAATACCTAATAAACTAAACTAGATTAGACTTACTCTGGAGTCTTAAAGTTCTGTATGTCTAGTCGGTTTAGTCTTGTCTGTCTAGTCTTGAATAATTAGTTTTGAATTACTCTTGCTTAGAGTAGGCTATTCCTAATTTGGTCTAGACTACGCAATTTATAATTCAATATCTAATAAACTAAACTAGAATAGACTTAGTCTCTTGAGTCTTGAAGTCCTGTATGTCTAGTCGGTTTAGTCTCATCTGTCTAGTATTGCATAATTAGTTTTGAATTAGTCTTGCTTAGAGTAGACTATTCCTAATTTGGTCTAGGCTACGCAAATTATAATTCAATACCTAATAAACTAAACTAGATTAGACTTAGACTCTTGAGTCTTAAAGTCCTGTATGTCTAGTCGGTTTAGTCTTGTCTGTCTAGTCTTGAATAATTAGTTTTGAATTACTCTTGCTTAGAGTAGGCTATTCCTAATTTGGTCTAGGCTACGCAATTTATAATACAATACCTAATAAACTAAACTAGCTTAGGCTAATCTAATTTTTCAGTCAAAAACTAACGAACTAATTAATTTATATTAGACCAAACTAGTCCTATTCTAGTCTTGGTAAGGCAATTATTAATATACTAAACCAGCTGAGACTAGACTAGTTCAAATATTTGGATAAAATTTTGCTCGAATTAATCTAGTCCAACTGATAAAACGTTTAAAACGAAAACGTAATATTAAACTAACCCGGCTTAGACTAGTCAATTCTAAATGATAATATACTTTAGAGAAGAACTATTGCTTTAATCTGGATTTCACTAGACTAGACTAACTGGTTTGAACAAGAAACTTAATTTATTATATCTTAACACGTTGAGCGCCACGGTAATTCCGTAATACTCATCTGCGGGCTCGAAATGTCCACCGGTGGGCACATGGCGCTGAACGTGTTAATTAATCTAGCTAGCCAAGTTGTTAAAACTAGACGTGTTGTCTAGTTCTAGATAAAGAGCTTTTGTCTTAAATTAGATTACAGTAGACTAGACTACCATAAATAAGTGTGAATATGAAACGTATTAATCTAGCACAGTCTGGACTAATCCAATTGGCTAAAACGAAGCTAAACTAGGCTATTATCTAAATCTACTTTAAAACTTGACTGTCGCTTATGTGATTTGTCTATAAATTTTAAGTCTTTTGTGTCAAAACAAAGCACCTGTTTCATAGAAAATGCACCCACAAATAACAAGAAAACAATTTCTGAAATCTGAAAATTTTCAAAAAACAAACAATAAATTTCCAAGGAAAATCTAATAAAAGACGTGACGAAAGTGGAAATTGTGTCGAAAACATTTAACAAACAAACAACCAAACGATAACAAACAACACGCAATCAACAACAACAACACGTTTTTTTTTTGTCGTCGATCGAGAACAACAAAGTGGACAAGGATCGACGACACCTGCGACAAAAAAAATCCAAACAGAAAAAGGTGCAAATCAATGAAGCGATAAAAATTCAAATTATTATTGATGTTTTCATTGCGCAACAGAAGGAATACCATCGGATAAGCAGGTTTTTGAGGGCTTTAGACGAGTTAAGGAAGCGTCGAAGTTATATTCAGGAGCCTTTTTAAGTTTCTAAAGTGTATTTTTATGCGTTTTATTGCTGGAAAATTGTCTTTTTTGTGTGTTGGAATTGCGTTTCGTAAGTTGGCGAGAAAATGGCGACAGCAGTCGATAGGATTTCGTGGAGGAAAAAAATAGGGGGTTTCGGTCGGTTTTCTGTGGGTTTTACTACCGCGAATTCGTGTTTCGTATCAATTGTTGTGCTTTCTTACCAAATTTCGGGTTTGATTTTGTGGTTATAATCCAATTTGCACTCAAAACCGATTTGGATGACAGAGCGATCCACACCAGCGACCACACGATTGAGAAACTTGAACCACGTGACTGACAACTGCA
This sequence comes from Phosphuga atrata, assembly GCA_944588485.1. NCBI lineage: Eukaryota > Metazoa > Arthropoda > Insecta > Coleoptera > Silphidae > Phosphuga > Phosphuga atrata. The sequence continues at coordinate 68,713,333 of OX155895.1, forward strand.
TTCCCATTGGTCTCCTTACATCCGTCACTAGCGACATCTACAACATCGCTACCAACACCAAAATAAACAATCCTTAACTTTATATTCCAAAGATTAGTAAAACTTTCAACTACAACAAACCAAAATTTTAAAGAATCTAAATCAAAAACCAACAATAACATTCTGAAACATCTATTAATTTATTCAAAATTAAACTTTTAAATGTTACTACCAACGTTACGAACCAATTTCACTAATTTCTTATCAGACCAATTTTCTGCAATGATACGGAAAAATAATTGCATTAAAACATAGAAAATCAACTTTATATAACCCAATCCGCTTTCTTATGCTGTTTTTAATAATTAAGCTAATTTTAAACTAAAGTTTTAGAACTCGCTCAGTAACTTATTTCGGTACAAGGTTGGTAGCTTTTATCTAATGTCACATTTGTCAATCAGCTGTCTATCAAACTCTTAACCTTAAATTTGTTTCATTCAATATTTATTTCCTTAAAATAATTTGGAATTAGTAAAGGTTTGAAAGTTATTTGCTGACATGGAAGTTAAAGGTGAAGAGGCAATTTTTGTAATTCTTATTTTAATTGATTATTAATTTTTGAAAAAAAACATATTGTGCAATTTCTTTGATTGTTGTAGATATTGAAGGTTTTTTCTATAATATTTTGAAGAAGGAAGACGTATCGGCTGGGATTGCTGCCATACAGACCCTCATGGAGGTCATTAAAAAGTCTAAATGTAAGCTATGCAAGAATTCCGACAAAGTTCAATCAAACATCATAAGGAAACGAAAGTATTGTGTGGCTTTATCGCTATTAAAATGACATATTTGAAGTCTCTGTTACCAATACTAATTAAAATTTGACTAAAAAATCTCTTAGTAAATTGCAAGACGGTTCGTTTTATAATACTTGCCTGTTTTACAAATGCAATCGATTTTACTATTTTCCACAATTTACACAATAATTTAATTTTTAGAATTGGTAAAAACCATTTTTTTTTTAGCCCTTTTCTATCCTTTGGATGTAGGCCTCTTTCAAATTTGACCATTGGCTTCGGTTTTGCGCTACTTGATACCAATTTAAGCCTGCGACCTTCTTTATCTCGTCGTACCATCTTTGCTGGGGTCTTCCAACACCCCTCTTTTCTTCCCAAGGTCTCCATCTGGTGATATACCCGCTCCAGTTTTCTGTATGTCTGGCCACGTGTCCTGCCTATTGCCATTTTAGGGAACCAATTCTTTTTATTATGTCGAAGACTTTGGTTTTTTTCCTTATCCATGTATTTGTTTTGTGGTCTCTCTGGGAAATTCCTAGAATACGTCTTTCCATGGCTCTCTGATGCACTTCCAATTTATGTTTGATCTTTTTTTTATTTTTATTTCTTATAGATGAAGTACAATAAAGTTTTAGTAAAAAAAAAACAAATTTGTAATTGAGATTAAATTAAACGCATAAATTAGTTGGCTGCGTTTCCCTTTTGCTTCTCTAGCTGTGCCCTTAATTGTTTGTTGAAGTCATCTTCAATATTATCATCTTCCCAGTTGTCTTCCCACACACTTATATCTTGTTCATCCTTTTCTTTGCCTGTCCAGTCTTCGACGGGAAATTCATCGTCTTCTTCCAACACACCAAGATCCAACTTTGGTTTTTCAGAGTTTGCCATTTTAAATTATAAAATTTACGCTACACACAGAGTTTGTTAAATGTAAGATTATTTTCCGCAACTAATCACAAATTGTAATTTTAGGACGTCAAAATTTAAGCATAAAATTTAATAATATCTTTCTGGTTATTACCCAGGTCTCGCAACCATACATGACAACAGGCAGTACACACTCATTATAGACTTTTGTTTTTAGAGTCATTGGGATATTCATGCTGAAGATGTACTTTAATTTGCCGTAGGCCGCCCATCCCAGTCTAATTCTCCTATCAATTTCCATTTCTTGATTTTGTTTGCCCGGTAAAACCATATTACATTATAAATAATCATATAAACTTAATAAAGTCGGAACACAGCCTGAACACATAAATATATTCAACCTTTCCGAAGCTCTATAATTCTAATGAGTCTTTTTTAGGACTGCCTGAGACTACCCTGAAGGACTAAAAGCCTTGAAAGCCCATTCCTTTTAGGACTGAAAGCTATAAAATAACTGAGTTTCACATGAGATTTGTTCTTGGTAGTCCTAAAAAGACTCATTAGTATTATAGAGCTCTGGAAAGGTTGAATATACTTCAGGCTGTGTTTTAAGTTAATTAAGTTTATATGATTATAATGTAGTATGGTTTTACCAATTCTAAATTATCATTTAAATAAATAACCTGCTAAGTTCATGTCTGTCTCACGAAACGTCAAATTAAAAATATCTAACCCTAATCATCCACATGGGTTTCAGTAAGTGGTTTACAAATCGTTGTTCATAATAGCAAAGCTGTACTGATGAGAGATAAATCTCGAAACGCGTCAACGTATAAAATGGGATATAAAATAACTGACAAATTTCACTTGAGATTTGTTCTTGGTAGTCCTAAAGACTCACTAGTATTATAGAGGTCCGGAAAGGTTGAATATGTGTTCAGTCTATGTTCCGACTTTATTAAGTTTATAATTCAATAGAATTGAAAGTAGGAGATTATCACTACGATATCTTCAAATTGAAAATAGGAGATTTTATCACTACATCACACTATTTGAAGATATCGTAGTGATAATCTCCTACTTTCAATTCTATTATTAATTTGGTTCAAACCATGACATCTCATTTTAAACTTTATAATTAAATTTTATAATTTTTTTTTTTTTAGCGGGCACAGTTCAAGGACTTCGTGAAAATCTGACTGTAGGAATCGAAGTTATGCGAAAAACAGATTTCCCTGTAGCTGCCATCAATTCTTCCTGTGAACTTTTCCTTCGTTTCATCACTTTGGCAACGTTAGACACCGTAAAATATTCACACAAAAATTGCAAATTTCATAGAAAAATAGTAACTTTGTTTTAGACTTTTGAGGAATGCAAGAAGACTATGTTGGATAGAGGGCGTATGTTCTTGAAGAAGTTGGATCAGAGTCGAGGAAAAATTGCGAAATTGGCTTCGCAGTTTATTATAGATGGATCTGTAAGTTTGGAGGTGTTCATGTGAATTTAGCATTTAAGAAACTAAATTTTTTAATAATTTTCCCTTTCCTGCCTAACCTCACTAAACCCCCTATTCCACCTTGGCTTTTAGTATGCGCCACCCCGGTATCGCAGATTTTGCATTCATTCAGAGTGGGCAGCCCGGACGGTTAGTGAAAACCTCCCTAGTTGTTGTCTCCCCGACCAGGATTCGAACCCCGGTCTGCCGCATTGAAAGGCGGGTATGTTGTCAACTACACCACTGAGGAGGACAACCTAACCTAACCCACTCCCAACTACCACCAATTGCCTAATCTCATCTCTTTTACCAACTTATCTACTCTAACCTAAGTCCACTTCCAACTACCACCAATTAATTGCCTAATCTCACCTCCTTGATAAGCTTCTCCATCTTGAGGTTGACGTTGAAGGCCTTCTCCACTCCTCGCAGTTGGAGGTGGTGAGCGAACAGAGGTAGACGGTGCCGCCGCGCAGCTTCTGGTACCTGATCAGCTTGGGCGCGTGGCCCAGCCCCTCCTGGTGTATCGCGTAAAAGAAGCCCTCGCACCAGGGCAGCGCGACCTCAAGCACCCGAATTGCACGGACATGCCCAGGTAGGCGTAAGCGGCGTTCAGCTCCGCGACGATCTGCACGTTCACCGCGTTTTTGCACGCGTCCGAGTACATGTGCCTGATGCCTAGTTTGCATGGCGAACGACGACTGCCTGTTGGAAGACCATCTAGGTAATCCAAGCCTATGTCTTAATGACCGCGTAATCACTTCTAATTTGTCCGTCGGAGTTTGCCTTAGTTTAGGCTTATTTCCCAAAAACAATCTAATTCCTTCAGATTTAGTTTTTGCCTTATCCGCGAAACAATGCTTATGTTCTTCGAAATTACCGTTAGGGTTTCTCTAGGTTTAGACTTATCCTTAAAAAACAGTCTAATCCCTTCAACTTTATCCGTTAGGGTTTGCCTAGGTTTAGGATTATCCTTCAAAAACAGTCTTATCCCTTCAAAGTTATCCATTTGAGATTGTCCAAGTTTGGGCTTATCTTCCAAAATCCACAAATTCTCTTCAAATTCCTCAATTCCTGTTTCAACCTAGTTTCTACCTAGTTTTAGGCTTCTCCTCGAAAAACCTCCTAATACGTTCAAATTTATCCGTTGGGGTTTGCCTAGGTTTAGGATTATCTTTAAAAAACAGTCTAATCCCTTCAAATTTATCCGTTAGAGTTTGCCCAGACTTGGGCTTTTCTTCCAAAAAACACAAATTCTCTTCAAATTTATCAATTCCTGTTTGCCTAGGTTCAGTCTTGTCACACAAAGATAATCTAATCCGTTCAAATATCTGCCTAGTTTTAGGCTTATCTTCGAAAAACCTCCTAATACCTTCAAATTTATCCGTAGGGATTTGCGTAGGTTTAGGATCATCCTCTAAAATCATCTAATCCCTTCAAGTTTTTCCATTAAGGTTTGCCTAGGTTTAGGAATATCCTTCAAAAACATAATTCTTTCAAATTTATCCGTTAGGGTTTGGGATTATCTTCCAAAAACCACAAATTCTCTTCAAATTCATCAATTCCTGTTTGCCTAGGTTCAGGCTTGTCACACAAAGATAATCTAATCTCTTCAAATTTCTGCCGAGTTTTAAGTTTATCCTCTAAAAACCTCCTAAAACCCCCCAATTTATCCGTTGGGGTTTGCCTAAATTTAGGATTATCCTACAAAAACAGTGTAATCCCTTCAAATTTATCCGTTAGAGTTTGCACAGGTTTGGGCTTATCTTCCAAAAACCACAAATTCTCTTCAAATTCATCAATTCCTGTTTGCCTAGGTTCAGGCTTGTCACACAAAGATAATCTAATCCCTTCAAATTTCTGCCTAGTTTTAGGCTTATCCTCGGTCGGCTTATTTAAGGTCGGCACGTGTGGTGTAGTGGTGACACTCGTGGTCTCGTATCAGAGCGCTAACGAACAAGTCTAGAGGTCCCGAGTCCTATCCCCAGTGTTGGCCGCATTTGTACCAGAAGACAAATGTGTAATTAATTAGCGTAAATTTATAATAACATCTAGGTTTCTGGGCCTATAAGTGGAAAATGTGGGCAAAATACAATAGGCCACTAGACCGCAGTGTTTGAAGGGTTATTACCCGGTATTCACATTGGACCAATCTTTTAGATAGGCTTTCCTCAAAAAACCTCCTAATACCCTCAAATTTATCCGTTGGGGTTTTGCATAGGTTTAGGATCATCCTCTAAAATCAATCTAATCCCTTCAAGTTTATCCGTTAAGGTTTACCTAGGTTTAGACTTATCCTCCAAAAACAGTCTAAGACCTTAAAATTTCTCGGCGAAGGTATGCCTAGCTAGTTTAAGCTCATCTCCCAACTCCCTGAACAATTTAAACGCTCCCATTAACATTATCCTAGGTTGCCTAATCGAAGCCCTTACCCTAAATCGATTGCCCAGACAAATTGAAGTCCTCAGTTAAGACTTGCATGTGCAATTTTTACAGACCTTTTTACGGTCTGTAAAGCGCAAGCGCGTCCGGGGTGTTTAAAGGGCGGGAATATGAAAGTTTCGGGCACATTTTCTTATTTTCACTGGTTATACGTTAAAAACTGCCCGAAAAAACATGGCGGAAATTGATACATGCGCACAAAAAAATTTCAACTATGAAAAGGTCTATTAATTATTTGTCAAGTTTTATAAATTTCTGTTGGAAATTGCAAATTTTGTGTGGGGAAATTCCTCAAGTTTGTATTGTTAAATTTGTTTGATATTAACAAATTAAAAACTGTGTTCATGAAAACAGTTAAATTATGTTTTTGAAAAGTGTTAGTACAGTATAATCCTGATAATCCGACACATATGGGACCAGACAACCGCCGGATTATCAAATAATTCTAGATTATCACGATTAAAACAAAACAATAACAATTTTATATATTTTAAACGCGTCACCGTTTGCTACAGTTCGCCGAGTTCAAACATTCAAGTCATCGTTAGCTTCATCGTCATCCGTGGAACAAATTAGGCTGAGGATTTCTTCGTCAGAAGAGGAATGAAAATTTTGTGCCTCGAGGCCAAACTTTGTTTGGCATGACTTTGATATCAGCGTAACACCAAAGCTCTTATAAAAATTCCGAAGACAATTGTAGAGCGACATTGCCTGTCAAATAATGATAATCCGGATGTTGGTTAATCAGGCACGTTCAGTAATCCGGCGCTCGGGGGAAACATGTCTTTTCTTTCCGCTGTCCCGGAAATAAACTTCGCGCACAGCAAAAATAATGTCAAAAGGGACACCTTTAAGACCGATTCTAGTAGGGAAAGATGTCACGTTCTGGGCCCGCCTCCGCCTCCCGACCAGTGCGCATGCGCGAATAGAGGATTTACAGATACCTGAACAAACCTGATAATTATCTGATAAAACCTGATTAAACCTGTATATTAGCTGATTATTAGCTGATTAAACCTGATTATTAGCTGATCAAACCTGTTTATTAGCTGTTTACAGGAATCTGTAAATCCTCTGTTCGCGCATGCGCACTGGTCGGGAGGCGGAGGCGGGCCCAGAACGTGACATCTTTCCCTACTGATTCTCATATACGCGACACTTAGCTACGCGACGTCACGCGACATCGCCTATCAAATAATGATTACATTGTTTTAAATTGACACGTTCTCACTATGGCTACGCGATGTGCCCATTTAAAACAATGTAATTATCATTTGACAGGCGATGTCGCACGACGTCGCGTAGCTGAGTGTCGCGCATATGGGAATCGACCTTAAAACTCCGAAAACTTGATTCGTGATTCTGACCAAGCTGGTCAAGTTTCTCAATCAAGTTTTCGGAGTTTTAAGGTCGATTCCCATATGCGCGACATTCTGCTACGCGACGTCGTGCGACATCGCCTGTCAAATAATGATTACATTGTTTTAAATGGGCACGTCGCGTAGCTGTTGCGTAGCCATAGTGAGAACGTGCCCATTTCAAACAATGTAATCATTATTTGACAGGCGATGTCGCGTGAAGTCGCGTAGCTAAGTGTCGCGTATATGAGAATCGGCCTTTAATATCATTTTTAGGGTTCCGTACCGAAAAGGAGCTCGGAAGAACTGGGAAGGCGCAATAGTCATTATCGGTAGGAAAGTAAACAACTTACGGTTTGCCGACGATAGCACAATCATCGCACAAAACGAAGAAGAAATGACCGAACTTCTGGGAAGAGTCGCGAGAGAAAGCTCAAAATTCGAACTTAAACTAAATCACCAAAAAACAAAGCTGATGGTAGTAGGCAACAGGAGATAAAAATCCACCCAATATAATGAACGTAGAAAACGTCGACAACATAATTTATCTAGGCTCCTGCCTAAATAATGTCGATAATACGTCCACAGAAATTAGAAGACGCAGAACGCTTGCGAAACCAGCCATGAAGAAACTAACAAAAGTATGGAAAGATGACCACATCACAAATGAAATAAAACGAAGGCTCGTCAACACACTGGTGTTTCCAATTGCACTATACTGAGCCGAGGCATGGACAAGCAGTAGATCCGCAGCAACATAGAGTTTCGAGATGTGGACGCAGATAAGGCTACTAAGGATCCTATGGACATCGCATAGAACTAATGTATCTATACTAAAAGAACTGACATTGACATAAGACTATCAACCGGTATCAATCGTTACAAATACTTAAATATTTTGGACACGTCCATCGTGGAACGGATGACAGTCACGAAAAACTGATCATCCAAGGGAAAATTGAGGGTACACGAGCTCGGGGACGCTCTCCAAAACGCCGGATAGACCAGGTGCAAGAAATCACTGGGACACCACTACATGAAAACATAAGAACGATGGCAGACAGGGGTAAATGGAGATCGAATGGAGGGGGAAATGGAGATCGCTAACTTCGCTATGTTTGAGGAGATGGTGATGCTAAAGGTTGTTAAGTAATTGTAAAAAGTTGAAGTTGATAAGAGGGTATGATTATAATCGCGTTCTGCAACACTTTGCAATGTTGATAAACAATTAGTAACAATTAGTATGTGGTGCTGATGGTTCAGTACGGTAAGAGATTGAGGTGGTTGGTATTGAAGTTGCAAAATGATGGACGGTGTGTGGACGGTGATGCGAAATGTTGATGTGGTAGTTGTGAATGCGTTTGAGTAGATGATGATGCTGTAAATATATATCGTTGGTGAAAAGACTCATTGCGTAATTGTGTTAGAATTTATGGTGATTGAGGATGTTGCAGATTAACTAAGCGCATGCGCGGTCAGTTTGGCGTGATGAAAACGAACAGGAGCTTGTGGATTTTTGGTACGACCGACAAATCGTGGGTTGCCGTCAATTAAAGATTTTACCTTAAGATTTCACACTCACGATCAGTTTTTGGATATACGTTAATTCAACTGATCAGTTTAACTGATTGTGAGTGACGGGCTTTAGGGGTGGTTTCGACAACAGTTTAATTTTCCAGCGGCGCTAATATGCATTACAATAGACGAGTGTTGCCAACTTTATTTATTAGGATACCGTACCGTGCACTTTTCGTATTTTGCTAACAATTTTAGAAAAAAAAATAGTACGCATAAAGTTTATCCCAAATTTGATTCAAAGAGCTAGGAAGGTCTTGTTCAGATCAATAAACAGACGAAAATGTTTACCACTAACAGTTTGACTTAATGAAAATGAGTAATCTCAACGAAGTGGAAGTTGTTCGTGCTATAACATTAATTGAAAATGACGAAAACATTCGACAAGTTTGTTGTTCTGTCTGTTGTTCAGCGATTGTGGAAAAGGTACTTGGATACAGGTCAATATAATAAGCGCGGTGGGCAAGGTCGCAAAAGAAAAACTGCTCGAAATCAAGACCGACTTTTACTGATTTCGAGTCTTTGCAAAAGAGTTTCTACGGCTCTCTGTTAAAGACCTCTTAATTTCCCTTAGGACGGCGCAATGTACCAAACCAGACAATTAAGAATAGGTTGATGGAAACAAATTTAAGGGCAAGTTCGAAAACCCTCTTTGACACAACGTCACATAATGGCAAGGATGAATTTTGCTCGTGAAAATGTCGCATGGCAATTTCGACAATGGAAGTATGTGCTCTTCACGGATGAATCAAGGTTCCGTATTACTCGTTGCGATGGCCGAGAACGTGTTTACAGAAGCTCAGTAGAACGCTACGCAGCTGCTACTGTCCAGGAAGTCGAAAGATTTGAAGGTGCTTCAGTTATGATTTGGGATGGGATGTGGATTTTGGGTGTAGATTAGAATTAGAAGACCACGTACTGCTTCGATTGCAGTAAATCGATTACGCGGGGAATCGTCGTATAGACGACGAGTTGACAGGATAGTACTCTGCGTATTTCTAAAGTACGAGTGGAACAGAGGATTTAAAAAATGATTAGATGCCTTCATTGAAAATTCAAAAAAAAAGTTTATGGCTCGTTCAAGTCTGTTTTTCTGTTATTTTTCTATTTTGTTATGAAGATTATATATTTTGCGTACGATTTCGAATACATGATCGTACATCGTATCAGCTCCAAAAAGGTCGTATAAATACGATTTAAATAGTACGGTTGGCAATAGACCTTTTTACGGTTAGTTCAGCGCATACGCGTCCGTCTTGTTTAAAAGGCATATGAAAGTTTCGGGCACATTTTGTTATTTTTACTGATTAAGGTCGATTCCCATATGCGTGACACTTAGCTACGCGACGTCGTGCGACATCGCCTGTCCAATAATGATTACATTGTTGCTAACCTACTAAATGGGCACGTTTTAAATGGGCACGTCGCGTAGCCATAGTGAGAACGTGCCCATTTAAAACAATGTAATCATTATTTGACAGGCGATGTCGCGTATATGAGAATCGACCTTAAAACTCCGAAAACTTGATTGAGAAAACTTGACCAGCTTGGTCACAATCACGAATCAAGTTTTCGGAGTTTTAAGGTCGATTCCCATATGCGCGACACTCAGCTACGCGACGTCGTGTGACATCGCCTGTCAAATAATAATTACATTGTTTTAAATGGTGTCCCTTTTGACTTTATTTTAGCTGTGCGCGAGGTTTATAGCCGAGACGGGACAGCGTGTTTCTCCAGAGCGCCGGATTATTGAACGTGTCGGATTAACAAGATTATACTGTAATAGTAAAACTAACAAATTTAGCAAAAAAAATTTTAAATTCTGTTCACGTACAAACATTTTACAAATTCGACAAATTGTTATTTTTTCTGTAAAAATTTTGTAAAATTTACAGTAACAGTAAAATTTGAAGTAAGTTCAAATGTTACTGAATTGTTTTTTTCCTGTTTTTCAGAGAGTTTTGACTCATTCAAGATCAAAAGTTGTCTTGCAAGCTCTGAAAGAAGCCGCTCAACAGGACAAACGCTTCGAAGTTTACGTAACTCGGTCCTCACCAGACTACAGCGGGTAAAAATTTTCTTATTTTATTTCTCATCTTTTTCATCTAGACTAGACTTATGATAATCTAGTCTGAATGTGTAGAATAGACTTGGTCTTCAAGGTTTCATCTAGACTAGACTTTAATAATTTAATCTGAGTGTGCAGATTAGACTAGACTTTTAATAATCCAATCTGTGTGTGTAGACTAGACTTGGTCTTCAAGCTTTCATCTAGACTAGACTTTTAATAATATAATCTGAGTGTGTAGACTAGACTTGGTCTTCAAGCTTTCATCTAGACTAGACGTTTAATAATCTAATCTGACTGTGTAGACTAGTCTTGGTTTTCAAGGTTTCATCTAGACTAGACTTTTAATAATCTAATCTGAGTGTGCAGACTAGACTAGACTTTTAATAATCCAATCTGTGTGTGTAGACTAGACTTGGTCTTCAAGCTTTCATCTAGACTAGACTTTTAATAATATAATCTGAGTGTGTAGACTAGACTTGGTCTTCAAGCTTTCATCTAGACTAGACGTTTAATAATCTAATCTGACTGTGTAGACTAGACTTGGTCTTCAAGCTTTCGTCTAGACTAGACGTTTAATAATCTAATCTGACTGTGTAGACTAGTCTTGGTGTTCAAGGTTTCATCTAGAGTAGTCTTTTAATAATCTAGTCTGAGTGTGTAGACTAGACTTGGTCTTCAAGCTCTCATCTAGACTAGACTTTTAATAATCTAATCTGTGTGTAGACTAGACTTGGTCTTGTCTTCAAGGATTTTTATCTAAAGTATACTTTTGAAAATCTAGTCTGAGATAAACAGTTTCATTTCTGAAAATATTTCAAAATTAAATAAAATTATGCAAAATATTCCAAATTTGCAAAAATTTCAGTAAAAAAACATTGTTTGAAAAACTTTTTTCTACATAAAATTCCAAAATTCTGTTTTCAAATTTCCAAAAACCTTTTTGTTTTTTTAACAATATATCTCAAAAAAAATTACACAAAATTAGGTTTTGAAAATGTCGTTAATCGAATTGTTCACAAATATTTTCCTTCTAGTGAAACAATGTTAAAGGAGCTAGAAGCGGAGGGAATTTCCTGCACGTTAATCTTGGACTCGGCCGTCGGCTACGTCATGGAAAAGGTGGATTTCGTCATGGTCGGAGCCGAAGGAGTCGTTGAAAGTGGAGGAATCGTCAATAAAGTAAATACATTTTGAGAAATTTCAATAATTTGCCAAAACAAGTTTTAATAAATTTCCACAATTTTTTAACCTCCGATGCGAAAAGAGGGGGTTGACAGTTTACCAAAACTAAAGTGAAATAATGTATCCCAAATATGATTCAAAGAGCTAGGAAGGCCTTGTTCAGATCAATAAACAGACGAAAATGTTTGCAACTGACAGTTTGACTTAAGTGAAAAAGAGTTTGACTTAAGTGGAAGTTGTCGGTGCCACATTAATTGAAAATGGGCAAAGCCTTCGACAAGTTTCAAGAAACTTTAAAGAGGTTATAAGGTTTACGTATCTGTCTGTCAGTCTGTCCATATTAGTGGCGGTTTATGGAATCGTAGCTCCTAAACGAATGGACCAATTTTGATGAGGTTTTTTTTGTTTGAAAGCTGACGTGATCGAAAAGGTTCTTAGCTATAATTTGGGCGTTTAATCTTCAGGCGTTTGATGATCATCACCTCATTTCCTACTTGACACAATGAATCTTCAACCAATTTGACTCAAATGTTTGTCTGGTTTTTAATAAATTTAATTTTTGCAGGTCGGAACTTACACTATAGCGATGTGCGGGAAAGAGATGAAAAAGCCGTTTTACGTATTGACCGAAAGTTTCAAATTCTCAAGACTTTATCCATTGAATCAAGGCGATTTACCAGACGAATACAAAGTAAATAATAATTTTAAGGCAAAATAATTATTTATTCCAATTTCAATTTTTACCTGTTCAATTTCCAAACTTCGGTTTTAATTGAACACTTTTGAGATTTTGAGACTCAATATATAAATTTTATTTTAAACTTTTTATAATTCAAACAAATTACGTATTTTTTTTTTTTTAGTATAAGCCCAGTATGAGGAAGTTAGATCTAAGTAAACAACACCCACTTGTTGATTACACCCCGCCTACTTATATCACTTTGCTGTTCACCGATTTGGGAATTTTGACTCCTTCTGCTGTTAGTGATGAGTTGATTAAACTGTATTTGTAAATTAAAAGATATTGCATTTTTCAAATCTTATTAAACCTGGCCGAGTGTGTAGACTTCCTATTCATGGTTTCGTAAGTTCGTAAACGATTTGCGCTTTGAAATATAACACTCGCTTATTGTTACCATCACAATCATGGGACATAACAGAGGATTCATCCCAGTTTTCAACACTATACATTATTGGTTCATGTATTTATCATGTATTCATGTAAATCAAAATTTTGCCTTCCAAATATAACATAAGATAGCATCACGAATAGGCACGATCCATCGCCTGCCTAAACCTTAATCTAACCTAACCATTTACATTTCTATTTTCAATTTGCCTTTTAAATTGCAATTATAAACTATTACTCAAAGTCAACGGTTAGCTATCAGATCTGGAAATTAAAAAAAAAATGGAATATAAAAAAAAATTGTATCTCATTGACCTGGATTTTTTGGAAAATTCCTTTCTTTTCTTCATTACATTCTTCCCATTTCTTCGTTTATGAAGAAGAATTTAAGTACCAATTTTTAACATCTGCTGTTTTTGAGATAACAGTATCTCGCATTTACCCTAGCCTCCTTATAGCTAGAAAATGGTAAAAATTTATGAAGAAATCATGCTCTAATGAACGATTGTGTAATTAAAAATTATGTCAAAATAAATATAAAAAGGAGATATCTATCAATAACTTTTTCGAGATGAGAAAATTCATCCATAATGTGGGATCCGAGAAGCTCCAAATGACAGCGCAATTAGAAACAGCATTGGGCCAGATAAAAACGGCAGGGTACCTGGTAAAGATAGAATGACGAACGAAATGCTGAAGGCCGGAGGAGAAACACTAGAACAAGCAATTTTGATACTCCGGAACAGGTGTCTCAATGAAGGCAAATTCCGTAACCCTTGGCTGAACACAGAAGTTATCTTGCTCTTCAAGAAGTGCGACAGCACGAATATCGAAAATTATAGACCAATCAGTCTAGTAGCCACCTGTTATAAGCTGTTATTCAAAATCATAAAAATCATAAAAAAAAACAATCGTCAAATCGTCTTAAATCTCTCATAACCAGTCGTCCCAGAAATTGGACTTTTACCAGACCATCGAACAGGCGGGCTTCAGGAAAAGATTCAGCACGATTGACCATATCCAAATGATGCGCACATTAATCAAGAGATACACGGAATACAAAATTCCTCTCCATATGGCATTTGTGGAATACCAGGAAGCCTTTGACTCGATTGAAATCTGGGCAGTGCTTCGGGCGATGGATAGTTCTCGTATAGACTCTAGATACTCAAGCTTGATTAAATATATGTATGAACATGTTACCCTGCATGTCAAGCTGGAAGAGGATTGGGTTACGGTACAAATACCGGTTAGGTGGGACGTCCAACAACGCGATACCATCACCTCACCCAAACTTTTTACCCTAGCATTGGAGAACGTATTTAAAAATCTTTTTTGGCAGCGAAAGGGAGTCGACATGGATGGAAGCCGTCTGAATCACCTACGTTTTCCCGACGATATTTTACTTACCAGCAGCGACCTAGAAGAACTAGGGATAATGATACGTGAACTCGAAAAAGCCTCCTAAGCGGTGGGGCTGAAAATGAATCTTCAGAAAACTAAGAGCACGAGTCCGAGCAATATAAGTTTCACCATCGGTAATCATACTCTTGAGAAAGTCGATGAGTGTGTATATCTGGGACACAACATCAAGTTGGGAAAGGAAAATCAGACAACCGAAGTCACCAGACGTATCGGCTTGACCTTGGCGGCATTTGGAAGGCTCAGCTGCATTCTCTGGGAACCACGCATCCCTATAAACCTCAAGTGGAAGGTTTACGACTCCTGCATCTTGTACTCGAGACTGTAACTCTAACGATGTACAGCGCATATCTGTCAGGTGATGCTGGGAATGAGCCTCAGGGACACAATGAAGACACGAAATGAAGAAGTCAGGAGGAGAACAGGGGTTGTATATGTGGTGGAGCGCTGTCTTAAGTGGCAATAGGCGGGTCAGACATAGCGAGAGACAACATCAAGTGGACTAAAATCCTATTACAATGAGGGCGCGAAGAGGAGTGTTGACAGACTTCAGGCAAAATAGTATAAGTAGCCCAGGAAAGATCGGTATGGAAAAATTTGGGGAAATGTCCAGGAGTGGATGAAACTCTGCAAAAAGTAAATATTCAAAACTCATTATTTTCATAAGTGGATTCATATCACTTAAAAAATAACCGCTCGTATTATACGGCTCATACAAGAAAATAACAAGCATTTTATAAATACTGTCTAATCTCGTGAATAGTCTTCAAAGTGTCATAAAATATGTTCAGTGGAAAGAGAGCAAAGGTGTAGTGTATAATGTTCTTATATAAATATGATATTCTAATGTCCTGTGAAAATGACGATTGTCTAGCTTGAAGATGCCATTAAAGGTTTTATATAGTTTTCAATGTGAGTCCATTGTAGATTCAAATTAAAGTCGGAAGCAAAATCATCCCGCCGTATCATGTTCTAATCACGTACCGACCTACAGTACAATCTTGATAACTGACACCTACAGTACAATCTTGATAACTGACACCTACAGTACGATCTTGATAATCCGGCGGTTAAATTGGTTAATCCGGGCGTTCCGTAATCCGGCGCTCTGGGGAAACACGTGCCTTTTCTTTCCGCTGCCCCACGCTGGATATAAACCTTGCTGACAAATAAACGCACAGCTGAAATAAAGCCAAAAGTGACACCATCCAGTGTTCTTGGAAAAAGGTCTGGCCAACACACCATGCTTTTAACTCTGAAAACTTGATGGGCGATACTGGCCAAGCTAACTCCACTCTACAATTATCTTCGGAATTTTTACAAGGGCTTTCCAAAAAATGTGAAGTGGATGTTACTAGGGTTTGGGAATACCCGGTCTTTTTAGACTCGGCGAGTCCGATTCAGATTTTTCGGGTCCGGGTCCAGGTCTAATCTGTCTCCCAAGCGATTGGTAAAGCAAGCGATACTGTACAAACTTGCCGATTAAGTTAAGTGGGACTTAGATAAACAAGGGATTTGGAGAATTATGGTAAATAGGTAAATAAAACAAAAGTCCACAAGAGGCTAAGGCAGAGTGCGGAAGGCAAATGGATGCATTCCCTTCTAAATTCTCTAAAGTTAATTCAACTTGTCCGTATTCTTCGACATCATAGACGCTCTCGTCAGAATAATAATTTTCATCTTGATCGTCATCAATACTATCTAGACCAGGGGTCGGGAAAGTGTGGCTCGCGAGCATATTAAAGTGTGAGCTTATGGCTCTTCGGAAATATATTGAAACATCACAAAATCACAAAAAAAGAAACAGAACTGTCCCTTTTCGGAAGTCTTACGACCGCCGCCGGCAAATTCTATATTACTCACAGTCACAGCACGGATTTCGATTATTTCTTTTAGTTATTGTCTCGCAGTCAAGTCAGTGCATAGTTCAAAATTCTGCTTTTTTGGACATAATTCAGAAACACAAAACTCTTCTCAAAATGGTTTCGAAGAAAAAAAAATGCTGATCGACATCGTGAATTCCAGACTGAATGGACTGAATCTTGCGTTGGTACCTCATGCAGCTGGTCTTCCAACATGTCATATACCATGAAAAACTAGCAAACAACAAAAAGTCTGTTGTCGAGATACATTTCGAAAATAAACTTGCAAAGAATTATCCCTTCAGTGATATAAGAGAGAAAGCAATTGAAGAACTTAATTTTAAAAAGACAAGTTCATCTTTTAACTGTTGGATGCAGTCTACAAATAATGCTAAGTTGGCAAGAAGCTTTGTCATGAGTCACGAAATCGTCAAAAACGGAAAACCATTCACTGATGGTGGGTCCATAAAAAGTTGTTTTATAAATGGGACTGACACACATTTTAAAAATTTTAACAATAGAGCAGATAGGTATTATGAATAAAATCAAAAGAATCCTGTGACATAAAGAATACTGCTCACTATATTTCATCACATGGTCCCAGAGAAGAACTGGGATTATTGCTACTCAAGGGTCAGAGGAGATGATGTTGAAATTGCCGTGACCAAATGTCTGAAGAAAAATTACATTCCACTTACTAAAATTGTGTCAATTGCAACAGATGGAGCTAAAAGTATGGTGGGTAATAGAAAAGGATTTGTCACAATTTTAAAAAACAATTTGAAAAAATGAATCATGACGTGTTATCTTCCCATTGCATAATTCGCCAGGAAGCACTTGACGCACAAACATTTCCAGAAGATATTGGTAAAGTTATGAATTCTGGAGGCAAGGCAACCAATAATATTATCGCAAAGGCGCTTAAACATTCCAAGCCAATTATGAAGAAAATACAAAAATATGACTATGAAAAAAAATCATCCGTGGCTCTTGATAAGTTTGAAATCATTTTAAATAAAAATTTGGTTCTTAGGTTCATAGAGTTTGCCGACCCCTGATCTAGACCATCTCTGGGGGGAAGTCTAACCCCTACAGGGCGCGTCCCCAGGTGGCGGATAGGGGAACGCTCGTCAAGCATGCTTGAAGGGTAGAGGTAAAATAAAATAGCCTCCGCGGACCAAAATAAGACTAGGTAGCAACAGGCTTACAACCTGCTATACCGAAACTCAACTTTGTAAAAGAAACACAAGCCTCGGAAACGGACAGATGAAATCAATGACGACTTTTAGCGCACGATATCGGACACGATTTGGAACATGGAACGTAAGGACGTTGCTGAAGCCAACCACTTTAGCCCAACTGACGAAAGAATTTCGGAGATACAACTTACAAGTACTAGGCCTAAGTGAAATCAGATGGGAAGGAAGTGGCGTAAAGAAAACATCAACGGGAGAGGTGCTCCTCTACTCCGGGAAACAAATTGGCGAGGCGCGCAGAGGTGGTGTCGGATTCATGCTAACAGAGAAATCAAAGCAAAGTTTAGAAGATTGGAGCCCAATCTCAGAAAGGATAATAACAGCACGATTCCGAACGCGCTCGAGGTATATATCAATAATTTAAGTTTACGCACCGACAATGGCAGCTATAGAAGAAGAAAAGGATACATTCTACCAACAATTGTCAAGCACAATTCGCCAACTTAAAAAGACGGATATAAAAGTTGTGATGGGAGATTTCAATGCCAAGGTTGGGAAAAGCAGCACTAACTGGGAGACAGTAATGGGAAACTACGGTATAGGGGAAATGAATGAAAATGGAGAATTACTAGCGGACCTCTGCACAAACCACGACTTGCTTATAGGCGGAACAGTTTTTCCACACAAGGAAATACATAAAGTGACATGGTGCTCACCGGATGGCAGAACCCAAAATCAGATAGATCATATTTGCATAAGCAAGAAATGGAGAACATCACTGCTTGATGTCCGGAATCACCGTGGAGCCGACGTACATAGCGACCACCACCTTCTCTGTGGACAGTTACGTATTAAACTGATCTCAAACACCAAGCGCCAAGCCACCAGGAAGACAAAGAAAATTGACATCGCAAAACTTCAAGATAAAATGACGGCAAAGGCCTTCGCAGAGGAAGTAGCCAACAGACTGAAGGACAAGACCACAGGGAACAAAGACATTACAGAACGATGGTCAAGCATCGTAGATGCGTTAAGAGGAGCTGGAGACATCCTTGGGTACAAATCCAATGAGAGAAAAGAATGGATATCTGATGCGACTTGGAAATTAATCCAAGACCGCCGAAACTTAAAGCAACAAAGAAACTGTGCTGAAGATAAAGATAAACAAAGGCTATCCCAGATTTACAACGCAGCCGATAAGCAAGTGGGAAAGAGTGCTAGAACTGATAAGTGGAAATGGCTAGCTGATATTGCAACCCGAGCGCAACTAGCTGCTGACAGCATGAACACCAAGGAAACATATCGCCTGACACGAAAGCTCACAAACAGGCTACCCCTCAGAACGACCAATACGCACGACGAACGGCAAGCTATGCACAACCGTGGCACAGCAAATAACCCGCTGGACAGAACACTTCCAAGAGCTCCTAAACACACCGTTGGAAGAGGTACCACAAAGTCCTATGACACCAAGCGGAAACAGAAGATTTAGAGACGACCCGCCAAGCATAGAGGAGGTGAAGGCCGCCATCAAACACCTTAAAAACGGCAAGGCGCCTGGCGCTGACGAGACATACTCGGAGATGTTTAAAATAGACATAAAGGGAATCACCGAGATTATAACACCTATAATTCGAGAAGCATGGGAAACAGAAGTTATACCATCCACGTGGAAAGAAGGCCTAATTATCAAACTGGCGAAAAAAGGAGACCTGAGTATATGCTCCAATTGGAGAGGAATAACTCTTCTTAACACCATTAACAAATTAGTTTCCAAAATAATTCACGACCGGATCAGCAATGTGGTTGAACCGACACTACGCAAGGAGCAAGCGGGATTCAGGCCTGGCAGGTCCTGTACCGACCAGATAAACACCCTCAGAATCATCGTTGAACAGTCGGTCGAGTGGCAGTCACCACTCTATCTACTGTTCATCGACTTCAAGCAAGCGTTCGATAGTGTGGACAGGGAATTTATGTGGATAATACTAGCCAGCTACGGGGTGCCTACAAAGTACATAAACATAATCAAATTACTATACAAAGAAGCAAGCTGCATGGTAATCCACCAAGGACAACGCGGCACACCTTTCACAGTGCATTCGGGAGTAAAACAAGGATGCACGCTCTCCCCACTTCTGTTTACCATAGTCTTAGACTGGGTCATGAAGAAAGCAAATAAAAAAACAAGGGGAATTCGATGGACGCTCGTGAGGCATTTAGAAGACCTAGATTTTGCCGATGATATCTGTCTCCTGTCTCACACGAAAGTAGATATGGAAAAAAAGTTGGAGGCTCTCAAAAAGTACGCAATGCAGATGGGAATGAAAATCAATGTCGATAAAACCAAGCTGATAAAGATCAATGCGACAGCCCCCTGCAACCTGGAGATAGATGGCAGGCAAGTACAGGTAGTAGATAGTTTTTGCTACCTTGGAAGCCTTATTTCACAGGATGGTGGTGCTGATAAAGACGTAAAACAACGGATACAGAAGGCGCGACAGGCATTCGGAAAGCTTAACAATCTGTGGAACTCAACAAAAACTTCCCGTAACTTAAAGCTCCAAATTTTCAAATCTAATGTAGTATCAGTTCTTCTTTACGGTAGCGAAACGTGGAAAGTGACTACCACCATAGTATCACAACTTCAGGTATTCACGAACAAGTGTCTGAGAAGAATACTTAAAATATTTTGGCCCAATACCATAGCAAATATTGAACATTGGAAAAAAGCAAATATGGAGCGTCTTGAAACCCAAATAAGAAGAAGGAAGTGGAAATGGATCGGACACACACTTAGAAGGCCGGAGGGGGATATTGCAAAAGAAGCTCTTGACTGGAACCCCCAAGGTTCAAGAAAGATAGGCCGCCCAAAAATCACGTGGCGGAGGACAGTCGTACAGGAAGCCAGGGCAAGCGGAAAGGAGTGGCGCGAGGTAAAGGCCCTGGCTCAGAATAGAATCAGATGGAGAGCGTTTGTTGATGAGTAAAGGAAATGATGATGATGATGATCTAGACCATGGTCATCTTCATCTTGCAAGCCGGTAATATTTTTCTTTTTATATACTACATCACAAACAGATAAGTGTATAGTGTGATTCAAACAGAAATTATAAAGACTAGAAGATTCTCGTCCAAATTTCATAATTACACTTGCACCGTCGACAGTTGAACCAACTATTTGTTTTTTAAATTTTATATTAAATGTGTTTAAGTGTTGTTCTACTTTTGCGAGTAATTGTATAGCAGTACACGAGTTAAAAATTCTCAATAAACCCAGATTTATACACTTCAGAGTCAATTCCATTGAAATTTATATTTAGGTATGTTCGAATTTTCATACTGGTCCATTCATCAAGTGTAATGCTAAATCGTCGATCTTCCTTACGACGCGGTGTACTAGACAATGCCAAACGTTCAAAATCCGAGACTCGTCGAGTCTTAGATGTACCGGGTATTTACCCTTGGACTCGTCGAGTCCGAGTACCCGGACCCGAAAAACCCTCGATGTTACGTTGGCAAACGATGACATAATTTGGCTTCAAGGCACAAGCGAGGAAAATTTCTTTTCGGACGAACAAATCCTCAGCCTAATTTGTTCCACGGATGACGACGAAGCTAACGATGATTTGAATGTTTGAACTCTGCGAACGTTTTAATCCTGATAATCCGGAATTTGTTGATAATTCGGCGGTTGTCTGGTCCCATATGTGTTGGATTTTCAAGAATGTACTGTAATTTGGCTTGAAAGTGTTTTGAGATGTTAAAGATGAATTTTTAAGGAAATAATAAAATCAGATCGTTTATAAAGAGTAAAACTTTCAGTCAAACTGCTATTATACACAAATATATAAATATCTTACACAATTTTGTTAAAATAAGAAATAATAAATATACAAATATGGAAAAGAAATAATTAGGCACTCAGCAAAAATAATAATAATTATAACCTAAAGAAAATATAGAACAAATAAAAACCCGACATTAAATTACATCAAAAAAAGAAGTGAACTTAAAAAAATGAAGAAATAAATAAAAAGTTTGAATTGGTAAATGACTTCAATTTGAAAAAATCATCCATCTTTTTTTGGTGAATTTGAAGAGGCAAATAAATGACTTCAATTTTGAAAAAAAATTCATCCAATTTTTTTGGTAAATTTGAAAGGCAAATGTTGTTACAAAAAGTATCTGTTGCCTTTGTGGTTTAAAGTGAATGTAGATTACAAAGACGAAAATATGGAAATTAAATTACTAAAGATACATCGCTCAAAACAATTAGCGGCTCACTAATTTGTGCCTCCACAAAATTAAAACCGGAAATTATATGCAAATAAAATTAAGAACATCTGAAAAACGCTCTATTTAATTGTTTTAATTGACACATATAGAATTATCAGCATCGCATACCATCGCAACCTCCAGCCAGGTTTTCTGCGTGAGTCGTAATCTCAGCCAGAACTGTTCTTTTCCATGTTTGCACTGCTATTCCTCTTCCCTGGGGGGTTCCAGTCGACAGCGATTTTGGCGATGTTGTGGTGGTCTAGGCGAATTGTATGCCCGATCCATTTTCTGGCAGTGTTGTCTACGGCGATCTTCTTTTGATGTGTTACTCGCAACAGTTCTTGGTTGGAGATTTTGTGAAGCCAGTAGACAGCTATGATTATGTACAGGAATTTGTTAACTGCCATCTGCAGTTTGTCTTCAAGATATTTGGACATTTTCCAGTTTTCGCATCCATAGAGAAGAACAGATTTGACATTTGATTGGAAGAGCCGGATCTTAGTAGTTTTCGAGTACTGACAGGAGTCCCATACCGGTTTTAATTGTCTGAATGCTTGCTGGGCTTTCCTGCTTCACATCTGGATATCGCATTCTGTACCACTGGCTTCAGTTATCAAATTCAGTAAATTTTTGTACGTTCTCAACTGGGAAATTATTAATCGTAAATACCATTTTCTTCTTTGTAGTTATCTGCATGGATTGGTTTTAGCGATGTAGATTTTCAAACCAATCTTTTCTGCTTCCGTTCAGAATGACGAGTGAGTAGGGAAAGATCCTATGCTCTGCGCCTCCACCTCCACTACCCCCACCCCCCGGTCCCCACCGTACCCCCCACAATTACTAATACACGCCTCGAGCGCGGTCGGATGTTTAGCATTGATAATTACTTTATAGCTATTCAGAACGCGATTGATATTTAAACCTGAGCTCTAAATTCATCAACAATTAAAACTGTATTTCTGCGATCAATGGGTAAAGGTTTTCGCAAGCAAGAATAATCTTGGTAGCCTTAAGGAAGTATGTGATGACAATCAAAAAATGTACTACAAATGCACCGTTTGCAATTCAACTTTCACAAGAGAAGATAGCGACATATGAGGAAATATAATATAAAATCAATAATAATGGTGGGAAGAAGAGGAGTCTAAATACTGAATATTCACCCTACACCCTCAAGAAAATATAGTTGGAACAATCAACAATCCCCAACAAGGCTTAAGTATGTAGGAGTAGGTATGGAGTGCAGGAGTGTATGCAATAGATCAAGTTGGTCGCGCACTAGATCAAGTTGGTCGCACAATAGATCAAGTTGGTTGCAGTGCAGAAAGGCTTTGCAGCCAAACGACCCCCACACATGCAGGAGTAGGGGTAGGGTAGTGGAGGTGGACGCGCCAGAACATAGGATCTTTTCCTACTCGAGTGATTTTCTTGGACGTCCTGGTAGTTATGCCCTAGCAGGCTTATATCGTCCGCATACTCTAAGTCACTGAGCTGTGAGTATAAAGTCCAGCATATACCTTTCCAGTTATTAATTTTCTCCAGGACGTGGTCTACAGCTATGTTGAAAAGGAGGGGCGATAGCACGTGTTCCTTCTTACTCCAGTTTTTATAAGGAAACTTTCAATGTCTCTCCCTTCATGAGATACACAACAGTTTGCTTTGTTGCACAGCGCCATTGTCATTGCGATTAGGTCTTGGGTTACGTTTTTTGTTTCTAGGACCTACTATAACGCATCAGGCGATATACTGTCCCTACTGTAAGTCCGTGCAAAATCGACAAAGATAAGTGGGGTGAAATACACAGGGCAATCAGAATAGCCAAGGAGTCCTGGATGCAGCAAAGATGTAAAGAAGTAGAGGAATTACAAGAGAAAGGCGATGTATTCAACCAACACAGAAAAATCAAAGAAATAACAGCACCACGCAAAGGGGGAAAGCCGACCCACATTACAAATGACCAAAACGAAGCAATAACTAAGGACATGGATAAATGCAATCTATAACATACGTCAAATAGCTCTTCGATGATGATAGGCCAGAGGCAACAATCAGCCCAATGCCACATAATCTCAGAGCCAAGCAATTAGTACACGCCATTAAGGTTGCCATTTAGGTAGCCTAGAGTTCGGACTCGCCTTGAAACGCGAAAAAAACAAAGATGATGATAGTTGATAGAGCCAATGAAAGCAATCCAAATACTTCACGCATTGACAACTGTGAGGTTGTCGGCAGTTACATTTACTTGGGCTCCACTATCACCAATAGCGGGGGATGTGACCTCGAGATTAAACGACGTTGCGCCATGATACGGTCCGTTGCGCAAAGGCTAGACAAGATATTGAGAGAGCGCCGAATCACGAAAAATATCAAAATACGCGTTACGAAGAGCCTAGTTTTTCCAATACTTTTGTATGGAGCGGAAGCATGGACCTTGCGGATGAAGGATCGACGCCCTAGAAATGTGGTGTTGGAGGCGCATGCTGGGAATCAGCTGGACCGCTCACCGGACTAACGTGTCCATACTCAAGGAATTAAAAATTGATCAGCGTATCTCGTCGCTTGTTCAGTTATGAATCCTCAGATTCTTTGGAAGCGTTACCCGCAAAAGTGACTCAATGGAGCGGCTGGTGATTCAGGGCAGAGTGGAAGATAGCAGACCTCGTGGGTGATCACCAACTCGATGGACAGACACCATCAAATCTGTCATTAAGACTCCTGTGGCAGAATGCGCGCGCCATGCGACCAACAGGAAACTATGGAGAAGATTGGCAAAGGCAGCAGTAAAAAAAGCAGACGACTCCTCATGACCACAACCACTCGGTCAAGAGTGAACGACTAAGAAGATTAAGGTTGCAAAAAAGAACAAAACGCCAGGTACCACGATATCTAAGCAGAATATTTCAAACAGATACAGGAGGAAAACATAAACACAATTTTAAAACTATACAACAATATCTATGACACTGGACAACTCCGACAAAGGAATGGCTAAAGTCCACGTTCATAATTCTTCCCAAAAAGCAAACAGCAACCTAATGCAAACATCACAGGCCAATCTCGCTAATGAGTCACGCATTAAAAGTATTCCATACGCATCATACACACCAGGCTATTTAATAAACTTGAAAGGCTAAGCGGAGACACTCAGTTCGGATTTAAGAGCGGCACCGGTACACGAGAAGCAACATTCTGACTAAATACATTGGTACAAAACTGCTATGCCCAAAGAAAGGACATCTTCCTTTGCTTCATCGACTATGAAAAGGCGTTCGATAATATCAGCCAAGAACGTCTCATCGAATATCTAAAAAGAGCAGGTATAGATGAAAAAGACGTAAGAATAATCCAAAACTTGTACTGGCAACAGTCGGCTAACGTCAGAATCAACAACCAATAAACAAGAAATCCAGATAAAAAGAGGGGTACCTCAAGGATGCATAATGTCACGAATGCTATTTAATCTCTACGTAATCTCTACGTCGAAGAAATATTCTCAGAAGCCTGCGATGATCTAGAAATCGGAATAAAAGTGAACGGTACCATAATAAACAATATAAGATATGCAGACGACACAGTGATCATAGCAAGCAACCAGCAAGACCTACAGCTACTAACGAACAACATAAAGAGATCAGAGGCCGCGCTAAGAATGAACAGATTCAAAACAAAATTCATGGTTATAAACTGTAAAAATCAGGCAGGAGCGTCCATCACGGTAGAGAGGGAAACAGTCGAAAGAACTAAGAGCACGAAATACCTAGACGCACTTGTAAACGACAGATGGGACCCACTACAAGAGATCAAGAGTAGGGTAGAACAAGCTAGACAGGCATTCAACAAACCCTTGCTATGTGTTAAAAAGCTAAATTTAAAAATCCGCCACAGAATGGTCAAATGCTAAGTTTGGCCAGTCCTACTGTATGGAGCAGAAACCTGGACCACAAAAGTAACATACATTAACAAGATTGAGGCTTTCGAGATGTGAACACTCAGAAGAAAGGCAGAAGGGGCATTGGACGTAAACAGCTATCTTGGCTTAGGAACATCAGGAACTGGACCGGGATCAAAAAGTTTGTTGACACGTGCCAAGCAGCAATAAACAAAACATTAACAATTATTCAATAAATGATGTTTTTAAAGCAACAGAAGAAGAAGAAGAAATACAGCGTCTTTCAGATGTTCTTAACTTTGTTTGCATGTAATTTTCCGTTTGAATTTTATGGACGCACAAATTATTGACCCGCTAATTGTTTTGAGCAGTGTACTAAAGGGAAGAATTTAAAATTACAAAGAACGTAAAAATATAACAATAAATAGGTTTCTTGTAATACATCACATCTCGACATGGTAAAAAACTTTCATAAAAATCTCCAAACAACAAACAATCACACACATACACAAAATAATAATTAATAAAAATTTACGATTTTTCCCTTAAAATCGTTAACAAAAACTCCTTAAATTACTCCCCATCTAATTTTTGTTGCTTCGGAGGGTCACAAACAAATCACAGTTTATCGGTGTCGTCGCGGCTGTGGGGCTATAAGAACGAGACGCGGTAAGCCGCACACAGCGTGTCAACGACCGTGTAGATCTGCTCGAAGTTCGGACGGTTTTCCGGGGAGTATTCCCAGCAGCGCAACATAAGCCGGTACATTTCGTCCGGGGTGTTTTCCGGAGCCGGCATCCTATATCCTGCACAAAATTTCAACCTTGATTGCTAGAAATACAAAACTTTAAGTTTACCTGAATCTATTTTCTCCCTGGCCTTGGAGTTACTCAGCCCACTGTACGGAGTCCCACCTCGCGAAAAAATCTCCCAACAGAGAATCCCATAGCTCCAAACATCACACAAAGACGTGTATTTCCCTATAAACAAACAAACCCAAATTTATCATGCAAATTAACAAACCTTGCAAATTAATTCCAAACCAAAGTTCAATGCTTCAGGCGCCGTCCACTTAATAGGAATCTGCTTCATACCATCCGATACAATGTATTCCTCCTCCTCTCTAGACATTCCAAAATCAGAAATCTTTACCGTATTTCCATACCCTGTACAAAAAAAAATCAAATTTAAGTTTGATTTTCGTAAAAATCTTCAAATTTCTAACCGACAAGACAATTCCTAGCAGCCAAATCGCGGTGTATGCAATTCTTAGACTCCAAATACCTCATCCCAGCCGCGGCGTCCAAACACATGTTCATCAACTGCCCGTCGGCCAAGCTCGACGATTTCTTCCTGAGGAAAGTGAGCAACGAACCGCCTGGCACCAACTCCATCACGATCATAATTGGCTGCTTCTGCACACAGATCCCGATCAATTTGACTATGTTGGGGTGGTCGTACTGCTTCAAGATCCTTCCTTCTTGCAGGAACTTCTTCTTGTGTTCGTCTGGTAGAGTCACTCTACACGTCTTAACGGCTACTTCTTGGTTGCTTGTCTTCAACTGTGCCTTGTACACGTCTCCAAAGTTTCCCTGAGGATAAAACATTTGTTGATAAGATTCAGAAGAAAAGTTGTACAAGATTTAGAACAAAACTTGGACAAGATTTAGAAGAAAACTTGTAGAAAATTTAAAACAAAACTTGGTTAGAGTTAGAACAAAACTCTGATGAGATTTAAAACAAAATTTGGACAAGGCTTAGTTAAGACCTGAAGACCCCCAGAAGGTTAGAACAAGACTTTGATGAAGTTTGGACAGATCTTAGATTGGATATGGTGCAGACTTGGAAAGACCTAAATCAGACATGGACCAGATTTGGAGAAGACTACATACCAAGGCTCAGACAGAACTTGGACTTTAACGAAACTTGTAAAAAAAGAAATCACAAAAGTTGGACAAGATTTAGCAGACATAAGCAGGCTATAGACTTTACTGAACATTATTTCCGCCCGAAAAAAAGTTACTCTCAAGTCTTGGACAAGGCTTGGTTAAGACTTGAAGACCTCCACAAGGTTAGAACAAAACTTTGACAAAGCTTGGACGAAACATAGATTGGATATGGTGCAGACTTTGACAAGGCCTAGATTAGACATAGACCGGATTTAGAGAAGGCTTTATATCCAATCTATGTTTCGTCCAAGCTTTGTCCAAAGTTTTGTTCTAACTTTGTAGAGGTCTTCAAGTCTTAACCAAGCCTTGTACAAAGACCATTTCTTGTCCATGCACTCACTCCAATCCTTTCCTCGCCTTCTCCTGTTAATTCCACTCCGCCATCGTAAATTCTTGTAACCAATGACGCCACATATCCTCCTTCAACCCACACACCATACACCTTCTACTTTCCTCATTGATCCAATGTCTCCTGCCATGCTCTTCATTACCACACCTACATCTCGCCAACACTGACTGGTCCTCCGACCCTTTACTTGTTCTCAAATAACCAGGAACACGGCCGTGCACTTGTATCTGACTGTAGCCTTGGTGATATTTGCTAGCCTCTATTTTGGAATGGCGCTCTTGGCAGTCCACATCTAATAACCTCTCTTTTAGCATCATTTTCCACTGAGCACCCGCACTTTTTCTCCATTTCCAACCCCTACGATGATAACCCGCCCCTCTCATACAGTTTCATTTTATTCAGCCCCCAACCACTCTATCTTCTACCACTTAACCCCTCTTTATTCACTACTCGAAAGATGTCCTTTGTTATCCTCTCATCTCCTAACCCATCCACCTTATACTCGAACTGGATCACTCTTTCCGCAGCAATTACCGCCACCTTACACGCACTTCCTGAAGGACAATGTGGCCAGGCGTTGACCTATCAAATTTCAACTTTCTGAAAAAAACTTTAGGTGCACAATTTCGATCTTCTCTTCCTCTTTTGTTCCCCAGACCTCACATCCGTACAGTAACACGCTTCGCACACATGCCTTTCATATCATATCTGCTGCTCTAAAGTTTCCGTCAAAGTTTCTTTTCGGAACCTCACAGGTACGACCCGCCTCCAGCCATGCCTTCTTTGTGACATACTCTATGTGCTCTTTGTTACTGTATACAGTCCCAAAGACATACCCCAAATACTTAAATTTACTAACTTGCTCTATATCAGTACCCTGCCATTCAAACCTTTCTTTCCTATATCGCCCACCCCTTTTAAACCGAATCCATTTTGTTTTACCAACATTCACCCTTAAACCCCTCGTTTCGAAATACCTACATAGCCTTTCAATAACCTCCTTCATCTCGCTCGCCGACTTTGCCAATACCACCATGTCATTCGCATATGCCAAGCTCCACACCTTCTTTTGCCCATTCACCACTCCTCCAGCTTGACCGGCCTGTAGAACCTTCTCGATATCCGCCACATTCAGATTGAAGAGTTAGGGACTCAAAGGGCAGCTTTGTCTCAGGCCCTTCCTCACCTCAAAATAGTCCGATTCCCATTCATTCGCTACTACCTTACAGAGGGTTTCCTCATACAAATCCCTGATGTTCCTTCTTACACTCTATGAGATACCTAGCTTGCCCAAACACTCATCCAATCTCCTCCTGTTCACCGAGTTATATGCGGCTTTCAAATCAATGAAAAGAGCAAACAGGCATCCCTTTCTTATTTCTTGGTCTATGATGACTCTTAAGGTCACCAGGTGTTCCACCGTGCTCCTTCCTTCTCTGAACCCCGTTTGTATTTCCGGCAAAAGCTTCCTTTCATTGATTTCCTTCCTCAAGCGACAATCCTGGATTTTAGCAAATATTTGGTATGAGGAGTTCATCAAAGTTATAATTTTCTAGCGCGTCCCTCGTTCCACTCTTAAACACCGGTTGAATTATCCCCACTTTCCAGCTGACTGGTATCCTTTTGTCTCCCCTCCCTATCCTTATCAATTCCTCCGTTAACTTCTCCTTACAGAATCCAGGTGCTTCTTTCCACGCTTCATTTCCGAGCCCATCCAAACCTCCCGATTTTCTTAGCTTTAGGGAATTAATAACTTCCACCTTCGTCACTGTGATATCCTCGGTGAGCTCTTCCTGCTTTATCTGTCGATCTCCTCAATTATCTTCTCTTCCTGACCGCATCTCCCTCCCCCTCCTAGCATCATCATGACGTGGTTCTGCCATTCTTCTATGGCAATGCTCTTGGGAATCTTTCCTTCCTTTCCCTATTCTCTCTCATGTATTTCCACAGCTCAGCTTCCGTCTTGATTTCTGCTTCTTCCCGCTGCTTCTCTTTTTCCTCCCAAAGCCTCCCCTTTTCTTCATCTCTATTTTTTGCAGTTCTGTTTTTGCTTCCAGCACGTGCACTTTGAGCCCTTCTCTCTTTCTCCATTCTCTCATAGCTTCTCGAAACCTTTGCTTTACGCACTTCCCAGTCGTACCAAGCTCGGCCTGGATACGCTTCTTTGATTCTCTTTTTTAATAGTTCTGACTCCATTTTCTTTGCCATCATGTCTATATCCTCTATCGTGTTCCTCTTCTAATTCCCTCCTGTATTCTACTGTCGCCTCATGATCCCATCTGGCCACCCAATTCTCTGCCTTTACTCCCTTCTCCCTTTGCTGCTTCAACGACACCACTACCGGTGTATGATCCGACTCACTTCTTATTCCGATTTCCATCAGTTTTATTTGCCGTCTTGCCACCAAGAGGCTCAGACAAAACGCCAAGGCTCGGCCAAAACTTTAGAACTTGGAAACTTTTGAACGAAAATTGTAAAAAAAAACACAAAAGTTGGATAGGATTTAGCTTGGTAAGCAGACTATAGACTTTTCTGAACGTTATATCCGTCCGAAAAAAATATGTTAAGTACTCTCAAGTCTTCGGACAAGGTTTGGTTAAGACTTTGAGTCCTCCAGAAGGTTAGAACAAGACTTTTACAAAGCTTGGACAGAACTTAGATTGGATATGGTGCAGACTTCGACTAGACCTAGATTAGAGATGGACTAGATTTGGAGGAGGCTACATACCAAGGCTCAGACAAAATTTAGAACGTGGACTTGAACGAAAAAAAATCACAAAAGGTCGACAAGATTTAGTATAGGGCAGACTGTGCACTTTATTGAACGTTATTTCCGTCTGAAAAAAAAGGTATCACTTGCTCTCAAGTCTTTGGACAAGGCTTGGTTAAGACTTGAAGAACTTCAGAATGTTAGAACGAGACTTTGACAAAGCTTGGACAGAACTTAGATTAGATATGGTGCAGGCTTGGCCAAGACCTAGATTAGACATGGACCAGATTAGGAGAAGGCTGTATACCAAGACCCAAACAAAACTTTAGAACTTGGACTTTAACTTAATTTGTTAAAAAAAAAATTGAAAAGTTGACTATAGACTTTACTGAACGTTATTTCTGTCAAAAAAAGATGTGAGTTACTCTCAAGTCTTTGGGCTAGGCTTGGTTAAGACTTGAAGACCTCCAGAAGGTTTAAAAAAGACTTTGACAAAGATTGGACAGAACTAAGATTAGACATGGTGCAGGCTTAGACAAGACCTAGATTAGACATGGACCAGATTTTGAGAAGGCTACATATCAAGGCTCAGGCTCATATCAAAACTTTAGAACTTGAACGAAACTTTAAAAAAAACTTCACAAAAGTAAGACAAGATTCAGCAGCCATAAGCAGACTATAGACTTTACCGAGCGTTATTTCCGTCCGAGAAAAAAGTTGTGAGTTACTCTCAAGTCTTTGGACAAGGCTTGGATAAGACTTGAAGACCTCCACAAGGTTAGAACAAAACTTTGACAAAGCTTGGACAAAACATAGATTGGATATGATGCAGACTTGGACAAGACCCAGATTAGACATGCACCTGATTTTGAGAAGACTACATACCAAGGTTCGGACAAAACTTTAGAACTTGGACTTGAACCAAACTTGTGAAAAAAAAATTCCAAAAAGTTGGAGAAGATTCAGCGGATGTAAGCAGACTATAGACTTTACTGAACGATATTTCCATCCGAAAAAAAAAATGAGAGTTGCTCTCAAGTCTTTGGTCAAGGCTTGGTTAAAACTTGAAGGCCCCCAGAAGGTTGGAACAAAACTTTGACAAAGCTTGGAAAGAACTTAGATTGGATATGGTGCAGACTTAGACAAGACCTAGATTAGACATAGACCAGATTTGGAGAAGGCTACATACCAAGGCTCAGACAAAACTTAAGAACTTGGACTTGAACGAAATTTGTGAAAAAAATCACAAAAGCTGGACAAGATTTAGCATAGTAAGCAGACTATAGGCTTTACTGAATGTTATTTCCCTCTGAAAAAAAAGATGTGAGTTGCTCTTAAGTCTCTGGACAAGGCTTGGTTAAGACTTGAACACCTCCACAAGGTTAGAACAAAACTTTGACAGAGCTTGGACAAAACTTAAATTGGATATGGTGCCGACGTGGACAAGACCAAGATTAGACATGAACCAGATTTGTAGAAGGCTACATACCAAGGGTCCGACAAAATTTTTGAACTTGGACTTGAATGAAACTTGTAAAAAAATTTCACAAAAGTTGGACAAGAATCAGCAGACTATAGACTTTACTTTTTTTTATATGTAGTTTGGGGGAAGCTCTACCAGCCTGTGTGTGAGGCTCTCACTCACTAATCCCCTACTTCCACTTGGCTTAAAAAAGTACGCAACCCCGGTATCGCATTCCTTCAGGGTGAGCAGCCCGGACGGTTTTTTTTGCCGCCCTAGTTGTTCGGGAATCTGGCTATATAGTATTGGCTCTATAATTTTGGTATTCCTTTTTGTAGTTGATTTTTTGTCCGTTCGTCTTGTTCTTTTTGTGTCAGGATGTCACGTATCATTGTCTCCGAGTATGTCCAGTCCTCTAGTGATCTCAGCATCGCGTCTACCAGTGTTTGCACCTCTAGGATGAGGTCTGCCTGCTCCTTCCATCTGTCCCTCTCGGATATCCACCTACTGCATTCAAACATAGTATGAAGCGCACTGTCCACGTCGCCGCAGTATACACACATTGCGTCACTTGCCTTGCCAAAACTATGTAGATACTCCCTGAAGCATACGTAGCCGCTGAGGGCCTGTGTTAGATGGTAAGTTATCTCATCATGGTTCCGTGTTAGCCAACGTTTAAGTGCTTTTGGGATCAATAGTTTGGTCCAATGTCCTGTTTAGGACATACTCCATGACTTTTGCCAGTCTTCATGTATTTTATTATTGGCAATTTTTTGTCTTTCTGTCCTATTTGTCCAGTTCCTTGTCTTATATAATTGGACTATCTCGTGGATTTTTCACTCTATCGGGACGATGCCAGAAATCACCAACACAGCTTCCCTGGAGATAGTCCTGTATGCACTGCATACTCTGATGGCCATTTTTCTCTGTACAGAGGTGAGCATCTGTTTCATGTACCCCTTTTCAATGGCTCTAGCCCAGACCGGGGCTCCATAGAGAATGGTCGAATGAACCACAGAGCACAGCTGTCTTCTTTTACTGCTTTTCGGACCGCCGGTGTTAGGCAATAATTTTCCTAGGGCTGATGTAATTTTTAGGGCTTTTTCTGTAGTTTTCTTAAGGTCTGCTTTGAAAGACAGTTTCTGGTCAATAGTGATGCCTAGGTACTTGACTTCTTGTTTCGGTGTGATGCCCACCTTTTTTAATTTTGAATTTTATAGGTCCTATTTTCCTATTGCCAGTGAGAAGTACAGCTTCTGTTTTTTCAGGGGCTAGCTTAAGGTTTTTTCGCTCTAGCCATTCATCGACCTGTTTTATGGCGATGTTTGCCTTTCTCATTAGTTCTTCTTCAGTTTTCCTTGTTGCAACTGAAGCTAGGTCATCGGCGAATCCTACTATTTCCACCCCCGCGGGGAAAACGAGCCTTAACACGCCATCGTATACAATGTTCCATAGGGTAGGGCCCAACACTGAGCCCTGAGAAACATCACTATTTATTTCGCATTCGACGACCTCATCGCCGGATTCCATCTGTATTCTCCTATTTGAGAGGTAGCTGCGCACCAGCCGCAACAGGTACGGGGGGGGGGGGGATAAACTTTCTGTTAGCTTTGCTATAATCATTTCCCAGGCTGCAGAGTTAAAAGCATTTTTTATGTCTAGGGTTATCAGCGCCGCCATCTTACGTGTTCTTCGTATGCCGCTTGTGGCTTTCTCTGCCACTTTGATCACCCTCAGAACGGCATCGACCGTGGACCTTCCCTCTCTGAACCCATATTGTCTATCGGAAAGACCTCTACCCTTGTCACAATCCTTGGCAATAACTTGTACAGTTTGTTGTAGTTTCTTTTGCCATTCCGCTCGTTTCGCCTGCGCTAGAGCTTTTTTAAATTCCTGGCACGTTCCTGAAACTGCCCGGTATCCGTTGATATTACAGACTGGACAAAACATTTAATTTTTGCACTCACATCAGTTGATTTGTGGCTTTCTTGACCACAGTTATAGCACAGTTTCTGCCTGGTTGGGCTGTTGCACGTACTACCTTGGTGCCCATGGTGCCAACATCTATAGCATCTCACCAGTTGGATTCTCTCCCTCACCCTGCATTGAACCCATCCAACCTTTAATGTGCCTTTCTCTAGAAGTTCCTTAGCCTGTTTCTGTGGGAGCGATACAGTCGCCACCTGGGTCTCTCCATATGCTGGTCTTATGTTTTTATATTTCTTTCCTAAACTCAATTGTGTTTATGACCGCAGCAATTATTTCTTCGCTCGTGGTAACTGTGTCTAGGTCTCTGATGTTAACGATGGTATTTTGGGTTTTAGCAGGGATTTCGACGTGGGCAGTTTTTGTTCAATAGTCTGTTTGAGACCTTCGGCCTTGCCTTCTTCTACTTTCAGAAGTAATTCCCCGTTATTAGTTTTCCGGACTCCTGTAATACTAACTCCTGAAGATTCTATATCGACTTCGTTCTTAACCATCCTTAACAGGTCAGCTGTTGAATGATTTTCCATTTGCTGTTATGAGGACTGCATCCATGTGCTTTTTTTCCCGCTTATCCTCCTTTTCTTTCTTGTTTTTTCGTCTTGTGGTTTTTATCCATTCCTCAGTATTTTCATTTGGCGAGTTTCTCTTCTGTGCTGGTGGTGAGTAGATTCGTATTTCTAAATCTGTCTTGGCGAATGTAAATTCGATTTGTTTTTTTATTGTTGGCCATTCTGGGACCATGGACTTTGCAAAAGCGAGTTGAGTCCTGCCTTGTAGCGTCATAAGGTTTTTGAGTTTCTGAAGGCTGCCGTATATTTTTTCTGGGTTAAGTTCGCCATCCGACTTTTCTCGTGTTACCAAGCTGTATATGTATCGTGCCGTGCTGTTGATTTCTCCTGACTCTGTTGGTTAGTCGATTGGGTGCTTGAGGTATAAGACATTGCCGGTTTTTTTTTTCTTGAGCTCCGAACAGCAGTGGTCTCGAGTATGCCTGGCATAGCGTGGTGGGCACTCCTGAGTCAGGGTGGGTGTCGTCTGACACGAACCATGCTAGATCCCAGTCAAGGGTCGCCAGTAGCATGTTTCCGAATCCTTCCTTTACTTTTCAGAAGGCTGCTGAGGGCCAGTCTTTTGAGGCTACTTGTTTGAAAACTTCATATTAATTTCCCATCTCTATCTAGTTCCATAATTTCCTCAGGTCTCTTTCTATGGTCGTTTCTTGGCGGCTTTCATCAGTTTACGTACTTGCGTTGTAGGTCTGCGTCTCAACGTTCTTTTTTCGCGGGTCGTGTGTGATTTTGTCCATATCCGTTTGTACGTCCTGGTCGTGCCGGCGCGAGTGGCGTAGTGGTGACGCTCGTGGCATAATTTATGTTAGAGCGCTAACTGACGAGTATAGAGGCCCGAGTTCTATTCCCAGCGTCCGGCCGCATTTGTTCCAGAAAGACAAATGTGAAAAATGGCAATTAGCGCAATTTACTATAACAACAGGTTTTCT
Organism: Phosphuga atrata; assembly: GCA_944588485.1. Classification (NCBI taxonomy): domain Eukaryota; kingdom Metazoa; phylum Arthropoda; class Insecta; order Coleoptera; family Silphidae; genus Phosphuga; species Phosphuga atrata. Next base: position 68,748,832 of record OX155895.1, read on the forward strand.
GGGCCTAAGTGCATGTGATAGAATACAATAGGCTACCAATAGGCCGCAGTGTTCGAAGGGTCGGCAAACCCGGTAATCACATCGAACCAAAAAAAAAAAAAAACGTCCTGGTCGTACGTTGGTATTTCTACCTGTTCCCACTTATATGTCTGTAGCCATTCTTGGACAGAGTTTCTGTTCATTATTGCAATGTTCTTTTTCATTTTAACTACAAAGTCCCTGATTTCTCTTTTGGTGGTCTGGTTATCAGCGGTGAGTTTATCGAAGGTACTCATTTGCTTCCTGAGTGTTTCCATTGCTCCTATGAGAGTATATGCTATGGGGCTCTCGGTTTTTCGTATCGGGTCAGGTTCCGTGCCCTTGAACGAAGTATTGAGCAGTTTTCTTTTTTTTGTGGACTCACCACCAAGGGAATTGCACTAATGGCAGCTCGAATTTGGCTCAAATTGCTCTAATGGCAGCTTTTCAAATTTAGTCTGCTATGTGCAGGCAGTTTGCTGTCTTCATCCTCGTAAAAGATAGTTTCGGAGCTTATGTTGCTCCCTGCTCGGTCACAGGTGCGGCCCCCGCCTGTGTTCGCTGTCTCACCCTTGAGGGACCGTGTCACATATTTGGACATGTCGCCCGGACCAGAAGATGTGAGTGTTTGAGGAAAATTAAAAAAAAAACATTTCACTCCACTGGGAGTCGAACCGCGGAAGTTCGATAGACTTCGATATTCGATAGACTATAGACTTTACTGAACGTTATTTCCGTCCGAAAAAAAGATGTGAGTTACTCTCAAGTCGTTGGAGAGACCTCCAGAAGGTTTCAACGTGACTTTGATAAAGTTTGGACAGAACTTGGATTGGATATGGTGCAAGACCTAGATTAGACATGGACCAAATTTAGAGGAGGCTACATACCAAGGCTCAGACAAAACTTTTGAACTAGGACTTGAACGAAACTTTTTGAAACGAAAAAATTCACGACAGTTGGACAATATTTAGCAGGCGCAAGCAGACTATACACTTTACTGAACGTTATTCCCGTCCGAAAAGAAGATGTGAGTTACTATCAAGTCTTTGGACAAGGCTTGGTTAAGATTTGAAGACCTCCAGAAGGTTTGAACAAGACTTTGACAAAGTTTGGACAGAGCTTGGATTGGATATGGTGCAGACTTTGACAAGGCCAAATTAGACATGTACCAGATTTGGCGAAGGCTAAATACCAATTAGACTTGAACGAAACTTGTACAAAAAAATTCACCAAAATTGGACAAGATTTAGAAAACCTAAGCAGACTATAGACTTTACGCAACGTTATTTCCGCCCGAAAAAAATATGTGAGTTACTCACAAGTCGCGATGAAAGAAGTTTTACTTCAAAAATTTATGGAAGTTATGGAAAAAGTAGACTGAATATGTAAAAGTTCCTCAAAGTTACAGAAGAAGTTTCTCAAAGTTACAGAAGAAATTACTCAAAGTTCCACAAAGTTACAGACCAAGTTTCTCAATCTACGCAAGAAATTTGTAAAAATTGCTCTTAAAGTTTCTGTAAGTCTCACAAATTATGTAATACGTGCCGCTTCTACATTACGCAAACAACATCATCTAGTTGACGTAACAATCATAGACAGAACTTGGAAAAGAATTAGACTAGACTACATAGAAAAAATTTGGACTAGACTTAGACAAGACTTCGAGAAGGTTTGGAGAAGACTTCGACAAGGCTTGGACTAGACACAGACCAGACGTAAACGAGGCTTAGAAAAACCTGAACAAAACTTTAGAACTTGGAGCTGTACTTTGTACTCCAAGGCATCTTGGATGAAAGTTGTATAGGGTGTCTCAAAAGAAAGTTTATATTTGTTTAGCTTACTGCGTGAACGCAACGATTGGGAAGGGCGCTGGTGATATGTCAATCGATAGCCTGGCTCTTGGGAATTTAGTCGCTATGGAGCATTTCTCGGGAGCGGATCGCGCGTTGTGCGTACGCGAATTTTACAAAAGTGGTAATTCTGCGACTATAGCGCGAAGAAATTTCTCCAATATTCGAGATTTTCTTCAAATAAATGATGCGCTTCTCATTTGGAAATGGGTAAAAAAGTTTGGGTTCAACACATGATAAACCAAAACCCGGACGCCCAAGGTTATTGAGAGCGGTAGAGAACGTGGAACGGGTTAATCGGTCTGTTCATGACGAACTGGACCTCTCCATTCGGAAGCGTGCAAGTGCTTTGAATGTGCATTGATCATCACTACACCGCATTTTGCACAAAGATCTAAAGCTACACCCCTATAAAATTCAAGTGGTGCAGAATTGCAATTGCAGCCGCAGAATTACCACTTTTGTAAAATTCGCGAACGCACAACGCGCGATACGCTCCCGAGAAACGCTCCATAGCGACTAAATTCCCCGACTTCCCCGACTAAAGAGCCAGGCTACCGATTGACATATCACCCGCGCTCTTCCGAATCGTTGCTGATATAAAACTTGATTTCGACTTCCACAAGAGTTGTAAAAGACATAGACAAGACTTGGACAAGCGACTTGTCTTTTAGAAATCTAATTCTAGTCTTGTCCAAATCTAGTTCTAGTCCTCTGTCGTCCATATCTAGTTCTAGACTTGTTTTGTCCAAATCCAAAGCTAGTCGTGTCTTATACAAATTAAGTTCAAATCTTGTCTTGTCAAAATCTAGTTTTATTATTATCAAAACTTAGTCTTGTCTAAATCTAGTCCTAATCTTCCAACCAATATATCTCTTATACTTACTCTTCCTATTTTATCCAGTAGAACGACGTCGTCGTTGTTGAGTTCCCATCGTTCCCTAGGAATAGGTTTGTACAGAATGGCGCCTGAGCGTCCCGTCACTGGAAGGGCGCTGTTGAACTGGTAAAGGATCAGTTCTCGTATGCTGGGGAATGCCGGACCTTCGAATCTGTAGTGACCCTAGAAACAATCAATGGATGAACATTTGGGCTTGTTCTCTGTTTTGGTGCTAGTCAACAAATTTGAATATTGTCTTCAATTACCTCAGTGGTTGTTTGCACTATGAAATGTTTGTGTCCTCCCCAACAGACGGACAGAACCGTCTGGCATTCGTCGTTCCTCGTGGTTTCCCTCACCAGGAAGTCGCCATCTTGGGTGAGAAGCCTCACGACCTCCTCACGAGGCAACACTCCGTGGAACCATTCTTCGTCCACCAACGGTTTATTCACACTCAAGGAAACCTAGTAAAACAATTGAGGTTTATTGAAGAGATTTAGGGCACAACTTATCGAAGTAAGCAAAATTGAACCAAGCTTGTTAGTATCGCTTGTTAGTATTTGTGTATCGTGTGTTCTGAAACTCTTGGAATCAACTCCTGCAATAAATAGACCTTTTTACGGTTAGTTAAGCGCATGCGCGTCCGCCTTGTTTAAAAGGCGGTAATATAAAAATTTCGGGCACATTTTGTTGTTTTTACTGGTTATACGTTGCGAAAAATTGGCACCTGCGCACAAAAATATTTCAACTATGAAAAGGTCTATTTGAAAAGGCATTCATTTGTCTTGTCAAATATAAAGTTTTGTTAACAATTAATAGCAAAACCAATAAAAAAAAAAGCGTTTGGCAAATCCGTGCAAATTTCACGTTAATTTTTTGGGGACGTACAGGGTCGGCGCCTTCACTCTGCGTGGAGGAATTCCTCCGCCCCCCTTTGGTCCGCGGAGGCGCCACAGGGGACGAAGGCGCGGACTTTCGCCGAAACGGCTTCCGGAACATGTTGACCAACTTGAGCCCCTTTTTGTTCAACCCCGAATGATGACTCTCACCCTAATCACCAAAACAAATTCAAAAAACAGTTTTCCCACCACCAGAAAAGGATTGTCAGCAGATTCTTACTTGCTCGCTGGAGGCGCTTATGAACGTCTGATTGTCGATGGACAGGTCCAAACCTGAAGGGACCTCCTCGCAACCCAACTCGTTTAATGCGCTTTTTATTAGTTCCGTTTGCCGCAACATTTTACGCTCCAGACAACGTAACTCGTTCACTTCCTTCTTGTTCGTCTCCGTTACACCGGACGATAGCCTTAGAAAACGAAACTTAATATTAACACTTATTGCTTAATTTTTCAATTAAGATATTTACTTGAACTGGGAGGATTTTGTTCGTTTTGTGGAAATAGGTTGTGAGTTTGTACGATTGTAGTTTGGGAACTAAAGGGAATTTGTGTAAAAATGTTGTCGGGTTTGATAAATTGTAGATTTCGCGTGTTTATCATACCGGAAGTGGTTGATATTTGTTTTTTAATCCGTCAGTACAGTTGCAAGTTTGGGTGGGAATTGCGTTAAAAATTTAAGTAAAATGTCTAGTCTAGACTATTTGTCTTCTATAGCTTAGTCCAGGGGTGGCAAACCTTTTTCCGGCCGCGTGCTGATTTTTTTTAAATTTTCACATTTTGAAATGCTGACGTGACAGATAACTTTTAAGGTAGACTTCCGAGCAAAGCGGCCCTGGCGTCACTGACGCAGCGATAGTGACGCGGCGACATAGCGATAGTATTAAGCACTAAGGAAATGTATGAGGCGCCATTCGAGCGCAGCGATATTGACGCGCTCAGCGTCAGTGCGTCAGCGTCGCTGCGCTCGAATGATGCCTCATATATTTTCATAGTGCGTAAATACTATCGCTATGTCGCCGCGTCAGTATCGCTGCGTTGGTGACGTGGGCCTTGCTCGGAAGTCTACCTTTTCCAATGAATGAACATTTATGATAGTAAATATCAGTTACCGTAGTTGCCTGAATATTACACGTCTTATAATTTGCACCTTTTATGTTGCACAAAAGTAGATTGAGAAACTCAAAAATTTCTTTTAGAAAAGCAGAAGGTTTAAGTTTAAGAAGTTTAGAAGGCACGCGTGCCAATGCAATTTTCCGACGTGTCAACTGTGACACGCGTGCCATAGGTTCGCCACCACTGTCTTAGTGAGTCTTGTTAAACCTTATTTAGTCTAATCTACTAAACCCTTGTTTTGTCTAGCTTAGTCTAACCACTTACCTATTATTACTATCATTATTACAAACTTTTCCATTTTGTACGACATCCCCTGCGCCTAACCCCGCCCGCTTCTCTTGGTTCTCCTTGATGCCTCCCTCCAAATCGGAGAGCTTCGTCCGAAGCCACTCCACCGTTAAGTTGTCCACCGTCAACTGATTGGGCAACAGTTTGCCCGCCGAATCCTCGACAAGACTCTCATCAAACACAAACTTCACAGGCTCAGCTGGCGTAGTCCTACAAGAACAATCGGACTAGTTAATATAATACATTAACCTAGTTAGATCATATGTAGAGAGTCAGATCACGATATATAGTTAGATCATGATATATAGTTAGACTGGTTAGATCAGGATATATAGAAAAACTAGTAGGATTGTGATATATAGAGAACCTAGTTAGTTCATGATAGACAGATAAGTTAGTTGGATCACGGTGAGGCGGTGGTGGCCTAGTAGTCAAGGTGTCGGATTTAAATGAGGTAATTTCAGTGGCCGGCCAGCGCAGCGGTAAGAGCTCGGGTTCATAGTACGAGGATCGCTAGTTCGATTCCCAGTGGGGACGCTTTTTTTTATTTACAGTTTTTAAAATGACTTTCTTTTATTATTATTATTTATTATTATTGTTTAACTTTTTAATTGTAATTATTAATTTGTCAATTTAATTATTTTATTAGTATTAATATTTATTATTTGTTTCATTATAAGTTCAACGGTTAATTCTTAAAATTGTTCTTTTTTATTACTATTCTTTTATTATTACTATTATTGTTATTATTCTTTATTTTATTTTTACGATACTTGCGAATGAACCGTAGTAACCATTATGGTCATTTTAAAAATTGTAAATAAAAAAAGAGCGTACCCACGGGGAATCGAACCAGCGATCCTCGTACTATGAACCCGTGCTCTTACCGCTGCGCTGACCGGCCATGGAAATGTATGCTAACATAGCGGGCTTATGAATTGTCGGTAGTCGGGAGTTTTTTAACGCTTGGCCATCTGGCCCTCCCGCTTGCGTCACTTTCATTTATAGTCAAGCCCTACATATACTGTAAATTTGGGCCAAATCGGTGATAACGAGTTGACAGGGCCCCCTTATAAGCCGTAAGTCCCAGGTTCAAATCCTGGCGGCACGAATATGGAAATAAGCCGAATGTGAGACACGAATATGGAAATAAGCCACCGTCCTCCATTGCATTGCTGTCAAACAAAATCTAACGCACGAAACAACAATTGTAACGTTGCCATGACAACACCTCAATCATGGCCAACTTTTCTATGGATTGTTTCTTGTTTAAACAAAAGCAAAATTGAATAGAAGTTTATATTTCACTCGCGAATAAAATTCAGGTTTAACTCGCGAATTTAAATTGAAAGTATCAATCCGAGAGAGAGTCAAACCTTAATTTTATACTCTTGCATAATAAACAACTATTAAACTCATTTTATTGTTAGTATGCCGCCAAATTTTGATGTTGTTGAAAGTGTACCGCAAGAGAAAAAAGGTTGAGAATCACTGGTATACATGATAGACTAGTTAGATAATGATACAGAGAAAAGCTAGTTAGATCATGATATATAGACAAGATAGTTGGATCATGATATATAGATAGACAAGTTATATAATGATAAAGAGATAAGCTAGTTAGATCATGATATATACAGGGTGCGGCAACATAACTTCCCTTTTTGAAAAAATAATCAAACTCATTTTGTGAATCACATTTTTTTTTCCATAATATAGGTACATATCTAAAGTTTTGTTTTACTTAGTTTTGAAAATTATGTCAGGTAAGGTGATGCTTCCCATTGTCCATGCACTGAGCAAGCGCTAGCCAAGATCCTTATCAGCATATTTTTTGGCAATCTCTGCCCGGATATTGGCCTTCAGGTCTTGTATTCTTAATTCTTTGACCTAAAGACCTAATCTTGTATTTAATCTAACCTAACCCCACAAAAATAAATCGGGCCAAATCGGGTCAGCGAGCTGGTCATTCCAAATCGCCGCTTATTGGGGAATTGTTCAGCCCAGGGAATTGTTCCCTCCAAACAGCCATTGATGCCCTTGAAGTGTGAGACGTTGCTCCGTCTTGTTGGAACCAAATGTCTCCTGTCTAATTCATCAAGTTGTGAAAAGAAAAATTCCTCCAACATTTTCATATACCGGTCCGAATAAATAAATCGCAAGGGGCCAAATCGGGTCAGCGGGCTGGCCACTCCAAATCGCCCCTTATTGAGATGAGGCGCCCCGGGAAGTGTTCCCTCAAAACAGCCATTGATGCCTTTGAAGTGTGAGCCGTTGCTCCATCTTGTTGGAACCAAATGCCCCCTAAGTCTAATTCATCAAGTTGTGGAAAGAAAAATTCCTCCAACATGTTCACATACCGGTCCGAATTCACTATCGTTCACCTCATGTCACCTAATTTTTTTCAAAAAATCAGTGACCAACAATCCCATCTTGCACCATCTTGCAGGAAATTGCACACCACACTGTGACTTTTGGTAAATGTAAAAGCTTTTAATGTATTTTTGATGTATGATGAAATCTAGGGTATTAGTGTCCAGCAGCGAATGTTCTGCTTGCTAACGTATCCACTTAAGTGAAAATGGCCTTCATCACTGAAGAACAAAACAATAGCGTCCTTTGGAACGTTTTCGAGAAGTGTCTCACTTTAAAGATGAGCATGGGATCCCATCGTACCATTCCATCCAATCCCATCGTGGGATAAAAGGTCCGCAGTATGGGAAAAATGGGATGAATGGGACGGGCTACGCGACCGGGATGGGATGGGACGAAAATTTTAGGTTTGTGGGATGGGACAGTAAGACGAAAATGTGACGGGATGGGACACAGACAGGGATCCGTCCCATGGGATGGGATCTGGAACGAGATATTCGTTCCACGCTCATCTCTACATCACATGCTTTTTTTAGAGAATTGAAGTCTCATTCTAAGAGTTCCTGCACAATCGCCAACTTGCAGGGATGGCAATGAAGGTCACCGTGAAGAAATCGCCTCACTGAACGATCTTTAAGTCCAAGGGCAGACGCATAATTGCGCGCGGAACGTCGTGGGGATTGAAAGATTGAAGCTCTCACTGCCTCAATGTTCTGAGGTGATCTGATGGGCCGAGGGACTCCAGTTCTTCGTTTTGTCGAACTCCCGGATTGTCGGAACGTTGTGACCCATGCAACAATTAATATCCGGTCCGGGACAGGACCCAACATGATTATATTGCTAGACCGGTATGGGATACAAAAGTTTACAACCACGCCTCTCGAATGAGACCACTCCCGCCCCGCTGGGACGCCTACAGCCTGTATGGCACGCATTTAAGGAAAGGAAGTTATGTTGCCGCACCCTGTAGATAAGCAAGTTAGATCATGATATATAGTTAAACTAATTAAATTATAATTTATAAACAGCCTAGTTATAGATCTTTAGTTAGACTAGTTAGATCCTGATATAGGTATACATAAACTAGTTATATATTGACATATAGAGAACCTAGTTAGATCATGATAAAGAGATAAGTTAGTTAGATCATGATATATAGATAAGCTAGTTGGATCATGATATAAAGATAACTTATAGAGAGCCTAGTTAGATCATTATATATAGTCAGAAAAGTTAACATGATATATAGTTAAATTAGTTAGATCATGATATATAGTTAAGACTAGTTAGACCATGATATTTAATTAGACTAGTTAGATCATGATATTATTTCATACATGATCATGTTATTACATCATGATATATAGTTAGACTAGTTGGATCATGATATATAGTTACAACATGATATATAGTTAGACTAGTAAAATCATGATATATAGTTAGATTAGTTAGATCATGATATATAGTTAAGACTAGTTGGACCATGATATTTAATTAGACTAGTTAGATCATGATATTATTTTATACATGATCATGTTATTACATCATGATATATAGTTAGACTAGTTAGATCATGATATTTAGTTACATCATGATATATAGTTAGACTAGTTAGATCATGATATATAGTTACATCATGATATATAGTTAGACTAGTAAAATCATGATATATAGTTAGAATAGTTAGATCATGATATATAGTTAAGACTAGTTGGACCATGATATTTAATTAGACTAGTTAGATCATGATATTATTTCATACATGATCATGTTATTACATCATGATATATAGTTAGACTAGTTGGATCATGATATATAGTTACAACATGATATATAGTTAGACTAGTAAAATCATGATATATAGTTAGATTAGTTAGATCATGATATATAGTTAAGACTAGTTGGACCATGATATTTAATTAGACTAGTTAGATCATGATATTATTTTATACATGATCATGTTATTACATCATGATATATAGTTAGACTAGTTAGATCATGATATTTAGTTACATCATGATATATAGTTAGACTAGTTAGATCATGATATATAGTTACATCATGATATATAGTTAGACTAGTAAAATCATGATATATAGTTAGAATAGTTAGATCATGATATATAGTTAAGACTAGTTGGACCATGATATTTAATTAGACTAGTTAGATCATGATATTATTTCATACATGATCATGTTATTACATCATGATATATAGTTAGACTAGTTAGATCATGATATTTAGTTACATCATGATATATAGTAAGACTAGTTAGATCATGATATATAGTTACATCATGATATATAGTTAGACTAGTAAAATCATGATATATAGTTAGATTAGTCAGATCATGATATATAGTTAAGACTAGTTGGACCATGATATTTAATTAGACTAGTTAGATCATGATATTATTTCATACATGATCATGTTATTACATCATGATATATAGTTAGACTAGTTAGATCATGATATATAGTTACATCATGATATATAGTTAGACTAGTAAAATCATGATATATAGTTAGATTAGTTAGATCATGATATATAGTTAAGACTAGTTGGACCATGATATTTAATTAGACTAGTTAGATCATGATATTATTTCATACATGATCATGTTATTACATCATGATATATAGTTAGACTAGTTAGATCATGATATATAGTCACATCATGATATATAGTTAGACTAGTAAAATCATGATATATAGTTAGATTAGTTAGATCATGATATATAGTTAAGACTAGTTGGACCATGATATTTAATTAGACTAGTTAGGTCATGATATTATTTCATACATGATCATGTTATTACATCATGATATATAGTTAGACTAGTTAGATCATGATATATAGTTACATCATGATATATAGTTAGACTAGTAAAATCATGATATATAGTTAGATTAGTTAGATCATGATATATAGTTAAGACTAGTTGGACCATGATATTTAATTAGACTAGTTAGATCATGATATTATTTCATACATGATCATGTTATTACATCATGATATATAGTTAGACTAGTTAGATCATGATATATAGTTACATCATGATATATAGTTAGACTAGTTAGATCATGATATATAGTTAGATTAGTTAGATTATGATATATAGTTAGACTAGTTAGAACATGATATATAGATACACTAGTTGGATAATGATATATAGAGAACCTAGTTAGATCATGAAAGAGAGATAAGCTAATTAGATCATGATATATAGATAAGCTAGTTAGATCACGATATATAATAGACTAGTTAGATACTGGTATATAGATAAGCTAATTAGATTATGATATATAGATAAGCTAGTTGGATCATGAATAAAAAATAGACCAGTTAGTTAATGATAGAGAGGTAAGCTAGTTAGATTACGATATATAAATAAACTAAAGCCAATATATTGGATAAGATAGAGGTGGAGAATGAAACCTAGTTAGAATCACTGTTGTAAACTAGATCCGTACTTGTGTTTTTCGGTGAAATCTTTGTATTCGTCCGTGGGGCGGATGGCCTCGAGTCCGTTCTCGATCTTCTTCTGGATCTCGCGAAACTTCTCCGACGTCAAGTCCGAGTACTGGGCCACCTCTTGCAGGACTTGTTTCCTGCAAAAATGCGCAGATTTATAGAAAAAAATTGTAATTGTTTTGTTTGTTATACCAAGTCGATATGAAGGTTTCTTGTACGGACTGTTGGTGTTCGAGGAGTCCGGGTAGGAGGACCGTCCGGAAGTCCTTCTCGAATTCGGCGGCTTCGCACAGCAGCAGGACGTACTCGTTGTGGGTCAGGTGCAGTTTCCTGCAGGCCTTCTGGTATTTGTCGCGGACCTCGTCCAGCTTTCTTCCTCCTCTACCGGCTGGAATAACAATTAGTTTCAAGTTTAAATCGGTTTATTTATAGATGAGGTTTGTCTGGGTCAGGGGTTCCAAAAAGTTTTTCTTAGGCGGGCCAATTTAATATTACCGAATTTTCTGGCGGGCCAAAAATATAAGAGAATAAAATCAAAACAACAACCACGACTTTTATTGTGTTAAATACATTTCATTTCTTCTTAAGTTTCTTTTTTTTATTAGTATAATAAATTTAATATAAATATAAATCTTTAATTATATATTTATTACAACAAAAAAACCGGCCAAGTGCGAGTTGTGACTCGCGCACCGAGGGTTCCGTACAAACTTGTAAGTAAGGTATCCGAGGAGGACCTAACTGTATGCATTAGTGTATTTTCATAAGTTTCTAATAGTAAATTCGCATTTTTGTTATAATTAAACTACATATTTACGGTTTTCAGATTTTTCCCTTTATATGTGCTGTAAGACACCGCTTCTTGCCAAACTTCATCATTCTAGGTCAACGGGAAGTACCCTATAGGTTTTGATTCCCTTGTGAAATCGCAAAATATGCGACATAAACGGTCATATCCTTTGATCGCGTTGACTTACAACTTTGATTTTTTCACAGCTGAAAGAGACCGCAGACCCGAGTATTTGATATAAATTTCAACTTGTTACCTCTACGCGTTCCTGAGCAAAATGGTCTTGACAGACAGACAGACAGACGGACAGACAGACGGACAACAAAGTGATCCTATAAGGGTTCCGATTTCGGTACGGAACCCTAAAAATAAACGAAATCCATCTTATATAATATAAGACCCATCGAAAATCATCTTATATAATATTTTTAATCAATGCAACAACGATTATAAACTAGAACTATTAATTAACACTAACAAAAATAATGTGAATTTAAAAACTTAAATAAAATAAAACAAATAAATTCATTCATTTGTACCCTATCGTGCGACTTGTGTAGATGTTTTATTTTAATGTCAGTAAACTTTGCTGAAGGGTAGTGCATGCGCAACCGCACGACAATCGCACAGGAAGAGATTATAGCATAGCCTCTCCTACCCAAGTCCGACTCTCACCTCCACGTGGTGAACCCTGGTAACCTGAGCAACCAAGCTGGAGATGCGGTAACCAACCCGTATGGAAAGCGCGGTCAGGGCCAACGAGAGCGGGTGAAATGGTCCTCCGAAAAGGGGGTTTTGCGATGGGCCAACAACTCATCCATAGAAAAAAAAAGAAACCGTTACTAAACCACCAAACGTGCCTCGGACTGGACTGACTACTCGGCAACGACCACAGCAATGCACAAGGAAATCGAAAGAAATTACGATGGGAACATGGAATGTAAGGAGCCTCTACCAGATAGGTGCACTAAAAGCCTTAACAAACGAAATGGAGAGATACAAACTCGACATAGTGGCACTACAGGAGACCAACTGGAGCGATAGCGGCATCATGGATATAGGAAAATATAGGATATGTAAAAGCAGTAATAATGGGATGGCGCACAAGTTAGGAACAGGCTTCATACTCAAGAAAAGTGTAGGGAAGGATATTATGGACTTCCAAGCAGTAGATGACAAACTCTGCATGATCCGAATAAGAATAAAGCTCTTCAATCTGACAATAATTAACGTACATGCACCGAGCGAAGGGAAAACAGACGACGAAAAAGAGAACTTCTACGCAAAACTAGAAAGGCTATTCGATTCGACACACAACAACGACGTAAAGATGGACTTGGGGGATTTCAATGCTAAGATAGGGAAAGAAGACGTATACAGACCCACGATTGGAAAACACAGCCTACACGAAAATACTAACGACAATGGACAGAGACTAGTGGACCTAGCAGCATCTAGAAACCTTGTAATCAGCAGTACGCTATTCCCACATAAAGACATCCACAAGATGACATGGAGATCACCAGACGGAAGGACACTCAATCAAATAGACCATGTCTTAATAAACAAGATTTATGTTCAGCATACAGGACGTCAGAAGCTGCAAAGGGGCAGACTGCAACTCGGACCATTACCTGGTGAGGATTAAATTAAAACAAAGGCTAGCCAACTCGAAAAAGCCAGCAAACAGCGGAATAGAAAAATGGGATGTGGAAAAACTGAACTTAACCAGGGTAAGGCAACGATACGAAGAAAAGATCGCCGAAAAACTAGGAGTGTTGACGGAAAATCATAGTATTGAAGAACAATGGACGGAAATTGCAAAGGGGATTAAGGAATCGGCAGAGGAGGCTCTCGGGAAAGTCCATAGGAAAAAACGAAACCAATGGTACGATGCAGAGTGTGAAGAAGCACGCGAGAAACAACAGAAAGCTAGGGCAGAGAATTTGCAGAGACCCACGAGAGCCAAACAAGCTGAATATAACAAGCAAAGAAAGGAAGCATCCAAATTATTTCGGAAGAAGAAACGGGCCCATTTTAACGACCAGGTGGCACAGATAGGACACCACCAAGAGAAACACGAAATTAGAGAATGCTACAAGATAGTGAACAACCTGCGAAATGGATTTCAGCCCAGAGCAACAATAATCAACAGTAAAGAGGGCATCTTACTGGCTGAAGAAAGTAAAGTGGTAGATGGGCGGAGTATTTTAACGAACTCCTGAATACCTCACTACGAGTGGAATTAACCGGACAAACAGCTGAAGACGACCAAATTCACACACCAGAAGTAAGAGATCTGAGAGAAGATAACGAACCATCACAAAGAGAAATAAGCGAGGCGATAAAGGCACTAAAGAACCACAAAGCACCGGGACCGGACATGATACCATCTGAAATGATCAAAATGGGAGGAGACGCTCTGAACTGTGCTTTACACCAGCTGATAGGAAGAATCTGGAGGACAGAAGAGATACCCGAGGAATGGCGGGAGGGGAAGATATTCCCTATCTATAAGAAAGGAAACAAACTGGAGTGCAAGAACTATCGTGGTATAACTCTTCTTAACACGGCCTACAAGGTGCTGTCATGGATAATCGGACGAAGACTCCAACCGTACGCAGAGAGCATTATAGGACAGTATCAGACAGGTTTCCGGAAAGGAAAGTCGACGACTGACCAAATGTTTACACTCAGACAAATACTAGAAAAGACATGGCAAATGAACATCAGCACATACCAGGTCTTCGTAGACTTTAAACAAGCGTATGATACTATCGATAGAAGAACTCTCATGAAGACAATGGAAGAAGAATTCGAGATACCACAAAAGATCATTAAATTGGTAAATTGTACGTTAAAAAAGATTTGGAACCAAGTCGGTATCCAAAAAACGACATCGCACAAGTTTGAAACCATTACAGGTCTGAGACAAGGAGACAGTCTATCACCCATATTATTTAACATCGCGCTCGAAAAAGCTATAAGGAAAGCTCAGATAGAATGCAACGGTACCATCTACAATAAATCCACGCAACTTTTGGGCTATGCTGACGACCTAAACATCATCGGTAGATCGCTAACGGCAATGAAAGATGCTTACGGTAAAATGGAGAAGAGAGCCAAGGAGATAGGTCTGTCAATAAACAAGGATAAAACAAAAGTAATGATGGTAAGACCGGGAGCGCCAGTACACGCAGTAAATAATCTGGATATGGGAGAGTACACTGTAGAAGTCGTCAACAACTTTAAATATCTGGGATCAACCGTCACGGATCAGAACGACGAAGGGGTGGAAGTACAACATAGAATCATGCAAGCCAACAGGGCATACTTCACTCTTAAATCCATCCTTAACTCGAAGCTAGCTAGCAGACAAACGAAGTGTAATATATATAAAGCAATCATACGACCCATCCTCACATATGGAAGCGAAGCATGGACGCTGACCCAGAAATCGGAAAAGATGCTGGAGATTTTTGAGCGAAAGATCCTGAGGAAAATTTATGGGGCAATTAACAGCGAAGAGGGCTGGAGAATTAGGATGAACTTCGAACTATATCAGTTATACAAAAGCCCAGATGTGGTATCCCACATAAAACTAAGCAGGCTAAGATGGGCGGGACATGTGTGCCGGATGGCTCCAACAGCAGTGCCGAGACAAATACTCAGAGTGCCGGAAGGTAGAAGGAAAGCGGGCAGGCCAAGGGCGAGATGGGAGGAAAGTGTGAAAAGGGATGCGAGAGAGATGCTGGGGGTGCGGAACTGGCGGGCGGCGGCAGAGGAAAGGGAACGCTGGAGGCAACTTTTGGTGGAGGCCAGGGCTCGCTTCGGGCTGTAGCGCCATTGGAGAGAGAGAAACTTTGCTTACATGTCCTTGATTATCACTCAATTTTGATATTAATTTCGACTTATTTATGCTCATAATTGAAAAAGTATTTTCGCAAATATATGTGCTCCCAAATAATGAAAACATTTATTGAGCATGTTTTCATATTTCGAATAATTCACTCATGACAATCCTTTATAAAAATCAATTAAAGAATTGTTCCGATAAGAATTCTTAGCATCGATATTTCCCTGTCTCTTCTATCAATTCAAATTGCATGTCTTAAATGATTAACAGTTCTGTATCTATTTGAGACTACTATATAATATTTCTGTACAAATGTGTAATAACTAGACTAAAATATATTTTTTAATATAAACTAAACAATATTTTATTAATACTAACGCTTATGCCCGCCATACACGTTACGGTCTACCGTACAGGTTACATGCGCAGGTTTGCCTGCGCAGGTCTACCGTACGCAAGAAACTGCACAGGTCTATTCCCACACACGCTCTGGTCTACCTGCGCAGGCAAACCTGCACAGGTAGACCTGTCATGTGGACCGTTGTGTGTATGGCGGGCATTATGGTTAAAGCTCTGTAAATTTTTTTTTTAAATATTAAAATATTTTATTATATCTTATTTGTAATATTTATTATTTATTTTACTATATACTTTTTTATTTTTTATTAAAAATATAATATATCGTATCGATATCGCGGGCCGAATTCACGGGCTTTGCGGGCGCCGCACTTTGGGAACCCCTGGTCTAGGTGGTCGGTAGTGTACGTATGCCTTTCACATTTAGTGGGGACTTTGGTATTTCGTTTGATGTCTTTGTTAGCGGGATTACTGCGGAGAGGGGAAATTGTGTGCGGTTTCTGGATCGGGAAATTTTCCTGTTTTCAATTTGGATGGTTTATTTTTAGGTTTTGGAACGGTTGCAGTTGGATTTTAGTCAACATTTTTACGGATTTTGATTCATTTGGTTTAGTTTTTCTGAAAATGTTACAAAGTTACCGCAAATTTGTTTAAACTATTCATGTTTTTGTTTATAAAATTTAAAAAAAAACAATTTTTTTCAAAAAATGTTTTAGGAAATGAAGGTGATTTTCTTAGTTTTGCTTATACAGAGGGCACACTCCTAAAGGGATAGAGAGGTATAAAATCATTTTTCTTTCGTAAACCTTACGTAAAACTTAAGTAAAAAAAATATCCAAATTGCTCCAAATTTGAGGTTTCTTCCCAAAACTGTTTTACAAATCACCACTTTCAAAATTTGTTAGGAAAAAACAAAAAAGATTTTGTTAAATAATAATTTATTAATTAATTTTGTTAAATAATGAAATTTTAAATATTTTGAAAATTTCAAAAATAGCCGAAATTAAAAAAAAGTGCCACGAAATTATATATTAAAAATTTATATTAAAGAATTTTTTAGAAAATTTATATTAAAAAAAAAATATATATTAAAGGTTTTTACATATTTTAAACTAAATAGCTAACAGTTATGTGTCTAGTCTTGTCTGTCTAGTCTTCTGGGTCTAGTCTTGTCTGTCTAGTCTTGTCTGTCTAGTCTTTTCTGCATATTCCTCTGTTTTACTATAACGAGTTCCAAAATTTCTTAAGAAAAAACAACTTTTTCAAAAGCAAATTCTCATTTTTTACTATCAGAATTTAGTTTTCAAAAATATCAAAATTTTTCGAACTTTAAAGTTTTCTTTCTGCAATTTCCAAAGTTCTGTGATGTTTATTTAACAAGTCACAAATTTCAAAATATTTTACGAAGAAAATATAAAAATTTCTCAAAATTTTCAATTTTAATTTTTCCAATTATTTCAAATTCAATTCAATTTTCAATTCATTTTATTTTTATTCAGTTGTTTATTTTAATGTAACCTAGCGATATTGAATATTTGCGTGCGTTATTCAAGTTTTATAAAATACAACTAATATTGAATTGGTAAAACCATACAACATTATAGATAATCAGATAAACTTAATAAAGACGGAACAAAGCTTGAATATATAAATATACTCAACCTTTCCGGAACTCTATAATACTAATGAGTCTTTAGAAAAAAAAAAAAAAAAAAAAAAACTCATTAGTATTATAGAGTTCCGGAAAGGTTGAGTATATTTATATATTCAAGCTTTGTTCCGTCTTTATTAAGTTTATCTGATTATCTATAATGTTGTATGGTTTTACCAATTCAAAATTTATCATTTATATCAATAACCTGCTAAGTTCATGTCTCTCTCACAAAATGTCAAAATTAAAAACATCTAACCCTAATCAACACATGGGTTTTCAAGTGAGTGATTTACAAAATATTGTTCATGGAAGCAAAGGTGTGCTGATGAGAGATAGATCTCGAAACGCGTCCACAGATGGCTATCCACTCAAGGTATCGGAAAGACATGATCTTAAAAATCAATGTTATTTTTATGGTTTTTGTTGAGTGCCACGAAGGTGGACTGAAAGCTATAGAATAACTGACAAATTTCATAAGAGATTTGTTTTTGGTAGTCCTAAAAAGACTCATTAGTATTATAGAGTTCCGGAAAGGTTGAGTATATTTATATATTCAAGCTTTGTTCCGTCTTTATTAAGTTTACAACTAATATTGACAATTTATCGCACTAAACAACGTGCACCAAGATAGTACTATTATGCATGAGTGAATTTCTCAAAATTTATTAATTTCAAAATTTTGTAATTTTCTTTCTACAATTTCGGATGATTTACAAAGCACCAATTTCAAAACGTTTTTCGAAAAAAACAACGTTTTCACAAACAATTTTGATAAATTCTTCGGAATTATTTTCGAAATATTGACACATTTTTATAAATCCTGCAGAACTTTCTAGTTTCCAAATACATCCAAATTTAAAATTTTCTAACAATGATTTCAAATATTTTACAAATCACCAGTCATTATTTTGTTCAATAAATAAATTTATCAATATTTTGTTAATTGTTAAACTTTCTAGTTTCCAAAAATATTCACATTTTGTATCTGATTGAAACTGTTTTGGAAATAACTAACAACATCTCGATGTGAACTTGAAAATTTCTAAAATTAATTTATTTTGAAATTCTACATATTATTATTATTTTTTTTTTTAAGGATTTATTAATAATTTTGTCAAATTTCGAATTTCAACTTTCTAAAAATATACAAAGTAGTCGTAAAAATATTGAGAAAATCGATTTTTAATGGATTTCAAACGGATTTGAAATGTTGAATTTTAAACATTCCTCATTTGTTGTTTCAAAAAAATTACAAAAAAAAAAAAAACCTATCATTAAGAAAAAACCCTAGTTTATCTACTCACACACCAAAAAGAACATAAAAATAAATATATTATTGTATGATGCCATTATTATAATCGTGTGTAAAAGTATCCAAAGCGTGCGTAAAAGTCCTATGTAAATCAAATGGAGTTTCATTATTAAACGATTTCTGTTTGTTGTTACTATGGCAACCTAACCATAATCTAATCTAGATTAAATCTAGATTAACCTAGATTACATCGAAGTAGGGAAAGATGGTTCCTTCTAGGCCCTCCACCTCCATTGACCTTGACACCTCCGATTTAGACTTCTGTTTCCGGTTTCGACTTGCGTTTCCGGTTTCCCACTTACGATTTTTCACACATGAGAGTGTGAAGTCTATGTAGCCCCACGTACGAGGTCTATGTAACCCCACGCTGGGTGTGAGATCTACGTAGGCCCACATGTGAGGTCTATGTAACACCACGCTTGGTGTGAGGTCTGGTTTCGACTTTCGTTTACGATTTCGTCTTTCCACTTCCGGTTTCCTACATCCGTCCGCCCCATTTCCCGTTCCTGCACTGTGCGCGGGAAAATCAAAATTCGGCGCTGCCGGGAAAATTAAAAATCGAAACAGAAAGTCTAAACCAGAAAGGTCAAGGTCAGTGGAGGCCCTAGAAGGAAAAATCTTTTCCTACTGTGCGTTTTTACTAGATAGCAATTCATTCCACGGAGGCGCTGAACGTTCTAACCTTATTGTGTCAGTGATTTTTAGAATGTTGTCTGACAAAATTACAATTTTTTAAATATCATCGGTAAGAAACAATAATTTTTTTGTAGATATAATGTATGATACACGTATGTGAAAGGCTTTTGTGCACTCATTGCGATTAAACCACACTCGCCTTCGGCTCGTGCTTTAAACTTCGCAACTCATGCACAAAATCCCTTCTTCACACACTTGTAAACCACTATTAATATACGTCAGAAAATTTATTTTTGCAACGTCTATGTTTTTTGTTTAGTGACGCGAGTTGTTGCCATAGTAACAACAAACAGAAATCGTTTAATAATGAAATTCCATTTGATTTACATTGGACTTTTACGCACGATTTGGATACGTTTAGACACGATTATAATAATGGCAATAATGGCATTCACATACAATAATGTATTTATTAATCTTCATTTTGATGTGCGAGTAGATAAACACACATTAAACGAGTTTAAATTCCACCATTTTTTTAACTTCAAAGAATTATGATCGAAAAATCATTATCAACTTTTTTGGGACTAACGTAAGGTGACCACACGTCCCGATTTTGGGACAGTGACAGTTCGGATTTTTGGAGGCCTGTCCCGCGTCCCGCCGATTTGTAAAAATGTCCAATTCCAAATAAGAAAAGTTAATTCAATTAGAAAATAAAATAAAATAGAAATCGTTTAATAACGAAACTTAATTTGATTTACATTGGACTTTTACGCACGATTTGGATACTTTTACACTCAATTATAATAATGGTATACTTCACATACAATAATGTAATTATTAATGTGTGTGTTCATTTTGGTGTGTGAGTAGATAAAATATATTTATATTTTTAATTATTCCGCTTTCGTCGATAGATAGTCCGCTTTCGAAACTAAATTATAATTCTCATTTCATCCCATTTGTCCCGCTTTGTCTCAATGAAAATGTGGTCACTTAAGACTGACGCGAATTTGCCGTTATTCCTTTGAGTACATGGCCGAAATAGTGTCCCCTAGACCAGAGCTATTCAACTGCAAGTGCCACAAGGGCCGCTTTAAAAAAATACTGTTTGAAGGGCACTTTACTAACACTTACACTTTATTTATATTTTATCGTTAATGTATGAATTGTGAAAATTCCGTATTTGAGGATAATTTATATATTTAGAGGCCCGCACCGCGCGCATGAGGGCCGTGGGCAGTGTGTTAGAAAGCGCTGCCCTAAACTATTTGGACCATGTTGGTAGAGTATATTGGTTCCATTAATTGAAAATTGTGGCAAGGGAGTAATTTTCATAGCGGGTGGAAGTTCGCACAGACGCTGTAACTGGCCCGCGGGCAACGGTATTAAACCTAACCATATAAAAATCTGTATCTATATATTAATCACAAAATTAACTTTTTACGAAGCAATTAAAATTCATTCTAACTTACTAAAACGACTGAATAACGTATTTGCATCGTAACAATTCCTGTTATCAACGCAAACATTCGCGAGAAAGATAAGAATTGGCAAACAGAAAAACAATCCACAGCAATAACAGAGACTTACTTTATGTAATTTTGCAGGAATGTTCGCCGAAAAACGATAACAAAAAAACGTTGCAGCAGCCGTTTCGAAAGGTAGACTAGCAAATTAGTGACTATTTTCGCTGCCGGACGCGCGGAAATCTTATTTTTAGCGCGTGAAAACGCACCGACGACCGGTTGAAGGTCACAAACAAACAGGAAAAAAGGGTGAATTAAAAAGGGGAAATTAACGAAATTAACCTACGATTAATCTCAAAAAATCCGAAGGAATCCGAGGATTAAAGAATTACAAACTTTTTTGAAATTCAAATTTCTGTAAAGACATTTTCGTTTGAACAAGAAACGACTTGTCGCAGACATTTTCCAATCTAGCTTGTTAGAAAAGTTGCTGAATTGTTAAAAAAAATGTTTTTGGATTGGCAAGGTAGACTAAATACACAAAACTAGAGACCACAGATCAGAATAGACAGACAAGACTAGACAGACTAGACGGACTAGACGGACTAGACAGAATAGACAGACTCTCCCTCGAAGTATCTACACCTTGACGAAGGCATTATGCCGGGTGGGGTAGCTTGCGTGTCCTAATGATCCTGAGAGCTATGCTGACGGTAGCGTAGCTACCAGAAGGGTCACCCAAGTCAGACAGGTCAAGGGGGAAGGACCAGACCAAGATAGATACCCACAGAGGGGAAAATCCTCTTTAACAAAAAAAGTTCCCTAGACTCATTGGCGCGGGCCTAGGTCGGATAGCCCTTAATTATGAAATGAGCTCAGACAAGGAACATTCGTTTACGGTGCAGAGGAAGGATACCTCAGTGCCGGTCGGTACAGGGAGTGTGCGAGCGGGCTCCCCCCGACCGTTATCCAACGACCGCCCAGCACTTCTGGTAGAGAACCAGGCCGAAGCGCAAGATAGCATTACTGGAACAGTAAGACAAACTGCAGACAGCGTCAAACGAGCGACAACTCTTGACGGTTTCCTGGAGAGTAATAGACTGCCGCACAGCAGGCTGAATACCAGCAGTAGTCAAAGACAGCGCTGTAATTCAATGGGCACCGCCAAAAAGAAAAAAAGGAAAGTAGCAGACACGTCTTTCGATGCCACCGACTCATTAGATGCCATAAAAAAGAAGGAGTGCCCAACTGCATCTAACATTATTGAAACTATTCAAATGATCACAATGCACGCAGCTCAGCTCGCTAAACTCGTTGATGAAAGCCCTAGCACGAAGAGGGAGATTAAGACTCTGGTGGAAAAGATGAAAAGGCAAACCGAAAAAATCAGCAAAGGCCCCGCACAGGAATGGTTTGAAGCCCATAGGTGGGAAAATATTGAAATTCCTACCTATGATGTAGACATACAAGTGGACAGCGACCAACTGGAACCTACACGGACATGCTGTGCTGGCACACAGACCACCGAGACCGGTAGACACGACCCCCACTCAACATCGATGGTACCTGCTGTAAACTCTTTAGAAACCCTGGAGGGCGTAGACACTCTAGAAAAATGGCACTCTGCAGATGTGAAGGAATGGAGGGCGGATCTGTTCACCAACACCGAGGTAATTGTGGGGAATCCACTCAACAGGGAAGACGGATCGGTAAAGATAGTAATCGTGGATCCCAATGACAGTAAGATGGAGAAGGGCATCCAAAGAATCTATCGAGAAAAATATCCTGAAATAGGGGAACTAAACGGTGACTTTGAAATCTTGGAACAAGTAACGAAAATCAGGTCAAAAGATCCCGAGGAAGTGATACACAGGAAAATTATTCAAATGACGCACGACGGAACAGAAGAGGACTTATGGGATAAGCTCAAAAAAGTAAAGGAGGAAACAGGCAATTGTGATGGGATTGCAATCCACCACCTCGCCAGTCTGACCACACTAAGATTCCAAAAAATGATAGAAGCTATCTTTCACAACACAAGAACCAAAGTATATATATATACAAAAGAAACACGCAAGGTCCAGCGGGAGATGATCAAAACAAGCCCTATACAGAAAACGCAGGAGGAAACGGAGGCTGGATTAAACCAAATCATAGAAGGGCCAAACAAATAAAAAAAAACGATAGAAATAACGCCCACAACTTCTAGCGGAAGCACCTTCGCCAGTGTCTTGAAAACGATGAGACAAGAAAGAGATGTAGAGGAAGTTGGAGTGCAGGTTCAAGAAATGAAGAAGACTAAAAGTGGAAACTACAGGATTACGGTCAAAGAGAAAAAAGAAGGAGCAGCAACTCTGTTTAAAGAAAAAGCTCTCGAAACTCTAAAAGACATAGCCACAGCCAAAGAAATGGAGCCATCTAGGAAAGTTATCATAATCAGGGATATACTAGAGGAGACAACAGAAGAAGAGATCAAGGAAGCGATAGCAGATACAACGGGTATAGAAACCCAGAGGAATGATATAAAGATCAACACCCTAAGAGCCACAAAAAAAGGAGACACCATGGTAGCGACAGTAAGTCTATACAAGAAGAAGGCCGAGGAGATCATTAAGACTGGAATTAAAATCGGCTGGCAAAGATGCAGAATAAGCGAAATCCTGTCCCCAATCAAATGTTACAAATGCTTAGGACATGGGCACGAAATGAAGGACTGCACTGTGGAGAAAAAGGATATGAAAGACCGGTGCTATAAATGTAGTAAGAAAGGACATCTGGCAGTAAACTGCGAGAACGCTCCATACTGCTACGAATGCGAGGAAGAAGGTCATCGAGCTGCCACCATGGAATGCGGCAAATATAAAAATGAAGTAATTAAACTCAGAAACCAAACTCCAAAAGAGAGAACAGGATCCAAAAAAAAGGTGTCAAATGCGGCAAACCAGAAGGATATGCGACCACTCCAAAATGACCCTTAAGATCCTGCAAACCAACCTGAATAGATGTGGCCCGGCACATGACCTATTATATAAGACCGCCACGACACTACAACTGGATCTGGTACTAATATCGGAACCTAAAATCAAGGATGTCAATAAAGGACCCTGGTTCCACAGCAATGAAAAAAGTGCCGCAATAAGAGGCTTCAGAGACACCAAGATCACCAGAAGCGCAAGCGGAAAAGGATATGTCTGGGTAGAGACTCTAGGCATCATAATATACAGTTGCTATTGCTCACCAAACATAAGTGCCGACGAGTATGTAGCAATACTTAACGGAATACGCGAAAGCATGTTCCTAAATGGAAACACCAAGAAAATTTTGGTAGGTGGCGACTTTAACGCAAAATCCAGGCTATGGGGATCTGGAACAGAGGACAGAAGGGGAAAAATATTATCCGAATGGTTAGCCGCAGATAACCTACAGCTACTGAATACAGGGGACGCTCCCACTTTCGTAAGAGGAAACAGCACGTCTTATATAGACATTACCTTCAGCACTGCAAACATAAGCGGGAAAATAACGAACTGGAGAGTACTGGAACTTGAGCGACCATCAATATATTTGTTACGAAGTTAAGATAGGAAGGACCAATATGGAAATAAAACAGCAACATAAACCACTAGGCTGGAAAATTAAACCTGACGCCTTAGGACTTTTTAGCACAGAACTAGACCAAAATATTGAAGACCAAAAGGGAAAACAAGAAATCATAACTCCAGAAGGATATATTAAACAAATTAAAATTACGTGCGACCGAACACTACCAAAAAAGTCAAGCCAGCATATAAAGAAACAACAAGTGTATTGGTGGAACACTGAAATAGCAAAACTAAGAAAGGAATGTATAGCTAGAAGAAGGAAAACCACAAGAACAAATGCAAATCCAAACGCAACCATAGAACAAAGGAAAAAATATCTAAGCGAATACCATGAGCACAGAAACTCTCTTAAGCAGGCCATACTAGATGCTAAGAAGAAAGCATGGAAGAAGGTCTGCGACGAGATAGACCACAATATATGGGGAGAGGGCTATAGAATAGTATGCAAAAAAATGAATGTGGCACCAAAGACCTTCCTTACAGAAGAGCAGATGGTGGAAGAAGCCAACAAACTATTCCCGAAAAACCCCATACTGCAATGGGAAAAGGAACTGGCTGGTCTGCCGAAAGCTGAGCCCACATATTTCACCGTAGATGAACTAAAAGTAGCAGCAAGCAAATTGAAATTGGGAAAAGCACCCGGACCGGACTGCATCCCGGCGGAACTAATCAAGTTGACAGCTCTCAGACAACCGCAATACTGCCTGGACGTATATAACAGACTATTGAGCAGAAGAGAGTTTCCAAAAATATGGAAGGAATCGAGACTAGTTCTGCTGGAAAAACCTAAAAAAAATGGGGTGCAAAGCTACCGTCCCTTAAGCATGCTAAATACTGCCGGCAAACTGCTGGAACAATTAATCTACCGAAGACTAAATGAAGAGCTCGAGCAAACAGGAGGTTTAGCCGGCATGCAGTTCGGATTTAGAAAGGGGCGCTCCACCATTGATGCAATGCAAATAATTAAAAACAAGGCAAGAGAGACGAAAAAGGATTTTTGCGCAATGGTTACGCTAGACGTACAAAACGCCTTCAATAGCGCGTCTTGGAAGGGTATCGTAGATGACCTTAAAGCAAGAAACATTTCCACATACCTAATAGAATTGATATGCAGTTACTTCACCAACAGAACAATGCTGATAGGACATAAACACTCAACCGAGGTGACATGCGGTGTACCACAGGGGTCCATACTCGGTCCACTGCTGTGGAACGTTCACGACAGCGTAATAAACGTGGAAGTGCCGCAGGGAGTGACCCTTGTAGGATATGCGGATGACCTAGCTGTAGTTGCCTGCGGGCGAACAGGGACATCACTAGAAGGTAAAATAAATGCCGCAATCCTTGAAATCCAAAAGGAAATGAAGAAGAAAAAGCTCCAGTTAGCCCCCCAGAAAAAGGAATGCGTACTGCTAGTGGGTCGGAGGAAGTTAAAGGAGATAACCATACAGATCGACGGAATAATGATTACCATTACACCATTAAAGTTCTCAAGTATCTAGGAATCTATTTTGACCACAATATGACAATGACCAAACATGTCGAAAACATCGCAAAAAAGGCGGAAGAGTTATCGACCAAACTGTCCCGGATAATGCCTAACGTGGGGGGTGCAAGAAGCAGTAAAAGGAAAATACTTGCATCGGTAGTGTACTCGATAATGCTGTATGGGGCGCCAATCTGGTGCGAAACCATGAAATGTGCTAAATATAGAAACATAATGGAAAGTGTTCAAAGGAAAACACTAATAAGAATATGTAGCGCATACCGCACCACGTCAACTGCAGCACTTCAAGTGATCGCCGGAGTACCGCCAATAGAACTACTGGTGGACGAAAGATGCCGTATGCATAAAAAACAAAATGGACAAACCACGGCACAAATAAAAGAAGAAACTAAAACTAAATGGCAGGAGAAATGGAATAAACTGCAAGATAAGGGCGAGTGGACCAAAAAACTGATCCCGGATATAATAAAGTGGACAAACAGGAAACATGGAGAGGTGGGATACCACATCACACAAATTCTGGGTGGCCATGGCTGTTTTGCAGCCTACCTCAAACGGTTCCATCTACAGGAATCGGAAGATGCACCTACTGTGGGGAGGCAGACACAGTGGAACATACCGCTTTCTACTGCCCCCGATGGACAAGCGAAAGACTTGAGATGGAGGTACGCATAGGAGAGACCTTAACCAACACGAACATGACGGCAATCATGCTGAAGAGTGATGAAGACTGGAAGGTTGTAGAAAAGGGTATGAAGAAAATTATTGATAAAAAGGAAGAGGAAGAAAGAAGAAGGAATAAACAACTATTGAGAACGAAATATTAGAACAGCCCTCCCTTGAAGAAATGCTTTTGCGATGCCGAGGGATACAGGGAGCATTCCAGGGGGACCACTTGTCAAGTTAACGAAAGTGCTTGCTACGTCCCCCCCAAAAAACAAAAAAAAAGACTAGACAGACTAGACAGACTAGACAGACTAGACAGACTAGACAGACTAGACAGACTAGACAGACTAGACAGACTAGACAGACTAGACAGACTAGACAGACTAGACAGACTAGACAGACTAGACAGACTAGACAGACTAGACAGACTAGACAGACTAGACAGACTAGACAGACTAGACAGACTAGACAGACTAGACAGACTAGACAGACTAGACAGACTAGACAGACTAGACAGACTAGACAGACTAGACAGACTAGACAGACTAGACAGACTAGACAGACTAGACAGACTAGACAGACTAGACAGACTAGACAGACTAGACAGACTAGACAGACTAGACAGACTAGACAGACTAGACAGACTAGACAGACTAGACAGACTAGACAGACTAGACAGACTAGACAGACTAGACAGACTAGACAGACTAGACAGACTAGACAGACTAGACAGACTAGACAGACTAGACAGACTAGACAGACTAGACAGACTAGACAGACTAGACAGACTAGACAGACTAGACAGACTAGACAGACTAGACAGACTAGACAGACTAGACAGACTAGACAAACTAGGCAGACTAGACAAACTATACAGACTAGAGTCCAGTGTATCTAGTCTGTCCTAGACAACTTCATTTGAAAATATTATTTTCGTTTCGTGAGAAATTCGACACATTCACACAAATTTGTATTTTTTTTGACAATTGTGGCAATTATAACTATGAACAAATGACAGTCTGCCGTGTCATATTTGACAATTTATAAACTTCACGACATTAGGCTACATTATATAATGTTGGAATGTTGGATCCCTCACGTAAAGAAGTATTCCACTCCATTGTCAGGTGCCGTGCCGCTGGTATCCGTATTATTGTCATCACCGGTGACAACACGGCTACCGCTTAAGCTATCTGCAAACGTATTGGTGTGTTCACCGAAGAAGAAGATACCACTGGAAAATCTTACTCCGGTCGTGAATTCGATGACTTGCCAGTCTCTGAACAAAAGGCTACTTGCGCTCGTGCTAGGTTGTTCTCCCGTGTAGAACCTACTTACAAATACAAGATTGTTGAATTCTTTCAAAGCATGAACGAAATTTCGCTAAATCTGCCTCTGAGATGGTGTTGGCTGACGATAACTTCTCCTCCATTGTCGCCGCCGTTGAAGAAGGTCGTGCCATCTACAACAACATGAAACAATTCATCCGATATCTCATTTCTTCTAACATTGGTGAAGTCGTATCTATCTTTTTCACTGCCGCTCTTGGTCTCCCAGAAGCCCTTATCCCAGTACAACTATTGTGCGTCAACTTGGTCACTGACGGTCTTCCAGCTACTGCCCTTGGCTTCAACCCACCTGACTTGGACATCATGCAAAAACCACCCCGCAAGGCTGACGAATCTCTCATCTCCGGATGGCTGTTCTTCAGATATTTAGCTATTGGTGGAAACGTAGGTGCCGCTACCGTTGGTGCCACTGCCTGGTGGTTCATGTACTCTCCAGAAGAACCTCGATTGAACTACTGGCAACTCACTCACCATTTGGCTTGAATCGGTGGAGATGATGAATTCAAGGGTGTTGACTGAAAAATCTTCACGGAACCTCATCCAATGACTCTTTCTCGTAACCAATGAACGCTATGAACAGTTTATCTGAAAATCAATCTTTGATTGCCATACCTCCATGGTCTAACTGGTGGTTGGTCGGTCCTTTCTTTCGGTCTTCACTTCGTCCTCCTCTATGTTGAAGTACTCTCTACCATCTTCCAAGTCACACCTTAGGGAATAGAAGAGTGGCTCACCGTGATGAAATTCTCGATCCCAGTGGTTTATTGATGAGACCCTGAAGTTTGTAGCGAGAAAGATCACAGACGGTGAGAATCCACTGTGTGGGGCATCGTGGTCATGTGGGCTGTGTTCTTTGCCCTGATTGTTTATGGGCCGATCTAATCATAATTATATTACAATCCATGGGATTTGACTTTCATGCCTTATTTAACAACCCCATGCATTTTGCAATTAATGCCATATTTGACAACAACTTAAACTAATATTGGCATTTTAAACGTTATTGAAATTAATATTTGAGGGAAATGCCATATTTTACTTTTACTCAATTCTATTTAAAAATTTGACATTTACCTAATATTTAATGATATTTATCAATATTTGTTATAACTTAACTCAAATTATCATATTTGACATCTCTAACATTGACATTTAAAATAATACTGATTGATTTTGTCATATTTGATAACATACTGACATTGACATTTTTGTTATGACAATTCTAAATTGTATAGATTAATAAAAATTAAAAATGTCAAAATAAAAATGAGTGTTGAATTAAATATGACAATGTCAAATACTGAATAGAAATGACAAATATTACGGTAATAAATGTCAAATTAGTTGATTGAAAATTTAACATTTATAACCGCAATTTGTCAATTCTATTAGGTATTTGACATTGTCATATTTAATTTAACACTCATTTTTGTTTTGACATTTTAAGTTTTTTTTAATCTATACAATTTAGAATTGTCATAACAAAAATGTCAATGTCAGTTATCAAATATGACAAAAGCAGTCAGTATTATTTTAAATGTCAATGTTAGAGATGTCAAATATGATAATTTGAGTTAAGTTATGACAAATATTGACAATGATGAATTATTACAATTGGATAGGACTGTTGAAAACTGTCAAATAAGACAGTTGAAATTAAAAATACTGTTTGTGGCATATATAATAGTATTTAATATAAAATATGCAAAATGAAAATAACATGGCGGTCGAAAATGGCAATAATTACAGTTGAATTGTGCAAATATGACAGTTGAATTATGTCAAATACGACAAGACTAGACAGACAAGACAAAACAAACAAGATTAGACAGACAGAGAAGACAAGACTGGACTAAACAGATAAGATTAGACTAGTCAAGACAGACAAAGTTAGAGTATACAGATAAGACTAGAAGTCTTTTGTCGTTATTATTTATATATTTTCTTTTTATGGAATTTATTGTTGTTTAACGTTTTTGTGGAATTTGAAGAAATAGTAAAATGTCGATAAGGAAAAGTAGAGGTGGAAACAGGTGTTTAGTTGGATTAACCTTTCTATTCTGAATGCTTGGCTTTGCTAATCCGAACGTTTTGTTGGGTGTTCTCGGTTATTGTAGCCAAACGAATACTTCCTGTCTTGAAAACATAATTACTGACTAGTTAAGCAAACAAAACTGTGTTTTGAAAATTTTAAATTTATGTAAAGTTTTTTTGTTTATTAATAATAGAATTCTTCTTACTTCGAATTTGTTTAATATCAAGTGATTTGGCCTTGAAGGTTCATTAAATTGTTCGGTAATAAACAAACGTTGCTTAATTTAATGAGTAATTTGATGGAAATAAATTCGATTTGTCATGAAAATATTTCGTAAATGTTTGCAATTTTTCCGTCATGTAATAATTTACAGATTTTCATAGCGGGGGGAAGTCAGCAAATCTAGGGCTGTCTAACAGGCATAACAAGGTCTAACATATTTGAAAAAAAAATTGTACTTTTTTTAATCATTTTGAATATTTTTTTTCAAATATCTACAATTTTCAAAAACTTGTTTTTGAACAGAATTTGCAAATTGTCCTAGTTTTATTATAAAGTGCTCAAAGCCAGCCCCTTCCTTCGCGTGAATTTTGAAAAACCAAAACCCTACCCCTTTTGCCCAAAATATTAAAAATATTCCTTCGCGTGGATTTTAGGAAACCTAGACACAACTCCTTTTGTCCAAAATATTATAAACTGCCCAAAGCCCGCGGCTCGTTCGTGTGGATTTTGGAGACCCTAACTCTTTTCCCCAAAATATTATAAACTCCCATAGCCGGCGGGTTCGTACGCGTGGATTTGGGAAACCTAAATCCTTTTGCCCAAACCCCACGAATATGAGAATAAGGATTGAGCAATTGTTAATGTATTTATTGCAGACTTAAGGTGCCTCGAGTCTGTTGTAGTCTCGACAGATAGAATAACAAGCTCCAGTAGTTTTGTAGTGATTGTCAGCCTAGTCTGTTTTCTAGTCATTGTGCTAATTATTTATACTGACTTAACTATTAGATGTGAAAAAAGAGTACTAATGTGTGCAGCAAAGTATCTTAAAAACTACCGACGTAACAAGCTGATTGTTTGAGTTGAGCTGACTGAGTGTTTCGGGTAAAAATACGATAGTACGATTTTGCGCGTTTTTATAATCGGTAATATCAGGTTTTGTTTTGATGGCTAGCTAGATGGCTCTGGCAAAGTCATCACAGTAAAAATCTGCCTCGAAACCTCCCCGAATAGTGGCTCGCCAACCACGTTAAAAACTGTAAGGGCTCCCTATACTTGTGTCTAACATAAAGACACCAAGGACAAATGTAGGCTGTGGGAGGAGGTCCAGGTCCTACTAGGACTGTAGCACCATTAGGAAGAAGAAGAATATCAGGCTTACGTTTCACCGAAACGGAACAAAATTATTAATTGTTGGTTTTATACAAGATGTCAATATCAATGAAATGTCAAAATTCGCGATTTTCGACACCTATCCAATTTTTGCATATTGTATATCAAAACACGCAGAATTTTACACAGATTCCGCTAATATAAATCACTATGCAATTTAGTTTACAATAAGTCAGATAATCTTAAAAAAAAAAAAAAATTTGAACTACCTAACAATACCTTGTTATATTTATAGTGATATCTTAAAAAGCATTAAGAGTAGCGGACTTAGTTTTAGATTTTCTGAAAAATTAAAAAAACCTTAAACCTTTTGATGTATAATGGATGGAATTGAGTGAAACCAAATCAAAGTTATAGCTTGTTACAGATAAATTTTATAAATTTCGACGTCGATTTTAAACAGGCTACCTAGTCTTATTAATCGAAATACTATTAATAAATTATACTTCCAAATTTTAAGGTTTCTTTTAAGCTTTAATTTAAGATTTAAGCTTTCCGAAAATCTAACACTCATTGCGCTACATTTAGTCCCTTTAAAGATATCGCTGTAAATATAACAAGGTGTTTTTAGGTGGTTGAAAATTATTTATATTTATGTTTTTTTGGATTTTCTGACTCATAGTAAATTAAATTGAAGAATGATTTATATGAGCTGTATAAAATTCTATGATCTTAATAAAATATAAATGATCTGTATTAAAATTTTATATGAATGATCTGTATAAAATTCTGCGTGTTTTGATATATGATTTATAAATATTGGAGAGGTGTCGAAAAATACAATTTCTTTAAAGCAGGGGTTCCCAAAGTTTTTCTTAGGCGGGCCAATTTAATATTACCGAATTTTTTGGCAGGCCAAAAAAACCGGAATAAAATCAATACAATAACTACGATTTTTTTTTGTTTTAAATATATTGAATTATTTCTTATTTTTTTTTATTCTCTCTCTCTCTCTCCCTCCCTCTCTTAGTTCCTGTTTCCCCCAGTGGGGCTCTATTTCGAGCCACGACCTTCAACTCATTCCACAGTTTGCCGGTGGAGGTGATTTCGGCTTCAATTGTGCGTCGCCATGTTGTTTTTGGCCTCCCTCTCTTTCGCTTACTGCCTTGGGGATGCCAGTCCAATGCTTGTTTTGCAATGTTATGTGGATTGCGCCGTAGGGTGTGTCCAATCCAGTTCCACTTCCTTCTCTTTATTTCAACGTCTACTGGAAATTGGTTTGTAGAACGAAGCAGATCGTGGCTCGATATCACTTCAGGCCATCGGATTCTAAGCATCCTTCTCAAACACCAGTTTGCGAAAACTTGCAGTTTGTTTGTGCTGCTTTTAGTTACTTTCCACGTCTCACTGCCGTAGAACAGGATGGATTTGACGTTACTATTATATAGTTTGAGTTTCGTTTTACGGGAAAGTATTGAAAAGCTCCAAACGTTATTCAGTTGGGCGAACGCTCCCTTCGCTTTGTTGATTCTTCTGGCGATGTCTAGGTCGGCCCCTCCATCCACTGCTATGATGCTGCCCAAGTAGCAGAACTGTTCGCATCTTTTTACTGTTACGCCGTTTACTTGTATGTCCCTGCTAGTGGTAGCGCCAATCCGAATATCCTCTGTTTTTTTTGGTGTTTATGTGCAGGCCTATCTCTTCAGCTTCTTGTTTTGTTAGCTTAGCTGTTTTGTCCATCATGTCGGTGAATGTATGGGACATGAGGCATATATCATCGGCGTAGTCGAGATCTTCTAGCCTGCTTGATAGTCCCCAGCGTATTCCTCGAGGCTGTATTGTAACGCTCGTCATGACCTCGTCTAGTACTATTAGGAATAAAAGCGGGGACAACAAGCAACCCTGTCGGATACCAGCAGACACTTTGACCGCTTCTGACAGATTCCCTTCGTGTACCACGTTGCAAGAGTAGTCCGCATACGATGCTTTTATGATGTTTACTATTTTGGGTGGGACGTCTCTCCGGTCTAAAGCCGCCCAAATGCTTTCCCATTTAATAGTATCAAAAGCTTTTTGAAAGTCTACGAATAATAGAAATACCGTGCCTTGCTCTGTTATAATCCGCAACGTATTGATTTGGTCTTCTTCTTCTCTCAACGTAGGTTCAATTGCTTTGCTCATTCGGGTGAATATTATTTTGCAGAGTATTTTCGATGCAGTTGTTAATAGTGTTATGCCTGTCCAGTTGTTGCAATCGCTCAGGTCTCCTTTTTTTGGGGAGCTTTATCAGAAGGCCATTGTTCCATTCTTTCGGTAGTGTTTCGGATTACCAGATTTTATTTATTAGAGGTGCCAGCATTTCGGTCGTGGTCATGCAGTTAGCTTTCATCATTTCAGATGGCCTTGCTTAATGGCAACTTAATGGCCTTGCTTATTTCTGCTCTGGTTGGAGGTTTTGTGTCTATGTTTAGTCGTGCCCGTGTTGCATGATGGTTTGCGTTGTTGTTTTGTTCTTGAGTTATTCCTGTGAGTATCTCCTGGAAATGTTCCTGCCATCTATTGAGTTGTTCTTCTGTTGTACCCAGTAGCTTCCCATCTTTTGATTTTATTGGCTTTGTTTTTGTAGTTTTCTTGTTCGACAGCAGCTTGGTGGATTTATACAATTCTCTCAGGTAATTTTGGTTAGCGGCACGTTGAGCAGTTTCTGCAATATTGTCCACCCACGTTCTTTTATCCGATCTTACACTCCGCTTGATGTTAAGTCGAGCTTGCTTATATAATTCTTTTAGTAGAACTTTATCCAATGGACAATGGGTTTGTAAGATACTCTTTTTTAACATCTTTCTGTTGGCGATTAGCTTCCATGTTTCTGGCGACATC
Source organism: Phosphuga atrata (assembly GCA_944588485.1). Taxonomy (NCBI): domain Eukaryota; kingdom Metazoa; phylum Arthropoda; class Insecta; order Coleoptera; family Silphidae; genus Phosphuga; species Phosphuga atrata. Next base: position 68,783,175 of record OX155895.1, read on the forward strand.
CAGTCCTTCATGCCTTTCTCGGTAAAACCTAGTACAGTGTTGCTGGTTTCAGTAAAGTTGGTCTTTATCTGGTGCCATGTCTCTTCTATTCCCAGATTTTGCAAATTTGTTTTAGCTGTTATCGTTCTTAGCTCCTCGGTGTATCAGGCTCTAATCTCTGGGTCTTTTAGCTTTTTAACGTTGTACCTTTTGCTGGTGCGGTTTAACTGTTTGGGAAGGACTGCAACTTTAAGTCTTATTTCCTCCAGCAATAGGTGGTGGTCGCTGTCAATGTCGGCTCCTCGCTTGTTCCTTACTTGAAGAAGCGAGCCTCGCCATGTTCTTTGCCTCGACAAATGGCAATATGGTCGATCTGGTTCTGGGTGTGTCCGTCGGGGGATATCCATGTGATCTTTTGGCATCGTTTATGCGGGAAGAGCGTTCCATCTACTACCAAATTCTGTTGGCTGCAGAAGTCAATGAACTTTTGTCCATTGTCCGAACAGTTTCCGATTCCATGTATTACCATGATATTTTCTAGACCAACGTTGTTGCTTCTAGCTGTGCATTGACATCTCCCATTAATATGACAATGTCTTGTTTCCGGATTGTCAAGAATGTTTCTAACATTTTCCCGTAGAATGATTCCTTGACTTCTGTCTCCGCTGCTTCTGTGGGTGCGTAGCATTGTACAATTGTCAGTTTTCTGGCCCTCGTATTGAATCTGGCTAGTATAATTCGCTCTGTCACTGGTCTCCATTCAAGAAGTGCGTTCTTGGCTTGCTGGCTTAGAAGAAATCCTACCCCGTGCTCATGTACGTCATCTTTATTTTCTTTTCCAGAATACAAGAATGTCATTCCGTTGCTTGATTTGGTTTCACCAAACCCGTTCCAGCGCGTTTCGCTAAGTCCAAGGATGTTGATGTTATATTGCTGCATGTTTTGTGCAACTTGTGCGAATCTGCTTCCCTCAAACATCGTTCTGACATTCCAGTATCCAATTCGTGTCCGTGTTTTCATGCTAAAGGTCGTGTATCGTAGATCCGTCCGGTTAATTTTCTTGGTTGAAGTTTCGGTGATAATTTGTTATCGGATATGTAGGCTATCAACCTTCAGTACCCTAGTTCGCCGGTGGGGCTGCCACCTTTAGGCATGCGAACCTACCCTGGTTTTCTGTCGGAGTTTTCTTTCTCTTAGTCAAGTGGTTCCCGTTTTATGGCGCCGGAGATTCGCCAGACACCCCTCTCTATTTGCTACAACATCGTTGCATTGCCCGGGGAGTGCCGCGAGCAGGCTAGAGATAGGATTCGTTGGCTGAATAATATTCAAAGGCATTTCCCAGTATTTATTTTTTTTATTAGTATACTAAATTTAATATAAATATAAATCTTGAATTATATATTTATTAAAACAAAATATTTACCAATAATTAATGGACGGCCCGACGGCATGTCCGTCGAATGTATTCTTAATACTGATTGTAAATGATTATCACTCAATTTTGATCTTAATTTCGACTTATTTTTGCTCATAATTGAAAAAGTTTTTTCGCAAATATATGTGCTCCCAAATAATGAAAACATTTGTTCAGTATATTTTCGTATTTTCTGATAATTCACGCATGAATACTTTATATAAATCAATTAAGGAATTGTTCCGATAAGAATTATTAAGTACACTTAGTTCTATAATTCTATAAATTTAAATTGCATGTCTTGTTATGTTAAATGATTAACAGTTCTGTATATATTTGAGAGTACTATATTATATTTCTGTACAAATGTACAAGTTCTGTACAAAAATAAAGTAAACAATATTTTATTAATACAAACGCTTATGGTTAAAGCTCTGTATGATTTTTTTTTAAAATAATTTAATATTAAAATAATTTATTGTATCTTATTTGTAATATTTATTATTTATTTTACTTTTTGAATTCGTAAAACCATACAACATTATAAGATCAGATAAACTTAATAAAGACGGAACAAAGCTTGAATATATAAATATACTCAACCTTTCCGAAACTCTATAATACTAATGAGTCTTTTTAGGACTACCAAAAACAAATCTCGTATGAAATTTGTCAGTTATTCTATAGCTTTCAGTCCACCTTCGTGGCACTCAACAAAAACCATAAAAATAACATTGATTTTTAAGATCATGTCTTTCCGATACCTTAAGTGGATAGCCATCTGTGGACGCGTTTCGAGATTTATCTCTCATCAGCACAGCTTTGCTTCCATGAACAATATTTTGTAAATCACTCACTTGAAAACCCATGTGTTTTCTTCTTCTTCTTTAATCCATAGCCGTCGCATGGAGAGGTGGTCGACCTCGTAGCCAGTACGCTGCTGTTGGTGCCGCTAGATTCCGTGCTCCATTCACTATACGCTTCCATGCTAATCGATCAGTTGCAACGGTTCTTGCCTCAGCTGTTGTTATTCGCTGGTTTTTTAAATCGTTCTCTACGTGTTTCAACCATGTGGCCTTCGGTGCTTGTTTTTGTGTTCTCCAATCAAGAGGTCGTTTTTTCCATAGGAGTTTGTGCGGTACTCGATTGTCGCCCATCCTACAGATGTGGCCGAACCATCGTAATCGGCGTTTTTGAATTTCCTCAACAATCGGTGTCTGTTGGTCGCACCTTTCTCTGATTGTCTCATTTCGGAGGTGGTTGAGGAGTGAGACGCAGAGAATCTGTCTCAGGCATCGCATTTGGAAGGCCTCGAGCTTGTTAAGGTCTGGTTTGAGTAATGTCCATGTTTCCGATCCATAAAGAAGAATTGGGAGGATCAGCGTCCGGTATAGGCGTATTTTGGTTTTGATGGTAATATTCGTCCGCTTCCATATGCACCACTTGAGTGAAGCAAACGTTGCTGTTGCCTGGCCTATCCGGCTGTGAACTTCGGCTGTCGAAGCTACTTTCTTCTCCACAACCAGTGATCCCAAATATTTGAACTGTGGTACCTGCTCGATTGTGGTTCCATCGAGGTAAACTCTGGCTTCAGATCCATCCGTTGTAAGCACTTTGGTCTTATCCGCATTGATTCTCAGTCCGTATGACTGGGCAATGCGGGAAATGTCATACAAGGTGTCTGTTGCTTCGGCATCTGTGTTGGCGAAAACCGCACTGTCATCGGCGAACGTCAGATCGGTTACGAAGTTTTTGTCATCATATCGAACTCCGCGTCGCCCATCAAACGCTTTTCGCATAATCGTGTCGATCACAATGTTAAAAAGGAGCGGCGAGGCCACGTCTCCTTGCCGGACTCCGGTTCGAATCGGGAATTCCTCAGACATGTCGTTTCGGATACGAACATTGCTGGTTGAGCCGTCGTACGATGCTTGAAGAAGTTGAATGATTTTCAGTGGCACGTGTTCGATCTTCAGGGCTTCCCACAAGCTTGTCCAATCGATGCAATCAAAAGCAGATTTGAAATCGATGAAGACGATGACAGTTCGTTTGCCACATCGAATTCTTGCTTCCATTAGCTGACGGAGAGCAAATATCTGATCGATGCATCCTCGATGTGGTCGAAATCCAGCTTGTTCTTCCCGGCTTGTTTGCTCTCGATGTTTCTGTAGTCTTGATTGTATGATTTTCATAAATACTTTGCCGACGATCGAGAGGAGGCTAATACCACGGTAATTCTTGCATTCCCGACTGTCGCCTTTCTTCAAAATAGGCACAACAATAGCTTTCTTCCACACGGATGGAACACAATCTGAATGCCATATATGCACTGTGAGAACGTGAAGTTGATGTAATAAGACGTCTCCCCCGGCTTTGATCATTTCGGCAGTTACTTGATCTCCTCCCGGCGCTTTACCATTTTTCAGGGATTTTATTGCCGTCTTCACCTCATTGATTGTTGGTTCAGTATCGGGAAACTGATTTATCGGCTGCTCAAAAATCGGCAGTTCGGGTGCTGGACCTACTGGCGGATTGTGGTTGTACAGCTGATGAAAGAATTCTCTCCACCGCTGTAGACGTTCCTGAGGAGAGGTCACGAAAGTTCCATCCAATTTTTTGATATTGTCATTTGTTGATGTTGTTTTGCCACTTAACCGTCGGATTGTCTGGTACAGCGTCCGGTACTCATGCCTTGACGCTGCTTCTTCCATGTCAGCCGCGATGTTATTCCAGTAAGCTTCCCGTTCCAATTTCATTTTCTGTCGAACTTCTTTGTTCAATTGTCGGTATTGTTTGAAATCGACGTGTTTCATTTGCTTCCGCTGGTCGACTAGATTGAGACAGTCGTCCGATATCCATTGCTGCGTCCGTCGACGGATGGGCGGACACAGCTCCGTTGCACACCCCACAATAGACTCAGAAAGTTGTTTTTTACCCATGTGTTTTACCCTAATTAACACATGGGTTTTCAAGTGAGTGATTTACAAAATATTGTTCATGGAAGCAAAGCTGTGCTGATGAGAGATAAATCTCGAAACGCGTCCACAGATGGCTATCCACTCAAGGTATCGGAAAGACATGATCTTAAAAATCAATGTTATTTTTATGGTTTTTGTTGAGTGCCACGAAGGTGGACTGAAAGCTATAGAATAACGGACAAATTTCATACGAGATTTGTTTTTGGTAGTCCTAAAAAGACTCAGAGAGAATTAGTATTATAGAGTTCCGGAAAGGTTGAGTATATTTATATATTCAAGCTTTGTTCCGTCTTTATTAAGTTTATTTATTTTACTATTTACTTATATATTTTTTAATAAAAAAATAATATATCGTATCCGCATTCGTATACGATATCCGCATTCGTATCCGCATTCGTATCGTATCCGCAGCGGACCGCATTTGGCCCGCGGGCCGCACTTTGGGAACCCCTGCTTTAAAGCATCACACCTTCGAATTCGCGAGTTTTAACATGTCATGCATATTGATATATAATACAAAAGATGCAAAATTTTGTGTAGGACAAACAACTATTTCATTTTTTCTGTTTTGGCCAAACGAGAGTCTGAAATTAGCGATTACAAAACACGAACTTTTGTATTTTTGGCTAAAATGTTCTAAAATAATCTAAAGATGCGGTCAGACTATGCAAGTTTTGTCAGAAAGCGTTTTTTTTTTAAGTTAACACAGTAGACAATTAATTCTCAATTTTTTTATAATGAAAAAAAAATGGAATTAGTCACATTTCTCAAATCTGTACACTAATATTGGCCAAATTTATTCAAACACAAATTTGAAAAACTCTAACTGCGATCATGCAAGTTACAATAATCTGCTTGTTTTTAACTAATAGGGAATTTGCAAGAGATTTAAATTTTCTTGATTTTTTTTATCTCCGATACTTTATGATCTTGACATTACACCTATACCATTATATTCTCATTTAGTTTGTATTTAATGCCATAAAACTTAAATCAAAATGTCCAAAATATGCGAGCGAAATTCAAATTTGCGAAACGCATCACCATTGGTCGTAATGGTATGTGACGTGCACGTTGACATTTATCGGCATCGATGATGGTAGGGTGGACTATAAACATTGATTGGGACTTTGTCAAACAGTTTATCTGGTGTACTTATAATAGGGACTTTGTCAAACACTTTATCTGGTGTACTCATAATAGGGACTTTGTCAAACACTTTATCTGGTGTACTTATAATAGTGTTTTTGCATTCCGGTACTATACAATATCTATAAAATGTTTTTTTAGCTTTTTCCATTATCAAAATAGCAAATTCAAACTGAAAAACCTTAATTGTCTATGCAAATAGGCTATGAAACACTGAATGTAAAGTGGTATGCGGCGTCATCCAAAGCGCGCGACAAATGGGACCGTTCAAACAGGTCAAATTTAATATTTATATATAATTATATATATTATATGTATTTTTTATATATTTTTAAAAATTAATTGAAACACTTTCAACAGTATTTATATTTTTTAATAAGTTAAGACGAAGTAAAAAGTTAATTAAGGATATAAAAAAAAATTATGCATATTTCCTATTGTAAGTAACGCTAATAGATCAATGCAAGCAAGATAGTTTTCAATCCAACATCTTAACAAAGGATTCAATAGATCTAAGGACACAGTACAAGTTCCATCAAAATCTACAAAATCTATCTCACTAAAACTCGTTACTTCGAACTTAAAAAACTTTGATTTCTACTCCAAATTCAACCTTCTACGACACAAAACATTCCTTAAACTTACATTTAACATAATGTTCCTCAAATCGAGACCTCATCAACTTGTATAATTCCAAATACTTTTGATATTCCGTCTTCTTCCTTGTGACATCCTCAGAAAGCTGTAAACAAGAAACAAAAAATATTATACATCTAAGTTAATAGACCAGAAAGAAACTTTAAATTTAGTGTTCCAGTACTTGACTATATAAGCATTTATAGTAACATTTGAGACCTAAAATATTCTAGCTAGAATATTAACAACGCAGCAATAAAAAAATTTGAAAATAAATCTACTATTATGGAATATACGAAACTATTACAGGATATTCTATAATAATATATTCTAATATAGGATATTGTATAATAATTCTAGTCTTGTCTGTCTAATCTTATCTGTCTAGTCCTGCCTGCTAGTCTTGTTTGTCTAGTTTTGCCTGTCTAGTCCACTGAAATATATACTAACTGGAACGAGCGCTGCGCTGCGTCTTGTCTAAAGCCGGGGTTATATTAGAGCCACGCCGCGTGTCGCAACGCGTGGGATTGCAATCGGTTACATACATTTAGTAAAACGTGATTATATTAGCTCAGTCCCGCGTGTCGCCGACCGAGCTGACTCCACGCAGACCATTCGATCGGCGTGGCATCGCTGGTGGGGGAAGTAACGCGTTGGTTGGCTCGGCTCTAGTATAATCACCATGTGGCTACGCGCATTCCGGCGAGGTGTGTTGACAAGCAAGCAAGCAGACGTCTACCACATTTCAGTACGCGCGCAAAATGTCCGCCGACGAAATTATTGAGTTAGTAAGATAGTATAAATTTTTATATGAACCGAAAAATAAGGATTATTTAAGGATTAAGGATTTTTTTTAATATCTTTTTCAATCAAAGAATGTACGTAATTAAATTGTGTTTTTGTCATCCTGAAATATTGGTGAATTTCCTCTTAATTCATTCACTGGGTGCACCCAGTATCTCCTCTTCTTTCTTTTCTTCTTGAGTAGGCTTAAAATGAATATGTAGGCAATATCTTCTTCAAGATCCGTATCCGAGTCGGAAGAGAACATTGCAAATAGGTGCAGACGTTTACGCGGTCGCCACTGAACTGACACAAAATTTTCATCAGAACGCGCGGCGACGCGACACTGTAGTATAATTACAGCCCGTTGCGTGAGGCAGCGTTGCGACACGCGGCGTGGCTCTAATATAACCCCGGCTTTATGCGGGTCGACAGAGAGCATCCGTCTTCGTCTATTACAGTCTAAAAGGAAAAATAAATGTGTAACCGACGTCCGACGTCCATTTTTCCTTGCAAATACAACAGCATTTTACCATTGTCTTTTTGAAAATAACTTTCATTAAAATATATAAATTTCGGTTTATAATATGCTCACCGATTCAACGATCTCACTCTCTTTCTTAATACAACTCTATACAACTAGCTTTTCGCTCTGACTGTATCACATCCTCCCACTCGCGAATTCACTGTTGGCTAGACAAGGATGAAAGGATCCCCTTGGGACCTCTCTCTAGGCCCGCACAAGCTTCGAGGCCAGCGCTCGTTCCAGTTAGAATATATTTCAGTGGTCTAATCTAGTCGCTGTAGTCTTGCCTGTCTAGTATTGCTGGTCTAGTCTATCTAGTAGGTCTAGTCTGTTAAGTCTGTATAGTCTGTATAGTCTTGTCTGTCTAGTCGATTATATGATATAAAATGTACAATTCTTAGTCCTTTGCATTGGCAAAGATTGGCTTTGGCTTTGATTTGTCCTTTTTGATTTGGCTATTGATTTTGTTTGATTTATCCTCCGCATTTGTCCTTTGGACTGTCACACTAAAAACCTTGTCATAGACAGACGGACGGACAGATTTTGACCAAATTTGAGAAAATAACAGCTAAAGGTCCATATAATAACTATGGAAAGTTTCAAATTTTTAAATAGAAAATTTCGGATTTTGTTAAAATTTGAAATTTGCAAAATGTCTTATTTGGACTGGCACAGTAAAAACCTTATTACAGACAGACGGATGGACAGATTTTGGTCAAATTTGGGTAAATAACAGCTGAAAGTCTAAATAATAACATTGGAAAGTTTTAAATTTTTTAATTAAAAATTGCGAATTTCCGTTAAAATTTTAAATTCGCATTTTGTCTAATTTAGACTGGCACACAAGAATCCTTATCATAGACAGACGAACGGGCATATTTTAACTAAATTTGGGAAAATAACAGCTAAACGTGCAAGTAATAACTTAAAAAAACACAAATTTTTATATTAAAAATTTTGCGAATTTTCGCGAATTTTGTATAAATTTCAAATTCGCATTTGTCTTATTTGGACTGGCACACTAAAAACCTTGTCATAGACAGACGGACGGACAGATGTTGACCAAATTTGGGAAAATAACAGCTAAACGTCCATGTAATAACTCTGGAAAGTTGCAAATTTTCAAATTGAAAATTGCGTATTTTGTTAAATTTTGAAATTCGCGTTATGTCTTATTTGGACTGGCACACGATGGACAAATGTTGGCCAAACTTAGGAAAATAACATCTAAAAGTCCATATAATAACTTCCGAAAATTTATATATTGAAAATTGCAAATTTTGTAAAACTTTCAAATTCGCATTTGTCATATTTGAACTGGCACACTAAAAACCTTGTCATAGATAGGCGGAAGGATAGATTTAGACAAAATTTGGGAAAATAACAGTTAAAAGTCCAAATAAAAACTCTGGAAAGTTGCAAATTTTTAAATTGAAAATTGCGTAATTTGTTAAAATTTGAAATTCGCATTAGTCTTATTTGGACTGGCACACTAAAAACCTTGTCATAGACAGACGGACGGACAGATTTTGACCAAATTTGGGAAAATAACAGCTAAAAGTCCAAATAACTATGGAAAGTTTAAAATTTTACTATAGAAAATTGCGGATTTGGTTAAAATTTGAAATTTGCATTATGTCTTATTTGGACTGGCACAGTAAAAACCTTATTACGGTCAGACGGATGAACAGATTTTAGCCAAATTTGGGTAAATAACAGCTGAAAGTCTAGATAATAACTTTAGAAAGTTTAAAATTTTTAAATTGAAAATTGCGAATTGTTGTTAAGTTTTAAATTCGCATTTGTCTTATTTGGACTGGCACACAAAAAACCTTGTCGTAGACAGGCGGATGCACAGATTTTGATATAATTTGGGAAAATAACAGCTAAAAGTCCAAATAATAACTCTGCAAAGTTGAAAATTTTTAAATTGAAAATTGCATATTTTAATAGAATTTGAAATTTGCGTGAATAATGTCGTATTTGGACAGAAGCACTAAAAACCAGTCATAGACGGACGGAAGCACAGATTTTGACCAAATTTGGGAAAATAACAGCAAAAAGTCCAAATAACTATGGAAAGTTTAAAATTTTACAATACAAAATTGCGGATTTTGTTAAAATTTGAAATTTTCATCATGTCTTATTTGGACTGGCACAGTAAAAACCTTATTACAGACAGACATATTTACAGATTTTGGCCAAATTTGGGTAAATAACAGCTGAAAGTCTAAATAATAACTTGGAAAGTTTTAAATTTTTTAATTGAAAATTGCGAATTTCTGTTAAAATTTTAAATTCGCATTTGTCTTATTTGGACTGGCACAAAAGAATCCTTGTCATAGACAAACGGACGGGCATATTTTGACTAGATTTGGGAAAATAACAGCTAAACGTCCAAGTAATAACTTCCGAATGTTTCAAATTTTTATACTAAAAATTGCGAATTTTGTATAAATTTCAAATTCACATTTGTCTTATTTGGGCGGGCACACTAAAAACCTAGTCATAGACAGACGGACGGACAGATGTTGACCAAATTTGGGAAAATAACAGCTAAACGTCCATGTAATAACTCTGGAAAGTTGAAAATTTTGAAATTGAAAATTGCGTATTTTGTTAAATTTTGGAATTCGCATTATGTCTTATTTGGACTGGCACACGACGGACACATGTTGACTAAATTTGGGAAAATAACATCTAAAAGTCCATATAATAACTACCGAAACTTCAAAATTTTTATATTTAAAATTGCAAATTTTGTAAAAATTTCAAATTCGCATTTGTCTTATTTGAACTAGCACACTAAAAACCTTGTCATAGACAAACGGAAGGACAGATATAGACCAAATTTGCGAAAATAACAGTTAAAAGTCCAAATAATAACTCTGGAAAGTTACAAATTTTTAAATTGAAAATTGCGTATTTTGTTAATATTTGAAATTCGCATAATGTCTAATTCGGACAGACACACTAAAAACCCTGTAACACACAGACGGACGGACAGATGTTGATCAAATTTGGGAAAATAACAGCTAAAAGTCCAAATAATAACTCTGGAAAGTTGCAAATTTTTAAATTGAAAATTGCGAATTTTGTTAAAATTTTAAATTCGTATTTGTCCTTTGGGCTGGCACACTAAAAACCTTGTCATAGACAGACGGACGGACAGATGTTGAACAAAATCCAAATAATAACTCTAGAAAGTTTTAAATTTTCAAATTAAAAATTGCGTAATTTGTTAAAATTTTAAATTCGTATTTGTCTTATTTGGAATATCATACTAAAAACCTTATTACAGACAGACGGACTTACAAATTTAGACCAAATTTGAGAAAATAACAGCTGAAAGTCCAAATAATAACTTTCGAAATTTGAAATTCGCATAATGTCTTATTTGGACAGACACACTAAAAACCTTGTCATAGACAGACGGACGCACAGATTTTAACCAAATTTGGGAAAATAACAGCTAAAAGTCCAAGTAATAACTCTGGAAAGTTGCAAATTTTTAAATTGAAAATTGCATATTTTGTTAAAATTTGAAATTCGCCTAATGTCTTATTTGGACAGACACACTAAAAACCTTGTCATTGACAGACGACGCACAGATTTTGACCAAATTTGGGTAAAATAACAGATAAAAGTTCAAATAATAACTCTGGAAGGTTTTTTACCAAATTTAAGAAAAGAACAGCTAAAAGTCCAGATAATAACTTTGGAAAGTTTAAAGTTTTTAAATTAAAAATTGAGAATTTTGTTCAAAATTTGAAATTCCCATTAATTAGTCTTATTTGGACTGGCACAGTAAAAACCTTATTACAGACAGACGGATGGACAGATTTTAGCCAAATTTGGGTAAATAACAGCTGAAAGTCTAAATAATAACTTTGGAAAGTTTAAAATTTTTAAATTGAAAATTGCGAATTTTTGCAAAAATTTTAAATTCGCATTTGTCTTATTTCTTCTATTTTCTCCTGAGTTCATACCTGTCAAATCGAACTTTTAGAATAAGGCAAAAAGATGCGTACTCAGAGATCAAAGAAATTAAAGCTGGGGTACCACAAGGAAGCGTTTTGGGTCCGACGCTATATTTACTCTACACTTGTGACATTCCACAACTAGAACAAAATACTATGGCGACCTTCGCCGACGATACCACTATTTTAGCTATTGGAGAAACTCACCAAGCATCAACTGAGAAAATACAAACTTCCTTGAATTATTTCCAAGAGTGGACAAAAAAATGGCGAATTAAGTTAAATGAATCAAAATCAGTCCATATGAATTTCACAAATAAAGAACCAAAATACTATCCACTTACCATAAATAAGAACCAATTACCTTACGCAAATACTGCAAAGTATCTTGGCATGACTCTCGATGCAAAGCTGCGCTGGAAGGCACATATCAAAAAGAAAAAGGAAACCTTGGAAATTCGATATATATAAATGTATTGGCTAATAGGTAGGAATTCGGTCCTATCGATTCAAAATAAACTTTTCTCCTATATAACCAAATACTAAAACCCATATGGACCTATGGACCTATATGGTTTCAGAATGAAGTACTAAGGAACACAGTGAAGGTACCTTGGTAGATCAGGAATAGGGATATCTATAGGGACTTACATGTGGATACTGTGGATAATATTATTAAAAAACACGCTGCTGCTCACGAGCAGAGACTCCATCGCCATGTGAATGTTGCGGCAGTCCAGCTACTTGAAAATACGGACCTATTGAGAAGACTCAAAAGAACTAAACCCTTCGAGTTAAATAATAAATAGTGCCAATGTTACAAACTAAGAACACATGAACGAAGTGATTTGCCTTTACGGATTCTATGATGACGTCAGTGGACAATATGATGAGTTTTTATTTATTTATTTATTGTTTCTAGTAACTTAGGTTAAAATAAAATTAATTTAGTCTAAAGACTAGATTGTAACCCGATGAATTATTAAAAAAAAAAAAAATTCTTATTTGGACTGGCACACAAAAAAACTAGTCATAGACAGACGGACGGCCATATTTTGACAAAATTTGGGAAAATAACAGCTAAAAGTCCAATAACTCTGGAAAGTTTAATTGAAAATTGCATATTTTGTTAAATTTGAAATTCCCATAATGTCTTATTTGGACAGACACAAAATAAACCTTGTCGTAGATAGACAGACGGATGGACAGATTTTCACCAAATTTAAAGACAAAAAATAGTACTAGAGTTAATAGTGATAGTTAATAGTGATAGTAAATAGTGTTAGAGGGACTTGGTTTTGTTTTTCCTAACAGGTGTGAGGCAGACAAAATACTTTTACTACGCAGAAAAAGTGGTAATTTCAGAGACCCGAAATGAAAGAAACTCGAAATGATGTAAATGTAAGCAAGCGTTTTAAAAACTTTCTAAGAATCAATAAAAGTCGGTTGGTTTTCCCCAATTGCTGATTGACCGGCCTTCGCCAGCCCATCGAGTTCATTGTTTCAAACGTTCGGCAACAAAACCGAATTTTATTTTTAATTCCTATCCCGCCGATGAATATTATATGCAAATGCCTTTTTCCAGCATTGTTCGCGTCGCTCGACCGTGCACATTACTCAAACATTATGATCTCATGACAACAACAACGACACAAAAACTAGATGAGAAGATTTACAAGAACTAAAAAAAAACAATTGAAGCGACAGTGCTAGTAAATTAAGATTTAACACCGTGGCAAAAGAAGAAATTCTTAATAAAGTACTAGAAACCAGAACGTTCTAACTAGAATAACTTTCAAGCTGTGTTAATATGCATTGATTAGATCAGGTTCAGATTATTTCTAAGGAACGGTTGAATTATGTTGGATGTAATTGAGATTTGGTACGGATATAAAACAAGAAATTCTTAATAAAATGCATAAAACTAGAACATTCTATCTAGAATAGTTTTTTAGTTATAGAATATTTATCTATGCAAAAGCTAAGATTTGCTTTGTTATTTTTAACTTCTTAATTTATTCTGATAAATAGACAAATAATATACTAAGAATTTAGATAATGTTATCTAGATGAATTTTAATAAGAAAAACATTGTGTTTTGCGTAATTAACAAGCCGTAATTGAAACAAACGATAAAAATCTAGATTCACTAATTATTCTCGTTCTGCTTTGGTTGGAACGGAAGTAAACAATGCCCGGATTAATGCAGACTGTGCGCGGTCCGGAAAATGATCTACCACAGTAACGTGCTAAACGTTATGTAAGATAATGCGATGGGCGGTTCGCCTTCGTTTCTTCTGCGGGAAATTTGCATTGCATTCTTCGGGCCGAGACCGAAGCGGAGATGAGTAATTGTTGTTTTTCTCAATTTAAATATCTCTGGGACGTCACGTGCAGCAGCCAAGAGTTAATTGGATTCAATTAGCTCGACGTCGTCGGACGCTTCATCGAATTTAATCAAGAAAACCGAAACTTTAGATCCAAAAAGATTCTGTTTGATTTGCAGAAATTTAAACAGCAACATATCGACTTGGAATAGAAATTAGATAAGTTTAATAATATATTACTAGACAAGTAGAACAAGTCAACGAACACTGGAAACTAGAATATTCCATCTAGTTTAGCTCGCATTCTCTAACGTTTCTAACTTTTATTTATAAACTGACACACTTGGTTTATTGCAAAACACTTTTCAGTTTGTTTTTAGGTTTGTTCCAACAGCAGTCAAAACGCTTAGCTGAAATTAGATAAGACATGATGTCAAATAAGACATGATAACTCGATTGATAATCTAGATGGAAAATTGAGATTAAACACGTTTATAGCAAACGTATTTTGAAATATATTCCAAAAAACTGGAGCATTCCATCTATATTGCTTCATAATTTACAGAGATTCAAAGTTTGCTTTAGCTGAAATTAAATAACATGCGATGTTTCAGACGTTGCCTTACTAGGGCTTCACATGAGAGCGAGAGTTTAAAAAATCTCGTCCTGTTCTCGTTTGTTGTGTAAAAAATTACTCTCGCCTCAGTCTCGCTCTCGCTCTAGGAACCGTTAGTCTTGTCTCGCTCTCGTAACCGTTAGTCTCGTCTCGCTCTCGCACTCGTAACCGTTTTTTTTTCCTCTAACCAATGTGGGTCCAGGGGGGTTAGTCCTTAAAACACTGCGGCCCATTGGCCTATTGTACTTCCCTACATGGTTTCGTTCATGCAAATAGATACAGTCCCTCTATCAGGTCCAGGATTCTATGTGCCATGATTTTCACGGGGACTCTCTCACCTGTAATATCAAGCTTGTGTCTCCTACGTGCAATTGCTTCACAGTGGAAGATTATATGGGAGGCGGTTTCGTCCTCCTCATAGCATAACCTGCATAAAGGTTCATCCTTCCAGATACCTATTTTATGCAGGTGTTCTCGTAGAGGGCAGTGTTCCGTAAGTAGGCCTACCACAATTGCGATCTGCTTCTTTGGCAGTTGCAGGATTTTAGCAGTTAGAGTTTCCGATAGGTTTACTAACTTTCGTTTGCTGTCTGTTAGACAATTCAAACTGACCCACTGTAGACGGTGTTTAGTCGTAGTGCTCGTAACCGTTAGTCTCGTCTCGCTCTCGTTACCGTTTGTCTCGTCTCGTCTAATCTCGCGAAATATCGTTCTTGCTAGAACTTATTGTTAAGATAGTCCAAAACGAGGCAATCATTCATTTTATTGTAAAGTAATCACTGTCTCTTTACATACATTTTCTATTTGGTTACTATTTGGTTACGCTTTGTTCCATTCACATGAAAATGTAACACCATAAATGTCTCTTTATATAAACCTTGTAACATAACAGCGCGCCCGCTTGGTCAGCGCCACCGTCCATCGTCCACCGTCGCTATGGAAAGCGACGCATAGTCCGATTTGACCCGCGATTACGGGCCATTACTCTCCTTTCTGCCCTCCACTCTCCCACGAACCTGTCCTCCACCGATCCACGTTCCCGAACGACCCCCTCATGGGCCATCCACAGGAGAAATCTTCTCCAGAACCGATTTCCGGTGGGCCGACGCCACACATGCCATCGACTTGGCATACCTCGGCGAACCCAGGATCAACGACTTGTGTCCGTCGATAGTTTTCGCAACCCTGCATCTGAGACCAATCAACGAAGGAAATGTTCTCTCGCCAGACCAGGTGCAGCAAATAAATAAGCTCCTGCACCAATTCAGGGACTGTTTCAACGAGCATGGGCCACCTACCCCGTTCGCCAAACATCACATCGACACAGGAACAAATCCCCCAATTGCTAGTCCGCCGTATCGTTTGTCCCCACAGAAGGCGAAGATATTAGAGGAAGAAGTCCCAAAACTCCTGAACCTAGACGCCATTTGGAATCTTCCGATTCAAAAGACTTCCTTTTGGACTCTCGAAACGCCCCGGCTACCTTCCAGAGGTTGATAAACCATTTTAAGACCGGACTCGGCCACATCTCCCTACTCGCGTACCTGGATGACATAGAACCAGTCTTCACCCGTCTCAGAATGTACCGATTTCGGATGAACCGAGAGAAATGTCGCTTTGCCTGTCGTGAGGTAAAATACCTCTGACACACAGTTTCTACAAACGGAATCCGTACTAATCCCGAGAAAGTACAGGATATGCCAGTTCCCAAGAATGTACGCCAATTACAGTCCTTCTTAGAAACATGCAGCTGGTACCGTAAGTTCATACCTGGGTTCGCCCAAATAGCGAAACCATTAAGCTCGTTAACAAAAAAGAATGCTGTCTTCACCTGGGAACCAGAACAAAACGCCGCCTATGAAAAACTAAAAGACGCTCTAACCGAGGCACCCATTCTAAAACAGGCCAATACATCAGGAGGTTACACACTGTGTACCGACGCCAGTAATTACGCCCTCGGAGCAGCTCTACTCCAGGGGGAGGAACCTGATAAGCACCCCATCGAGTACGCCAGCCGCATAGTCACCGTCGCTGAAAGAAACTACTCAACTACGAAGCGTGAAGCTCTCGATATTGTCTGGGCGGTGCAGCGATTCCGAGAATATTTAGAAGATGCTCCCACGGTCATCATTACTGACCACCAACCGTTAAAATGGTTAATGACGTTGAAATCCCCTAGTGGACGCCTCGCCCGTTATTTACTCAATCAAGGAGTACTATACCATTACACCCAGGACGACGATTTCGAGGAGGACCAACTGGTCGTTCCGAAACAACAACAACAGGAAATTCTGAATGAATACCACGACGTTCCCACAGCAGGACATTATGGAGTGGAGCACACCCTACGGAAAATACGACACAAATACTATTGGCCTAGAATGCGAACCACAATCACAAAGTACATACGCAACTGCTCCGATTGCCAACGATGCAAAAACCTGCAGGAGTACTCCAAACACAAGTGGCACAAAGACGATTCGAAGTGCTGTCCATAGATTTGTTCGGACCCTTACCCCCAGGGCCAAAAGATGAAAAATGGATCTTCTGAGGAACACTACGCCTCCAAATGGACGGAAATGTTCTCGTTAGTTCAGGCCACTGCTGACGCCTGTGCCTGGACCATCGTCAACGAAGTTTTCCTACGTTTCGGACCACCCCGAAGATTGATAAGTGATAACGGCACCCAATTTATCAGCAGTATGATGCAGCAAACAACATTCATATTGGACATCGATTATTGCTTCACACCCGTTTACCATCCAAGCGCTAATCCTGTGGAAAGAAGAAATCGCGACCTCAAAACCCAGCTCGCGATCCTGCTAAAGGAGAACCATCAAGAATGGCCTTCCAAAATACCAGCCATCAGGTTCGCCATAAACTCTACCCCATGCCAAGGAACAGGTTTCTCCCCGGAATTCCTCACATTCACAAGAGAATTGAGAACACCAAGAGACGGATCCAGTGACACCCGACAAATCCTGATGAATGAAACATTTGTCCCAGAAGTCACTCCACACCTTTTACGAAAAATAGAAACCTTGGACCAAGTACGTGATACCCACGAACAACAACAAGACCAAAGAAAGAAGTATGCAGACGCAAGACGACGACCCACAGTAACAACCTGGAGATAGAATATGGGTCACCACGCACGCTCTCAGCCAAGCTAAGAAAGGGTACTCCAGCAAGTTTACGCCAAAAAGAGATGGCCCTTACGTTATCCTTGCTAACAAAGGACCCTGCAGCTACGAAGTCGCAAACCCTGCAAGTCCCACCACGGTGCTAGGCGTTTACCACACATCAGCCCTGAGCCCATGCCAGGAAGATCCCGACAAAGAGAAAGTCACTCCGGTTACTCCTCTAAGGAAACGAGGAAGACCCCGGAAAACGACCCAATAAATACAAAACCCAGGCGTCGGGTCGACTTGTGGTTTTGAGGGGGAGACTGTAACATAACAGCGCGCCTTAGAATTATCCGAAGTTTACAGAAGTTATTTTATTGTACATATTGTTTGAATATAGTTGTTAAACCCATTTGTTGTGCTTTACTGGGTGAGAACCCGACTATCTCCCCCTGAGATATAACAATCCCCGCTACAACCTTCTATTTTGTTGACGATTTAAAATTAATAATAAAAACAAACATAATTTGAAATTGTCTACGACATCTATTTCATATTACGAAATCTAATTTTAGAAAATATTACGGCTGCCCGTATTAAAATCAAAGATTGAAGAAGAAGTATGACCGGGATCAGAAACGAGACTCTCGTGTCTCGTGAAAAAGAGACCACATGCGCTCTCGCTCTCGCGAGACCACATACGTTATCGCGAGAGCGAGACTACTTCTCGCTGTCGCGAGAGTGAGACCACATGCGGTCTTGTCTCGTTCTCGTCTCGCTTTTACGAGACGAGACGAGAAAAATATCGTTTTCGTTTGAAGCCCTTACAAAATTAGCGATAATTCGATTACTAATCTAGATGGAACATTGAGATTAAACGCGTTTATAGGAAACTAATTTTGAAATATATTCGAAAGAACTAGAGCATTCTATTTATATTACTTCATAATTTACAGAGATTCAAAGTTTGCTTTAGCTGAAATTAAATATCATGCGAAGTTTCAGACGTTGCCTTAAAAATTTAGCAATAATTCGATTACTAAACTAGATGGAATATTGACATTAAACACGTTTATAGCAAAATAATTTTGAAATATATTCCAAAAACCTAGAACATTCTATCTCTATTACTTCATAATTAACAGGGATTCAAAGTTTACTTTAGCTGAAATTAAATAACACTTAGACGTTTCAGACGTTGCTTTACAAAATTAGCGATAACTCGATTACTAATCTAGATGGCACATTGAGATTAAATACGTTTATAGGAAACTAATTTTGAAATATATTCCAAAGAACTAGAGCATTCTATCTAGCTTTAGCTGAAATTAAATAACATGCAATTTTTTCAATTCAATTCAATTCAACAACTTTATTATGGTACAAGAGAAATATTTACAAAATAGTGAAATTAACAGATACAGTATCTTAAGTTTAAGTTTCCTATAACTAGTGTTAGTTATTTATACTTATATTAATGTGTTAGTGTATCTTTATGATTATACAAAGCATTTATGTGCAAGTTGTGCAAGAAGATGGAAAATAGCAATGGGATGTGTTGTGATTTTATTCCTGAGCTGTTATGTAGGGAAAATTCGCGGGAAAAACCCTACTTATGTTTTGTAAATAACATGCGATGTTTCAGACGTTACCTTGCAAAATTAGCGATGACTCTATTACTTATATAGATGGAATATTGAGATTAAACACGTTTAGAGTAAACTAATTTTATTTAAATTTAATTTTATAAAATAAATTTATTCCAAAAAACTAGAGCATTCTATCTATATTACTTCATAATTTACAGAGATTCAAAGTTTGCTTTAGCTGAAATTAAATAGTATACGATGTTTTGGACGCTGCCTTACAAAATTAGCGATAACTCGATTAGTAATTTAGATGGAACATTGAGATTAAAGACCTTTATAGCTAACTAATTATGAAATATATTCAAAAAAACTAGAGCATTCTATTTATATTAGTTCATAATTTACAGATTCAAAATTTGCTTTAAATGAAATTAAATAACAAGCGGTGTTTCATACGTTGCCTTACAAAATTAGCGATAACTCGATTACTAATCTAGATGGAATATTGAGATTAAACATGTTTATAGCAAACTAATTTTAAAATATATTCCAAATAACTAGGGCATTCTATCTTTATTATTTCATAATTCACAGAGATTCAAATTTGGCTTAAGCTGAAATTAAATAACACGCGTTGTTTCAGACGTTGCCTTACAAAATTCGCGATAACTCGATTACTAATCTAGATGGAACATTGAGATTAAACACGTTTATGGCAAACTAATTTTGAAATATATTCAAAAAAACTAGAGCATTCTATCTATATTACTTCATAATTTACAGAGATTTAAAGTTTGTTTTAGCTGAAATTAAATAACACAAGTTGTTCAAACGTTGCCTTACAAAATTAGCGATAACTCAATTACTAATCTAGATGGAACATTGAGATTAAACACGTTTATGGCAACCTAATTTTGAAATATATTCCAAAAACCTAGAGAATTCTATCTATATTACTTCATAATTTACAGAAATTCAAAGTTTTCTTTAGCTGAAAATAAATAACATGCGATGTTTCAGACTTTGCCTTACGAAATTTATTTCATAATTCGCTCTCTCACATGCACAATACAAATCGCATTAAACATTAAACATAATAAGAGACAGAGATCCATCCTATTTATCACAAAAAAAAATTAAAGATTATCAACCAATTATAATCAATCAAAAATGAATTATGAGAGATTTTATTCTTCAAATTTCCTCAAAATACAAATAATAAAATCCATGAAGATTCCTCGCTTTAATCCATTCTGAATTTAGCTTGTGATTCATCCCAACTATTATTTCTTTCTAGTTTTACTGTTTGCGAGTCATCTATTTAAGAAAACAGACCTATTTTTAGACTGCTGGTTATTGCATCGACTTAAATCCCTTCATTTTACGCAACTCTGCGTGAGATCATTGATCAATTAAACTCCCCCGCCAATTGATGATTATGTAGTCAGCGTCGCGACGGCCGTCACGGCGCCCGTCATCCCATTGATTGGCAATATACACGATAAATACCAATACGTCTGTGGTTTAATAAACCTTTTCTAGAATCCTTCTCTAGAATAAACCTTTTCTAGATTTCAATAAAATACTAAATTTTTGAACTCTATACCTTATGAACTAATCGAGATGGAATGTACTATTTTATTGGAATATATTTCAAAATTAGTTTACTATAAACGTGATAAACGCCAATGTTCCATTTTGATTAGCAATAGAGTTATCGCGAATTTTATAAGGCAACATCTGAAACATCGTGGGCTTAGGTAAAAAATACAGTTTTTTTTAAACTTAGTGTTGCGGACTTTTTACCTGGTGTAACTCTTGTTAATTCACTCTTTAACTAAGATCCGGAAGCAAAAATTAAGCTTCTACGTTGTCTGGTTCAATAAATATTCGTGTTTTTGTTGAAAATAATTGCTGACATTTTCAAGATGACATATAGTAGATGCGAACGCAACTGACTCGACGTTGCCACGTTTATTTTTGTCTATATGCACGGTTATATGAAAAACTATGATTTTGGCAACATATATACAATCTTAAGCATCGTATTGAAGTTGTATTCATATTGCAACGAATAGCCACGCCACAAAGAGCCACAATGTCTCGAGTGAATTATTGAAGTATCCTGGATATCCAACAAATTCTGAAGGATTCAGACAAAACCGTCAAGAATTTGGTTGAGTGGAAATTGTTCCCGGCCGAGGGGTCGTATAAATGCTCCAAGTGCAAAAACGGCCGGTTGAAACTGTGTCGGGATACTTCAACGTTGGTTACTTACTTATTAACCCTTTGAGTACGTATTTATTCATAGAATGCACGCATAGTGAAACATATGCATGATGAGTCTCAGACGTCAAATGTACCCAAAGGGTTAACGCTACCACCACAGAAATTGCATGCACATTTTACTGGAAAGATATAGGCCTTGTAAAAAATATTTTTTTCTTATTTCGGAAAAATATTTAGGTTTTTGTAATGAAAAATTGACATTTTAAACAAAATAACTGACGTGTATGACTGGTCACGTAACTGAGAATGTAGATACAATTGGGTCAACGTTGCCAAATTTAATTTTGATAACATATAAATTATTTAAATTTTTCTGCGTCACATGTTTGTGTAAAGTATATACAAAATTGTCTTCCAGAAATTATTTGTCTATTCTGAATATTCAGTATATTTTAAGATATCCCGACTAAACAATTTAAAAATTAGTTGAATGAAAATTGATACCAGCCGAGTTGGTTAAACCAACGGTCCTTGCCACATTGTCTTATATTAGATCGAACGTTCGCGCTGCTGCGCGTATGTGGTCCTGATTTATCTGCACGCTTAGCGGCGGACAACCTAATCTAACCGCGGTTAAACCAACGGTCCTTGCCACATTATCCTATATTGGATCGAGAGTTTGCGCGGCAGCGCGGCAATATAAGACAATGTGGCAAGGACCGTTGGTTTAAACTATAAATAATCTGTAAATCAAGACAACATACGCGCGGCAGTGCGAACTCTCGATCCAATATAGGAAAATATGGCATGGACCGTTGGTTTAACTCTGGTTAGATTAGGTTTCCCGCCGCGCAGCGGGCAGATAAATCAAGACAACATACGCGCGGCAGCGCGAACTCTCGATCCAATATAAGACAATGTGGCAAGGACCGTTGGATTAACCGCGGTTAGATTAAGTTGCCCGCCGCGAAGCGGGCAGATAAAAAAAGGCAACATACGCGCGGCAGCGCGAACTCTCGATCTAAAATAGGACAATATGACAAGGACCGTTGATTTAAACCCGGTTAGATTAGGTTAGGTTAGTAGGTTTTATATTAGGTAAATCAAGACAACATGCGCGCGGCAGCGCGAACTCTCGATCGAATATAGGACAATGTGGCAAGGACCGTTGGTTTAACCCCGGTTAGATTAGGTTGCCCGCCGCGAAGCGGGCAGATAAATCAAGACAACATACGCGCGGCAGCGCGAACTCTCTATCCAATATAAGACAATGTGGCAAGGACCGTTGGTTTAACCCCGGTTAGATAAAAAGTATTGATATTTTGATATGCATTTGGGATAATATATTTCTTAAAAAAAATAATAAACGTGGCAACGTCGAGTTAGTTGCGTTCGCATCTACTATCTATCATCTTGAAATGTCAATAATTATTTCCAACAAAAACACGAATATTTATTAAGGCATTATTATATTGAACAGGCAACGTAGAAGCTTAATTTTTGCTTCCGGATCTTAGTTAAAGAGTGCCAAATACGATTAACTGTTACACCAGGTAAACAGTCCACAACAGTAAGTTTAAAAAAATCCCGTATTCTTTACCAAGTCCAACATCGTGTGTTAATTTCAGCGAAAGCAAACTTTAAATCTCTGTAAATTATGAAGTAATATAGATAGAAGGCTCTAGTTTTTTGGAATATATTTCAAAATTAGTTTGCTATAAACGTGTTTAATCTCAATGTTTCATCTAGATTAGTAATCGAGTTATCGCTAGTTTTATAAGGCAACGTCTGAAACATCGTAAGTTATTTAATTTCAGCTAACAAAAAGCAAACTTTGAATCTCTGTAAATTATGTTTAGGCAAGTATATTAAAAGTTAGTCAAGCAAAAATGTCTAGATAAGACCAAACAAACAGATTCCTCGACGTTTAAAACAACAAAGTCTTTGACATGGGTTTCTTCCGCGTGGAAACCTTGAGTTGACGAAGACGGCCGTCTGCTCGACCCAGGTAGATTCTCCCGAAAACCCAAACCCGAGTGATTTACACGTTTGTTTACTGATAAAATACACAAAAAGAGATTCATTCCTCGTCTTTTTGGCTGCTGCTTATTATATAGAGAACCCGATCGTTTCGCCACAAGCAAACACGTCTAACAGTTCGCGACGGAATCAAAAACGTCTTACGTAAGAAATTCTTGGCAGACGGTCCCGCGATAACCTCAGTCTTGCAAAAAATAGGTAGAGTGCACTTTATTTTCTGCTATGAACCAAATCGTCTATATATATTTGCTCTGGACCAGATTGTCTAAACGCCCAACCGCTGGTAAATGTTGACGTTAAGATTAGGCGGAATCACACGGATGAACAAAGCTGTTGAAAATAACATTTTATATTCTGAAACAATTTCATTTTGAAACAACTTCATCTTGAAGCAACTTCATGTTGATACAACTTCATTTTGAAACATAATTCACACGTTGTCGTCGGCGCTCGGTTTTGTGTTTTAGTTTAGCAGCCAACGTGTACCACCGGTGGTACACGCCGGTGTTAACGTGTTAATCATGTGTTATTCAAAAGATAATGTTAGGTAGATAATATCAGCTAGGCAATAATAGACAGACATGGCTGCCTGATGCAAGAAGAGTAGACTAGATTTGATTCGGATAGAATGAATTGTAATCGCGATTCGAACGTGATATGAAACAACGTCATGTTGAAACAACTTCATGTTGAAACAACTTCATGTTGAAATAACTTCATGTTGAAACAACTTCAAGTTGAAATAACTTCATTTTGAAACGTATTCAATCATATGTCGTATTTACAATATAATATTACGTAGATAATACTAGCTAGACAATAATAGAAGACATGGCTTGTTGATAGAATAAGACTAGACTGCATTTGATTCGGATAGAATGAATGGTAATTGCGATTCGAACGTGATATGAAACAACGTCATGTTGAAACAACTTCATGTTGAAGCACCTTTAATTTGAAACTTATTTAATCATATGTCGTTTTCAAAGACAATATTAGGTAGATAATACTCGCTAGACCAGGGATGGCGAACCTATGACCCGTGGGTCAGACACTGACCCACACAGGCTTTTTAAGTGACCCAAGCATTGATTTTCTAAATTTGATTATTTTCTTATCAAAGTTTCTCAACCACAAAGGTATGGATATTAAATATATCAAAAAGAAATTTCTTCTCCAATTATTGTATTTTAAATATGTTTATCCACTCGCACACCAAAATAAGTAAACACAAGTAAACATAAGTAAATTATTGTATGTGAAGGGCCATTATTAATTTTTATCCTGTATAAAAGTATAAAAATCGTGAGTAAAAGTCCAATGTAAATCAAATGGAGTTTCATTATTAAATGATTTCTCTTTGTTGTTACTATGGCAACAACTCGTGTCACTAAACAAAAACATAGACGTAGTGAAAATTTACTAACCTCTATTAAAATTGACTTAATTTTAAGTCTCGGCCCCTCAGTCTGGATTTGTCTGGCTCTAACATAACTTAATCTAATCCAGATTAAATCTACGTTTACCTAGATTAAATCGACAACAACCAAATAATGTTCCCGTCACGTGTGCGTTTTTACTAGTTAGCAACTTTTGCCACGAGGGCCTTGAACGTTCTAAGAAACATTGGTTATATTAAATATCTTAAGCAGAATATTCCACATCATTTAATTGGATTTCATTGTATAATATATCAATAGTTTTTATGGACTTATTCATTTATACGACACCAAAGGAGGTAAATTCTTATAAAGCATTAGAGAGTTTTGTGTAAAGAGTTTTTGACTAACTTGTTTACTTCTTCTGATATTATCCCTTAAAGTTGACTTGGCCCAAATTGAACCTTCACTCGGTTTTTTGCAATTTTTTTTGCAAAAAATCAAAATTGCAGAAAATTGGTTAAAACAACTTTTATTGAGAATTAAATTCTCTATAACTCTTATTTAAAACACTTTTGTCTATTTCATCTAGGTTCTGAGTAATCACCTGTCAAACATTCTGATTTTGTTCAAAATAACCTGCTATTAAAATTGTGAAGTAAATATTAATTTCGTATAACGCCATGCGATTTTTTTGCAAATTTTAAAAAGATTCTTAAACAACATTAAATTTGCAACAAGTTTTGTCTAAAGCATTTCTCTAAATTCTTTATTGTCTGTCAGTCTGTCCGTCTGTCCCTATATGTGGCTGTTTGTGGAATCGTAACTCCTAAACAAATAGACCGATTTTGATGCGTTTTTTTTTATTTGGAAGATGACGTGAGCGAGGAGGTTCTTAGCTATAATTTATGAAGACCTGTTCAAGCGCATGATCATGAACAGGTCTTCATAAGATAACATCATGATCATTCGCTCATTTCCTTCTTGATAAAATTAATCTGCAACCAATTTGATACAAGTATTTGTCTAGTTCCATATATCCAAACCTGTCGTTGAAACCTGACGTGATCGAAAAGGTTCTTAGCAATAGTTTATGAAGATCTGTTCAGGCATTTGATGATCCCTTTTAACTTATTAATATTTTGATGATGAGTGTCGCCGCGTCGGGGAACTGCTAAGTAAACCAAGTAATAAAACCAGAATACAAAGAAATAAAAAGAAGATTGATAATGATAAAGTGTGGATTATACTTACTTTGAGTAAGCAACGTACGTAAGTAACAAAACAACAATATCCTGAGGGGTCATCCACTCCCTGAAATATTGCAATGTATTCGCAATTATCCTGATTTTTTTGTAATTCAAGGTACTCTAAGAAATTACTAGCGAAGTGCGTAATAATGTCACTTAATTATGCTAATTCTTTGCTAATGTGAAGTACTGAGAGAAATCACAAGCGTAATAATGTCTGATATTCAAACCGAAAAGCGCTGCCAGTCCCAGTAGAAGTTTGTGATTTTGATGCCGAATACATGCGTAAATCGTTGCCGCGTATGTTAAAACAATGTCTAAACTAGGAGACAGTAGTGGATTTACCAGCAGTCTGAGTAGGCTGGAGCCTGGAGCGGAAATTTTGGGGCCAACATTTTTTCGTCTTACAGATTCATTTTTATATACCTTAATGTAAATGTTATTAGGTCCACACAAACAATTCAGCATGTAATATGCTTCACCACTTATTGTTAAATTATTTTTTTTCTACAATTTGCGTAATAGTGGTTGGTCCGGAGCGGGATTGGCCGTGCTGTTATGGGCATACGTCGTTTAGTGGCATTGAGTCTAAGAGAGACAGATATAGAGCGGCGATGCAAACGAAAAAGCCGCCTAAAAGAAAAGCCGCCTCTTTTGATTGAGTCGTGATGCACTTTCTTATACTTACATATTATTTTTTCTTCGGTTGTGTGCCATAGGTCGAAAAATGAAAAGTTCAGTGATCCGAATATAATAATCCGAGTATGTTTTTGGAACTGTTAGCTGAATTCGATCTTTTTTTAGCGAGTCATGTTGAATATCTAAAGCTGTGGTCACATGAGGTTGGTTTACCAGTCGTTGGTCGACAGCAACCAGCATACGGAAGGGTTCACACAGTGTTGTGCAAATAGCATCGGCTGGTCTGGAAACTGCGATGTTTTGAATCAGTTTAGTTTTATATATTTTGGTCACTGTTTCCTACAAAATGTCTACATAGGAAGTGTTAAGGAAATTGTTAAGAAGTCGGTTGTGTTTTGTAATTCACTGTCACTGTTTGTATAACTGTCTTCGCCTTCAGAAGAATAAATTTCTTCTGGATCATCATGTTTCCTTTTATTTTCTTTAGAGATCTAATTCATTTTACGCGTTGAATTGTATCTGATGATGATATTGTGTCTGCCAGATTTAGTACTGAACAACCAACATAAGGTTGATTTTCTTACTGTCAGAATTTTTTCTTTTATTTTTAGAAACGGATTGCATTTTCCAGTTTTTTCGGAAAAATCTTTTAAATCGAATTCAGTTAGATTTTCAAAAATTTCTATTTCTTCGCGAATACTTCCCAGATCTTCAGGATTGATATTTGCAATTTCATGCGTATCTTCTGTTTCTTCTGAAGTATCAATTTGTTCATCTGCAGCATAAAAATCTTTATGAGGAGGTACGCAAATCAACTTTTACTAGATAACACGCATTCCTGTTCTTCAAACACCATTCCTAAGTCCTGCGCATTTGCAACTGCACTTTGTTTAGCTTCATCTAAGATAGATTAATTTCGTTTGTATACGGCAGACTTATATCTGTTACTTCATTCTTTCTCATCTTGTCATTTTTTTCTCTTGGAAAAATGAATACTAGGGAGTCAATACTAGGGAGTTTACCTGAATCCGAAATAATGTCATTTATGCGCTGTATTCGTATGGTTCGGTTCAATATATCTAATAAATCTAAGCTTACAATTGAGGAGTAAGTGAATGTCATCGATCATATTTGGCTGAAATTTTTTTCGCATGTTTGGCTATTAAACAACCACGGCAAAAATAATTTGCCAGAGTCTTTCCGCTGCGACACTTGTCTATCATGAGTATCATAGCGTGAGCGTTTATTTCAATGCATGTATATGTGTTTAAAGTGAAGCATGACCAGCCGCATGATGAGCTAATACGGGTGTAGTGGGGACGTAAGATGAACGTAATTCGAATAGAATGTGAACGTAATTGAGGGAATGCAAGTGTAATTTAAGGAATGCAAGAGTACTTTGTGTAATGTGGTGTAATACTTACGTACTGCTAAGGAATGCAAGTAATGAGCGGTAATAAGTATTACAAGAAGTAATAAGTATTACAAGAGTGTATGACCTCTCGGGGATGTAATATGGGCGTAATGCGAATACAATGTGAACGTAATTCAGGGAATGCAAGAGTAATTCAAGGAATCCAAGAGTACTTTGTGTAACGTGGTGTAATACTTACGTACTGCTAAGGAATGCAAAGTAATGTGCGGTAATGCATCTGAATATTAACATGTATTGCAGGAGTGGATGGCCCCTCGATCCAATCGTTTAGTTTTCAATCTTGATTTATTAGCTCAGAAAAATTCGCAAAATAAAGACAACAGTTAACGCACTCTTTAACGCGCGTTCTCTTTAACGCCAACATAACGCATACCATATCGAAACTCTACAGGAACTTATTAGACCTTGTAAGATAGATTGATACATCTAAGTTCATACGTATTTTCTATTCGTTATATCTATGTAGGTATAACTAATTATACTTCTTCACATAGCGGTCCCTCGAAGCGGCGACGCTCATCATCAAAATATTAATAGGTACTTTTAATGAAGTTAAATGGCCAAGAAAGAAATTTTATTTTTTTATTAATATATATATTTTGTTGAGTTGGAAGTTTTTAATAATATTAAACATTAGTGTTTGAATCTTAACTTCACAGATTATAATTTCTAGGAAATTGTTTTATACATATCGTTAACAAAGTTAACATCATTGCGTATAGAACATATAACTAATCTGTCTTTAACAAACTTTCTTAAAAACAACTACTTCACTGGCAAACACCTCGACTGACATTGAATTACATTAAGAAAGTTATTTTGGGTTCTACATAGCCCTGTGAAAGGTATAATCTGTGAAGTTAAGATTCAAACACTAATGTTTAAAATTTTATTTTTTTGCTTTTTAGAGGTTATTTGTGTTTAACTTAATTTAAAATTTTTTTTTTTTATTAGATTCATTCCTTAAATCTGACAAGCTTTTAAGCTTCATTCCGTTTTTTACAATTCTCTGCATAAAAACACGAAATAACAAAAAATTGGTGAAAGAAACTTTTATAGAGAAATAAATTCATCTAAAAAAAACAGCCTAAAATTCTTAGTTTTTGAGTTATAATCTTCAAAACATCCAACTTTTACTTAAAATGGATTCTCGATTTTTTCAGAACTTTTCAAAATAATTAAAAACGATTGCAATATTAATACGTTATAGACAATTCAATTCTCTACTAACGTTGTTTAAACCACTTTTGTCTATTTTTCTCAAATTTCTCGCATTTCAAATCACTTCCCTTCAAATCGTTCCAAAAATCACAAAACAAGTGATAAAACCAAACCAATTTCTCTTACACAATGAAATTCTTAACAGTTTTTGTCTAAAACATTTCCACGTATTTTGTTACAACTTCCAAATTACAACGAATCAAACCCAAACCTTGTCTAAATTTACTGGATTTACGTCCGGATTACTGGACGTGTCGTCCGATTAACCAACGGCTGAATTACCGAGATTACACTGCATACATTTTTTGATTTCGACCTTAATTTTTTGCTCTCCACTTCCAAAGTAGAAGTTAAAACAAGAAGAAAACCTCTTTTCCAAGTGATGCCACTGGCCTAGTGATCCAAAAGCTAGTACGCAAAGTATAATGAACAAAATTTGACCCACTACTCAAAAAGGTTCGCCATCCCTGATGGCCATCCCTGAAATGGTAATTGCGATTCGTACGTGATATAAAACAACGTCATGTTGAAACAACTTCAGATTGAAACAACTTCATATTGAAACAACTTCATGTTAAAATAACTTCATGATGAAACAACTTTTTTTAACAACATTTTTAAACTTATTTAATCATACGCGGTATTCACACGATAATATTAGGTAGATAATACAAGTTAAACAATAATAGACAGACATGGATTGTTGATAGAATAAGACTACACTGTGTTTGATTCGGATAGAATGAATGGTATTTGCGATTCGAACGTGATATGAAACAACGTCATGTTGAAACAACTTCATGTTGATATAACTTTACGTTGAAACAACTTCATTTTGAAACTTATTTAATCATATATGGTAATCACAAGGTAAGAATAGGTAGATAATACTAGTTAGATAATAATAGATATATATGGATTGTTGATAGAACAAAGAATGGATTAGATTTGATTCGGATAGAATGAATTGTAATTGCGTTTCGAACGTGGTTTTTCTCATTGAGGGAATTGTCGAAGGACAAACTCGACGGCTCTTATATAAAGTTTCTGTTTTGATATTTTCTAGTCGAGTGAATCACTCGAGAAGTATCCACTTGTCTCTCTTGTCTTTCGATCGTTTCAACATAGGCATTTCCGTTTTACCCAAACGAAGCGCACACAAACAACATTTCATACGGATACTGATTGTATGAAAACATAATTTTCCACACGAGAGTTGTGTTTGTCGGCGGGTCAGATAAACATTTGTTATTGTAAGAGGAATGAGAAACAACAATTAGGTTTTATGTTTTGTTTGGGAGGAATTTCAAGGCGGATATGCAATAGATAAAATGTGTATAATTTACTGATTAGTAAGTTGATTATTTCCGGAACGATTTTAATGATTTTTATTCAAAAAAATGATTAAATAATTCTTGAAAATAAATATTTACAAAATTCGCGTGTAGTCGTGAATTATTTAGTTACAAATTGTTCAACATAAATTCGAACAAATCTGCATATTTCAGTGTAAAATATAAAACATTTAACCGATTCGCAAAATATTGTGTACACAAGCGAAAAAAGTTCGCTGAGGCAATAAAAAAATTGGCGCGAGTGAGACGTGACGTAGAGTGTACCGTTAGATTTCGATTTTGCATTTGGACACGTGACCGGTTTATTTTCCTTGGGTTTGTTGCTTTCGGCGTGAATGTGAAATGTACTAGGAGGCAAGAAACAGCTGTGTTGTGTGCAGAGAAAATCTTTGAAGAAATCCTTCGACTTCAGAGAGACTTCATTGAACAAGAGAGAACGAACGAGTCAATGAACCTGGACTAACGTCCAGTCGCGGCTCTCAGCTGACCACTTCGTACTAACACTAATATGTAATAAACATCCAGAAAAATAAATAAATCGGAGATTTCATTTCGATGGGATCTGCTGTTTTCGTTGCGAGAAAAGAAATCGATTTGTTTTTGCCTTGACACAGAATTTTATTTTCTACGCCCAAGAGAAAACCCACCTCATTATCACCAACTCCTTTTTCCATTTTAATTACATTTTGCCAAATTATTAACAACATTAAGTTTTCAATATCAAAGTTTGACATAGGATATCTATTGGCTAATCCTAGATACAAACTTCTAGTTTTCACTACATTGTAAATAGAACATTCTACTTTAAGCTCTACTTAATTGCACTAATCTGCATAAAGTAGTTTAGCAGTTCTAGAAGCTTAAACACTAAAAACATCAAAAATTCAATTGTCTTAAGTTTGTACTACTATAATTAAAAAACCAACAACTAAATAATTTATCAATCTAAAAGAAGATGATGACTATCCTTTACTATCTATTACATATAGTAAGTTCTGTGTAAAAATAGAGATTAATTCATAATCACAACTGATTAATATAAAACTGTTAATATCTACGAGAAAATTATAGATGCATCTTCTAGCTTTTAATAAATTGCAGCTAGAAGATTGCGTTTTAAGCTGTACTAAATTGCACTAATCTGCTGAAAGCAGTTTAGTAGTTCCCGAAGGTTAATCCTTTCACTGCTATGGACTGTTATAGCAGTTCAATTGATTTGACGCCCAGGTGCTATGGGCAGTTATAGTAGTTCAATTGATTGGGCGGACTGCTATAGCAGTCTACAGACTTCATTAACTCATTGTGGCTTTTTTAAACATAACAAAGAGATTAATAAAAAAAATGTTCAAAATGAAGTTGTTGCAACCTGAAGTTGTCGCAATACGAAGCCCCAACTTTAAGTTGTCGCAAAATGAAGCGCTTTCAACATTAAGTTGTTTCAACGTGAATTTGAAAATGACATTTGGATTCGAGGTAAAAAATCTCTTCTCGTAGTTGAAACTATATATTATAGTCCGTTCCTCGAATTGAGATTTTGGTTATTAGTAAATTTGTCAATTTTTGCAAATTATTTTGACGTTTTCGTAAAATTTTGACACAAAACAAATGAATTCTGCAAGGCTTGTGTATTCAATTCAACAAAAAATAAATTTTTTGTTTCGTATAAATATTTTTGTTTTTGTAATATTTTATTTTTAAATATTTTGACATTTTCGTGCAATTTCGACATAAAACAAATGAATTGTGCAAAGTTTGTCCACTCAAATCAACAAAAAAACAAAATTTGCATCGAATAGAGATTTCGGTTTTTGAAAATTTGGCAATTTTTGAAATTTATTTTGACGTATTCTCCAATTTTTACACAAAACAAAAGAATTTTGCGAGGCTTGCCCATTCAAATCAACAAAAAAAAAACAAATTTTGTTTCGTATAAAGACTTTGGCTTTTTGAAAATTTGATTATATTTGCCAATTATTTTGATCTTTTCGGCCTATTTCGACATAAAACTAATGAATTTTGCTAAGCTTGTGAACTCAAATCAACAAAAAAACAAAAATTTGCTTCGAATATAGATTTTGGTTTTTGAAAATCTGACAATTATATAATTATTTTGACGTTTTCGTCCAATTTTGACACAAAAAAAAGTATTTGGCAAGGTTTGTGCATTGAAATTAACAACAAAAAATAGAAATTTTGTGTAGTATAAAGATTTTGGTTTCTGAAAATTAGGCAATATTTGTCAATTATTTTGACATTTTCGTCCAATTTTGACATAAAACAAATGAATTTTGCAAAGTTTGTCCACTCAAATCAACAAAAAAACAAAATTTGCCTCGAATAGAGATTTCGGTTTTTGAAAATTTGGCAATTTTTAAAATTTATTGTGACGTTTTCGTACAATTATGACAAGGCTTGTCCATTCAAATCAACAAAAAACAAAATTTTTGTTTCGTATAAAGATTTTCGTCCAATTTATTGACATAAAACAAATGAATTTTGCAAATTTTGGTTCGAATAGAGATTTTGATATTTGAAAATTTGGCAATTTTTTAAATTTATTTTGACGTTATCGTCCGATATTGACACAAAACAAAAGAATTTTGCTAGGTTTGTCCATTCAAATCAACAAAAAAACAAATTTTGTTTCGTATAAAGAATTTGTTTTATGTCAAAATTGGACGAAAATGTCAAAATAATTGGCAAATATAACCAAATTTTCAAAAAACCAAAATATTTATACGCAAAATTAGTTTCTTTTGTTGATTTGAATAAACAAATCTTGCAAAATTCTTTTATTTTGTGTCAAAATTGGACGAAAATAAAATAAAATTCAAAAATTGCCAAATTTTTGAAAACCAAAATCTCTATTCGAGGTAAATTTTGTTTTTTGTTGATTTTAGTAGACAAACTTTGCAAAATTCATTGGTTTTTTTTTAAATTTGGTTTTATTTGCCAATTATTTTGACATTTGTGTCCAATTTTGACATAAAACAAATGAATTTTGCAATGTTTGTCCGCTCAAAACAACAAAAAAATCAAATTTGCCTCGAATAGAGATTTTGGTTTTTGAAAATTTGTCAACGTTTTCGTCCAATTTTGACACAAAATAAAATAATTTTGCAAGGTTTGTCCATTCAAATCAACAACAACAACAAAAAATGTTTCGTATAAAGATTTTTGTTTTTTGAAAATATTTGTAATATTTGCGTATTATTTTGACATTTTCGTCCAATTTTGACATAAAACAAGTGAATTTTGGAAAGTTTGTCCACTCCAATCAACAAAAAAAATCAAATTTGCCTCGAATAGAGATTTTGGTTTTTGAAAATTTGGCAATTTTTTGAATTTAGTTTGACGTTTTCGTTCAATTTTGACACAAAACAAAAGAATTTTGCAAGGTTTGTCCATTCAATTCAACAAAATATATATATATATAAGATTATGGTGTGTATGTATAAAGATTTTGGTTATATTTGCTAATTATTTTAACATTTTCGTCCAAATTTGGCATAAAACAAATGAATGATGCAAAGTTTGTCTATTCAAATCAACAAGAAAACAAAATATGCCTCGAATAGAGATTTTGGTTTTTGAAAATTGGGCAATTTTTGAAATTAATTTTCGCGTTTTCGTTCAATTTTGACACAAAACAATTTACCAAGGTTTGTCCATTCAAATCAACAAAAAAAAAAACAAATTTTGTTTCGTATAAAGATTTTGGGTTTTTGAAAATTTGGTAATATTTGCCAATTATTTTGACATTTTCGTCGAATTTTGACATAAAACAAATGAATTTTGCAGTTTATCCACTCAATTAACAAAAAAAAAAAAAATTGCCTCGAATAGAGATTTCGGTTTTCGAAAATTTGACAATTTATTTCGACGTTTTATACCAATTTTGACACAAAACAAAAGAATTTTGCAAGGTTTGTGCATTGAAATTAACAAAAAAAAGTACAAATTTTGTTTCGTATAAAACTTTTGGTTTCTGAAAATATGGCAATATTTGCCAATTATTTTGATATTCTCGTCCAACTTTGACATACAACAAATGAATCTTGCAAAGTTTGTTTAATCTCTAATCAACAAAAAAACAAAATTTGTTTCGAATAGAGATTTCGGTTTTGAAAATTTGGCAATTTATTTAATTTATTTTTACGTTTTCGTCCAATTTTGACACAAAACAAAAGAATTGTGCAAGGTTTGTCCATTCAAATCAACAAAAAAACAAAAAAATTGTTTCGTATGAAGATTTTGGTTTTTTGAAAATTTGGTTATATTTGCCTCAAATAAAAAAAAAACAAAATTTGCCTCGAATAGATATTTTGGTTTTAGAAAATTTTGGCAGTTTTTAAAATTTATTTTGACGTTTTCGTCCTATTTTGACACAAAACAAAAGAATTTTGCAAGGTTTGTCCATTCAAATAAAAATAAAAAAAATGTTTTTTCGTATAAAGATTTTGGTTTTTTGAAAATTTGGTTATATTTGTCAATTATTTTGACATTTTCGTCCAATTTTGACATAAAACAAATGAATTTTGCAAAGTTTGTCCACTCAAATTAACAAAAACAACAAAATTTATCTCGAATGGAGATTTTGGTTTTTGAAAATTTCGCAATTTTTTAAATTTATTTTGACATTTTCGTCCAATTTTGATACAAAACAAAATTTTTCAAGGTATTTTTCAAGGTTTGTCCATTCAAATCAACAAAAAACATATTTTGTTTCGTATAAGGTTTTTGGTTTTTTGAAAATTTTGTTATATTTGCCAATTGTTCTGACATTCTCGTCCAATTTTGACATAAAACAAATGAATTTTGCGAAGTTTGTACACTCAAATGAACAAGAAAAAAATTTGCTTCGAATAGAGATTTCGGTTTTTGAAAATTTTGCAATTTTTTTAATTTTTCATCCAATTTTGACATAAAACAAAAGAATTTTGCAAGGTTTGTCCATTCAAATAAACAAAAGAACAAATTTTGTCTCGTATAAAGATTTTGTTTTTTTGAAAATTTGGTTATATTTGCCGATTATCTTGACATTTTCGTCCAATTTTGACATAAAACAAATGAATTTTACAAAGTTTGTCCATTCAGATCAAGAATACAAAATTTGCCTGAACAAAACAAGAAAACAAAATTTGCCTCGATAGAAATTTCGGTTTTTGAAAATTTGGCAATTTTTGAAATTTATTTTGAATTTTTCATCCAATTTTGACACAAAACAAAAGAATTTTGCAAGGTATGGCCATTCAAATCAACAAAAAAATAAATTTTGTTTCTTATAAAGATTTTGGTTTTTTGAAAATTTGGTTATATTTGCCAATTATTTTGACATTTTCGCCCAATTTTGACATACAACAAATGAATTTTGCAAAGTTTGTCCACTCAAATCAATAAAAAAAAACAAAATTTGTTTCGAATAGAGATTTCGGTTTTGAAAATTTGGCAATTTATTTAATTTATTTTTACGTTTTCGTCCAATTTTGACACAAAACAAAAGAATTGTGCAAGGTTTGTCCATTCAAATCAACAAAAAAACAAAAAAATTGTTTCGTATGAAGATTTTGGTTTTTTGAAAATTTGGTTATATTTGCCTCAAATAAAAAAAAAACAAAATTTGCCTCGAATAGATATTTTGGTTTTAGAAAATTTTGGCAGTTTTTAAAATTTATTTTGACGTTTTCGTCCTATTTTGACACAAAACAAAAGAATTTTGCAAGGTTTGTCCATTCAAATAAAAATAAAAAAAATGTTTTTTCGTATAAAGATTTTGGTTTTTTGAAAATTTGGTTATATTTGTCAATTATTTTGACATTTTCGTCCAATTTTGACATAAAACAAATGAATTTTGCAAAGTTT
Organism: Phosphuga atrata; assembly: GCA_944588485.1. Lineage (NCBI taxonomy): Eukaryota > Metazoa > Arthropoda > Insecta > Coleoptera > Silphidae > Phosphuga > Phosphuga atrata. Next base: position 68,819,687 of record OX155895.1, read on the forward strand.
GTCCACTCAAATTAACAAAAACAACAAAATTTATCTCGAATGGAGATTTTGGTTTTTGAAAATTTCGCAATTTTTTAAATTTATTTTGACATTTTCGTCCAATTTTGATACAAAACAAAATTTTTCAAGGTATTTTTCAAGGTTTGTCCATTCAAATCAACAAAAAACATATTTTGTTTCGTATAAGGTTTTTGGTTTTTTGAAAATTTTGTTATATTTGCCAATTGTTCTGACATTCTCGTCCAATTTTGACATAAAACAAATGAATTTTGCGAAGTTTGTACACTCAAATGAACAAGAAAAAAATTTGCTTCGAATAGAGATTTCGGTTTTTGAAAATTTTGCAATTTTTTTAATTTTTCATCCAATTTTGACATAAAACAAAAGAATTTTGCAAGGTTTGTCCATTCAAATAAACAAAAGAACAAATTTTGTCTCGTATAAAGATTTTGTTTTTTTGAAAATTTGGTTATATTTGCCGATTATCTTGACATTTTCGTCCAATTTTGACATAAAACAAATGAATTTTACAAAGTTTGTCCATTCAGATCAAGAATACAAAATTTGCCTGAACAAAACAAGAAAACAAAATTTGCCTCGATAGAAATTTCGGTTTTTGAAAATTTGGCAATTTTTGAAATTTATTTTGAATTTTTCATCCAATTTTGACACAAAACAAAAGAATTTTGCAAGGTATGGCCATTCAAATCAACAAAAAAATAAATTTTGTTTCTTATAAAGATTTTGGTTTTTTGAAAATTTGGTTATATTTGCCAATTATTTTGACATTTTCGCCCAATTTTGACATACAACAAATGAATTTTGCAAAGTTTGTCCACTCAAATCAATAAAAAAAAACAAAATTTGCCTCGAATAGAGATTTCTTGGCAAGGTCACCTCTTGTGTTGCACTTTATATGTAATCTTATGGAAAAATGTGACTATAACAGTGATTTATGAAAATTAGCATTGCCTCGAATAGAGATTTCTTGGCAAGGTCACCTCTTGTGTTGCACTTTATATGTAATCTTATGGAAAAATGTGACTATAACAGTGATTTATGAAAATTAGCATTACTTCTTATGTAAAACACAAACAAACTTAATCATATTGAGGGCCCTCAAGCTTCAAACTAATTTTGTGTTTGAATTTAAACTGGTAAACGCGCGCGAGAATGGAATGTATGAATTGTGAAAAACTTGATAAGAACCGCCGAGTCAGCATGGGGAGGGTCCAGAAGGAATCATCTTTCCCTACTTAAAACAAATTAGGGCTCATACGAGAGTCTCGTTTCTAATCTCGTTCCGGGCAGCCGTAACATTTTCTTCATAAATTTTGGAACCGAGCAACCCTAACGTGCCCGAGCCCAGAACGAACATTACATTTTCTTCATAAATTTGAACTCGAGAAACCTGAACTTGCCCGAGCCCAGAACGAGCAGTTCAAATTTATGAAGAAAATGTTACGGCTGCCCGTGTCAGTCAAAGAATGAAGACGAGATCAGAAACGAGACTCTCGGGTGAAGCCCTAAAACAAATGAATTTTGCAGTTTTGCAAGTTTGTCCACTCAAATCAACAAAAAAAACAAAATTTGCTTCGAATAGAGATTTTAGTTTCTGAAAATTTGGCAATATTTGCAAATTATTGCAAATAATACAAAGTTATGTATTCCGCAAGGGCTATAATGTAATGTTCAGAATATTGGGCACATAACCACATCAGTTCAAAAAAGTAATTCGCAGCGAAAGGGCTAAACACTAAAAATATCAAAATTTAAATTATCTTAAGTGCTATAACTAAAAAACTATTCTAGATAGAATATTCTAGTTTCGAGCAACAACTAAATAATTTATTAATCAAAAAGAAGGCAATAACTATCCATTACTATCTATTATATGTGGTAAGTTATGTGTACAAATAGAGACTAATTCATAATCGGATTAATTAAGTTTGACAGTTAATATCTACGAGAAAGTTATAGATACAATCTTTTATTAATTTAGTTAACTAAAGTTAATAGAGTGAGTGAACACCATACATTTTGTATGAACCGAGATATTTAGTGTCAAACTAGAAATGTCCCAGTCATGCATCTCAAACGAAATATCTCAACTATTAGAGTTTCTTTTTGAGCAGAGATTAAATATCTGTTACCTAAAGAAAAAAACGCCGATAAAATATTTTCGTTTCTGTGATTCGGATCGGTGACATTCGCTAACAAAGCGAAAAGGTAAGAGTATCCCATTGTCATTCAACAATGGTCTGCAGAGGGAGGAGCAGGACTCACGTCCGTCTTATTTAAATAACTCGACGCTTTTCCCCCCTTTACACTTTGATTGCATTGTCCAAATTACATTCACAGAACAAATCACATCATAAATGGAAAAGAATTTATTAGTTTCCACACAGCTCATTATCAATTATACAATTATAACAATACTTGTATCTAGAATTATCTCATAGATATCTAATAGAAAATTTTGATTAAAATAGCATTCTCATTTTGAGTTAGTTTCTTCTTAAATTTCCTGATTTATTGAAAATTATAAATTAATCTATTAAATGGAGATAATGTTTAAATAAATTATCTGAGACAAAATTGTCTCCGTTATTGTGAGTTTGTGGATTATGGAAATCGAGTGGTTAGTTGATGTCAATTGGCATAAGAATGTTTTTGTCTTTGTCGGTCCGTTCGTCCTACTTTCAGCCAGCCAATTGACTCCAAACCTCTATAAATAAACGCGCCGACTTATTACGTTGCTTCACATTAATCCACAGCAAAATACGGCTACGACATTTAACTTTCTTGCCTTCATACCTCAACTGCAGTCTATAGGTAACAGTTAGTAAATCATAACTAATAGACCTTTTCATAGTTGAAATTTTTTTGTGCAAATTTCGCTATGTTATACGTCAAAAAGTGCCCGAACTTTTTAACTAAATATTATAAAGTGCCCGAAACTTTGATATTCCCGCCTTTCAAACTTGGCAGATGCGCATGCGTTTAACTAACCGTAAAAATGTCTATTCCGCTTATCGTTAGATTAGTACCAAAAACTTATCTTCCAAATATAAACTTGATCAAAATTGGAGAAAGTTTTCTTCTTATTCTAAACTTATATCTTTTTCTTTAATTTCTTCTTCCAATTCGGTTTCGAGTCAATTTAGGATGAAAAGATTGTTGGTAAAGGGTTTTGAAAATAAAAGTTTTGGGCTTTGATAATTGGACTTTTACATATTACTTACACGAATTCTTTGAGTTTCTTTCAAGTCTTGTCTGTTCATGTAACTAAATCCTCATATTTGAGCTAAAAGTTAGCTAAAAATTGAGTTAAAAACTTACATGTGTAAACTGTTGTGCTATCCTAGTATGTTCCTCATGGTACAGCTTCCTGGCCTTCCTCTTCTCCGCGTACATAGCATTCAACGTATCCAACGTCTTCGTCTCGATGTGATCAGCATTCTGCTTGATGAGCTTTCCAGTGTTCTCAAGCTCCTCCATCATGCCCTTCCAAGAAGCGCCGATTAGACTGCCAGCCAGCTCGTCGCTCCTATCAATTTTGGAGCCTTGAGCTGCCACACTGGTCAGAGCGACGGCGTATTCGCGATCGCAGCGGATTTTTGAGGACAAGCAGCGCTTCATGGTGTCCAGGAGGCGGACCTCGGCGTCCTGGCGGGACAGGAGAGCCTCGTGGGCGGTGCGGCCCTGCAGATTAGTCGAAAAACCCATGATTGTTGCAGATGTTCAGGTGAGAGATTCAGGGCATAGTTTGAACGATCTATAAAAAAAAAAATTGGAAATTATTTTGGAATTAATTTTTTCGTTGAACGCACGATTTTTAACCTGAAAAGCGTGCGACTTGTACCAAAAAAATACACGTGGTTTTGGGTAGTGGGGGCTCAACCTAAAACCCCACCACATATCACCAGGGGGCTAAAAAACATCATATGATTAATGGACGACCCCTGTGCTGCTGGATCAGAAGTTATATCAGGTATCAGAGGACAGAAAGATTTTGAAAGATTTAACGGCAGGATTCTAATACAAATATGTTATCTGACTTCTCTGTGTTACGTAAATTAATATTTGCTGTTAAATTCGTGCTGGATTAAAAGCTATTACAACTTTAGTTGGAGGAGTTAAAGAATTTTTTTTTGCAAAATTAGGTAATAATCTGAATTAAAAAAAAGAACAGCAGGATTTTGATAAAAATTTAAAACTTAAACAATTTATCTTCTTTATAAATTGAACAAATCAATATTTACGAATTCCTGCTGGATTAATAAATACGTTGATCACAAAAATTACAACAATTCCAGATTAAAACTGAATCTAAGTTATTCGCAGGAAGTCTAAACAAATGAAACTCGGCGAAAGCCGATTGTTTGAAGAATATTTCGCGATAACTCACAGCAAAATATCGCAAATAGTTTTGTAATTATTTCACTTTAAATCATGAAAATGGTTTTGCTTTAGGTTTTTAGACCTTCACGGGCCGTAAACCGTAAACGCGCCCGAAACAGCAACAAGAAGATTATATTGGTAATTTAATCTTAATAATAATAAATAATATTATTAAATATTTTTTTTACTGTTGCGACCTGCGACCGATCAGCCGCGCCAGTGTCCAAAAATTGTTTCTACAACTGCTCCTCTCCACCGGTCGGTGAGCTGCTGTAGGTTCCAGAATCGTATGCCCTCAGCAGATGAAGGAACCCCAGGACGACAGCATTCTGCATCCGGCCTGCCAAAACTCCAGCGGAGTTTCTGCATGCCGGAATAATCTTCAACTTCGAAAGCAGTGAAAAACAAATTCCCCCCAGAACACCCATATTATTATTATTTTCGATTTTTTGCACTAACTCGGCACAAAGTGCCGGTAAACTTTCACCTATCCTTTTGATCTTTTATATGGATTAGGCTCGGGTAGTGAGGAAAGGGAATTCACCCTGGTCCTCACGTACTTCTTAAGCTCTTCTATCTAGAAACTTTCGCATTATGTGGCATGTTTGCAGAATAACTGCTTTCTGTGCTACCTTCAAGATGTTTTTAAAGATTCCAAGTTTCTCGATATACTCTTTGATGTTAGATGAGACAACTCCTTCAACCGATATAACTATAGGGTAGATTGTAGCCCTTTTTAATTTCCAGATTTCTTTAATCCGCAATGCTAGTTCTTTGTATTTGTTTATTTTTTCTGCCTCTGCTTTGGAGATGTTATAAGTCAAAGGGACAGAAACGTCAATTATAGTGGCAGATTCTTTTTCTTTGTCAATTAAGAGAATATTCGGTCTGTTGTAGTCGACAGTCTTGTCAGTCAAAACTGGTCGGTCCCAGTATAATATAAACTCCTTTGATTCGAGGACCGAGGCCGGCTGGTATTTATAGTAAGGTGGTGTGTGCCCATCGAGTAGCCCATTTAATTCCAAGTTGTTGATGGATTAATTTTGCTACCTGGTTATGTCTCCCGGGATAAGCCGTTTCAGATAATACTGGGCACCCAGCTATAATATGTTCTATGGACTCCCCAATCTTACCACATTTTCTGCATCTATCAATTACATCTATCTTCAGAACATGTCTCTCATAATTCTTTGTTCTCACTACTCCATCCTGTATTGCTACGATGAATCCTTAGGTTTCAGGATATACGGCATTGTATTTAAGAAAGTATAGCGAGTCTTCTCGGTCGATCCTTTCGTTTTCCAGATGTTTTGGGAATTTTCCATGTAACGCTTTGTCTCTCCAAGGATCCAAAATTTTTAGAGCAATCTCATGGTGTTGATGTTTTAGGTTCAATGGTGTGTATCCATCTTCTGCTCTGCATATGGTTTTTGTTATTTCATTGTTACATGCTAGTAGGCGATTTCTTGTATTGATTTCTTGACTTTTGCACAGGTTGCATATTTTTATCAAACCCCTTCCACCATCTTTCCGAGGTAAAAACAATCGCGTCACAGATGAGTTTGGATGTAGGCATCGGAATTTGGTTAGAAGTCTTCTTGTTGTTTTATCCAAGGCATATAGATCAGTGTTCGACCATTTGATCAACCCAAAGGAATATGTTAAAGATGGTACAGCCCAGGTGTTTATAGCTGTTATGAGATTTTGACCTATAAGTTTACCATTCAAAAGCTTAATAATCCTTTTTTTGTATTCATCAACTAACTGGTGTTTTATCTGGGAATGATCAATCCTGCTGTTCTGAGGTAGACCCAAATATTTATAAAATTCCTCTGTTCTCAGCCCCCTAATTCCCTCTAGCTCTTGTTGCTCCAAAGTCTTACTTACTTACTTACTCCTCGGCGCTACAGCCCATGAAGGGCCTTGGCCTCTCTGACGATCGTAGCCCAATCCTGGCGATCTTCAGCTCGTTTCCTCCATCTTCTGACTTCCATCTTTCGTAAGTCATCCTCTACATCATCCAGCCATCGTTTCCGTGGTCTCCCTTTGCACCTTCTGCCACCTGGGTTTCCTCTGTGTACCTTCTTGACAGACCTGTCATCTGGCATTCGCTCTACATGGCCCAACCATCTTAGTCTATTACTCTTTATTTCCAAAAGTATGTCAGCATGACCGTATAGTTCCTCCAATTCCCTATTTTTCCGTATTCTCCATTGCCCTGCGTCTTTCACTGCCCCAAAAATCTTTCTTAATATTTTCCTTTCCCATCTTCTCAGACATTCTTCTTCTGCCACCCTCATTGTCCATGTTTCTGAGCCATACATTACCACCGGCCTTATAACCGTTCGATAGACAGTTATCTTCGATTTTCTGCTCAGGCTACGTGACTTGAGAATCTTAATCAGGGCCCAGAATGCTCTGTTTCCCGCTGCAATCCTTGCTTTTATTTCTTCACTTATGCTGTTATCATTAGTTACCAACACTCCCAAGTACTTAAACTTCTCACAACTCTCATAGTTGACTCCATTCAACTTTATGAGTTTGTCTTTCACCGCTGTGTTTCTCCTGGAAGAGAAGATATACTGTGTTTTGGCGCCGTTCACTCGAAGCCCCAATTCTTCTGCCTCCTTTTCAAAGCAACGGTCTTGCCTTTTCTTATGTTTACCATTTCGCATTTATTTAATACTAAGGTCATGCCTATGCTCTCACTGATTTTTTTAACAGTGCATATCAAAGTTTGTAAATTATTAAGATTGTCGGCATACAATTTCAAGTCATCCATAAATAATAAATGATTAAGACATTTGGATCTCTTTTCCACTTTGTATCCTTCTTTTTGTCGCTTTAGTAATGATGATAAAGGATTTAGTGCGAGGCAAAACCATACAGGGGAAAGGGAGTCTCCCTGAAAAATACCTCTTCTGATGTCAATATAGCCCCATACTCTCCTCTGATACGTATACTAGTTTACCAGCATCTCATTATTGCTTCAAGGCAATTTATGATTTTGGGAGATATTTTGCAGATCCTAAAAACCCCTCAACAGCCAATCATGTGGCAAAAGTAAAATGGTTTTTGGTAGTCTATATATGCCATATTTAAATTTCAATTTTTACACTGCGTATGTTTTAGTATATGTTTTAAATAAACAAGTGGAAGAACTAGAACAATCCAACGTAAATAAACAAAGCAGGAAATTTTATAAGGCAGTACAACAGCAAACAACGGTTTTTCAACCTAGAACCATCGCGTGTTTAAATAAAAACGGGACAAAACTAACCGAGGATGACAAAATACTCCAAAGATGGCATGAACACTTTAGTGAGCTACTCTCCACTGAAATCCAAAGGGGTGAAAGAGAAATGGAAATCGTATGGCACCATGAAGCACAACCCGAAATCCTCGAACCGAGCTATGAGGAAGTTACCGAGATAATACACAATCTTCTTCTTTTTCTTCATGTGCATATCCGATTTCGGATGTTTGCGATGAGCATGACTATTTTCACTTTATTGGTTGCTATTCTGAAGAGTTCGCTCGAAGTCTTCCCGTACCACGCCCTGAGATTCTGCAACCATGAAATTCTCCTCCGTCCAGGTCTTCGTTTTCCGTGTATCTTGCCTTGAATGATGGCTTGTAATAGGGCGTATCTGTCCTCGTTCCGCATGATGTGGCCTAGATATTGGAGCTTGCGGGTTTTGATGGTGTCCATGATCTCCTTCTCTTTCTTCATCTTGTGGAGGACTTCGATGTTTGTTACCCGGTCTTTCCAAGATATTTGCAGGATACGTCGATATAGCCACATCTCAAAGGCTTCAAGCTTTTTTGTTGTTGCATCATTTAGTGTCCAGGACTCGACTCCGTAAAGTAATATTGGGAAAATGTAGCACCTCAACATGCGTACTTTGTTTTCAAGATGTAGTTCGTGATTTTTGTAGAGGTTATTCATTGTATTGAATGCAGCTCGGGCTTTTCCAATTCTACATTTTATCTCTTGGCTATTGTCCCAGTTTTCGTTCACAAGTGTACCTAAGTATGTAAAGCCGATAAATCAGTTTCCCGATACTGAACCAACAATCAATGAGGTGAAGGCGTCAATAAAATCCCTGAAAAATGGTAAAGCGCCGGGAGGAGATCAAGTAACTGCCGAAATGATCAAAGCCGGGGGAGACGTCTTATTACATCAACTTCACGTTCTCACAGTGCATATATGGCATTCAGATTGTGTTCCATCCGTGTGGAAGAAAGCGATTGTTGTGCCTATTTTAAAGAAAGGCGACAGTCGGGAATGCAAGAATTACCGTGGTATTAGCCTCCTCTCGATCGTCGGCAAAGTATTTATGAAAATCATACAATCAAGACTACAGAAACATCGAGAGCAAACAAGCCGGGAAGAACAAGCTGGATTTCGACCACATCGAGGATGCATCGATCAGATATTTGCTCTCCGTCAGCTAATGGAAGAAAGAATTCGATGTGGCAAACGAACTGTCATCGTCTTCATCGATTTCAAAACTGCTTTTGATTGCATCGATTGGACAAGCTTGTGGGAAGCCCTGAAGATCGAACACGTGCCACTGAAAATCATTCAACTTCTTCAAGTATCGTACGACGGCTCAACCAGCAATGTTCGTATCCGAAACGACATGTCTGAGGAATTCCCGATTCGAACCGGAGTCCGGCAAGGAGACGTGGCCTCGCCGCTCCTTTTTAACATTGTGATCGACTCGATTATGCGAAAAGCGTTTGATTGGCGACGCGGAGTTCGATATGATGACAAAAACTTCCTAACCGATCTGATGTTCGTCGATGACAGTGCGGTTTTCGCCAACACAGATGCCGAAGCAACAGACACCTTGTATGACATTTCCCGCATTGCCCAGTCATATGGACTGAGAATCAATGCGGATAAGACCAAAGTGCTTACAACGGATGGATCTGAAGCCAGAGTTTACCTCGATGGAACCACAATCGAGCAGGTACCACAGTTCAAATATTTGGGATCACTGGTTGTGGAGAAGAAAGTAGCTACGACAGCCGAAGTTCACAGCCGGATAGGCCAGGCAACAGCAACGTTTGCTTCACTCAAGTGGTGCATATGGAAGCGGACGAATATTACCATCAAAACCAAAATATGCCTATACCGGACGCTGATCCTCCCAATTCTTCTTTATGGATCGGAAACATGGACATTACTCAAACCAGACCTTAACAAGCTCGAGGCCTTCCAAATGCGATGCCTGAGACAGATTCTCTGCGTCTCACTCCTCAACCACCTCCGAAATGAGACAATCAGAGAAAGGTTCGACCAACAGACACCGATTGTTGAGGAAATTAAAAAACGCCGATTACGATGGTTCGGCCACATCTGTAGGATGGGCGACAATCGAGTACCGCACAAACTCCTATGAAAAAAACGACCTCTTGATTGGAGAACACAAAAACAAGCACCGAAGACCACATGGTTGAAACACGTAGAGAACGATTTAAAAAACCAGCGAATAACAACAGCTGAGGCAAGAACCGTTGCAACTGATCGATTAGCATGGAAGCGTATAGTGAATGGAGCACGGAATCTAGCGGCACCAACAGCAGCGTACTGGCTACGAGGTCGACCACCTCTCCATGCGCCGGCTATGGATTAAAGAAGAAGAAGAAGTATGTTGTTTGTCTCACTCTCTCTATTTGTTGGTTGTGAACGTAGAGATTTGCATTAGCTATATTGTCTTTGCTAATGACCATGAATTTTGTTTTGTTGTTATTAATGTTAAGTCCATATTTTTCACTAGCCGCTACAATTCTGTTCATTAGTGTTTGGAGTCCTTCAAGAGAGTCAGCGAATACCATTGTGTCGTCGGCATATCGGATGTTATTCAATCTGACTCCGTTCAGTAAAATGCCATCTTCTATGCCTTCTAGCGCTTCATTAAAGTTCTGTTCGGAGTATAGATTGAACAGAATCGGAGAAATAATGCACCCCTGCCTTACCCCTCTAGCTATTTCAATGTCTTCTATTTGTTCCTCTTCAATTTTCATGGATGCGGTCTGTTTCCAGTACAAGTTAGTGATGATTTGTAGGTCTTTGGCGTCAATTCCCACTTGTTTAAGGATGTCTATCATTTTGTGATGTTGCACTCGATCAAACGCTTTCTGATAATCGATTAGGCATACGTAGATATCGCAGTTTACGTCTCTAGATCTTTGAAAGAGCACCTGCACTGAGAAAAGCGCTTCCCTTGTGCCTACGGCGTTGATGAATCCAAATTGATTTGCCGAGATTTGTTCTTCACATTTGTTATAAATTCTCTTGTGTATTATTTTTAGGAATATTTTGAGAAGATGACTCATGAGACTGATACTTCTATATTCCTCGCACCGTTTTGCTCCTACTTTCTTTGGTAATACGATGAATTCCGACTTCAACCACTCTTCTGGTATGCTGCCCGAGTTGTATATTTTGTTGAAGATGTTGGTAAGTATTTTGATATGTTTGTCACTTAGCAGTTTCAGGATTTCAACTTGTATATCATCCGGCGGGGCCGTCCCGTAGCCTTCCCATCTTTCATTCGTTTTATTGCTACGTCTACTTCCTCTTCCAAGATGTGCGGTCCCGTTCCTCCTTCGATGATTGGTGTTGCTATTCTCTCTTCATCTTCAAATAGTTTGTTGAGATATTCCCTCCACGTTTTCTTTTTGTCTTCTAAGTTTATGATGATTTTTCCCTCGTTGTTCACCAGCTTTCCAAAGTTCTTTTTTCTTGTTTTGCCTGTCAGTTCTCTAATTCTTCGATGCACGTTAAAATCATCATATCTTTTCTGCAGCTGTTCTATCTCTTGACATGCTTCCTCTCTTTCTCTCTCTTTTGCCTTTCTAATTTCTTGTCTAATTGTCTGTATTCTTCATTGTTGTTCTTTTGTTCACGTCTCTGATCCATTAATTTTAGTATCTCGTTTGTCATCCATGATTTCTTCTTTTTATTTTCTCCCTCCTTCATATGTGTCTTCTTGGTATTTTGGCTGATTTTATTTAAAACTGTTATTTGTTGTTCTACTGACGCGGTTTCATCAATTTCTTTATTGATTTTCTCGTTTAGTTCCTTTTCTACCTCTCTTTTGATGTTAGGATCCTTCAGTATTCTCATGTTATATTTGTTATAGCTTTTGGCCTTCGTTTTCTTAAACCGAACTTTAAATTCCCCAATCACTGGTACATGGTCGGAGTTAATATCGGCACCGGGGAATATTTTAGCACAAGTGCAGCTATTTCGGAATCTTTTATTTATCAGTATAAAATCAATCTGATTTCTGATAAGATGGTCTGGCCTGCTGAGTGGAGATTTCCAAGTATAGAGCTTCCTTGGGGGCATCTTAAATTGAGTGTTTAGTACGACGAATTCATTCTCCTCGACGAAGACTTCCATAGTATCCCCCCGATGGTTTCTCTCTCCTAACCCGTACTGGCCGATGTATTCCGACTTGAATCCTGCTCCAAGTTTTGAATTGAAGTCCCCCATCGTAATGATGATTTCTTGTTTTGGTAAGGCTCGTACTAGTTCTGTGATGGATCCGTAGAATTGATCCGATGGATCCGTAGAAAAAAAAACACAATCTTAAAAACAATAAATCTCCAGGAAGTGATGAAAAATACCTTACAATTTACAATTACAATTACCTTACAATTTACAATTCCCACGGAACTTCTGAAAAATGGAGGTACACCACTATGGGAAAGGATCCATAAACTTATTGTCAGGGTGTGGAATGTAGAGATTATGCCAAGTGACTGAAGAAAAGGCATTATTTTTCCCATACACAAGAAACGAAACAAGAAAGAATGTTCCAATTATCGAGGAATTACTCTTCTCAAAACGCCACTTACAAAATATTATCCAGCGTAATATACAATAGACTATCAATATATGAAGAGGAGATACTTGGGGACTACCAAGGAGGTTTTCGGAGGAATCGATCAACAACGGACCAAATTCATCTAATAAGGCAAATGCTTGAAAAATGTTATGAGCATAACATAACTTTGTTCCACCTGTTTGTTGACTACAAACATGCTTTTGATAGCGTGTCTAGAGAAGAACTATTTTACCAGTTACTTGCCCTTGGAATTCCTCAAAAACTTATAAGAATGGTAAACTTAACTCTAAAACAAAACACGTGCTCAAGTATTAGTATCATCCAAACTCACGGACGAATTTGACATCCGGACAGGGGTCATCAGGCAAGGTGATGCGCTATCTGCTATGCTATTCAACTTTGTTGAATTGAACATTATAACTTCTCATATAACTGTTGAATCAGTTATTAGAAACCTGCACATAACAGGCCACATGCACACAAAATCTCAGCAGCTATGCGCATATGCCGATGATATAATTATATCAGCACGAACAGCAGAAAGCCTAAAAGAAGCTACTGCCTCCTTAGAACAGAAATCTAGCGTAGCCGGACTAGTAATAAACGTGAATAAAACCAAGTTCATGAGAAGTACCAGGGATCCAACACCCTGGCCTGAGACACTACAAGTCAACTACCTAGGGTCGAAAATAACTAACGACAACAGAATCAGCGAAGAAATCAGTGCGAGAATTGTAGCAGGAAAGAGAGCTTATTACGCGAATAAGAAGCTACTGGGAGAGAAGCTTCTAAGTGTCAAATCAAAGTTGAAGATCTATAACACATTCATTAGACCTGTCATAACATACGCGTGTGAAACATGGACCATATCTACGATCAACGAAAACGCACTACGAGTCTGCGAAAGAAGCATATTACGCAGAATCTTTGGCCCCGTACTGGAAAACTGTGGTACATGGAGATGCAGAATGAACCATGAACTGGACAGACTAATTGGAGGAGCGAATACATCGTAAGGAATGTAAAGGCACTACGGTTACAATGGTTTGGACATGTTATGCGTATGGAAATACTGACCGAAATATACTATATATATACTATACCGAAAATACTGACGAACTGGAGTCCACATGAAAGAAGAGCTTGGTGTTAGACCACGTAAGAGATTGTGAGATGACTGCATTGACGACCTAAAGATATTAGGTGTGAGTAACTGGCTCCAATTAGTTAAAAGCAGGGAGAGATGGAAGGATGTTGTAACTCAAGCCAAGGCCCACCCAGGGCTGTAGAGCTATAGAAGAAGAAGATGTTTTAGTATTATGGCGTCGAGTGTAAGTTGATGTTTACATCCTTATGACCCCCTTATGCAGCCTATCTGTTCTTCTTCGATTAGGTTACTTAGCTCGCAGTGCTCATAAAGTTTATTATTGATTAAAGATATAAATAATTTATATATGTACAACTGATAAGCAAGTTATGAGTCTATAATTTTCAGGATTCGAAGTATAAGAATTTCGGTATTTCATTAGGATCGTTTAAAGCATTTGTGAAACAATGTGACAATGGACCATGGGCTGCCATTATTTTGTTAATCCAGAAGTTTTGGAGATTGCCAGGGCCTGGGGATCTCCAATTGCTCGTTCTCATTGTAGAATTAAAAACTTCCTCCTTAGTAAATCCTTCAAATTCCATAGATGACACATGAGATGAGATGTTTATCCTCGACTTAATGTATCCATTCCGCACCTTCAGTGTAGTTCTTGGAGGTAGACTATATAGATTTCCAGAATTCTTTAAATTTGGTATCGTCCATTTTACTTTCCTTTAGTTGAGGATGTTTCCGAGTTAATTCTCGGAAATATTTTCTGCGGTTCATGATGAAATTGGAATTTTGCTCTTTTCTTTTCGTAATCTCTTTGTACCTCCGTAGCCTTGCTCCTTTTATTTTCGCTTTTTTTAAGGTGTTTATTATTAATAATTTATTATTATTATTTAGAATTAATTTGAAATATATTCGTTAATGTGTAAATCTTTGAAATAACAACAATGTTTGTTATTTTTAAAAATAAATTGGTTTAAGAATGCGCATAGAGATTGCACAATAAAAACTGATAAGAATTGTTGGAGAATATTTCAGGTATGTTTGAATTGCAAATTTTGAAATTTGTGTATAAATTTAGTTTCAATGACAAAGATAACGCAGCAGGAAAACGCAAAGACAGTCGTAAATCAATCGCGCTGCTAGAAGAGAAATTATTAATAGAAATCCATGAGATCAGACGCAGAAATATTTTTTGCAAATTTTATAGTAAATAAAACAGTGAGATATATAATTTTATTTAAATTTAAAAATTTGTTAAAGGATAATAATATTTATTGTTACGTAAAAATGAAACAAAGGGCTACCGCGCTCGATGTCCTGAAAATTTATATTTAAATAAATATTCAATAAAACTTATATATAAATAAATTTGCACTAAAAAAACCTCTCGCAATCAAAATTAGAGCACTTTGTTGCACTTTGTCTCTAGGATCGTTTAATGTCATCCGGGTTAATTTGACCAACTTTTGACAATGTTTGGGGAATGTTCTAAAAAAATGGTTGGGGAATGTTTAGAAATTGCAGGAAAATATTTTGATTCGTTTCTAAATTACAAACGGTTAAGGTAATGCAGCCACAAAGAGAAATTGATTTAGAAATTTGCAATTTTTAGCAGCTATTTGCCAAATTTAACATTAATTAAATATAAAGTTAATAATTATAATAAATTCCTCGGTACGGAATAAAACTCCAAAAACAAGATCCAGGCCATCAACACCTTGGCAGTTTTTGTACCGCAGTATAGTTTCGGAATAATTAACTGGTTGCGCTCTGAGCTCCAGCAGATGGACAGGAAAACTAGGAAATTGCTCACGATCTATGGATGCAATCACCCAAAAGCTGACGTGAATCGACAGTATATGCCCAGGAGTAGTGGCGGCCGTGGTCCATCAGTACATCAGCGAGGGCAAGGACAGATATACTCGTTTGGTTAGGAGGCATGAGAGGACTAAGGCAAAGTGCGCTCACTCACTAAACAAAGCATCGATAATAGAAAACAAATATTTCAAGCCTGTGTCCGTAAGTCGAGAAAACACCAAAGGAAGACTCAAATCAGCGATACTCGAGGAAAGATTCGAGAGAGTCAAGTCAAAGCCTCTCCATAGACAGTTTCTCCGAAGCCTGCATAACAGATGGGTAGATAAAAAGAAAACTTTTGCATAGCTGAGAAGCGCTGGACTTAAGTGTGAGACAGAGAGCATTATAGTGGCAGCTCAGGATCAGGCACTTAACAGTCGGTACCACCAGAAGAGAATAATAGGCCTAGACGTTGACAGCAAGTGTAGAGTGTGCAACAAGAACGATGAAACTGTCTGGCAAATTATTACTGGCTGCACAATACTAGCACCGACGGAATACACGCATCTTCACAACAAGATCGCTCGCTAACTACACTGGTCAATAATGAAAGATCTTGGCCAAGTGCCTGAGCACTGATACGATTACCAGCCTACCCCGATCATAGAAAGGGAAGAAATAATTGTTATGTACAATGAGGCTGTGGTAACGGATCATACCGTCAACCGTACATAATTATCCACAACAGGAAGTAAAAGCGCTGATTTAATCTAATAGTGCTTATACTTCCTGTTGTGAATCATACGTCATACCTCATCGCACATAACAATTGTTTCTTCCCTTTCTATGATCGGGGTAGGCCGGTAATCGTATCAGTGCTCAGGCACGAGTGGCCAAGTTCCAGTATTGACCAGTGTAGGTAGCGAGCGATCTTGTTGTGACGATGCGTGTATTCTGTCGGTGCTAGGATTGTGCAGCCATCAATAATGTGGCTGACAGTTTTATCATTCTTGTTGCACACGCTAAACTAATCGACGTGGCAATACCCGCCGATGCAAGCAATGTGGCCAAGGAGGTCAAGAATAGGTGCAAGTACAAAGACCTAGATATCGAGATACTGTTAAGATGTCATCTTCATCCTTGGGCCAGGTAAGTTCATCTGCATATCTGTCTCCAAAGATCGTCTCCATATTTTGGTATCTGAGCAATAAAATAGCACGTGCGCCGCGGTGTCATTTTGGCCACACTCACAGAGGGGACTTTCTCTTTTACCAAATCTATGAAGGTACGCTTTGAAATTACCGTGGCCTGTTATTAACTGGATTGCGTGGTGGGACAGACTGATGTTGAAACCCCTCCAGGTCTTAATGGACGGTATAAATTGCTTGGTCCACAAGCCAGTTGTAGCCAGATCCCATCTGTCCTGCCAGAGCTTCTCGAAATGCCCTTTGGAGCACGATCTTAAAGCCTGTTTGGGCAATTTACTAAAGGAAATTGGCAGATCTTCCTTGTTAGCTGCTTGTTTGGCAAGCATGTCTGCTCGTTTATTGCCTTCAAAACCAGCATGTGCCTTAACCCAATGCCAACGGATCTTGTTCTTCCTTGAAACTCTGGCAGCTGTCTTCCACGTCTCCAACAATAATTCAGTGGGTGAATTTAAACTCTTCAGAGCATCCAGAATAGATCGGCTGTTACAAATGATTGAACAGGGTCTGCTGCTGTTATTTTCCACATAAAGCAAAGCTTGCAGCATGGCCAAAAGTTCAGCTTGAAAAATTGAGCAATACTTTTCTAATTTAATCAGCTTATGGTACACTTCCTCGTCTTGAAAGTAGACCACGAATGCAGCCCCCGTACATCTGATCGAACTCGAACCGCCCGTGTAAACCCGGAGTTGAAATATATTACTCAGTGTCAAATAGTATGTAACCAGCGGCAATTGTGAAGGATGAACTAGTTCTTGGGTATTTACGGTCAGTTCGAGCTCGCTCAGTGCAACCGGTAAGCCCGTTATATCTCTAACAATCGTATCGTCTGCGATCTGGTGTGAGTTGTGGAGGGCCAGCTGCTTGAGACGGATGTCGGCTGGAAGGAGACCCGTAATCACACAGGCTGCCTCAGAGGAGACTGTGCGATACGCTTTTGCAGCACGGATGATGCTGAGGCGTTGTACGCTCAAAAGCTTTAGGCCTCCCTTCACGCCACACGACCTCCGCCATTAGTATATATCAATCAGCTGTGAACTCCCCAGACCCCACTCCTTTCTCGCAGCGATACCCAACTTTATGCTAAACCGTTTTACCCTACCACAAGCCTGCTTCATGTGTTCTCTGAAGTTCAGGAATCTGTCAATTATGACACCTAAGTACCGTAGGTGTTGTTGGCATCTAATTTTTGTATTCCCAAGAGTGAATACGGGACTCCTTTACTTCGAAGATCTGCCGAAAAAAAGGGCCTCGGTCTTTTGGGCATTAAAATTAAGTCGGGTTTCAATTGCCCACTGGCAAAGATTATCTAGAGACCGATCAGTTTTCTCCTTTAAGCCCGTGATGGTTTTGCTTTTGCAGAGTAGAAACGTATCATCCGCATAGGCAACAATCTCGCAATCTTCAGGCAGATCTCTTTCGAAAATGGTCCCATATAATATATTCCAGAAACCTGGACCTGACTTTGAACCTTGTGGACAACCTTTGCCGATGCTCCTTTCTAAGTATAAACCAGGTTCGCTGATTATTGCTCTGCGATCTACAAAGTAAGACTTGGCTAACTTGATTAGATTGTCAGGACAATCTTTATCAGCCTGTGGATAATAAGCGGCCACCAGGCGTTGTCAAATGCCCCACTTATATCCAAGGCTATGGCTGAACAATAAAGCTTCGATCTTAATGCCTCCCTTATAAACCTGACCGCCTTTGAGATGGCCTGAACAGTTCCTGTGCCTCTTCTAAAGCCAAACTGATTTTGATTCACCAACTTGTTACGATAAAAGTGATGGTCAATTCTCGAGATGAGAAGACAATCCAACACCTTTCCGGCCACTGGAAGCAAACTTATTGGTCTGAAGTCTTTTATGGAAAGCGCTGGTTTGTTGGGTTTAGGGATAATCTTGATTAGTTGTCCTTTCCAGCAGGACGGGAATATGGACTTGCTCAAACACTTGTTATAAAGATTAAGAAATGTGTTTGGTGCTGAGTTGAAGGCAGCCAATACTATGTCAGAGGTAATGCCATCCAGCCCAGGGGCTTTCTTCAAACTCATACTTTGTATAACTCGTTCAATCTCAGACATAGTGAACGGTATATCGTCTTGCCCTCCTTGACCAGTTTCAGCAAGTAATCTGACAAACGTGTGTTGCTGAGTGTCCTCCTTCTTATCGTCCTGCGGAAAGAATGTCTCAAGAAGTTTGTGAGAGGTTTCAAAGATATCTAATGAATTATCCCCAACCTTAAGGCTACTCAGATAGCTTGTAGAGGTTTTTCTACCTCTAAGAACCTTGAAAACAAGGCCCCATGGGTTTT
The DNA here is from genome assembly GCA_944588485.1 of Phosphuga atrata. Taxonomy (NCBI): domain Eukaryota; kingdom Metazoa; phylum Arthropoda; class Insecta; order Coleoptera; family Silphidae; genus Phosphuga; species Phosphuga atrata. Next base: position 68,838,376 of record OX155895.1, read on the forward strand.
CGTGTGAAGATCGAGTGCAGAATTCTCGCCACTTGAGTTTCTTCGACTCTAGAATTGCGTTTTTATATTCATTTAAAACCTAGGCCTACAAGGCCCCGGCTTAGGGGCCCACACAGCCTAGGGGCCCCGGTCAAATCAACAGCAGTGAAGAGTCTTTCTCAGACAGGATAGTCTGCTCGAGCTGACGCCTATCGAAGTCTATGTTGCTCCTGGGATGAGATCATGGCAGCTCTTCAGATAATTGCCAATGATGCAAATGAAAATCCATCTACGCGCTCTGAGGCTTCAGGTCTTCTGAATTCATGGACTCTATGGAAACTTAGTTTTTGTCAATTCTCTGGAATGATATCTTGGAAAGGTTCAACAAAGTACGTAAATCTCCCCCATCTGTTAACATCGACTTGGGTACGATCGTTGAACTGTATCAGTCTTTGGTAACATACCTTGAACTGTACCTTTGATCCATATGAGTCGAAAGTTATTAGTTTGACTCTCTTACGAAACTATATCGTTTGGAATCTAAAGAAATCCGTGAAGGAGCCAGAAACCTTTTATCCGATGGATTTGGATAGGACTTTTGAAAACGACTGTAATAATTCAACATATCATAATCTCATCATATCATTCAACATATCATCTCTAATATCTTTGAATAACTAAATGTTGTTTGAATTTACTAAATAAATTAATATTTAAATAAGTTCCCGTTGAATCTCAAAGAACTATTTATGCATAAACCGGTATCGTCAAAATAAAATTAATTTCGAATTAATAAATGCAGGAATTCACAAACAAAACAATTGTCTTTTGTTCGGTAAATTGTTTACGAACCTCTGCGAAATAGTTCAAAAATTTCAAATTTCTAAATCAATCTCACTCGACAATCTCAAATCTCACTAGAGGCCAAGATGTTAGCTACAACTTGAAAGACTTGTTGAAGTGAACGTCGAGATTTAAAAACTAAAATACATCAGTCTAAATTTAGGATTCTAGTTTTCAGTTATTCAGTTAGTAGCTAATTTAGTTATCTATTAACAAATAATTTTCAATGTTCTAGTAAGTCTAGATGTCGAGATTTAATGGGTATTGTTAACCCTTTCATCCCTGAACCTCATGTTTTGTTAATTTGTTGCTAAATAAACACTTCTTCTTCTTCTTATTCTGTGTAGGCACTACGTGCCTGTTTCTGTAAGTTTCTCCTCAGTCCTTCAGCTCCTGCGATTTGGAAGTCCAGGAGTCTGTCCATCTCTTCGGTGGTCTTCCAGGGGGTCTCGTTCTGTTGGGTTTTTGTGATGACCCAGTTAACGATTCGGTGTGGCGCCATGCGTTCCACGTGATCCCGCCAGTATCTTCCACGGGCTCTTGCCCAGCGCACGACGTCCTGGATTTGTAGGTCAGCTCTGAGCTTAGAGCTCCTGACATGGTCTCTTAATGTGACTCCTCTTATTGCTCTCAGGGTCCGCATTTCGGTCATTCTCAGCGCTTGTTTGGCGGCTGATGTGTCGGCCCTTGTTTCAGCCGCATATGTGAGTATTGACTTTACTGCTGTCTTGTATATTCGGATTTTACCTTCTTGCGATATGTGTTTCTCCAGATTATGTTATTTAGTGGGCCAGATATTCGTCGAGCCATGTTCGTTGCTGCTCGTACCTCTAGCTTGAGGTCTCTGTCGCTTGAGATCTCTACTCCAAGGTAGGTAAAGCACATCACCTGCTCTATCACCTTGTTGTCGAGTTCTAATTAGCATCTGGTTGCTAATCTGCTGCCTACCATGCACTTGTTTTTTTGATGGGAGATATCAAGGTTGTATCTCTTTTCTGTTTTGGAGAATGTCTGTAGAAGTCGTTAGTCGTTTTCGTTGTCAGTTATTAATACAGCGTCATCCGCGTAGCACAGTATGTTGAAGGACTGGTTTCCCATCCGATATCCTGCTTTGAGGTTTTTCACACTCGTTATTATGTTGTCCATTATTAGGTTGAATAGGGCCGGGCTCATACTATCGCCAACTCTGCCAGCGCCGGTCCCAAGCCCGGGTCAAAATGAGGAGGGTTGGGGGACAAGGCTAGCAACCTAACCCCGTATAAAACCACCTAACGCTCAAGGAAGCAATTTTCAAGTCTAAATAAACACAATATATCAAAATAGATCGACCATGGATTTAATTGTCCCAAGAGATGAGTGGTACACATATCTTATCTTATCTAATCTTCTTGTCTAATTTTGTGAAAACTTTTCAAGTCTTAACATTATCTAGCCATATTCAATCTTGTTCACTCTTGTCCAATTTTTTGTCCAAAATTTTGCCCAATTATATCCAGTCTTGTTGAATATGGACTAGACTTGTGTAGACTTGTCCAGTCTTTTCCAGTCTATTATTGTCTTGAATGAGTCTATTATTGTATTGATCAGTGTTCTGTATTCTGTTCAGTGATTCAGTATTGATCATATTATCAATCATATATGTTCGGTTTCGTCCGGTTTCGCTTTGTCTAGACTTATTTGGTTGTGATCTATTCTGCTCCAGTTTTTTAGTGCCCTGGTCTGTCTTATATTGTCTGTGTTTGTTTGCAACAACAATATTTGTCTTCATACATATAACATACACGAAATAAATGCCAAAACAAATTCACAATTTGAATTTTCGGAAAATCATATTTCAGTGGGGCATATGTGTACCAGTCCCGACTGGGGTTAAAATTGTTGGGAAAGGTTTAAAATAGTGTAATCTACATACACGAAAGTCTGTTAATATTGAACATTAATCCTTGTCCATTTAGAGAAAATACAGTTGGAGTATTCTAGTTTTTAAAGGCGATTTGCATATTTAGTATATTAAGTGCATATCAAGTTTCACTACTGTATATAAACTAGAAACCAAGAAGCAAAAACTTGTAAGACTTTTGTAGTGAATTACCTTAACTGTATGTAATTTGGAAACGAATCGAAATATTTTCCTGCAATTCGTCTAAAAACACATTTCCCAAATATTTTAGTTGCTTAAGAGCTTTTTTTTTGTTTTATTGCAAATTTATTTAATTTATTGATAATTTAGAATTGATTTGAAATTGTTGATCTTCTTGTGTTTTGATTTTGAAATCAATATGTTTATTAATTCGGAATGTCTAAACATTGCAGGTGTTAATGTATGAAGATGAATCGAAGGAATCAATTTCTAGCTAAAATTCTGCCGCATAAATCTTTACAAATTTGCTAACACTTTTTTAAATTTCATGTTTTTTCTTTGTAAGTTTTCTTAGATTTTCCAACATACGTTTTTTTCTGAACCAGCAGAAATTCCACAACAAATCATCAATTTACATAATACAGACGAGAAAATAGAACAAGTTTTTCTTAAAATCGGCAACAATTTTTTTTTTAAGCAAGTTTACAAAATTAGACAACATTGAAGAAGAAATATTAGATTTGTATTTTTATTTTTATCTACACTAGTCTAGTCTTGTCTGGTTTTATCTAGTTTTATCTATGTCTAGTTTGCCATGAGTTGTCTAATCTTGTCGAGTCTTGTCTAATCTTGTCGTCGTGTATAATTTTCTACAGTCTTGTCGAGTCTTGTCTAATGTCTTCCAGTCCTGTGCAGTTTTCTCCAGCCTTGTCCTCTCTTGTCCAGTCTAGTATACTCTTGGGCAGTCTTGTCCAGTCTTCTTCAGTCTTGTGCAGTTTTGTCCTGTCTTGCAGAGTCTAGTCCAGTCGTGTGCAGTCTTCTCCAGTTTTCTACAGTCTTGTCCAGTTGTCTTGAGAAGTTGCGTCCTGTCTTGTCTTTCACTGTCTAGTCAAGTCTTGTGCAGTCTTGTCCAGTCCTGTCCAGTCTTGTACACTCTTGTGCAGTCTTGTCCAGTCTTGTCAGCTCTTGTCGAGTCTTGTCCAAACTAGAATTATATTATAAACTCGGCGGGCTGAGACAGATCACAGGGATTAGACGAATCAATTCAAAGACTGAAGAGATTATACAAACTAGATTTGTTTGACTAGCCAGACCTGCGAGACTGGACCGACTAGATATTGTCTAGTGTTGTCCAGCCCTGTCCAGTCTTGTCGACATTTGCCCAGTCTTTTCCAGTCTTGTCTAGTCTTGTCCAAAATAGAATTCTATTATAAACTCGGCGGGCAGAGACAGATAACAGGGATTAGACGAATCAATTAGAACAGGGGCCTCCAAACTTTCCAGCCTTAGGTCCATACTGATTACTCCAATGAGTTCCGAGGGCCAAAACCATATTATCATTGTTGACGGTGGTAAAAAGTAAAATAGTCCACTGATGAAAAAAAAGTCCAAAAAAGTACGCAACGTTTAAAAAAGGCTGCAAATCGGACTAAAGTCCGCAAAACGGCAACACTGCATATTATTAATTTTCCTGTCATTATCTGTAATTTCTAGATTAGTCGTAGAGTACGAGCCATGAGGAGTAACGTGACACGACATCTGGTGGACACAAGCGGAAATAGGTAGTACCTTCTATCGCTAACAGATGGCGCTAATAGCACGTACAGAATAATCTCGTTGGTTCGAGAAAGTTCTGGTGTCTTCCAATCACTTCTAGATGGCAGTAATTGGAATATATAAGAAGGCTAGTGGCGCAACCACAAGTCAGTTCCTATGACACTGTTGTGAAATAAAATAGTGCGTACCTCCTTAAAACGTGTTTGTGCGTGTTTAAGTTTAAGACATCTTTGTAACAGTATTTTGATTTGAATTGTTCCTTTTGTGTGTGATTTAGTAGTATGGAAAAGAAGCGAAAAATTGATTGTGAATGCAGAAAAATTCAAAGATCAGTGGAACATTCAGTATTTCGTAATTGCGTCCAGTAACAAGGCGCTATGTTTGATTTGCAATGAAAGCATAGCCGTTCTCAAGGAATATAACATTAAACGTCATTATGAAACAAAACATTTTCAAAATTACTCAAAATATACAGGAAGTTTGCGGACAGAAAAATTCGAAGCTATGAAGCGCGGATTGAAATCGCAGCAATCTTCATTTACAAAACTCAAAACTGAACAAGAGGCTGCAACTCGTGCCAGCTTTCGTGTGGCTCTTGAAATTGCAAAACGTGGAAAACCATTCACCGATGGAGCAATGATCAAAGAATGCATAATTGCAGTAGCCGAAGAAATGTGCCCTGAAAAGGTAAATTTAGTAAAAACTGTCAGTATGTCAGCAAACACTGTGGCTCGAAGGGTAGAAAACATCGCTGAAAATATATCCTCTCAACTGTTCGACAAAAATTGACATGTTGAGTGGTTTTCTTTGGCCTTGGATGAGTCAACGGATGTGTCAGATACTGCTCAAGTATTGATTTATATTCAAAGAGTAGATAAAAGCTATGAAGTGCACGAAGAACGTCTTGATATGTATAGTATTCATGGCACAACTACTGGTACAGATATTTTTAAAGGAGTTGAAATGGCCATTAATCAAAAGAACCTTCGATGGAAAAACTTGAAATGTATTACAACTGATGGAGGCAAAAAAATGAGTGGGAAAGATAAAGGAGTGGTCGCTCTTGTGTCAAAGGCTGTAGAAAATGACGGTGGTTCAAAACCATTAGCCTTACATTATATCATTGATCAACAGTCTTTGTGCGGAAAATGTTTGGATATGTCTGAAGTTCTGAAACCAGTCATATCAACTGTTAATTTTATCAGATCTTTTGGGCTGAATCACCGACAATTCCGACAATTTATTGAAGAGATTGGAGAAAATGACTTACCTTATCATACTGCTGTACGTTGGCTTAGTTGTGGGAAAGTCCTTCAGCGCTTTTTTGAACTTCGAGCAGTGATCGAAATATTTTTGAATGAAAAGCATCGCCCTCTTACTGAATTACAAAACAACGCATGGCTGTGGAAGTTAGCCTTCTAGGTTGATTTGACAAAACATGTGAACGAACTGAATTTGAGATTGCAAGGAGAAAACCAGCATCTTCCTGATTTATACACTAATATCAAATCATTCCGGAAGAAATTGATACTGTTTCAATCACAACTACGAAGTAAATGTTTTTCACATTTTAAAACATGTGAAATATTCAGCCACACCACTGAGACTGAGTTTCCTATCGATTTTGCAATCGAAACTTTGAGTGCTTTGAAAATAAATTTTGATACTCGTTTCTCGGACTATGATGCCATTGCGAATCAAATTAAGATTTTTCAGAATCCTTTTGATACTGACATTGAAACCCTAGCCCCGGAACTTCAAATGGAAATGATTGATCTACAGTGCAGTGATATAATTAAGAACAAATATCAAAACTCATCTTTGTTGGAATTTTATCTCTCGTTGGAGTCTTCCACTGACACAATTTGATAATTTGCATAAATTTGCTCGAGGGCTGTTTTCTGTTTTTGGTAATACTTATTTGTGTGAGAAGACCTTCTCCAAAATGAAGTACACAAAAAATGTTTACAGATCTAAATTAACTGATGAGCATCTTAAATCTCTTTTAATAATTGGTGCAAGTAAAATTAGTCCACAACTACAAACTATTGCCAGTGGAAAATCTCAATTACATAAATCTCATTAGTATTTCATATGTCATTATGCTTGTTATAAGTTATGTTTTTATTTAAAATGTATAAAATGTTAGTTGGATTCATTTCAATAATTTGTTAGTTATTATATACTGAAGTTAAATTTTCTGCATATTATACATGTCTTTACTCATTACAATTCTGTGTTTCTTTATCCAACTTATCACAAAAACAATAAGCCTACAACAATGTTATGAGTAGTTAGCCCATGACCATATCAATGTAGATGTCATATTAATAATTATTCAACATAAAATTAGAATACTTCAGTAAACTAAATTTAATTTGCTCTATATGTTCTCTAAAAGGAGTTTTCAAGTTTGCTAGCTCTCCGCGGGCCGAACAAAATCTGTCCGCGGGCCGGATGTGGCCCTCGGGCGTAGTTTGGAGACCCCTGAATTAGAAGATTAAAGAGATTATACAAACTAGATTTGTTTGACTAGGCACACCAGCGAGACTGAGACCGACTGGATATTCTCTAGTCTTGTGTCCAGTCTTGTCCAGTCTTGTCCAGACACAACCAGACTTGTCCAGTCTTCTCCAGTTTTGTGCAGCCTTGTCCTATCTTGACCAGTGTTGTACACTCTTGTGCAGTCTTGTCCAGCCTTATCCAGTCTCCTCCAGTCTTGTACAGTTTTATCCTGTCTTGTAGAGTCTAGACCAGTCTTGTGCAGTCTTATCCAGTCTAGTGCAGACTTGTCCAGTCTCCTCCAGTCTTGCGCAGTTTTGTTCTGTCTTGTCCCGTCTTGCAGAGTCTAGTCCAGTCTTGTGCAGTCTTGTCCAATGTTGTCCAGTCTTGTCCAGCCATGTACAGTTTTGTCCAGTCTTCTACAGTCTTGTATAGACTTGTCCAGTCTTGTTCAGTCTTTTCCGGTCTTCTCCGGTCTTGTCCAGTCTTGTCCAAACTATAATTATATTATAAACTCGGCGGGCTGAGTCAACGGGAGGGCTTACCCTAATCTAGTCTAGTCTGGTGTAGTTCAGTCCAGTCTAAAACTTGTCTGGTTTTGTCTTGTATAGTGTAGACTGGTCTTGTCTAGTCCAGTTAAATCTTGTTCAGTCTTGTACAATCTTGTTCAGTCGTGCCTTGTCTTGTCTGATCTTATCTGGTTTTGTCTGGTCTTGTTTTTAAATTTTCTCTAGTTTGTATAGCCTTGTCTAATTTTATTTAAATTTATCTAAATTAATCTAGTCTTCTCTAATGTTATTTAGTTTTGTCTCGACTTCAGTAAATTTATAAACCTTCCAATTTATCTCCTTCCTTTGCACATTTCCCCTAACACTAATGACACATAAAACCTGATTCTATTAAATCTGCTAGAATTATATCATAAACTCGGTGGGCTGACAATGAGACAGATCGCAGGCATTAGACAAATCAATCACAAGACTGAAGACATTAGACAAACTAGATTTGTTTCACTAGCCAGACCAGCGAGACTGACACCGACTAGATAGACTAGACAGGATGGATATACTAAAGAAATTAGTGTAGAGATACTAGACGGACTAAATGTATTAGAAAGTCTAAACAGCTTAGGTAAGCTAGATAGACTAGATATGTTAGACAGACTAGATATATTAGATCAGGGCTTCTTAAACTATGGGTCGTAACCCTAAATGGGTTCGCTTAGCGAAATCTTGGGGTCGCGAGATTTTAATGTAAAATATTTAAATACATTTGTGAGAGTTTGAAATTGGCGTAGAAATTATGGAAAAAGACATATTTATATTCTAAATTAAAGGATCTGAACTTGTATCTTCAAGGAAAAAAATTGTAATATATTTACTTCGAATGATAAAATGGAAAGTTTTATTAAAAAGAACAACATTTGGAAAAGTAGGGTAGAAAAGAATTCCTTCGAAATTCCAGTATCGAAAAAAATCACAAAACCAACTGATAGATAACACAGCTTGGATAGCCAGCCAGATCCAACAGGTCATATTGAAAAAAAGTAGTATTAGATGTAATAGATGAACCTGACTATGCTATGTAGAGGAGGAAACTGCCTCTCACATAATCTTCCATTGTGAAGCAGTTGTACGTAGGAGACACGAGCTTGACATAGATAGTCTAGATATGTTAGACATACAAGACAGACTAGACACGCTAGCTAGATAGCAGACTAGAAATATTTAACGAACCGTTTTGTCTTTCTTGTCTTGTCTATTCACATCTACTCTAGTCTAGCTTTGTCTAGTTTCGTTCTTGCCTTTTTCTAGTCTTCTCATTAGTCTTATCCTAGACCTGCCTAGATTTATACTGCCTTATTTAGTTCAGCCTCTCGTCTAAGTCTAAGTTTGTTCAGTCTAGTCTAGCTTTCTTCTAACCTTGTTCTAGTCTTATTTTTAGTCTTCTTATTAGTCTTATACTCATACTGATCTTATTTTGTTATTATTCTTCTCCTTGCATTGTTCTAGTCTTGCCGTTGTCTTGTTCTAGTCTTGTTATTAGTCTTGTCGTTGTCTTGTACTAATCTTTTATTAGTTTCATCCTTGTCTTGTTATTAGTCTTGTCCTTATGTAGTTCTAGTCTTGTTGTTAGTTTTGTCTATGTCTTGTTCTAGTCTTATTAGTCTTGTCCTTATCTAGTTCTTGTCTTGTCTTTGTATTATATTAGTCTTGTTATTAGTCCTGCCCTTGTCTTGCTCTAGTCTCGTTATTAGTCTTATCCTTTTCTTGTTATTAGTCTTGTCCTTATCTAGTTCTTGTCTTATCTTTGTATTATTTTAGTCTTATTATTAGTCCTGCTTTTGTCTTGTTCTAGTCTTGCTATTAGTCCTGTCCTAGCTTATTCATGTCCAGAACAGGGCAATCTGTTTCAGTCCAAACTGTTTACAATTCAGATTTTTGTCACAATGTTTACATTTCGAACGTAAAAAAATGAATTTGCTTTGAAAACGCGTTTTGTTATGACGACAAATGAGAAAAAAAGCTGAAAATTCCAAACAAATCGAAAAAAATAAACAGAGAATTTTCGCCGAGATAAGTGAATATCTTCGGTGGGAAAACAAACATTCCTGCGGAGATAAACCGAAATTCCTGCTGGCGAAAAGAGAAATTATAATTAGAAATCTATGAGATCAGACGCAGAAACGATTTCAACAAACAAATTACATAAGATAATAGAGTATTGTTTCACCTCGAATTTCCAGCGCGATTCCTTCCGATCCAGCCTAGGCACGTATCCCAAAGTTATTTAGCACACTCAACACAAACACACACACACACCGACCAACTAAACTATTTGGATTTGTGAGCAGTGAACGCGCGCGTCCGTTCGTCCTCCGCGTCTCGGGCCAAACTGAAACTGAACATGCTTGGCACTTGGCACGGCGCGTTTCGGTCTCGGCCGACTCGACCGACCAACCGGACCGTCCCTCTTTCGCGACGCCGCTGGCTGCCACCTTTCCTTCTTGGAAACACCTCAATCAAATCAACATTTCACCGGCGACGTCCGCAGACGATCTCACAACAGGAAAAATATTTCACGATTATCGAACATATTTGTTCAAGGAAATTATCGAAAATCTTTTCGAAAAAATCCAGAAATTTGAAATTTTCTTTCAAAGCCGAAAATTAAGCAAAATATTTTCGATGAATTGGTCAAAACCTTTTCGATAACAAAACCAAACAGCAGACAAGACAAGATCAGACAATGCGGCACAATACAAGACATGTCTAGACAACCAGACTAGACCAGATAAGATCAGAAAAGATCAGACAAGACCAGACAAGACCAGACAAGCCCAGAGAACACCAGATAATCGACGAATACTTATACATTACATTATACGAATTACTACAAATATTTTGGACACGTCAATCGTGGAACGGATGACAATCTCGAAAAACAGGTCATCCAAGGCCAAGGAAGAAATTGTGGAGTCTGGTGTACGCGGATGATGTGATAATACTGGCAAAAACGGCAGGAGATTTTTTGATAAAAGGAAACTGTAAATGTAGATAAAACAAAATGGATAAGGTTCAAGAAAGGTGGAGCGTGCAGGAAGGAGAGGTTCGAATGGAAGGGAATGGAGATTGAGCAGGTTGGGCAATTTAAGTATCTAGGGTTTGTATTTGGGAGTGGGTGTAGTAATAAAGAGCATATAGAGTACATGGCAAAAAAAGCGTGGGTGGCGTCAGAAAGGTTCTTGAAGGTATGGGGAAAAGAGTTTAGCACAAATTACCGGGCGATGGAGATGATATGGAAGGCTTGTTGGCGGAGTATATTGATGTATGGAGCTGAAATATGAGGGGTGAAGGAAGAAGAAGTCGTGGAAAAAGTGCAACTACAATTCTTTAAAAAGGCCCTGAAATTAGACAACTGGTTCCTACATAGTACTGCAGGAGCTAAATGCATTTAAATTAAGAATTGAAGCAAGCCGACGAGTAGCAAGGTATGAATGTAAAGTGAAGGGAATGACTGAGGAAAGAATTGTAAAAGAAGTGTTCAGGGTAGCAAGTTTGGAAGGAATTAATGGTAGGAGAGAGACAAATTGGGGAAGGAATTGAAGGAAACTGTATGAAGGAGGTGGTATGTCTATCATGGAAATGGAGAGGCTTAGGAGCGAAGGCGTGCGAGTTGACGAATGGCTAGAGGTAAGGCTGAAGGAAGTTGAACTGCAAGAACGTCAAAGGAAAATAATGGATAGTAGATATAGTAAGGACTATATATATATATATATATATATATATATATATATATATATATATATATATATATATATATATATATATATATATATATATATGGGTTCTGGACTTCTAGGTGGAGCATAGAGCCTCCATAAGCACCCTCCAGCGGACCCTATTCTGGGCCATTGCTTTGGCTTCACTCCAAGAGGTTTTCTGGGCTTTTAGTTCATCTAACACTGTTCTCCTCCATGTTTGAGCCGGTCTTCCTCGTCGTCTCGTTCCTTGGGGATTCCAGTCTAGTGCTGCCCTTGCAATGTCGTCTGGTTTTCTTCTTAGAATGTGGCCGATCCATCCCCATTTTCTTTTCTTAATGTCGTGCTCTATTGTTTCTTCTCGGAATCGTTTAAGAAGTTGCTCATTAGTAATTTTCTGTGGCCAGAAGATTACTGAGGATGATTCGTAGACATTTGTTGGCGAAAACCTGAAGTTTATGTTTTGTGGCATTAGTGTTTTTCCAGGTCTCACATCCATATAAGAGGATTGCTTTGACGTTTGTTCTATATAAACGCAGCTTGCTCTTTATAGTAAGGACTATGCGGAAATACAAATATTTGAAGAGCTACCTAAATACTTAAAATCAACAATGGGCCTGAATGCGCAGTCAGTAATTGCCAGCATTAGATGCGGCTGTGAAGAAAGAGGGTGAAAGTATTGGATGGATGACAAGTATAAGAGTTGTGGTGTATGTGGGATAGGGAAAGACGTGTGGGTGCCTTGGTTTGAGGAGTGCAAAAAAGGAGAGTGGACCGAAAGAGAGAGAGTGTTAGGGTCGAAATGGAAACAGTGCATGAATGAGGATGGTAGTGGTTTGGTAATGATAGAAAGGATAAAAGGATGGAAGGAACAGGGAACGGAAACAGAGGAATATCCAGTGTAGTTTTTTTTCTCTATTTTGACTTAGACTCTTTTAACTTGGACTGGTGTGCGATTATTGATTTAGTTTTCTTTTTTTTATATTTTGTTGGTTTTGTTTTTCTTTTTTTTGTTTTTTGGTATTGTAAGAGGAAAGGTTTATGTTTTTTTTATTTAAGCCAATAAAGGTTATTGTATGTATGTATGTATGGTCATCCAAGGGAAACTTAAAGGTACGCAACCTCGGGGACACTCTCCAAAACGGTGGATCGACCAGATGCCATAGATCACCGGGACACCACTACAAGAAAAACATAAGAAAATAACGGCGGCTCTATCTCTTCAGTCCATAACCCTTCTGCAGGCTGTGGTGACATCAATTTGCTACGCTCGCAATGACTCCTCGCCAGCGCTCTCTATATTGGCCAGATCACATTACTTCCTGCATCCCTTGTCTCGTCAGTGTTTTTCTCCGGTCTATGCATCGTGTAGGCAATCTTCCTCTTGGGCGGCGGCCTTGGACTTTGCCTTCTTCTATGAGTCGTTCAATATTGTTGAACCTCCTTGCCACATGACCCAGGTATCCCAAATACCATTCGTTTATTGTCTGGTATAGTCTGGTCTTTATACCGAGTTGTTGAATAATAGAGTCGTTTGTGCGGTGGGCTGTCCATGGTATTTGCAGCATTTTTCTATAGCACCACATGTCAAACATTTCTATTCTGCGTTGGTCTTAGCTCCGAATAGTCCACGTTACGCAGGTGTAAGTTGCAATGGAGAAGACCAGGCTATGTATCAGCCGAAGTTTTGTGAACTTCGACAGAACGGCGGCAGACAGGGGTAAATGGAGGATCGCTAACTCCAGCGGTCTCCCCCTTGGAAGTTACGCCCGCAATAGCGGCCACTTCCTTGGTTGAACAGACAGCAACAGCGACCACTCCCTCTATTGAAGCACAATGGCCGAAAACGAGGAAGTCAGCTCGGATTACCAAGAAGACGACCTAAACCTCCCACTCCTAGACATGAGCAGTCCTACCATGTTTACTGAGGTAGAGGAAGACGTCATTCTTGCCGAGACAGAAAATTACTTGCCGCCTCCTGTCAAAACAAAAATAACCAGTAAACGCACAAAAAAAGCTCAAGTGAACATCCACCATGCCACAGCAGCTTCGGCTGTGATGGCTAGGATGTTCAGTAAACAACACTTAGGGCTAGCGCTGCTGCAAGAACCCTGGGTTTATGGAGGCAAGATCAGAGGTCTCAGCAACAGGGAATGTAACTTGGTGTGGGATAACCGAGACGTATCCCCTAGAACTTGCATTATGGTTAGGAAGGGCATACATTATTTATGTCTTTCATAGTTCCTAACGCGGGATCTAGTTCCAATTCAGGTCCTCATCAAGACCGAGGGCCTCCACCGCAAGGTAGTGATCGCATCAGCATACTTCCCAGGACATGGTAACAACATACCACCCGTAGAAGTACAAAGACTGGTCGAACACTGTATTAGGAGAAGACGGCCACTCATCTTAGGATGTGACGCAAACGCCCACAACGAGATGTGGGGCAGCACGGACACTAATAAGAGAAGTGAATACCTTTTAGAATACCTCATTAAAGAAAACCTAAATGTGTATAACTTTGGGAATACACCAACATTTAGCACCAGGGTCAGAAGTGAGGTAGGTCAGAAGTGAGGTAGAAGTGTATATAACGCTAGGTAGCACCTTACTAAACAGTAAGGCAGTCGTAAAAGTTGACAATCAACTATCTAATCCCTTTAAAACAGAAAAAGTAGTTCGTCAAGGATGTATTCTGTCGCCTCTTCTATTTAACATCTATGGAGAATATATTATGAGAAGGGTGACCGACGGATGGAACGGCGGAATTGCAGTTGGTGGAATAAAGATATCTAATCTTCGTTATGCGTACGATACCGTCCTACTAGCAAATACCCAAGAGGAACTTCTGGAAATCTTGCAGAAACTGGAAATAGAAAGTTATAACCTTGGCTTGGCCATCAACTACTCAAAGACCAAAGTTATGATCATCGACAGGGTCCAGAATAATATGCCAGACATCCTTCACCTTCACCTAAGTCGTGAGCCAATATATCTGTCTGGGAGCACTGATTTCAAATGAGGGTGGCTGTTCTCAGGAAATCATTCGTAGATGCGAAATCGCTAGACGGACAGTGAAAAGCCTCCAAAAACATGGAAAGATAGTGCTATCACTTTAAACCAAAAAAAAAACTCTGAGTAAAACACTGATATTCCCAGTACTTCTATACGGAGCATAAACATGGTCGATGAAGGCTGTCGATCGTAGGAAGATCGACGCGTTTGAACTATGGTGCTAGAGAAGAATCCTACGAGTTCCCTGGACAGCAAGAAGAACTAATGCGTCCATTATCCAAGAAGTAAACGAACCCCAAAGGTTATCCAAAATAGTGCAAGCTCGAATCCTTAGATACTTCGGGCACATTCAGAGAAGAGACGAGGACAATTTGGAGCGACTAATAGTTCAGGGTCGGGTAGAAGGTACTAGGTCCCGAGGTAGGTCTCCTACTCGCTGGATTGATCAAATAAAGGCATCCACTGACTTAACAATCAACCAAGCAGCACTCAGCGCCAAGCTTGATCACGACTCTTGTCAAGAGGAAAGCGAAGAAGAAGAAGAGCACTAACGTAAGTAAACTGGTTAAAAGGTGGAGAGTTTCAAGTGAACCCTCAATGTCAGACCATAGGATCATAGAGTTTGAACTGGAAGGAGCAAGTGAGGAAAACACCCCCATTCGAAACCCCAGACAAACTATGTTGCCTATGTTTAGTTCCAAAGTAAAAGAGAACCTAGAACAAGTGATATTGCGGGATAGTATCAAAAACTACACCGCACTAGAGCAAGCTGAAGGAGAAATAAATGTAGCAATCACCACGGCATTTGCATCCAGCTGCCTGGTAAAAACCGTGAAGGAGCATAAGGATGAAAAATGGTGGAACAAAAACTTGTCTACATTAAGAGCAAAAGTACGTAGGCTTTTCAACAAAGCTAAGCAATACCGAAATTGGCTAGAATACTCCGAGGTCCTTACCACCTACAACAAAGAGATCAGAAGGGCAAAAAGGAAAAACTTTAGGACCTTCTGTGAAAACATAGAATCCACCCCGGTGGCTGCTAGATTTCACAAAGCACTAGCAAAGGATAGAGTGGAAATGACAAACACTCTTAAGAGACCGGATGCGAGCTACACGGAGGACGAAGAGCAGAGAGCTCTCCGCCTACTAGAAACCCATTTTCCGGGATGTAGAAAATACAAAGAGACCGAGGGCTTGATGCAATCACGGAGACCAAGTCGGGTTGACTGGAGGAGGGCCGCGTCCATCTGTACGGAAAACCGAATCAGATGGGCTATCGGCACTTTCCAGCCATTTAAGGCCCCAGGTGTGGACGGACTAATTCCCGCCTTCCTACAAAAAGGAGGGAGAGAACTAATGCCGTACCTTCTAGAAATCTTTAGAAATACTCGGTCTTGATGAGGACCTGAATAGGAACTAGATCGCGCGTTAGGAACTCTGAAAGACATAAATAATTTATACCCTTCTTACCATAATGCAAGTTCTGGGGGAGACCTCTCGGTTATCCCACACCAACTTACATTCCCTGTTGCTGAGGCCTCATAAGCCCAGGGTTCTTGCAGCAGCGCGCCCTATGTGTTGTTTAGTGAACATCCTAGCCATCACAGCCGAAGGCATGGTTAACTGGTTTTTAGATGGTTGTCTTGATGTTAACTGGTTGGTGGATATTCACTTGATCTATTTTTGGGCGTTTACTGGTCATTTCTGTTTTGAAAGGAGGCGGCAAGTCCTCTTCTATCTAGGCAAGAATGACGTCTTCCTCTACCTCAGTAAACATGGCAGGACTGCTCCTGTCTACGAGTGTGAGGTCTAGGTCGTCTTCCCGGTAATCCGAGCTGACTCCCTCGTTCTCGGCCATTGTGGCTTCAATAGAGGGAATGGCCGCTGTTGCTGTCTGTTCAACCAAGAAAGTGGCCGCTATTGCGGGCGTAACTTCCGAGGGAGAGACCGCTGTAGCTGCCGCTACTACCCGTCGTGATACCATGCTGGCGTTTTATTATATCATACCGGAGTTAGCTTCCTCCATTTATGTTTTATATTTTTATGTTTACTTGTAGTGGTGTCCCGGTGATCTATGGCATCTGGTCGATCCAGGTTTTTGGAGAGCGTCCCCGAGGTTGCGTACCTTCAATTTTCCCTTGGATGACCAGTTTTTCAAGATTGTCATCCGTTTCACGATTGACGTGTCCAAAATATTTAAGTATTCGTCGATTGTCTGATCTTGTCTAGTCTTATCTGGTCTGGTCTAGACTGGTCTGGTCTGGTCAGTTTAGCGCACGGATATATACTGGAGCTATGGAGAAGGGCTAAGGTGGAATTCATACCGAAGGTGCAGAAGAAAGACACCACTCAACCGAAGTCCTTTAGACCCATTAGTCTAACATCTTTTATGTTAATGACAATGGAGAAGGTAATTGACAATTAGCTTAGAACAATATTGCTGGTAGGTGCACCACTACACAACTGTCAGCATGCAAACAGAGCAGGGAAATCCGCAGAAACCGCCCTGTACCAGCTGACAAATGAAATAGAAGCAGCACTAGAGACAAAGTAAGTAGCGATATGTGCCTTCTTAGATATAGTAGAAGCCTGTGACAACACCTCACACGAGGCAGTCAAAGCGGCTCTCGAAAGAAGGAATATGAAAGAAGGAATAATGAGCGGCGCTGCTAGAAAAAGGATGAAGTTCCTAAGCAAAGCGGGCTTAACGGAGGAACAGGCTAGGGATAAGGCATTAGTGCCTATCAATCCCAAACCCCCAAAATCCAATAAGCGTCAGCGTTCTGATGGGAGCATTCCTGGAAAGAGCCTAAGCACGCGGTCCAAAAGGCAGGAAGTCAAACAGGGCAACTGTAAGGCGCAAGATGCCTAGATTAGGCGCCGGTACGTCTACCTACAGCCAACTGGCCAACTCCGTAAAGGTAGGAATTACCTGTAAAGGCTACCCAGAAAGCCTAATGACGGAGGACCAAATCAAAGCGGCCCAGAAGACCATCCTGGATGCTATTGTAAGTGGAGAGAGGAGGGGTTTTAAGCCCCCTTTTTACAGGCGCACCCTCGTCCAGCATGGTTAGCACTGACTTGTGCAAATGAAGAGACAGCTGAATGGGTGAAGGGCCTTGAGGGCCAACTCCAACCATGGGAGGGAGCCGAGCTGAAGATTGTTGCAGCGGCAGAGATGCCGCACGACGAAGTCTTCATCGGCTACTTCCCAAGTAGATTAGAGGAGGTCCGAAAGCATTCTAGCTCTATTAGAAGGTCAGAACGACCTCACGTGGAGGCTCCTAAGGAGGAATCCTAAAGGCCCAACGCTGAAAATCACCCTGTCGGTTTACAACGCGTCGGCAGGAAAAATCATGGAGATCGGGTCCAAGGTTAATTATGAATTTGGACAGACGCCGTAGGGTGCAAGAGACGGAACCACAGCCCAGCACTTCCTCATCCGGCGTTGGGAAGGGACCAGAAGATACCACCATAAAAATAATGGCGAAATCACAGCACCCTAATGGCACTAAGAAGCCTAAGAAATCCGGCGACTAAAGCCTAATAAAAGAACGAGGAGTCATGTTGAGGTGTCAGCAAATAAACCTGCACCACTCCCGACGAAAGGGGGCGAGAGGCACATTATATTGGCCTCGGTCTACTTTCCGGGTGATAAGGACAACCCTCCACCAGAGGAAACTATACGCCTCGTGGACTGGTGTAAAAAGGACAACAAGCACTCTATTCTGGGCTGCGATGCCAACGCTCATCATACGGTGTGGGGCAGCACTGATATAAATAATAGAGGTTAGCAATTACTCGAATACTTATGTACTAACGATGTTGTGGAGATCGTTAATAAGGGCAGTAAACCTACCTTTGTAAATGCAATCAGACAAGAGGTTTTTGATTTGGCTCTAGCTGATGGTTTTACAACAGAGTTAATCAAAGATTAACCAGAGTACTCGACCAGCCATCAATGTCAGACCAACAAAAGATTGAGTTCCACTTAGGACTTGTTTTCCACGCTGGACTATACGCTAGGTTTCGATACCGTGTGTGCGTAGCTTTTTGGAGAGCAATATGTGGAGCTCAACAATAATAAATCAGATGCTCCTCATATGTTATATGTACTTCCACAGGGCTCTGTTGGCATGTGCCATATTTTTAATTTTGCTCCCCCGAAAAAATGGGCAAAAAGGAGTAAATAATAATGCCAACCGCAGCAAGATCATCCCCCCTACGAGGCCCCCCTACGGTGGTAGGCTGGTACCGGGCAGCAGCGGGTACTAGTATTGACTTGATGCACTGACCAAATGATGCTTTAGTTGGATCAAGATCGGAGAGTCATGGGCGAAACCAATCATAGTCTGGTTCCTCGGCCGTGATACTGCGATGTGGAAAGGAAATGGAAAGACTACCACATTATTATATTTCCTGAACGTCGGAAGACGGAGAATGATGATGGCAGTTCCTGGAGTAATGAATTCCGGAGGTAAAATACTCCCCCTTTCGGATTTCCGGGTGGGGAGTACTTCGGGGAGAGTCATCAAAAGAGGTGGACATTTTAATTTCAGGATCGGGACATGGAACGTAAGAACACTTAGAAGAGCAGGGAAACTGGAAAATCTGAAAAGAGAAATGGATAAATGTAAAGTGAACATAATGGGTTTAAGTGAAGTGAGGTGGACAGGTAGTGGTGAAATAGTGTCAGGTAATTACACAATGTTTTACTAAGGTGGAAAAAGTCATGAACGTGGAGTAGCAATAGTGATGGTAAATCAATTAGTGCAAAGTGTGACTAAAATGGTGTTTCATAGTGATCGTCTAATGTTTGTGAAAATAAGTGCAGAACCAGTGGCCATTCTGATAATTCAAGTGTACATGCCAACATCATGGAGAAAATATACGATGAAATAGAGGACATCATCCACTCTGAAGGCAGAGGAAAAATAAACACCATACTAATGGGTGACTGGAATAGTGTGGTAGGACAAGGTAGTGAAGCAAACATAGTGGGACAATATGGGTAGGTAGAAGAAATGATAGAGGAGGGATGCTAGTGGAATTCTGTCAGCGTAACAATTTGGTAGTGATGAACACTTGGTTTAAGAAAAGGAATAATAAATTATACACATGGAAGAGCCCATGTGACATTAGTAGATATCAGATAGATTTCATACTTGTAAAGCAGAGGTTTAGGGGCAGTGTGAAAGACACCAAGGCTATGCCAGCTGCCGATATAGATTCGGAACACAACCTTCTGGTTGCAGACATCAGTACAAGGTTGAAGAGGATCAGACAGTGTGGGAAGAGAAAGCAGAGATGGGACTTAGAAAAGCTAAGAGAGAAGAATGAGGCAGTAAGCGAATCCTTAGAGAATGTCTTTAGTGAATTGAGAGAGCAAAATGTAAGTGCAAGTGCAGAAGAACAGTGGAGAAATATTAAACTGGCCTTGTTGAATACTAGTAAGTCGGGAGGGAAGCAAAAAGAGCGAGGAAACTCTGGATTACCAATGAGATCCTTGAGAAGATGGAGGAAAGGAGGAATTGTAAAAATGTGAACGAAGCGGAATACAGAAGACTTAACAATGCACTCAGGAGAGAAACAGACAAAGCGAAGGAAAAATACCTAGAAGAAATGTGTGAAGAAATAGAGGAACTACAAAGGAGAGGAAGGTACGACCTGATGTATCAGAAAACGAAGGAGTTGGGAGGGAGTGAGAATAAAGGAGTAAGGAACTTCGGAATAGAAAACTCTAAAGGACAAATGGAGACAGAACAAGGGGAGATGCTGAAAATATAGGAGGAATACGTAAAAGAACTCTACGATAAGAAACACCGCCCTCAAGTAATTAAAATAGAGACAGAGGAGGCGGTTAATGAAGACGAAAAAGGGCCCAGCATATTGAAAACAGAAGTAGAGAAGGCAATTAAGGACATGAAGAGGAGGAAAGCTACAGGAGAAGACGACATACCAGTGGATTTGCTGAATGAAATCGGAGATGGAGGTTTGAAAGCGTTGACACAACTCATCAACAAAATCTACGAAACTGGGGAATGGCCTAAAGACTTTTTAGATGTCACAATGGTTGCTCTAGAAAAGAAATAGCAAGCCAAGAAATGTAGTGATTACAGAACAATTAGTTTGATCTCTCACGTGGCGAAGATCATTGCAAAAATTCTCAATGGACGGATAGAACATAAAAGTAATGGAAGATGATCAGTTTGGATTTAGGAAAAGAAAAGGAACCAGGGACGCCATAGGCATGATGAGGATATTGTCGAAGAGTGTTTTGACTGTTAACGAAGAAGTCTGCGTGTGTTTTGTAGATTGGCAGAAGGCCTTCTATAGAGTTAACTGGACAAAATTGATGAATATTCTTAAGGAGATTGGTGTCAACTGGAGAGACCGGAGACTAATTTGCAATCTGTACATGAGACAAAGAGTAAAAGTACAATTGAACTACGAAGAAACAAACAGCGTAGAGATAGGAAGAGAAGTCAGACAAGGATGTTGTCTATCGCCGAGTCTCTTCAATTTGTATGGTGAATGGCTGGCGAGAGAAGCTTTGAAAGGATGTGGAAAATTCAAGATAGGGGGACGCCTCATCAAAACCATCAAATATGCAGATGACCTGGTAGTACTCGCCAAGAACCAGAGACAACTACAACACATGATGAACCGGCTTGTGGAAAGTGGAAGGAAATATGGCATGGAAATTAACAAGGAAAAATGTAAAGTGATGAGGATATCAAAAAGGGAAAAACCTTTGGAGATAACAGTCGACAATCAATAACTGGAGAATGTAAAACAGTGCAAGTACTTGGGAAGCCTGCTGACAAAGGATGCATACTGCACAAATGAAATTCGAGCAAGAATCGCCGTGGCCAAAGCTGCATTCAACAAGAAGAGGACTCTACTGACCAGCAAGTTGAGCTTGGAACTAAGGAAGAAACTGGTGAAGTGCTACATCTGGAGCATTGCACTGTACGGAGCAGAGATGTGGACCATGAGGAAAAGGGAGAAAAAATACCTCGAAAGTTTTGAAATGTGGTATTGGAGGAGAATAGAAAAGATCAAGTGGACAGATAGGGTGACAAACGAGGAGGTACTAAGAAGGGTAGGAGAAAAGAGAATTATTCTAAATACAATTCTCCAGAGAAAGGCCAACTGGATCGGACATGTAATTAGACATGAGGGGCTCATACATGACGTCATTGAAGGGAAGATTAAAGGAAATGCAGGTCCAGGAAGAAGAAGAATACAACATCTGGATGACATGAAAGAAAGGAGGAGATACAGCAGGCTAAAGGAAGAAGCTGGGGACAGGAAACATTGGAGGCAGAAATTCTCCGTACAAAGACAAGGACCTGCCACTAGGCAGAATACTGTATAATAATAATACAGGGCTCTGTATTAAGTTCCACCCTGTTTGCAAACAAAGGTGTAATATGCCTTATTTTCCGATGATAGTGCTATATCAGATTCATATAGTTCACTAGCTTCTCTCCACTTGGAACTCACATCTTGGAACTCGCATCTGAACAAAACGCTCTCAAAAGCCAAAGCGGCCTTTTGGATCTGCCGTAAGCTTTTTGAGAAAACATGCGGACTAAAAAACAAAATGGTCCTATGGTCTTACACAGCAGTGGTAAGACCGATTATCACCTACGGTTCACTCGTATGGTGGTACAAAACAAAGGCAAAAAGATCCAAAGCATGCTACAAAAGCTTCAACGGCTCACGTGCTTGGTTATAGCAAGAGTGATGCAATCTACTCCAACCACAGCAATGGAAGTTTTGTTGAACCTACTCCCACTGCACAAACAGGTAGAAAAAGAAGGTCTTCTCAGTGCTCTGAGACTAAGATATACATCGCTTAATCAGAGACAACTGGGAAATAAGGGAACAAATCGGAAAGGAATTTCTGAAGCATCCCTGGGACACGATGTCTACAGAATACGACTTTGGCATAGCCGTTGAAGTGGTCATTAATGACCGCCAAACCAGTGTTCAAAGAATCGAACATCTGAAAGATAAAGCCTCCATGTGGTACACCGACGCATCAAAAACTGCTAAGGGTACAGGAATTAGCAAATACAGCCGGAGTCACAGGGAGTCCACGGCATTGGGCCAGGCTCCCACGGTACTACAGGCTGAAATTATAGCCATTTAAAGATGCGCACAAATCTGCCTAAAGAAACATCTTAAAGGAGTGCAAATCTACGTGGTCTGTTAGAAAAGTATCCGACCTTTAGCCGGTAAAAAAAACTGGAATACCTGGAGCGTTGGAAACCTAATCACCCTCAAAATAGTCTCCTAGGAACTCCACACACTTCTCCCAACGGTGCCGCCATTGTTGGAAGCATTCCGAAAAATCCTCTTTCGGAATCGACTTTAGCTCGGCTGTCGTTGCAGCCATAATGTCCTCTCTTGTCTGAAATCGCGTTCCTTTCAATGGCCTCTTGACTTTGGGGAATAGCCAGAAGCCGCAGGGGGGCATATCAGGAGAGTAAGGAGCCTGTCGAACCAGAGGAGTCTGATTTTTCGCCAAAAAATTGTGAACCAAGTGCGAAGAATGTGCTGGAGCATTGTCGTGATGGAGTCGCCAATTTCCTGATGACCACAACTCCAATCGCTTGCGCCGCACAGCATCACGTAGGCGACGTAGGACATCCCTATAGTACTCTTTGGTAATTTTTACTTGCATTGAAAAACCGACGAGAGCACTACACACTACGTCACTCTCGACACTGCTCGACAGCAACTTCAAAAACAACAAAAAATTCACGCATGCGCACGAAGGAAAAAAAGGTCGGATACTTTCCTAACAGACCACTTACATCCTAACGGACAGCCAGGTAGCTCTAAGGAATTTAAAAGTCCACAACTTTAATTCCAAGTTAACCTAGAACTGTAAACAAACCCTGAAGCAACTGGTGAAAGGTCTCCTACCTTCAGGGCATATATTCAGGCCATCAAATCACCAGGGCATATATGGAAACGAAATGGCCGACGCACTCGCCAAAAGCGGGGCTGAGGCTCCCTTCTTTAGCCCGGATCCAACTTCTGGGCTTACAAAGGCCCACTTAAGCAGGGGGCTAAGAAATGGGAAGAAGAGCAAAAACAAACCTACTGGAAGAAAACACCAGGACAGAGGCAAGCTAAAATGCTCATAAACTATTCTGCGGCAAAAACGCAGTAGATGCTAAGCTTCTCTAGAAGAGAAATCAGAACTATGGTAGGCATTCTCACAGGAAATTGTCCGGTGAGATACCACCTACACAAAATGGTAAAGGTAGAGGAAGTTGACTGTAGATTATGTGAATCAGAGGAAGAAACCGCTGAACACATAATGTGCACTTGTGTAGCGCTAGCACACATAAGGCTTGATCACTTCGGGGTCGCAAGAATGACCACCTTGGAGCTGAGTAGCATCCCTCTCAGGTATATCTTAGACTTCGTTCACGAAGTTTAATTCCTGGGAGAGTAATTGTAGTAGGGTCAAGCACAATACATCAAGTTGATCGCAGTGCAGAAAGGCTTTGCGGCCAAATGCCCCCCACACAAAAAAGAGAAAATTGAAGGTACGCAACCACGGGGACGCTCTCCAAAACGCTGGATCGACCAGATGCCATAGATCACGTGTACATCACTACAAGAAAACATAAGAACGGCAGCAGACAAAGGTAAATGGAGGAAGATCGTTAACTTCGCTATGACATGATAAAACGCCAGCATGGGATCACGACACAACAGATATGAAGTAAACGACTAGAGAGAGATTCTAGTTCGATTTATTGTAAACTAATAATTATTATATTGTTTTTTATTTTCGATTCTTGATTTATCTTGATTACTGTTTTAATATTGAAATCAATTTTCTGTGAGAGTTTAGCCAATAAAAGCTGAAAAATCGTGTTTTTGTCAACAAAAAATTTGACGTAACAGAGTGAAAAAAATACGAAAGTTTAGTTTACTTTTGTCCAAATTTTGAGATTTTTTTTTTGTAAAAATCTCGTAAATTTTCATCAAAAATTTGAGGTAACAGCTTAAGAATTTTTTTCCAAAACCTTATTTATTTTTGTCAAAATTTCGAATAAATTCTTTGTTTGTTTGTTTATTTTGTAAAAAAATTAAACTTTGACGTAACCAAGTGGAAATCCAGCACTCGCAGCAACCGTCAAATTTTGAAACCCCTCAAAATTCCTACCACCAACTAAAACAAAAACCAAGACAAACTTTGATGGCTCTAGTCTATGGTAAGTTCAAACCAAGAGACCAAACGGTACCAGTTTTATAATCTTCTTGAACAATTAGGAGAGGTCTAGAAAGAGCTTCGAACCCGACGAGAATGTGTTTTATATCAAGAAACCGATCTTCGCGCCCGTGTACGTGAAACGGACCGAAATTCCCTCCTCAGATCCCTTCGACATCCGCGAAAATTGCACGCAAACCAGCAAAACCATCATAGAATTGGCCAAATTGGAATCGGGCTACTTAAGTCCCGACAGCCTCAACCCAACTCCAAGGCAAGACGTTTCACGATCCATCAAGAAGCAATGGAACTACCGGCCGGACATCCCTTACACTTCGAATGCGACGGAGACCACATTCAAAGAAGTTGAGACCAAAAACAAGAAGTTGGACGTATGGCACGCGCAGATTCACCCACCTCCCTCGGAAAACCCAACAATCGTCAAAAACCAAAAACACAGCCTCATCGAACAGTACTTCACCCAGAAAGCGCAAAAGAAACGTGCTCGATCTCCATTCTATCTAAAGAAACAACAAAACAATTTCAAAAGCAACTCATACATAGAGCCACAAATCTCACACCAGAAAGCCCACGCCAGGAAACTGGCAAGCCTAACCAATCCTCCAATACCCAGAACCGAGAGCGATTTCACGAAGCGCAGCAATTCTTTCATGAGCCCCACCTTGGCTAGTCAGAAGAAAAGCTTGCAGAGCAAAGTGGAGGGAGTTAAGAATCTTGTCGGGAACACCGCCAAAGGACGAGCAGTCAGTCCTCGAGGTCGCAAAAAGAAAGAAATCAAAATCCCGTATATTGATGAGAGCAGTGCGAACTTGAAGGTGAAGTCTGCAACCAGCGATGAGAATCAGTTGAGTTCGGTGAGGATTTATAACATATCTATCCTCGGTTTCTAATCTAATTCCATTTGGTGGCTTTGTAGAGTACTACGAGTGTTTTGGCTGGATCTACCGCCTCTTCCGATAACGGACTTTACGTTATTTTGAATCACATTAAGTCTCCGGATTGGTAAGTTTTTGTCAAAAATTTAAACAAAAGATAAAACTAATTGGAGGAATAATTTTTGCGCTCAGGAATTTTGCCCTGAAAGGGCTGGCAGACATAATAGAGCTGGCGCGGAACGGCGATCCGGAATTCTTCCTTCCTCTGATGACCGCAGTTAACCAGCGCCTGTTGGAGCTCCTGCGCAGCCCGCGGTCCCACGTCTGCAGGACTGCCTGCCAAATCGCGGGACACCTCTTCGAAACAATGAAAGATACCAGAAGACCAGTAAGAAACATTAAATTATAGAAAGATGGAGTATTAGCTATGAGTTTGTTTTTTAGGAATTTGATGATATTGTCAATGTGTTGTTGAATAAATGTGCGGATGCGACCAGGTTTATAAGACAGGACGCGAATTTGGCTCTGGACTGCATGGTCACGCACATTCCGACCTTTCACGCGATTCGAGCCCTTTGCGCCAAAGGTCCAACGCATCGGAACCATTTGGTGCGGTGCGCCACCATCAGACTGTTGATTTGCGCCGTGGTCATAGCAGACCCCTCCATCCTGCTCAGCAATGCCACCTACGAACATTCCCGCAGGAGGGTCATCTTGAACTTGAGCCTTTTTTTAGAAGACAAAAACCAGGAGGCCAGGTAATTATATCGGGAGCAGCTAGCAAAATACAATTAGTATATATTTATTTGTAACCAGCAGGAAAACCAAGTTTAGCCAACACTTACAAATAAGTTTCGTTGGAAACAGCTTGAATATATAAATACGTGATCTGTTAGAAAAGTATCCGACCATATTTTTTATTTTGAAAACCTGATGGATTTGAATCAAGCGCGCTTGCATGAGCCGACCTTGAACCTTTGAGCGCATGCGTGAATTTTTTCCCGCCTGTAGATAGCGTCAGTTGCTGTCGAGCAGTGTTCGAGTGACGTAGTATGTACTGATCTCGTCGGTTTTTCAATGAAAGTAAAATGACGACAATTGGCGACTCCATCACGACAATGTTCCAGCACATTCTTCGCACTTGGTTCACAATTTTTTGGCGAAAAACAGGCTCACTTGTTTCGACAGGCTCCTTACTCTGTTGATATGGCCCCCTGCGACTTCTGGCTATTCCCCAAAGTCAAGAGGCCTTTGAAACGAACGCGATTTCAAAGAAGAGAGGATATTATGGCTGCAACGACAGCCGAGCTAAAGTCGATTCCGAAAGAGACTTTTTCGGAATGTTTCCAACAATAGCAGTACGGCTGGGAGAAGTGTGTGGAGTCCCAAGGAGACTACTTTGAGGGTGATTAGGTTACAACGCTACAGGTATGCCAGTTTTTTTTTACCGGCTAAAGGTCGGATACTTTTCTAATAGACCACGTATATTCAACCTTTCCGAAGCTCTATAATATTAAGTCTTTTTAAGGCTAGGACTTAAGGTATGATTATATCTATAATTAGTTTATTTTCAACTCTATATTAAATTTCCTTGCATTTCACGCTGCCATTACTGTTGAAGCTGCCACAACAATCAAAGAAGTTTTACTTCAACGGCACATAAAGTTTACAAACTAATTTTTGTTTTTGTTTTAGGAGATATGCGGAACGTTTGTATAAGATTTTGGTGAAGGAGGGTAGTTTCGAGTATCATTTGAAGAAGTATCTGGACAGCAGGGGGCTGGAGGCTTTCAATCTTGCCTTAAAGTTTATCAAGAAACGTTGATATTTATTGATTTTATTTTTTCTTTATTTTTATTTTAATTTACGAGTAATAAAAAATGTGGGTACGTCGTCTGTGCGTCGCGGTGAGAAAACTGAAAGGTGTCTTTATTTTAAGCAATTCTGAAAAACAAAGATTTTCATGGAATGTTCCATGAAAATTTCCTAGATTGTTAACGTTAACGTAATCTACACTAGGTAGTTTACATAAACTTAAGCCGTCTGTATAGTACGTAAAGGGGACAAATAAAGAGTGTCCTGATTTTAAACAGCAATTATCAAAAAACGAAACAAGTTGGACACCAAATTTTTGTTGAACATTGTAGAGTAACACCTAAAGTTTAATAACAAGTTAAATGCTTACTCCTAAATTAACAATGAATGCTTAAAAATTGCTATTTACCACATTCCGCTTCAGATGACATTTGTAGACTACCAGAAAGCCTTTGACTCGATTGAAACCTGAGCAGTGCTTCGGGCGATGGATAGATACTAAAGCTTGATTTAATATATCTACGAACATGCTACCTTGCATGTGAAGCTGGAAGAAGATTGGGTTACGGGAGAAATACCGGTCAGGCGGGGCGTCCGACAAGATACCCAAATACCAAAAATGCCATGGCTTGGGTTATGTATTGGTCTACTTCGCCCCAAAGTTTCTCGCACCATGCTCTAACATTTTTATGAAGGTTTTTTCCCAGCCGTCGTACTTTTCCCACAAGTCCTGCATGATGACATCAATTCCTCCCTCGCTTCCTTTCTGTTGGTCCCGGCCTCTGTAGTAGAGTCAATTCTTTATGCTGTCGTTATTCTTATGGCTATTCTTCTGTTTACTTTTTCTTCCCAAACTTTTCACCCTAGCGTTGGAGAACGTATTTAAAAATCTTTCTTGGGAGCGAGAGTCGACATCAATGGAAGCCGTCTTAATCACCTACGCATTGCCAACGATATTGTACTTACCAGCAGCGCCTCAGGTGAATTAGTGATAATGCTACGTGAACTCGAAGAAGTCTGCCAAGCGGTGGAGCTGAAAATGAATCTTAGAAAACCAAAATCAAGTTCGAGCAAAATAATGGTCAACATCGGTAATCACCGTCATCAGCCTTTATGACCCCACTGCTGGAGCACCGGCTTCTCTGCCACATATCCAACCTCAGCACTAAGATTTGAAATGGGAGACCTAGCGTTTTAACGTAGAATTGGAACGACAAATTTCCAGAGGAGGTATTACGCAGTTTAGACCTCACGGTTGCCTAAGCCGGATTGGGGAATTGAGTGAGATGGGTCGCAGCCATTAGTTTTTATTTTTGCTGCTTTTTGGTTCTATGTGGGATTTGAACCCCAGCTGTCTGACTCAATAGCCAAGCGCTTAGCTATCTGAGCGACCACCACACCTATCGGTAATCATACTCTTGAGAAAGTCGATGATGAGTATGTATATCTGGGACTCTACGTCTTCTAGGGGAAGCTCTACCAGCCTGTGTGTCACTCATTAAACCCCGTCTTCCATTTGACCCCAGTATGCGCCACCCCGGTATCGCTTGCGCATTCCTTCAGGGTGTGCAGCCCAGACGGCTTAGTGCCGCCCTAGTTTTGTCATTTTGTCAGAGATGAATCATTTGTCTTTTTAATCAATTATCTCTGCTTTCCAGTTCTCTTTCTTCTCTCGCTTTTTGGGACATTACGTTCCTCAACAAGTTGGTGGCTATTGCCCAGCCATCCTCGCTCGTGAGTAGCACTTTCGCGATGTTTCCGCTTCACAAGACGATGCCGCTAGTGTCTTTTACGCGTTGTCTTTCTACGTCCCTTCTTGGGTAGTGGAACAAGGTGCGTTCATGCCCATCCCTTTCTTCGGAGCAGTACCAGCAGGCAGTATTTTGCCTCATTCTTATTTTGAACAGGTATGTCCTGTCAGGGCTTGGTAAAGTACGACAGCTGGACCAAAACCTTCATAAAAAATGTCAGAGCATGGTGCGAGAAACCTTGGGGCGAGGTAGACCAATACATAACATTGGTCTACCTCGCCCCAAGGTTTCTTGCACCATGCTCTGACATTTTTTATGAAGGTTTTGGTCCAGCGTAGAGAAGAGGTCCCGGCTTCTGTAGTAGAGACAGTTCTGTATGCTGCTATTATTCTTATGGCCATTCTTCTGTTTACTTTTTCTAGTTTGGCAACATGGTGTTTATATTTTAGCGCGCTCGTCCACACTGGAGCTCCATAGAGGATACCAATACATAACATTGGTATACAATGTAGACCAATGTTCGCCCTCGCCCCAAGGTTTTTCTCGCACCATGCTCCGATATTTTTTATGAAGGTTTTGGTCCAGCGTACTTTTCCCACAGGTCCTGCCATAATGACAGCAAGTCCTCCCTCGCCTCTTTTCTGTTGGCCGTTCCTTCCTCGTGCAGCTGGAAACGTTTGAATACGAGAAGGGGTCCCGGCTTCTGTAGTAGAGACAGTTCTGTATGCTGCCGTTATTCTTATGGCCATCAGTGTCGCTAGTCTATCTGTTTACTTTTTCTAGTTTGGCAACATGGTGTTTATATTTTAGCGCGCTCGTCCACACTGGAGCTCCATAGAGGATGATGGAGGAAACTACGGATGCTAACATTCTTCGTTTATTTGTTGTGGGGCCATTAACATTTGGCATTAACCTGGCGAGAAAGTTGAGGGTGTTTCTAGCTTTCTTTATATGTTCGTTCATTCGTATATCCTTGTCTATGTGGACGCCTAGGAAGAATACCTCTGCGTATTCGATTACTACGGTGCTATGTATTTCCAATTGTATGGACTTTTTCTATGGAATGGAAGGATGGACTTTAAAAAAGGCAATGTGTGACCGACTGGAAGGGTTCGAGATGTGGTGCTACCGCCGCCTGCTGCGAATATCATGGGTAGACAGAGTTCGAAACACCGAGGTCCTTGCCCGTCTCCAAAAGCAACTACAAGTCATGTTTACCATCAAAAAACGCAATCTGGAATATTTTGGGCACGTTATGAGAGGGGAAAAGTACCGTATCTTGCAGAAAATCATGTAAGGCAAAATCCAAGGTAGAAGAGGTCCGGGAAGAAGACGCACGTCTTGGCTGAAAAACCTGAGAGAGTGGTATGGTGTCAGTTCTTCTAGCCTGTTTCGTGCCGCTGCTGATAAAATAAAAATCATTATGATGATCGCTGACGTCCTCGAAGGACATGGCACGTAAAGAAGAAAGAAGGTAGACGCCCAGATATTTTAACGAGTTTCTGGATTTTATTGTTTATCTCCAGCCTGGTGAGTTTCCTGCGGGATGCGAGAAGGACCACTTCTGTTTTTCGGGCTGCTAATTTGATGCCCATTTCGTCGAGTTGTTCCGTAATTGTGATTAAGGCGTGTTCTGCTTTCTCTTCTAAATCTTTGCTGCTCCTTGCGAACACGACTACTGCAAGATCATCCGCGTATTCTACTGTGGTCACACCGCTTTCTATTTTCAGTCTCAAGATTTTATCGTAGAAAACGTTTCACAGTATTGGTCCAAGTACCGATCCTTGTGGTACCGAGTTTCTGGATTTTATGTTCATCTCCAGTCTGGTGAGCCTGCGGCCTGCGAGCAGGACCACTTCTGTTTTTCCGGCTGCTAATTTAATGCCCATTTCGTCGAGTTGTTCCGTAATTGTGATTAAGGCGTGTTCTGATTTCTCTTTTAAATCTTCGCTGCTCCTTACGGACGCGACTACTGCAAGATCGTGCGCGTATGCTACTGTGGTCACACTGCTTTCCATTTTTAGTCTCAAGATTTTATCGTAGAAAGCGTTCCACAGTGTTGGTTCAAGTACTGATCCTTGTGGTACCGCGCTGGATGTCTCTATTTTTGTTCCCGATTCCATCACCTCGTATCTCTCAGTCAAATAAGATTTAATTATGTTTAGGAGGTATTTGCTGATATTTCTTGTTGTCAATGCATCAATTATGCTTTTCCATTGATCAGCTTGAGCAGGCTCAGCTACAGGAAACAAGTACAGGACAACTACAGGAAACCTTCCTAAAGAGAAAGGTTTATGACTCATGCATCTTGCCGGTCGCAAGGTATGGTCTCAAGACTGTAACTAACAATGTACGGCACAAATCGACTTCGAGTCTGCCAGCGAGTGATGGAGCGAGCGATGCTGGGAATCAGCCTCAGGGACAAAATTCGAAATAAACAAATCAGGAGGAGAACAAGGGTCGAGGATGTGGTGGAGCGAGTGGTGCGTCTTAAGTGGCAATGGGCGGGTCACATAGCGAGAGAGAACATAAAGTGGACTAAAATCCTATTACAATGGAGGTCGCGAAGATCAAAGAGGAGTGTTGGCAGGCCTCAGGCAAGATGGCGGGACGACATCCGAGGTCTCGCGGGAGGAAACGGCATGAAAGTAGCCCAGGAAAGATCGATATGGAAAAATTTGGAAGAGACCTATGTTCAGGAAAACAGGCTGAAAGAAAGAAAGACTTCAAAATTACATTACAGATTAGATGACCTCCATTTGCGTCGATGCAACAATGAACGCATTGCACGCAGCCACATTTCTGGTGAAATCTCACCAATAGCTTTTCGAATGTTTCGTTGTAAGTCTTCCAGAGTTTCACGTGGGTTCTGATAAACTGTAGATTGATTTAACATGACCCCATAAGGAATAATCCAAAGCCGACAAATCCGAAGAGCGAGGAGGCCATAACTAATGTCCAAGCTGGGAAACCAGACGAACAAGAACATGTTGGATACATGAGGTATTGCACCATCTTACTGATACCAAATATCGTTTATTGGTAATCGTAGTTGAGCAATAGCTTCCATTCAGAACGTTTGCAGCATCTCCACATAACGTTCACTAGACAACTACCACGTTTCCCATTTCATCTAAAAAAAAAATACATATTTACATACATATACATATTTATATTTAATTCCACACCTTATGAGAATACAGCTCTTCGAATATAAGTTGAGGTTTTTCGGCAGATTAGTAAAACGTAAATTTTATTTGTACCTCTCCCCATGCAATTGAAATTGTGTTTCTTCTTCCTTTCTTAAGTACCATGTCCTTCCAGAACGTTGGTCACAAACAAGGCTATCCTTACTCCGTCGACGGCAAGTCTGAACGGAAAACTTGGGTTGATTTTCTACCCAAGGAAAAGTAGGATAAAGTCAGGTATATTCTTGAGCCATGATCATGATCTGCGGCCTGACTTACTTTTATTAGAAATTTTACCCTGCATAATGTTCTGCAGTAATCGATATTTTTCGCCTCTCATAACATGCCCGAAATATTCTACTTTCCTTCTTCTGATGGTCGTAAAAATTTACTGTCTGTAAAGTATTACCAAGTTGGATACTTTTTCCGTCCATGAAACTTGATCTGTAAGTCCACATCTCAAAAGCTTCAAGTCGTCTTTCTTTGACCTTCATTATTGTCCAGGCTTCCATACCGTACAGCAAAGTAGAAAAGACATAACATCTGAGAAGTCGGATTCTTAAGAACTAAAGAGTTAACTTCAGATCTCTACAGCACAAGATCCTACTCATGTTTCTAAATGCTGCCCGAGTCTGCTCAATCCTCGATTTTACTTCAGTTCGATTATCCGCCCAGTTTGTTATTACGCTTCCAAGATATTTTAGTTGGTTCACTTGCTTCAATAGTTCACCCCCAAGAATTATGTTAGCTATGATAGTAGATTGCTTGCTAATTACTAATACTTTTGTCTTTTTTGCATTTAATCCGTGTCCGGCTGTTGGGCATTTTTCGACGACGGCATATAGCATCCGCTGCAAATCTTCCCGAGTGGAGGCCAACAATACCGTATCGTCTGCGTAGCGAAGGTTGTGTATGATTTCGCCATTTATAATAAAACCGGCTTGTACATCAGTTCACGCTATGACAACAACGTGCCAACGCGAATAAACCAACTGGCCATACCAACTGGCAGTAGACGCAGAGGGAGACCAAGGCTGAGATGGAAAGACGGCTTTTCTGAGGATGCCAGAAAAATTGGTGCAGCTGACTGGAAGGTCCTTGCCAGAGACCGTAAAGGATGGCAACGAGGCTGGAGAAAGTCGAGGCCCTATAGGGCTGTAGCTCTACTGATGATGTACATCAGTTAGTGCTTCTTTCAATATTCTATCGGAGTAAACGTTAAAGAGCAAGGGCGACAAAATGCAACCCTGCCGTACTCCGCGTTTGATCGTTACTTCCAGTGTATCATCATATATTCTAATCACCGAAGTTTGGTTCCAATATAGATTTTCAATTTTCGTAATATCCCTTCCGTCCAGTCCTGTATGGTATAAAGTCTCTACCAATACATAATGTTTGACCCTGCCGAACTGAATATTAGACAGTTAAAATTATGGCAAACAACTTTTGGTCCTTTCACACACATCAGTTACGTAACGTTTCCGTTCCGTCAGTTCCGAGAAGTATCAGTCACAAAAAATATGTTTTCTTGGAAGACAAATGGCGCTGTCTACACTGAGCCGGCGCAGTCACTGTGTGATGTAAATGAAAATACTTTTCATAATGATAAGGACTGTGCATAACGAATGCATGTCATATAGTCACATAATTCAAACTATTCAAAAATGAAAATATAATAACATCCGCTACGGGACAACTTCACTAATTAAATCAAGACCTGTACTGATATACGCAGCCGAAACCTGGACCCTAACCAAGGAGGAAGAAAGAAGTTTGGGATGTTTCGAAAGAACGATTCTAAGACACATATAAAAAGGCGTACAGGAAAACGGAGAATGGAGACGGCCATACAACCATGAGCTGTACCACCTTTACGAACACCAGGATGTAGTTCGTACTATAAAAATAGCTAGATTAAGATGGATAGGACATATCGAGCGAATGAAAAGGACACGGGGCAGGCCAAAAACAAGATATCTGGACCAAGTGCAGGAGATTCTAATAGCAATGAAGGTGACCGGATGGAAAACTAAGGCCTGGAATAGATTGGAATGGAAACAAATTCTAGAGGAGGCAAAGACCCATAATGGGTTGTGAAGCCATGAAACCAAAGCTGATGATAAATAACATCCACTCCTAGACAGCTTCACTAATTAAATCAAGGGAGGAACACGGAAATCTTCTGTTACTCTTGAAAGGTTAAGACCTAATATGTCAGGAGCTGAAAGCCATAGGTTTATGTACCAATAAAGCAACATAAGATAGATACAATGTGTGTAGCCTCACTCCTTGAGTAAAAGGAGAAACCTCTCATTCGTTCATGAGTTCTTCTTCAAATTCCTCGTCACCGGACCATTCAACAGTATATCGTGCATACGTCGGAAAATTGGGCAACAAATCGTGACTCATTATCTAACATTGCTCACGGGACCACTGCAAAGTCTGCGGAAATACGACACAAAACTGTCCGTAAGAAAGGGAATGATTTAATAACCTAAAACCTTTAAAACCTAACCTAACTGTTGAATGGTCCGTTTTTTCTTTTTCGTTTCCGGTGATTTCCGGTGGTGAAAGGATTAGCCACTGTCTGGTGGGACAGTTACCAGGGAGCGCCGGCATGTTCTGCATATACAGGAGAAAATGCACGCGTGGAGGCTCCTTCCGTGCTCCCCAATAGTCCGGTGACGAGAAATTTGAAGAACTCAGGATCAAATGTGAGGTTTCTCGTTTTAGCCAAGGAGTGAGGTTACACTAATTGTATCTATCTTATGTTGCTTTATTGGTACATAAACCTCTGGCTTTCAGCCCCTGACATATTAGGTCTTGACCTTTCTCGTTAGTTGCTTTATCGCAGCGAAAGGCTCCCACAATGCATCTCGAGCACCGTGTGCTAAAGAGTAACAGAAGATGTCCGTGTTCCTCCTCCTTGATTTAATTAGTGAAGCCATCCCGTAGTGGATGTTATTATCATTTTATGTATTATTACCATATTATATTTTCATTTTTGAATAGAAAATGGAAATCTTCATTTGAGGAAAGGAAA
Organism: Phosphuga atrata; assembly: GCA_944588485.1. Taxonomy (NCBI): domain Eukaryota; kingdom Metazoa; phylum Arthropoda; class Insecta; order Coleoptera; family Silphidae; genus Phosphuga; species Phosphuga atrata. The sequence continues at coordinate 68,873,549 of OX155895.1, forward strand.
CTAAAAGTAACATTGAAAGCGAGGAAGTAGAACGTGGCGATGAGACAAAAGCTACAAGGGAAGAAAATGATGATTCTCTCCTTGGTGATAGTGATATTGTAGGAAGTGATGTTCCACAGAATAGTCAAGATCAGAGTAGGGTTTTTCGGGTCCGAGTACCCGGACCCGGACTCGACGAGTCCAAGGGTAAATACCCGGTACCCGATCTAAGACTCGAAGAGTCTCGGGTCTTGAATGTTTGGGTTTGTCTAGTACACCGCGTCGTAAAGACGATCGACGATTTAGTATTACACTTGATGAATGGACGAGTATGAAAATTCTAACATATCTAAATATCAATTTGCATGGAATTGACTCTGAAATGTATAATCTGGGTTTATTGAGAATTTTTAACTCATGTACTGCTATACAATTAGTCGAAAAAGTAGAAGAACTCTTAAATACATTTAATATAAAATTTAAAAAACATATAGTGTGCAAGTGTAATGACGAAATTTGGACGAGAATCTTCTAGTCTTTATAATTTCTGTTTGAATCACACTATACACTTATCTGTTTGTGATGTAGTATATAAAAAGAAAAATATTACCGGCTTGCAAGATGAAGATGACCATGGTCTAGATGGTTTTGATGACGACCCAGATGAAAATTTTTATTCCGACGAGAACGTCTATGATGTCGAAGAATACGGACAAGTTGAATTCACTTTAGACAATTTAGAAGGGAATTCATCCATTTGCCTTCCGCTCTTAGCCTCTTGTAGAGTTTTTTTTTTACCTATTTAACATAACATTCTCCAAATCCCTTGTTTATCTAAGTCCCATAACTTAATCGGCAAGTTCGTAAAGTATCGCTTGCTTTACCATATGCGTGAACATGAAAAATCCTTTCGTGTTTTTGTTTAAATTGCGAGACAGATTAGACTCGGATCCGAAAAATCGGATCCGGACTAGATTGGACTAAGCGAGTCTAAGAAGACCGGGTATTCCCAAATCCTAGATCAGAGCGAGGAACGTCCAAAGTTGCATCCATGAAATCATATTAAATCAAGAACAGTTACAAAAAACGGAAATGAACCAACAGCTGCATGCAAATTGATGAAATATATAATTTCAAATAATGAAAAAGAACAACTGCAACACCCAGTTGATACTACTTTAGCTAGTATTCTTGTCTTCTTCTTTTGATGGTGAATTCACTAATTCATTCACTATGAATGTTTGCGGGCACATGACTCATTTGTATTCCGTCTCTGGCCGTATGTATTAGGCTTTCCACTGTTCGTAAGCCGGTCCACTGTCTCATGTTACACAACCACGACATTTTCTTCCTTCCCTTCATCTTCCCCTCGATGATTAGTTGTAAGAACTGGTACTTCGTATTTCGCATTATGTGCCCCTAGGTATGCCGTTTTTCTTTTTTTGATCATTAGCAATAATTTCTGTTCTTTGTTTATTCTTCGTAGGACATTTTGAGATTTCCAGCACTCCGCGGTATATATACCCACACCTCGAAGGCCTCTATTTTATTCATTGTAGTCACCTTCAATGTACAACTTTCCATGCTATATAGTAATACCGACCAAATGTAACACTTTATGAATCTCAATTTTAGGTTTAAGTCCCTATTTTTGAAGATGCATTTGAATTTCATGTGTTTTGGATAGCAAGTATTGCTGCAACTATAAAAACCTTTTCTTCATACCATCTCCATTTAGCTAAAGCGGAAACATTTAACACTGTTCAGAAATACGAATATGAAGCATACGAATCCAGCTGGCTTGGGGGACGTGAAGCTGCCGATATTCTGGAAAAGACACCTCGTATTGTGGTTCGCGCAAATCGAGGTACAATTCAATGCCTACCAAATAAAGTCAGACAACAAGAAGTACTACACCGTGGTGAGTGCCATCGATTGTAAAGTGATCGTGAACCCTCCAACCACGAATAAATACAAGGCGTTAAAATCTAAGCTTACGGAAGTTTTTTTTGATTCGCAAGAGCGGCATCTGCGCAAGCTCCTAACAGAAATCGAGTTAGGAGATCGGAAACCATCGCAGTTACTACGTGAAATGAGACCACAAGTACGAGGATAAATGAAGAAGTTCTCAAGACACTTTGGCTGCAGCGGATTCCAACAAATGTCCAGCTAGTGCTTTCGGCGAGTGTAGGCGTTTCTATTGAAAAAATGGCTGCGATTGCAGACAAGGTAACAGAAAACAACGTGGTGAACCACATCGATACCATCTCCATTCGCCGCAGTTGCAGAATCAATAACATCAATTCTCTTTCTGTTTCTCTTTTTTCCCATGCCTACTAAATCTATTGTCGTGTCTTATCCTCTTGATTTTCCTCTTCTTCGACCAAAATTAATGCTATGATACCCAAGTCCTTCACCGAAAACGCCATAACAAAAATAGGTGCACTCGCGGGCACACCTGACAGAAAAAAAAATGACTGTATGTAGTTTTAAAACTCTAACGGATAGATACAGTATATTCCTGAGAGATCCAATAGTTTGAGCTACTTTTTTACTTTTTTCTTTAATGTGTTTGGAGGAGCTTAGCTTCGTCTGGCGGGTTACTCCTAGGAATTCATAACTATTGACGAATTCCAGCTGGTGCTCTTCTATATTAACTTTGTAGCACTTTCGCAGCCGACTGCCTTTTCTAAATTTCATTGCTTTACTCTTCTTATAGTATATAGTCAATTTGGTTAGGAGGCTCTATGTGTTTAGATGGTTCAAGCTTCAAGCTTGCTATCAGGTCCTTGGAGTATACGTCCAGGTCGTTGGCTTACATTAGACAGAAAACCCCAGGTATTATGATGTGGGTTGGTAGATCATGGACGTTGATCAGAAATAAGGTGAGGCTCAGTGTGTCACCCTGGAGTACCCCCTGGTTTTTGGAAACCTATGATTTTTATAAATTTTTTATCGTGGCAAGGATGTTACGTATAAGGTTGATTGTTTTTCCCCTTGACACTTACTTTGAATAGTTTCCTGCACAAAGTATTCCTGTCCACTGAGTCGAAGGCCTTACGGAAGTCGACAAATACAGCATAGAGTAACCTGCGGGGCAGTTTGTATTTCTGAGGTTAGTTGGTCAATAGCTTCCTCGCAGCTTTTCTTTTTTTGCGGAATCCGAACTGTTCTGGAGGTAGTACCTGTTCTAAGTGATCATTGAAACGGTTGTTGATGATTTTAGTCAGCAGTTTGAATTGGTTCGGTAAAAGTGCAATGCTTCGGTACGAGTAGGTAGATTTTGGAGGCTGCCCTTGCCTTATCTAGGCCTAGGCCTACCTTGCCTTATAATATTAGTATAGTATTCAACATTACATAGATCTAGCAAAACAGGTAGCGCAGTTGGGCGCGTTCGAGGAGCCATAGCCAAACACGACATATTTACGATACTTGTAATTATCACCATCGTTTTGGTGATAAGGCAAAGAAATACCAGCCACCCTGCAGCAAGAGCTCTGGATAAAAAAACTGATGTTTCCATCCACACAGGGGGCAGTGTGCGATGGTATTACGGAAGAAACACATCCCCTTTTTGTAACAGATCGCAAATTGGGAACTTATTACATAATCGACACGGGAGCAGACATAACGGTGTTACCAAAAATACATTGCAAAGGCAACTTCGAACTCTTCTGTAAACACCCTGTTTGCAGCTAACAACACCCCTATCGAGACTTAAGGCGAGAGGTTATTATCCCTCGACCTAGGACTCACCCAATCGCTAAAATGGATTTTTGTCATCGCCAATGTAGGACGTCCTATCATGGGCCCCAATTTTATGTCATTACAACTTATTAGTCGACCTTTACAAACAAACCCCGCTGCTCACGCTTCTGTAGGAAAATGTGCCTCCACTAACTTAAAAACCGTGACCAATTTATCGATATACCACGAAATACAGGCACGTTTTCCTGAATTGACACATCCCATTCCGCCTGGCACAGAAATGACAAGTAAGAACGCTATATTGCATCATATCATCTCTACTCCTCCAATTGTCGAAAATCCTCGACATTTGTCACACGATAAATTGAAGATCGCCTAATCTGAATTTCGGTATATGGATAGGGATGGTGTCGACCCTCAGGCAGCCCTGGGCCAGCCCATTGCATATTTAGAAAAAAAAAATAATCCAAAGAAAACACCTGGCGAATGGTGTCCTTGCGGAGATTCATTATCAACATCAACCAGCCCGTTCCGTCCACTGCTGGACATAGGCCTCCTCCATAGCACTCTTCTTCTTGCCGAAAGTCTGAAACAAAACTTCTTGAGTTTTGTTCAATTGCCGAAAATCCTCGACGTTTGTCACCCGATAAATTGAAGATCGCCAAATCTGAAATCGGTATATGATGGAACAGGGATGATGTCGACCCTCAAGCAGCCCTTGGGCCACCCCATTGCATATGGTTCCAAAGAAAACACTTGGCGAATGGCGTGCTTGCGGAGATTCATTATCAACATCAATCAGCCCGTTGCGTCCACTGCAGGACATAGGTCTCCTCCATAGCATTCTATGGTCTTGCAGTCTTGAGTTTCCTTCAATTGCCGAAAATCTTCGACGTTTGTCACCCGATAAATTGAAGATCGCCAAATCTGAAATTCGGTATATGATGGAACAGGGATGGTGTCGATTCTCAAGCAGCCCTTGGGCCAGCCCATTGCATATGGTTCCAAAGAAAACACCTGGCGAATGACGTCTTTGCGGAGATACAAGCCCGTTCCATCCTCTACTGGACATAGGCCTCCTCCATAGCACTCCATCGTTTTCTGTTTTGAGTTTCGTTCAATTGCCGAAAATCCTCGACGATTGTCACCCGATAAATTGAAGATCGCCAAATCTGTATTTCGGTATATGATGGAAAAAGGATGGTGTCGACCCTTAAGCAGCCGTTGGGCCAACCCATTACACATGGTTCCAAAGACAACACCTGGCGAATGGCGTCCTTGCGGAGATTCATCATCATCATCAACCAGCCCGTTCCGTCCACTGCTGGACATAGTCCTTCTCCTCACTCCATCGTCTTCCGTCTTGAGTGTCGTTCAATTGCCGAAAATCCTCGACGTTTATCACCCGATAAATTTATGATCGCCAAATGTGAAATCGGTATATGATGGAACAGGGATGATGTCGACCCTCAAGCAGCCCTTGGGCCAGCCCATTGCATATGGTTCCAAAAAGAAAACACCTGGCGAATGATGTCCTTGCGGAGATACCAGCCCGATCCGTCCACTGCTGGACAAAGGCCTCCTTCATAGCATTCCATCGTCTTCTGTCTTGAGTTTCGTGGATCCAGTTGTTTGCGATCCTCTTTAGGTCATCGGTCCAACGTGTCGGTGGTCAGCATCATCATCAACCGTTCATCACCGTTCCGTCCACTGCTGCACATAGGCCTCCTCCATAGCACTCCATCGTCTTCTGTCTTGAGTTTCGTGGATCCAGTTGTTTGCGATCCTTTTAGGTCATCGGTCCAACGTCTCGGTGGTCATCATCATCATCAACCAGCCCGTTCCGTCCACTGCTGGACATAGGCCTCCTCCATAGCACTCCATCGTCTTCTGTCTTGAGTTTCGTCGATCCAGTTGTTTGCGATCCTTTTTCTTGACCACGATCGGTCCAACGTGTCGGTGGTCTTTCTCTGCTACGCTAATCGGCTCTTGGTCTCTACTCTAATATTTCTTCTTGCATAGATTACAGGCGCTTAAATAGCATCACTGTGGCAGATGATCTACAAAGACCGGAAGGTCTGTCGAATAAGCAGTCGGGGATAATTTAGCAGCACCAACAACAGGATATAGTGATTGCCCTTGGGTAAGGCCAACATATACCCAGCATCCAAGATTTTGCATACCGGTTGCGAAGGAAGAAGCTGTTCTCAACATAAGACCAGGAACGCGCTTATAATCAGATCCCGGTAGCTGAAGATGACATCCCAAAGACAGCTGTTACCACATCATTCGGATTATTCGAATTCACTGTAATGACGTTCGGTTTAAGAAACGCCGCGCAAACATTTCAAAGACATTTAAACATAGTGCCAGCCGATTTTGATTTTTGTTTTGTATATATACACGATATCCTGATTACTTCCGCGTCGACAGAAGTTCATTTAAAACATTTAAAATTAGTGTTCCGGCGATTGCAAGAAAATAACCTAATTATTAATCCAGCAAAGCATTGCAAAATTATATTCTTTTTGACAATCTTACAATTGTCCTGCAATTTGGCGGCGCTGGAAAATTAAACAGTTGTCGAAACCACCTCTAAGTTTGAATAATGTTCGTTCAAATAAAATGCTCTACAGAAGCAATCCTTTGTTCAATCGGCCATCGCTCCATTTTCACATCAAAACTTGAAGGTTCACTGAATATAAGACGGTTAAAATTATAGTAAATAAGTCATTACGTCTTAATTAAGTAAAAGCAGGACACTCTTGATTTGTCACTCTTTATTTGACATAAACTTTTTTTTTAATTTGTGGATTAGGACAAAAAGGGTTTCACAAATAAACATTTCCACTCACAGTCAATATATATTCTCCTTCGTGAATCATTTTTTTAAGACAACAATTAAGATTTTTTTTCCTTGATTTTCGTTTCTCTCAAGCGATAACGTTTACAAATATATTTAGGCGTGCATGTCAACAGATGCAAGTTTCACATTATTAAAATTCTCATTTTTCGGTAGAAAATAGATTCTTTTTTGTTTCAGGAGAAAATCGAATTTTCCCAGTCTTAGTTTTTTTAATCTGGACACAGCTAAAACATTCAACATTTATTTTTTTTTCTTACTCAACAACATTTTTTAGGCTCTGTGTGAGGGCAAAAACTACACAACAAAAATATAAAAGTTTCTAAAAATCCAACAAATTATATGTGGGCGACTCGTCACCAATACATCAATAAAACAATACATCATATAGATAATACATAAATCTTATGGTGGTCATACACGATACTGTCTAACGTCCAATCGGCGTGACGCTGCCGATTGGATCAAGTAGATCCGTGCGTGGGTGTGAATTGGCACGACAGTTATACTTGACGAAGAATCGAAATTCAATTATTTTGGTTCCATCAAGCCGATTGGAACATGCCGATTGTAATGTATGGCGGTCGCGATAGTCAGTTGAGTCAAAATTTTTGTCGGTGATAAACGTAGTATATATGTTGAGATTAAAAACCTTCGGGCACTCTTCCAGTTTCCAATAAAAATATCCAGTTAGTCAAAATTCACGAGTATCGATTATTATTATTTGTTGCTGTTTTTGAATTTTCTTGGAATGGATTTGTCGGGGTTTTTGAAAGGAACAAAAATCTGCAAGAATATTGGAAATCAAGCAACGCGTTCAGAAGTTACAGCCAAAAAATGTTTAAAACTTCCATGGCCTACTAAGACTTTTACAGCAATTTATCAATATTTCCGCCATTTTTTAACTTTTAAAAAAAAAAAAAACAACTTGTTTCTAGATAACTCCCTCTACCAATCCCACCCTGTTTCAGCCCCAACTGTCATAAACAACCGAGTATCGATTATTATTATTTGTGGATTTTTTTAAATTTTTGTTTGGATGGATTTGGCGGGTTTATTAAAAGGAACAAAAATCTGCAAAAATTTTGGAAATCGAGCAACGCGTTCAGAAGTTACAGCCAAAAAATGTTTATAACTTCCATGGCCTACTAAGACTTTTTCACAAATTTATCAATATTTCCGCCATTTTGTAACTTTTTAAAAAAAAAATTACAACTTGTTTCTAGACCACTGTCTGTATATACCATGTATATACATTGTATCTCAACATGTCTTTCTTCTTTTGTCCAAATCGGCTAAAACGTCGTCGTCCGCCACTGGTAGCGCAAAAACAACGTCGTCCGTCACTAGAGACACTATGACTTCAATAAACCTTTTCATAGTTTAAATTTTTTTGTGAGCATATGTCAATTTGCGCCAGATTATACGTCAAAAGTTGCCCGAACTTTTTGACGTATAACTAAATATTAGCCCGAAACTTCCATATTTCCGCCTTTCAAAGTTGGCGGATGCGCATAACTAACCGTAAAAAGGTCTATTAAACGTTGTCGTCGATTAGAGTTTAAATTCATAGTGGTGGTGTATATGGACGAACTGTAGATTGGATCAAGCCTGCAGAATAATGTCGTTTGGACGATAGGCAGTATCGTGTATGGCCACCATATGTCTCCCTCTCTTAACAGTTATCAATTTGTAATTACATTTCCCCGCATACAAAGTTTTAACAAAAACTGACGAGAACAAAAATTTTAGAAATTTTTCGTTCTATTTATTATTTTCTTTCTCTTGATATGTCTGACTCGTTTGTTTTTGGTCATTTTTTCAAAAAACAAATTTTTTGACTAAATCTACTGGTCGAAAAAAGTTTTACCCTGATTTTTGGATTCAAAAAATCTTTTCCTTGCACAAAAGTGCAAAGTTACAAATGAACAGTCTATGTATATGTAAAAAAATCGTTAGGAAATCTTTCATTTTATACAAATATATTATTATTTACACGTACGTGGAATGGCGAAAATTCTCTGTTTCTCCCCTTTAATTACCAACACCTAGTCTACTCAAAATCTAACATCAAATAATTCCACAACCGACAATAATGACTTACAATTAAACTACTCAAAAACAATAAACAAATTATAATCAATATTTAAATCCATAAACAAAACCCATACTCAATACAATATTATATAAATACAATTTACTCTGTAATTTAAATGCTAGACCAGGGCTGTTCAACACGTGGCCTCACTTTTTGTGGCGCGTGAGGCTGAGCTATAGGCTACCAGCTGCGTCTACGGGTTGTGGATAGTACCCAACGGCCAACAGATATGATGGGTAGCTGCGATATAAGTAGACCGGAAGGTCAGTCGAACACGTTGTCGCGGACAATTTAGCAGCACCAGCAATAGGATGTAGTGATTACCCTTAGGTAAGGTGAACTATATAATAACTATATAATAGCCAACCCGGTACTTACGTATTAACGCCACCACCGCTACATTTTTAAATGCCGCCAATCTACACCTAAAATTTTTATGATAAATCATAAAATAAATTTCATTTCATTTAAAATTAAAACATTTTTAAAACTCAAAATACTTTATTTTTTAACCCCGATTAGATTAGGTTGCCCGCTTATTGAAACTGACAGATGAATCAAGACAATATACGCGCGGTAGCGCGAACTCTCGATCCAATATATGGCGGTGGTGGCGTTAAGGCATAAGTACCGCCAACCCTTTAGGGGTTGGCTACTCCCCCATTGGGTGCCTACCCAGGTGGCGGATAGGAGAACACTCACCAGATATGGTGGATACCAAGGAAATAAAATACCGGAGGGGGAACCAAAAGTAGCAAGGGATTGGGCAGCAGCTATCTCATTATTGGGGCGAGGATATCGATTTCCCTAAAGGCTCGTTACCAGATATTCATGGGTGGACATCACATATGATTCAACCGGCCTTAAAACTGCGATGAGGAAGGCAATGGGAAACCACCTCATAACACATCCCCACGAAAATCATCACCATGGCTACAAATCGAAACACGGCCCCTAGTTACGGACCCCCTTCAATGGGGGAGGGGTGCTAAGAATCTCCCGGTTAGCTGTGAAGAAGAGAATAGGAACGTGGAACGTGCGGAGATAAGGAAAAATCCGTAACACCATCCTTGAAATGAAGAGACTGGACAGTCTAGGTATCAGTGTCCTACGATAGCAGTCCAAGGTATCAGTAAAATTGAAATGGCCTAACTCTGGAAGCTGTGTAGTAGACAATTATACAGTGTATTACTCAGGAGAGGACGTAACCACCATAGAAATGGTGTAGGTTATATAGTTAGGAAAGATACCTCACAAGCAGTCACCAGCTTCCTGCCACAGTCAGATAGAATAGCTATGATTAAAATACATGCAAGTCCAGTAGATTTTAACCTAATTCAAGTATACGTGGTCTGTTAGAAAAGTATCCGACCTTTAACCAGAAAAAAAAACTGGCATACCTGCAGCGTTGGAAACCTAATCACCCTCAAAGTAGTCTCCTTGAGACTCCACACACTTCTCCCAGCGGTGCCGCCATTGTTGGAAGTATTCAGAAAAAGCCTCTTTCGGAATCGACTTTAGGTCGGCTGTCGTTGCAGCTATAATGTCCTCTCATGTCTGAAATCGCGTTCCTTTCAATGACCTCTTTACTTTGGGGAATAGCCAGAAATCGCAGGGGGGGGCATATCAGGAGAGTAAGGAGCCTGTCGAACCAGAGGAGTCTGGTTTTTCGCCAAAAAATTGAGAACCAAAAAAGTGCGAAGAATGAGTTGGAGCATTGTCGTGATGGAGTCGCCAATTTCCTGATGACCACAACTCCAGTCCCTTGCGCCGCACAGCATCACGTAGGCGACGTAGGACATCCCTATAGTACTCTTTAGTGATTTTTTACTTGCATTGAAAAATCGACGAGAGTACTACATACTACGTTACTCGAACACTGCTCGACAGCAACTGACGCTATCTACAGGCGGGAAAAATTCACGCATGCGCAAAGTCTTTCAAAGTCCTCCAGCCATCTTTCCAGTATTTTCTCTTGATCGTGTAGCACTACGCCTGACTCATCCTTCATGTGCTTCATTGATGTTATGTCCTTGGACAATGAGTTGTGTGTCATCCTGGTTTCTCTCCAGCTGTTCATATGCCTCCTCCACTGCCTCAGTCTTCGCTTTCGCCACAGCTCGTTTTGCCTTCTTCTTTGCAATTTTATAATCTTCCCTTTCTTCCTGTTAAATCCCATTTTTTCTTAGCATCTTTCCTCACTTTTATCTCTTCTTGAACCTCCACATTCCACCACCATGCCTTCTTACCTTCTGGCGGTCCCTTTCCTGATGTTACACCTAGCACATCTTCGCCAGCTTTCTTTATAATACTGCTATTGATACTCCACCACTCCTGTACGTCCTCCGGTAATCTCAGGTTCCTTAACACTTCCTTGAATTTTTCTCGCAGCCCTTCTTCTTTCAGTTTCCAACACTTTATTCTTTGTTCTCTTTGTATGATACATTTACGTCTTTTTCCCACAACCATCTCACAATCAGCCACCACGAGTTTGTGTTGTGGTTTTTTAGGCATTAGCGAAATGAGATGGCCAAATTCCGGCCAATGCATTGTGGATAGCCATGTCTATTATGCAGGCACTGTTGCTCCATACCATCGAAATGAGGTGGCCAAATTCCGGCCAATGCTTTGTGGATAGCCATATAGTCTATTATGCAGGCATTGATTCTCCAAACCATCGAAATAAGGTAGCATAATTGTTTCAACAGAGATAGACAAATATATGCAAATATCGTGCAGATATTAGATCGTGTTCTTATGATACAAATACAAACAACAACAGTAAACATGAATGTAATGTACTATCTCTGCGAGAGCGCCGCTAGAGAGGAGATCACAAAATTCTGGGTGGCCACTTCAAAGTTCCACTCAATTTTGTTCAGTTCAGTGACCAAAAGCATCTCAGGGGGCACAGTAGGAAACTTTCCAAAGAAAGATGTTCCAAGCTGTGTCGTAGAAACTTCCTTAATAACAGAGTAGTGTATATCTGGAATCAACTGGACCTGGACACTGTCGACGCGCCATCACTGACCTCCTTCAAAAACCGCCCAGATAGCAACCTACAGACCATAAATCGGGAACTGGTCCACTACCCATCATCCGGTATTTACCCTGTGTTGTATTTCAGACTCACGCCCTCCATCATTTTGAATATATGACCCCAGATATTAATCTTTAGCACGGGCGTAGCTAGGGTTAAGTTTCGGGGGTGTTTCTTCCTCTCTTCCTCAACAGAGAAGAGAGGACTACGTGGGAAAAAGTTGAAAAGCTGGAAATAGGAGGTTTCCAGCTTTTCAACTCTTTTTCCCACGTAGTCCTCCTCTCTTCTCAGCACATGCGCAAACTGCCTTAGCCTACTTCTTGAACCTTCTTTCCTATGGGTCTTCACTGTTCCTCTGATGTGATCATTCCTTATTCTATCCTTTCTTGTTACCCTGCTCACCCATCTCAACATTCCCATTTCTTCCACTTCTATCTTTCTCTCATGTGCTTTTGTAATCGACCAAGTTTCCGCACTATAGAGCATAGCAGGCCTCACCCCAAATTTGTATTAAGCTTTTCTTTCTTCCTGCAGTTGATCTTCTTGTCACACAGTACTCCACTCAATTTCTTCCAGTTCATCCATCTGCTATTTTACCCTGGGTTGTTTATATATTTCAGACTCCAGCTCTCCATCACTTTGAATATATGACCCCAGATATTTCAACTTCTTGGTCAGTGGTCGTTCTTCTTCCGGCAGGTTAATACATAGATCTTGAGCTTCCTTCATACAAATATATTCAGTTTTCACCCTGCTGATCCTCATTCCCCTTTCTTCTAGGGTTTTGCTCCACTCTTCGCGCCTCTCTTGAAGTTTCTCTCGGGTCAGTTCACAGAGTACAACTTCGGCGAACATCATGTTCCATGCCTCTGCTTTCCTCACATCCTTGACTAGCACATCCATTACTAGGGCAACGAGATATGGGCTGAGAGTAGATCGCTGGTGTAGCCCTACTCTCACTGGGAATTCCGTTATTGTACCCGCACTGCTCGTACCTTGTGTCATCACACTTTCGTACATTTCTTTCAACAGTCTCACATACTTTTCTGGTACACCTTTACTTCTCATACATCTCCATATCTCTTGCCTGGGGGCACTCTCTCATACGCCTTCTCCAGATCAATAAAGGCCATAATGTAAATCAACCTGCACCTCCCTGTGCCTCTCAATCAATTGCCTTAGTGCAAATATTGCGTCAGTTTTTCCGCTTCCTGACATAAATCCAAACTGTTCCTCCTGCACCTCTCTGTGTCTCTCAATCAGTTGCCTTAGTGGAAGTATTGTGTCAGTTTTTCCTTTTCCTGGCATAAATTCAAACTGTTCTTCCCCTACTTCAGTTTCCCGACGCAACCTTGTCTTAATGATCCTTTCCCATGTCTTCATTGTGTGAGACAACAGCTTTATACCTCTATAATTGCCATAATTTTGGAATCACCTTTCCCTTTGCATATGGGGATAAGAATACTACTTCTCCACGCATATGGCATTGTTTCTCCATTCCAAATCTTCTTCATTAAATCCCAGGATTAACTCCCAGGATGTCAATACCCCGGTCTCCCAGGCGTCTCCTAAGGAGGCATGGTGGTGGAATGTGGAGGTCCAAAAAACAAGTAAAAGTGAAAGAAGATGCGAAAAAACAATGGGATTTAACAGGAAGACAGGAAGAAATGGAAGCCTATGGAAATGAAAAAAAGAAGGCAAAACGTTTCTTCTGTTGGGATTTGGTCTAGAGCTACTGCCTTCCCATTTTTCATTTTTTTTAGCGCATATTCTACTTCTTTCCTACTTAATGCTAGGCTCACTCATTCATTTACCTCGCCATCCTCGTACTTTTCTCTCAGATTTTCTTCATTCAATAGTCTTTTAAAGTCCTCTAGCCATCTTTCCAGTATTTTCTCTTGATCATGTAGCACTACGCCTGACTCATCCTTCATGTGCTTCATTGATGGCTTTTGCAATGAGTTGTCTGTCATCGTAGTTTCTCTCCAGCTGTTCATATGCCTCCTCCACTGCCTCAGTCTTCGCTTTTGCCTTCACTTTTTGCCTCCACAGCTCGTTTTGCCTTCTTCTTTGCAATTTTATAGGCTTCCCTTTCTTCCTGTCTTCCTGTTAAATCCCATTGTTTCCTAGAATCTTTCTCCACTTTTTCCTCTTTTTGGACCTCCACATTCCACCACCATGCCTTCTTATCTTCTGGCAGCTCTTTTCCTGATGTTACACCTAGCACGTCTTCACCAGCTTTCTTTATAATACTGCTATTGATACTCCACCACTACTGTACGTCCTCCGGTAATCTCAGGTTCCTTAACACTTCCTTGAATTTTTCTCGCAGCCCTTCTTCTTTCAGTTTCCACCACTTTATTCTTTGTTCTCTTTGTATGATACATTTACGTCTTTTTCCCACAACCATCTTACAATCAGCCACCACGAGTTTGTGTTGTGGTTTTTTAGGCATTAGCGAAATGAGATGGCCAAATTCCGGCCAATGCATTGTGGATAGCCATATAGTCTATTATGCAGGCAATGATGCTCCACGCCATCGAAATGAGGTGGCCAAATTCCGGCCAATGCATTGTGGATAGCCATGTCTATTATGCAGGCACTGTTGCTCCATACCATCGAAATGAGGTGGCCAAATTCCGGCCAATGCTTTGTGGATAGTCATATAGTCTATTATGCAGGCATTGATTCTCCAAACCATCGAAATAAGGTAGCATAATTGTTTCAACAGAGATAGACAAATATAGGCCGTGACAAATATCGTGCAGATATTACATCGTGTTCTTATGATACAAATACAAACAACAACAGTAAACATGAATGCAATGTACTATCTCTGCGAGAGCGCCGCTAGAGAGGAGATCACACAATTCTGGGTGGCCACTTCAAAGTTCAACTCAATTTTGTTCAGTTCAGTGACCAAAAGCATCTCAGGGGGCACATTAGGAAACTTTCTAAAGAAAGATGTTCCAAGCTGTGTCGTAGAAACTTCCTTAATAACAGAGTAGTGTATATCTGGAATCAACTGGACCTGGACACTGTCGACGCGCCATCACTGACCTCCTACAAAAACCGCCTAGATAGCAACCTACAGACCATAAATCGGGAACTGGTCCACTACCCATCATCCGGTATTTACCCTGTGTTGTATTTCAGACTCACGCCCTCCATCATTTTGAATATATGACCCCAGATATTTAATCTTTAGCACAGGCGTAGCTAGGGTTTAGTTTCGGGGGTGTTTCTTCCTCTCTTCCTCAACAGAGATGAGAGGACTACGTGGGAAAGAGTTGAAAAGCTAGAAATAGGAGGTTTCCAGCTTTTCAACTCTTTTCCCCACGTAGTCCTCCTCTCTTCTCTGCACATGCCCAAACTGCCTTAGCCTGCTTTCTTGAACCTTCTTTCCTTTGGGTCCCGCTTTCACTGTTCCGCTGATGTGATCATTCCTTATTCTATCCTTTCTTGTTACCCTGCTCATCCATCTCCACATTCCCATTTCTTCCACTTCCATCTTTCTCTCATGTGCTTTTGTAATCGGCCAAGTTTCCGCACTATAGAGCATAGCAGGCCTCACCACAGTTTTGTAGAGCTTTCCTTTCTTCCTGCAGCTGATCTTCTTGTCACACAATACTCCACTGAATTTATTCCAGTTCATCCATCCGCTATTTACCCTGGGTTGTATTTCAGACTCCAGCTCTCCATCACTTTGAATATATGATCCCAGATATTTAAACTTCTTGGTCAGTGGCAGTTCTTCTTCCTGCAGGTTAATACATAGATTTTGAGCTTCCTTCATACATATATATTCAGTTTTCACCCTGCTGATCCTCATTCCCCTTTCTTCTAGGGTTTTCCTCCACTCTTTGAGCCTCTCTTGAAGTTTCTAATATGAAAATCACTAATAAATGATGATGTAATAAAGGCTTTATTGCTATACATTGCTGTGGTAAACGGTATTTGCATACTATTTCGCCTTTTGTTACTTCCAGCCAGTGAATCGATTCTTTTACCTCTGCCCATTCGTTCCTTGCTGAACCTTGTAATAAAAGACTCCAATTAAACGAAGATCCTTTATTGTGGTGGAGATATAACATTAAAGATAAAGTTTTTGTTCCCATTGTTCGCACTTATCGGCACCGTCAAGTTCAGTAGCTGGTAATGTACTATGATGTTCCCTATTTTGAATAAAGACGAACCTATTTTTGAATATGATTAGGTGGATTTTATTTCATTAGTAAAATAGACAGTAGTTTCTGCATCAAATTATTGATTTTTATCCCCACATCCGCTTCCGTTAATCTCCGCATCTGCGGAGGTTAAGTTGTTCACCTCCGCATCCGCCTCTGCTTCCGCTAAAAAGACCTCCGTTACAACTCTAGTTAAAACGTCTGAACGCATTTGAGTGTGTGTGCAGACGAATGCTCAAAATCAGTTGGACGGACAGGATTACAAACCAAGAGATACTACAACTAACGTCTACAACGCATAATATGCGTTGAAAATGCGTCAGTTCGTGACGCTGTTTTCAGGCGTCAAAAAAATCACCTTCTGTCGTCTCGTCTGAAGAAAATTACCAATAACCAACTGAAGATAAGACATTTCAGCAAGAATTGTGATTGTATTTTAGAGAAACGGAAGTGACAAAATTAAAAAAAAAAAAAAAGAATTCGGTTTCGGCCATATTATGAGAGATAGTGATAAATTTGAAATACTACACTTGATCATGCTAGGAAAGATAGATAGACGCCCTGGAAGAAGGCGTACCTCCTGGCTAAAGAATCTTAGACAGCGGTGCGGACAGACAACAGTGCAGCTTTTCCGGGCTGCTGTAGACAAAATTACCATCATGCTCGTCAAAGAGTCAGGGCCTCTAAATGTATAAATTACCCTCAAATACGAAATATGCACAATACTTACATTAACGATAAAATTCAAATAAAATAACGCGTGTACTATTTTATAATGTGGCCCTCCAAACCCTCCTCCAAATCTTTTTAAAGCGGCCCTTTGGGGCACTTGCCGATTGGACAGCCCTGTACTAAACCATTTAAACAACTATTTTTTTTTTGTATATTTAGTTAACTCAATTAGGTATTACTTGGTGGAAAGTAATTGAAGTTATCTCGGATGGAATTACAGTATAAGAAAACTAGAACTTTTAACAAGTTGCGTCTAAATCTCGAGAACTAGACTCGTTGAGACTTAGAAAATTGGTAAAAAATTTAGTTAACTGAATCACCATTTTAGGTTACCATTTTACGTTTTGTCTGTAATCTAAATTGTATTAGTTTTTATTGTTCAAGTTTAGAGACCAAGAACTAAAGTCTTGTAGTGATAACGAATTTGATTAAGATAGTCTAGATGTTGGTAAAAGTTTGCTAGTCTAGGTGCTAATACTACATTGTTTGTTTTTTTTTACGTGATATCGTTTAGTTTTTGGAAGAATTTTCATTTCAAGCGTCGCTTTAATGGCACCTAGGTAGTAATTACTATTAGTATATAGAACACACAAAACATACTAAAAAAACGATAAGTAAACTAAACCTACCATCCCACCGAAACAAAACTTTTTCTCTCTTAACGTTAATAAACATTTATCACACACAACTTTTACGGTTTTCTTTGTTACTGTTGTCCCTGGGTTTTTGGTCGATAGCCTTATCGGGGGCGTCCAGGCTACGCTAACTCACCTCAAAACTTCCTCACAGCCATGAAGTTGCTGTGGCTGTTGACAATGTTCGACACGATGGGCTCCTCGATCTCGATCCCGTTCAGCATTTGCTCCCTGGTCAGACTCACATCGTAGCTGTTTTCAGGCGTCACGAAAATCACCTTCTGTCTCCTCGTCTGAAGAATATTACCAATAACCAACTGAAAATAAGACATTTCAGCAAGAATTGTAATTGTATTTTCAAAAGACTTTTCTCTTGATTCTTACCATAATCCACCTAAAGCGTTTAACTAGTTATTTCAGAAATCCTAAGTATTGAACATAAAGTATTTTTATTCACCTAAACTGTATTACCTTATGTTTATACTTATTTAAGGAGTCTCTAGCCTTGGTAAGGAGAATATTCTCGTCTGTTTCGAGTTTGAAAGACACGACGAAGGCATGGGGTACCCACAGGCTCACCACTGGGGACAACAGTTTAGGAACTAATTGCAACGAGATGTTTGGCACGGCTGCAGACTGAATTTTATGAGTTGGCTGCAAGAAACGGTGAGGATTAAACATTTTGGTTTGTTTTCTTTTTTATTTCTTGCCATTTCGTAAGATGGCACGTAGAAGTCGGAGACGGCGGCGGCGAGGTAGAGAAGGGCTTTGGCGCCCAAGGGGGCCAGACACTCGCAGGCGGCTCGCAGAAGCCAGAAGTAGTCGGAGACGGTGGTGAAGGTGACGTAGAGGATCCTGCCGCCGTCCTGAGCGGCTTTATAGTCGACTAGGACTGGAGCTAAGACATCCACACTATCTGGTTTAACTGAAAAAAAAAGTTTTCATTTGATTTGTTTGGTTTTAATGTGCAAATTGATGGTATTAGGTTAGGTTCGGTTAGATTATAAATAATAAATACAATGCGATGCCGCGCGGCACACGACTTTCTAGACGCCACAGAAGCTGAAATGGACAATGACATAACGATCATAAGCGAGCTAAATATAAAGAGAATAAGTGGACACGAGTGGTACAAAGACGGGAAAAGCGAAACAGCGAATAGGGTAAACAATGCGGATATAGTAATAATGGGTAGCGGAAGTAGAACGGGTTTTGTATGGGTGAAAACAAGGAGCCTGGTGATGTACAGCTGTTATGTCTTTCCGAATAAGAAATTAAAAGACCTGGAAAAATCTCTCGACGAAATCTGGTGAGAAAATGGTGAGTAGAAACCCTAAACCCAAACTAATAGCGGGTGATTTTAACTCAAAATCCCCATGCTGGGGAAGTAGCACAATGGACGAATGAGGCGACCTAGTCTCCGACTGGATCTCCCAACTAGATCTTCACATAGAAAACCAGCCCACCTTCGAAAGAACTTCGCGATCCATCATAGCTGGGAGGTACTCGACAGAGAAAGCTTAAGTGACTATAGATATATATGTTACTCTATACAGATTGAAGACAGAAAAAGACCAACTACGGCAAGGGCTACACAGGGCTGCTCAATTAGGCACTTAAATGAAGAAAAACTGACAAAACGGCTCGAGGCAGAAACTGACAGAAAATACGGCAGAGGAAATGGTGGCGGACATCAATGGCGCTCATCTCCAGAGTGTGCAATAACGTACTACCAAATAGGAAGCAAGAAAATACGGCAGAGGAAGTGGTGGAGATCATCTCCAGAGTGTGCAATGACGTACTACCAAATAGGAAGCAAGAAAATACGGCAGAGGAAATGGTGGCGATCATCTCCAGAGTGTGCAATGACGTACTACCCAATAGGAAGCAAGAAAATACGGCCGAGGAAATTGTGGCGATCATCTCCAGAGTGTGCAATGACGTACTACCAAATAGGAAGAAGAACGGTAACAGAAGGAAAGTTTATTGGTGGAACGAGAACATCGCCCAACTAAGGAAAAAATGTATCTCACTGAGAAGAAAGTTCTAGAGGACTGTTAAAAAAAATCCCGAATACAAAGAAACGATAACTAAATCCAGGGTAGAATATAAGAACATGAAAAAACATTAAGAAGGGAAATAAATGTCTCAAAGAAGGAACATTGGAAAAAACTGTGGCAAATGGTGGACCCCTGGGGGGACGCCTACGCAATAGCCTCAAGCGGTCTAAAGGCTAGCCACCCCCCACCCAAGCTCTCAATGGAAAAAATCGAAGAAATAACCAGCATTCTCTTCCCCACACACCAAACTGTGTGCAGCCAACAGTAAACGACATCCCCAAATTCACTCTGGAAGAGCTAAAAATAGCAAAGGACCGCATCCGCAATGGCAGGGCCCCCAGGACCTGTCGGAATTCCACCGGAGGTTATAAAACTTCAGCTTGCAAAACGCCGAAATATATACTCGCGGTTCTGAATAGATGCCTCAAACTTGGACACTTCCCAGATATATGGAAAGTTGCAAAACTAATACTCAGGAAAAACTTAAATAACCCAAATGAAACCGCCGTGTACAGACCACTCTGCCTACTGGATCTTCTTCTTCCTAGCGTTTCTCCCGCCTGGTGGCAGGGTCCGCTGTGAGGATTCGTTGCCTCCATTTCTTTCGGTCTTGAGCCATATCTGGGTGTAGATGTGCAGTCTTCAGGTCAATAGGGATCGTATCAACCAACCTCTGCCTTGGTGATCCCTTGGGCCTCTTTTCCGTGACTTACAGGGTATATGCTGACTTAGCTATTGTGTCTTCTTTTGCACGCAGCACATGGCCAAACCAGCGTAAACGGCCTTCCCGCATTTTCTGATGGATCGGCGCCACTCCGAAATGTTTCCGTATATCAACATTGGTGACATGATCCATTCTAGTGACGCCGCCTGTCCACCTAAGCATCCTTGTCTCCATGACGCTTAGCCGACGTTCCACCTCTTTTGTAGTGCGCCAACACTCGGTACCACAGAGTGCGACTGGACGGATAAGACTGCAGTAGATCTTGGATTTAAGGTGGTCTTTCATCCGGCGGTCGCAGGTGATACCTGTCGTCCCATGCCATTTCGACCAAGATGCCTGCGTCCTTGCGTTGACCTCGTCAATGATTCTTTCATTGTCAGAGACAGTAGATCCAAGATATTTGAATTTTATTACACGAGGGAGATATTCTCCATCAACGCTGATGGTCCCAACTTCTTGGGGATCTAAAGTCATATACTCCTTCTTCCGTCTTCCTTTTATTGAGTCGTAGGCTATATTCAGCTAATTGGTCACTCCACATTTGTGTTTGGTGCTGGAGTTCAAGTTTGTGGATTTGTGGAGTTCAAGTGCTGTTTGCAGCTAACATGACATCACCAGCATACAGAAGCGTCCATGGGATTGGCTTGTGCAGGTCTGATGTGACAGTAACCATTACAAGAATGAACAGCAGAGGCGACAAGGCAGAGCCCTTGTGGACCCCCACCATGATGTTGAAATCATTGGTTGCTCCTGCAGCAGCTTGAACATAACTCGTCGGTTCTTTGTAGAGAAGCTGTACCCAGTTAACAAGATATTCTGAAATTCCGTGCTCTCGGAGCGCCAGTCAGATTACCTCATGAGGCACCCGATCATGAGGCACCTTCTCCAAGTCTAGAAAAGCGAGATACAGTGGCTTATTCTTTTCACGATGCTTCTCGACCAGCAACCTTGCTGCGTGGATTGCATCCGTTGTGCCGCAGTTTTTCACAAACCCAGCTTGGCTCTTTGTGAGTTTTGCTATCTTGCGAATTCTTTTGTCGAGAATGCATTTGAAGATCTTCCTCGCGTAGGTCAGAAGCCTTCTGGATATGGCGGGCAAACTGCTGGTAGGAAGAATAAGGGCGTCAACAAACATGTCAGAGAGACTGTTCGGGTTCAGGCCAGGAAGGTCAACGATAGACGCAATCGGAAAGGTGGTGGAAGCGGAGAGAGCAGCTGAAACAGGAACGTGTAGGACAAGAGAGATTTGCATACCCAAAACGCTCGACGTAAGAACTGCGTTCAATTCAGCAAAAGCTGGCAACATATCATGGACGAGGCGACAAAAGTAGGACTCCCTCCATACCTACTCCGCATAATCAGAAGCTACCTAGACAAGAAAAAAATAGCGATACAAGCAGAAAATAAAACAATGGAGCTCGAAATCAGCAGTGGTGTTTCACCGAGCTCAGTATTGGGCCCAACTCTATTGAACATTCTGTACGGCGGAGTGCTCAGATTTAGATTGGCAAAAAGATATATATAGATATATAGATAGTCAGGTTTGCGGACGACTTGGCAATCACAATCTGTGGAAAAACGGAGAACATAGATAGTAACGGACAAGGCAAATGAGGCAATGAGGCTGGTGAACGAGTGGCTAGAGGAAAAGGAGCTAAAGGTAGGTTAGTTTTTCAAAAGGAGCTAAAGTTAGTCCCAGAGAAGACCGAGGCGACGGACCGAGAAGAAGTTATATTCGCGGGTAGGAGACAGCTAAATGAGATAAGTCAAAAGATTAAAGATGCCACAATAACACAGAAAAGAGCAGTAAAGTATCTAGCATTATTATTGAGAAACACCTATCGTTCAACGGCCATGTCTCGAAAGCAGCGGAGAAAGCATACAAAACGATCGCTGCGCTGGTAAGACCAATGCCAAACGTGGGAGGTCCCACTGCCAGCAAAAGAAAATTACTCTGTTCGGTAGCACAATCTGTGATGCTGTACGGAACACCAATCTGGGAGTGGGCTAAGACGCTACAGAAGACAAAAAATAAACAGGCGCCAGTGCAACGACAACTGGCCCTAAGAGTCAGTAGCGCGTACAGAATGGTATCCAGTGAAGCCATTGTAGTAATTGCAGGAATACCCCTTCATCGAGGCGCTAGGGTCGGAGAGAAACAACTGGTCATAAAAAAAGCATCATGGTGCACCGTCAGGGTCAGTATTTTTCAGGGTACGGTATTTTTTCAGGGTACGGTATTTTACCGCCCTAGTTTTCCTGTTTTCCTCTTTAGTACTACGCTCCTCTGGCGAGACCTTTCGTCTTCTTCCTTACGTGTAAAGACAAGGCAACCTGTCAAAACTGGACATAATAAAGCTCCTACAAACATGATGTACGAGATCTGGCAAAAGCAACGGGACAATGCAAACAAAGGAATATGGACAAGATGTATTATACCAGACATCCAGAAATGGGCCACAAGGAAACACGCAGAGGTAGGCTTCCACGTCACCCAAATACTCAGCGGCCCCAGCTGCTTTAGAAACTACCTACACAAAATTGGAAAAGCAACGGACAGAGGAATCAAAAGGAATCAAACTGACTGCAGCCAACTGTAAACGACATCCCCAAATTCACTATGGAAGAGCTAAAAATAGCAAAGGACCGCATCTGCAATGGCAGAGCCATCGTTGCAGGGCAGGGCACATACGATCGTTGAATCCAAGCGCTGGGACGAGGAACGCAGGGACTTAACGGAAATTAAAGAGGCAACCGATCTTGCAAACAAAATGATGGAGTCTGAAGAAAGCTGGGGAAAAATACAGGGAGTAATCCGTGCAATAATAACACGTAAGGAAGAAGACGAAAGGTCTCGTCCGAAGAGCGAAGTACTAAAGAGGAAAACAGGAAAACTAGGGCGGTAAAAAACCGTCCGGACTGCTCACCCTGAAGGTGCGCAAGCGATACCGGGGGTGGCGTACCTTTAAGCCAAATGGAAGAAGAGGTTTAGTGAGTGAGAACCTCACACACAGGCTGGTAGAACTTCCCCCAAACCACATATAAAAAAAAGGGTTGGGTTAAGTTAGGTTAGTGTTAATGTCAAAATTGATGGTATTAGTTATTTATAAGTTTCAAGATTTTAGACATTCGGCGCGTTCAAGTATTACGTGTGCAAACTTTCAATGATTTTAGACCCCTCGGCTTGGCTATCTGAAAGGACAGCAATTCGTTTTTTGAGATAGTTCCTGTCGAGGCTAAATTGTGCGCATCTTTAGATTGCATGCAGCTCTGCCTGGAAGATACTTGCGTAGATTCCCATGGTTGATTGGCGCCGCCCACCATCTCAAAGCTATTTTAGAAATTTGGCAATTTATCTGCGCTAGTACAGAACATAATTTTTAATCGACTTTAATAAACATAATAATAATACAGTCTATGTTAATATAATTAAGTTATTCTATAAATTTATAGAATGAGTGAATAGAGCCTGTTCTCTCCTATGTTAGATATTAAGTAATTCTTTACTCTCTTTAGCGCTGAAAATGCCCGTTCTTCTGAGCAGTTTGACGCTGATGTAGCATTCGGAGTGCGGTTCCTACATTCGGATAAATGTTCAAAAAGGCTTTTTTCGGATAAGTATTTGAATAGCTTCAGTGACGTTAACACTTTAACTTCATCATTCGACAACAAATGATCTTGCAGATGCAGACACTCGATTTCCAAAGGCCTTATCCAAATCCCCTGGATAGTTATAAGGTTTCTGGCTCCATCATGGATGTCTTTAGAATCCAAACGATTCAGTAGTTTCGTAAGAAAGTCAAACTTTTTACTTAACTCCTCATAAGCAGATCCGTGTCTCCGTAGTTCTTTAGTTAGTCTATCTATAATGACGTTAAAAATCGTAACTCTGAATGTGTCCCTGCCAGAGTGTTCAGTCTGGATTCCTTTTACTTCGTCGAACTGGACTTTACGCTTACGTTTCCTCTGCATGTCATATGAGCTATATTCACCGGATTTTTCAACAACTTTCGATATTACCTTTTACCTATATATTACCTTTTCTGCCATGATATTGATCATTTAATCGCATATTTAAGACGAAATACATGCTGTTGTGCCACTTTCTTTGTTACCGTGGCATTTGAAGTGTAAGTCCAGAACATGATCGAACTCATCCAAATGTTCTAGGGTCATATCATAGTTTTCACTGTTTTTTGATCCAAATCTCTCATGGAAATTTTAAAGAATCGTTTTTTGTAGCTGTTACGGGGTTTTCAGAAATAATGTTTGCGCAATTGAAGCTTGACAATTGGCGCAGAACAAGGCTTACACTGACAAACCAACACAAGCAATTATCTTTCTTCCCCTCCACCAGAGTTTACTCTCCTGCCTCTGGTCTTCTTGGCTCTTGCATCGAGATATAGAATGGCCTGGCAATGCTAAGCGTGGATACTGCAGGCGAGAGAGAGGGGAGGACGAAGAGGTCTAATTCTAGGTTTGTTGCGCGCATGGCTGTAAGTTATATTATGGGCGCCCTGTTTTGTCAAAATGTAGAAAAAATATTATAATATTATTTTCCTTAAAGCTTTTTGATAAGACAAGCCAGGCCATTAAGGCCATTTGAGCTTATGTAAAGATTCCGCCACCGGGGCCCCTACGCTGGCTGGTCCCCTAGGCCTGGGCCTTGTAGGCCTAGGGCTACAATATTCCTGCACCAATACCTTCTTTCGTCTTCGAACCATTTGTATACCACTTGATTGCACTTTGCTCAATGTGGTTTGCTGAGGATTCGTCGCTCCAATTGGCTTTATTATTGTGATAAACGGTATTTGCGGTACCTCCAGCCAGGGGATCGATAATTTTACCTCTGCCTTCCTTTTATTTTAAAGCAAGGAAGGAATGGAGAGGTCCTTCCTTGCCTAATCTTACAATCGCCGTTTTGGCGGTCCCCTTTTCGTTTCTTTGAGTCAGATCCAGCAGCAGTTTCATTGTTGCTGTCGGACATGACCCCATCGGCCCCGTAATGCAGACACATGCCAGTCTTTGCTTCATCATAGAGACTAGCTTCGTTCTACTTCCATCCACATGCAATTGCTCCGTAAGTGATCGCAGTTCTCACTATCATAGGATTGTGGGGTTACAACGTCACGTTTTCCCTGCCAGATTTCTGAACAACATTAGAGCGCGTTTGGCTTTTCCTACCATTTCCTCAGCGTGCCTGTTCCATAGGAGTTTGCTATCTAGTGTTATACCCAGATACTTTATCTCCTGTTTGTATTCTACTGCCCTGCTATCTAACAGTATGGGCTGTAGATAGTTTAGTCTTCTCTACCTAGTAAAGGGTATCATCGTGATTTTGTGCGGGTTGAGTTTTAGTCCCCCTGATTGAGACCATCTATTAGTTACTTTGAACTTCCCTCTGGCTATGATGACTATGTAATCATTTAATGTCTTGATCGCTCAGCCTTGCCACAGCTAGAGCATAGAATCCTAGACCTAA
Organism: Phosphuga atrata; assembly: GCA_944588485.1. Classification (NCBI taxonomy): domain Eukaryota; kingdom Metazoa; phylum Arthropoda; class Insecta; order Coleoptera; family Silphidae; genus Phosphuga; species Phosphuga atrata. Next base: position 68,899,057 of record OX155895.1, read on the forward strand.
TAATACAGTAATTGGACCTATTTGCATGAATGGAACAATGTGGGGAAATACAATAGACCAGTGTTCTTCAACCGGTGTTCCATGGAACCCTAGGGTTCCACTAAAACATTCAGGGGTTCCGCGAATCAATGCTAAAAATTCTTAACTTTAACTGGCGCCTGCGTGGCGTTTACAACTAGAGACGATGCGTTGAGCCGTTTATTCATTTGCTCAGTCGCTTATATTGGACGAGGATGACGCACATTGCCCTTATAAATCATTTCATCTTTCATTTCATCTTGTATAGTAGATTTATTGTTAAATTCTTACAAATGCAAACGGTAGTAAGTTCATTATTTTATAATAAATTCAGTATTTTTTTTAACTTATCCTAAAATCGTTAATATAATGCAGAAATATAATGCAGAATTGGCTGAAAACTATGAAAATGGAATCAAAATCCAAAGAACAAGCTTTTTGCTCTCTTGAAAATTCCACCAGTTTTCCGCCAACATTAGAGCTGACGGATAATATTGAAGAAGAAAATAAATCAGGATCTAATAGCCGAAAAATACGAAAGTATGAAGAAGATTATTTGAATTTTGGATTTACATGGATTGGTGATAAAAAATGAGCCAAATGGGTTTTGAGTGGTATTTGAGCAAGTAGTCAACAACAGCAGTTTAAATCCTGCAAAGTTAAAGCGTCATTTGGAAAATAAACATCCAACTTTAAAAGGTAAAAGCGAATATTTCAAAAGAAAATGTCTTGAATTACAGCAGAAAAATAATGCATTTGTAAGGTATGCTCGTGGTAATAATAAAAATGTTATTTAGTTAGTTTGCTCATAGCTAAAGAAGGGGAAGCTCATACCATTGCAGAAAAATTAATTAAACCTTGTACAAAAGATTTAATCAAATACATGATCGATGAAAATATTGCAAGCAGTAGGGAAAGATAGTTCGTTCTGGAACCACCTCCACCTCAACCAGTGCGCATGCGCGAACAGAGGATTTAATCAGCTAATAAACAGGTTTTATCAGCTAATAATCAGGTTTAATCAGCTGATAATCAGGTTTAATCAGCTGATATACAGGTTTAATCAGCTAATAAACAGGTTTGATCAGGGTTAAATCCTCTGTTCGCGCATGCGCACTGGTTGAGGTGGAGGTGGTTCCAGAACGAACTATCTTTACCCTACTGCAAGCAAAATTGACCTCGTCCCATTTTCTGATACCACGATTTCACGACGAATTAAAGATATGTCCGATTACTGCGACGTGGAACTAGTTAGTCGTTTGAAAAATGCTAAAGATGGATTCACTCTGCAAATGGACGAATCTACAAATTCCAAACTGGATTAGCAATTTTGTTAGTTTTCGTGAGATACATACACGAATCCAATTTTCAGGAAGATATGCTTTTTTGCAAAACTCTGCCAACTCAAACAACAGGTGAAGAAATATTTAATTTACTTAATTCATATTTTGAAAAACATTCAATTTCTTGGAATTTATGTCATCATATATGCAATGAAGGAGCCAAAGCTATGGTTGGTATTATAAAGGGCGTAATAGCACGTATAAAGAAACAATACATTTTCAACTTCTATTTGGGAACAAACAACTTCAAATTGGGAACAAACAATTTCAAATTGGGAACAAACCACAAATTGGGAAGAAACATTTTCAAATTGGGAACAAACAACATCAAATTGGGAAGAAACAATTTGAAAACAATCTCAAATTGGGAACAAATTCGAAATGAGAATAAACAATTTCAAAATGGGAATATGGAATGGTGTTTATATTAAAAGACATTCACAATAAGTCGGAAAGAGCAGATTTTAAGAAAATAAAATAAAATGACGTGAATATGCTCAGAAACGTTTACAATATTAAGCCGAAAATATGTCTATTATTTACATAGATTAAACCAATTTTAATTTATTTATATCAAGAAAAAGGGTCGATCAAAGAAAGGAATTCCTTGCTCATATATTTGTAACTGTAGAGGAGCAAACATTCATGTAATCGGATGTATGGGGATTATGTGGTTGATGTATCATGAGATTAGAATTGGAGCAATCAATAGACCAGAAGCAAATGAGTTTGTGCGACATTGCCTTCGTAATTCTGAAAATATGTATCAGTCTAAAGTTATATTGGTAATTGATAAAGCTCCTTCAAATCAAATCAAATACTGAGGCTTGGTCCATACAGTCCAATGTATAATGTAATGGAGATGATGTTAAAAATATTTGGCCGTTCAAATGCAAAATATTCTGGCCAGAGAGGACAGAGCAAGTATTACTCAAACCTAGTATCAAACCGAGTCTACAGCGGGTAGATGCTATTTTAATTGATAATTTACGGAACCTGACACCTGACTCAGGCTACATACGGCAAATACGTTGGTTGCACATATTCAAAGGCAGACATCTTGCATGATGCTTTAAATATGATGGACGCTAATTTCTAATTATTATTATTAGGTTATTTTAGTAAATGCTGTTCCTTCTTTATAATTTAATAAAAAAATATAACACTACAAACATAATTTAATATTGAAAAAAAAATTATTAAATTTAATTTAAATTGTTTACTCGCATTACAAAATTATTTGTTCCCAATTTGAAATTATTTGTCCCCAATTCGAAATTGTTCGTTCCCAATTTGAAATTGTTTGTTCCCTATTTGAAGTTGAAAAGGTATAGTTCCAGACATTAAAGCCATTGCTGTCTTCATCGTCATGTTCTCGTTGTTAAACGGACACGAAAAGTATTGCACGAAGTTCTCAATGAGGCCGTTGAGATGGTTAATTTTATCAAATCCAGACCCCTAAATACCAGGGCATTTGCTCTATTGTGCGATGATCTGGGAAGATTACATAAAAATCTTCTTGATACTGAAGTAAGATGGATATCCAGAAAAAAAGTTTTGACCAGACTCTGACAATTGCATTATGAAATTCGAATCATTTTATCTGAATGTGAATTTTCTGGAAAACTTAATGACACTAATTGTTTTCAAAATTTAGCCTACCTTGCAGATATATTTTCGTACATGAACGAAGTTGATCTTTTACTTCAAGTACCAAATACTACAGTTTTTAAGGTCAATAACAAAGTAAACTCGATCAAATCGAAAATCAAGCTTTGGGAGGGATACATCCCCAAAAATAATTCAGAATGTTTTGGTAATTTAAATGATTTTCTGGCAACCAATAATGTCGCATTCGACCAGAATTTAAACAATCATATTTTATAACATTTAACGGGATTGCATAATACATTTTTTGAATATTTCCCCCCCATTTGCAATAATTTAAGTTGGATCGAAAATCCTTTTAGTGAGTGTTGTGATGTGGATACCTTGCCATATATATGTACTGTGCCATATATATGTACTCCAAATGCGCGGTTAGATTGTAGGAATTGATGCCCTTCGTAACAACCTATATCTGTGAGAAATCCTTTTCCAGATACGTCGCTACAAAAACTAGGTATAGAAATTGACTTGATGCCGAAAATGATATGCGTCTCCAATTAACACCGATCCAGTCAGACATTGATAAATTATGTCATAAACAAGCACAACGAAGTAATTAATTTTTTAAATATTTTGGTCTTCTGATTATAAAATTTCATTTCTATGTATGTATAGTACAAATGTTTTATTTTTTATATGGATTTTATAATTTTGTTTGAATAAATGCAAATTTATTTATTATATGAGACTCATACAAATTTTATAACAAATTCAGGGGCATTATTGCAACAACATCATTTGTTTAACATTATTTTTTCATAACATGTAATGCGATTCACCCCTTAATCAAAGTGCTACTAAGTAAAGGGTTCCATAAAAAAAAATCTCTAAAAAGGGTTCCGCGGGATGACAAAGGTTGAAGAACACTGCAATAGACCAATAGACCGCAATGTTTTAAGAGTTAACCCTCTTGGAGAGTAGGTAATTGGTAAATAATTTTACTTTATTTATATGTTATAATTTGGTACTAAAATCATGTGTCATACAAATAAGTTCTACAACAGAAGTAGCTGATAATAATTTCTATTAGATATTGAAATATCTTTATAGGAATTATTACAACATATCAATCAAAATTCTCGGAAATTATTCGAAACTTTTATATCGGATTCGGTTACGGTTAAATTCTTATTTCGGATATACGATAGTTTCGGTTACGGTTACGGAGCTTAAACACTACACAATTTAAACATAACATCCCTGTTTTTACCAATCAACAATTAATCTAAAAAGTCTTGTTTTTCGTTCAAACTTAAATCTAGGAAAAATAAATAAAATTGTATGAGAATTGAGAGAACCAATTAATTTATTCTATGAATTATTATTAGTTTTTTCCGTTTCTTTTTGCTATTGTGAGCTCGAACGTAAACAAACCTCGGCGTCGATTCCGCGAAATCGTTGCCCAATTAAACTGAAAATATCGGGGAAACTGTGCCGAAAGGGGAAACGAGACAAGAATGCGTTCCAGGAAAAGCAAGGAAAATTTGTAATGTTTGCGTAGCGCCGCTTAACTACGACCTTCAGCGTAAAACTTCCAAGAAAAAAGAAAAAAAAAGGTATTCAAGTTAATATTTATTCTCTTCCTGAAATCCGATTAAAGTTTGGTTTTGTGAACGATTTTAATAAAACAGATATCAAAATGTATGAGATATTATTATAAATCATCTAATGGAACTAATTAAAAGACTAATTAATACTGGCTAAGCAAGATAAGTTAGTATTTAAGTATTCAATATTTGTTAGTTTTAAACATTCAACACATATATAGTTCTTAATTCCAAGGACCAAAACTCTAGAAAATATAATAAATATTAATAAATCAATATTGGTTAGTCTAGGCAAAACTATAGAGTCAATATTAGTTAGTTTAGTCAAACTTTTAACACATAAACAGTTCCTAATTCCAAAGACCAAAACTGATGTCAGTCTTTGACTCTTCTGTAGCTGCTTCTTCATAGAGACCAGCTTGGTTCTACTTCCCCACGCAACTGTTCTGTAAGCGATGGCAGTTCTTACTATCATAGGATTGTAGGGTTACAACGCCACGGTTTTCCCTGCAAGATTTCTGCACATCATTAGAACGCGTTTGACTTTTCCTACCACTTCTTCAGCGTGTCTGTTCCATAGGAGTTTGCTATCTAGTGTTATACCCAGATACTTTATCTCCTGTTTCTATTCCACTGCCTTGTCATCTCACAGAATGGGCTGTTGGCAGTTTAATCTTCTTTTCCTAGTAAAGGGTATCACCGTGGTTTTGCTCGGGTTGAGTTTTAGTCCCACTATTTGACACCATCTATTAGTTACTTTGAGGTCTCTTTGTACAATTCTTCAACTTCCCTCTGGTTATGATGACTATGTAATCATTCAATGTCTTGATCGCTCAACCTTGCCACAGCTAGAGCAGTGGTGCGTCAACTATTCACTTTCCGACCCAACATTTTATGTAAAATTTTATCGCGACCCCTGGATTGTAGATTGTAGATATGGTGGTGACGACTTGTACTGCGACCTTTATAGATCTATTGTACTCCACCCTCCTCCTCCAAGTGTTGGTGTACTTACCCATTTAGAGCGCCTCCTCTAATCCTGATTCCTTTAGGAATCTCAGGATCTGGGTGGGATTCAAGGCCTGCAGCTCCTCTGTTTTCAAGCAGTGAGCCCCAAGGTACATCTGTCTCTTGCGGAATAATGCTCCGCAGTCTTTGAACAGATGTATGGGGGTTTCCTCTGCTAAGACACAGAATCTGCATCCATCATCCTCCTCTAGGCCTAGGGCCTTGAGATGTTTCCTAAGTCTGCAGTGTCCCGTCAGGGCTCCTGTCAGAATTCTGAGCTTGTTCCTGCTTAGTTTCAGGCAAGCTCCGGTTCTCTTCTGGTTAAAAGATCCCAGCATCGCTTTGGATTGCCTTAGCCCTGGAAGTTCTTTCCAGGTTTTCATCCATTTTCCTCTTATTTCTTCATCTAAACTTTTGCGGATGGTGTTCACGCTCATACCGCAAAAGGGTTCCGGACCTATAAAGGGGCTACTGGATCCCTTGTTTGCTAGGTGATCGGCTTCTTCGTTTCCGTCTATACCAGTGTGTCCTGGTACCCAGTATAGCGTTACTTTATTATCCCTGCCAAGCTTGTTCAGCTTCCCCACACAGTCCCATACCAGTTTGAATCTGATGGTGTATGAGCTAATGGCCTTGATGGCTGCTTGGCTATCTGACAGGATAGCAATTCGTTTTTTGCGCTAATTCCTGTCGAGGTTAAACTGTGCACATCTTTCGATTGCGTGTACCTCTGCTTGGAAGATACTTGGGGATGTTCCAATGGATTCCAAGTATCTGGTACGAGGTCCAAACACTCCTGCACCAGTGCCTTCCTTTGTCTTCGAACCATCTGTATACCACTTGATGGCATTTTGCTCTATGTGGTATGCTGAGGATTCGTCGCTCCAATCGGCTTTACTACTACACATTGCTGTGTAGTTTTTCTCGAAGTGGTATTTGCATACCATTTCGTCTTTTGGTACTTCCAGCCAGGGGATCTTGGCAGCGAGGCTGTTTCGGTCTCTGCTCCCGATTATTTTACCTCTGCCCATTCCTTCCTTGCTGAATCTTACGATCGCCGATCTGGCGGCGCTCTCCACCACAAGGTACAGCGGAGTCAGATCCAGCAGCAGCTCCAATGCTGCTGTCGGATACGACCCCATCGCCCCCGTGATGCAGACACACGCCAGTCTTTGAATCTTCTCAAGCTGTTTCCTCATAGAGGCCAGCTTGATTCTACTTCCCCACGCAACTGCCCCATAAGTGATTGCAGGTCTCACTATCATTGTGTACATCCATCGCAGGATAGTAGGGTTACAACCCCACGTTTTTCCTGCCAGATTTCTGCACACCATTAGGGCGCGTTTGGCTTTACCTACCACTGCCTCAGCGTGTCTATTCCATAGGAGTTTGCTATCTAGTGTGATACCCAGATACCTTATCTCCTGTTGGTATTCTACTGCCTTCCCATCTATGAGTATGGGATGTAGGCAGTTTAGTTTTCTCCTTCTAGTAAATGGTATCACCGTGGTTTTGCTCGGGTTGAGTTTCAGTCCCACTGTTTGACACCATCTACTAGTTACATTGAGGCCTCTCTGAACAATTTCACAGAGCGTTCCCTCAAATTTCCCTCTAGCCATTATGACCATGTCATCGGCGTAACCTTGACATTTGATGTCTAGGTCGTTTAGCCTAACCAGTAGTTCATCAACTACCAGGCTCCACATTAGCGGTGATAGTACACCTCCCTGTGGGCACCCTCGAGTTGTGGAGATCTTAATGGTGTCTTTTCCCACTTGTGTCTCCGCCGTTCTAGTTCTCAGCATTTCTCCCATCCACTTTGAGATAGTGCTGTCGATATTCCTTCTTTCAAGGGCCGCCCTGACAGCGTCGTGTGAGGTGTTGTCAAAAGCTCCCTCTATATCCAAGAAGGCACATATCGCTACTTCCTTTGTCTCTAGTGCTGCTTCTATTTCGTTTGTCAGCTGATACAGGGCGGTTTCTGTGGATTTCCCTGCTCTGTAAGCATGCTGACTCCTGTGTAGTGGTGTACCTACCAGCACTATAGTCCTAAGGTAATTATCAATCACCTTATCCATTGTCTTTAACATAAAAGATGTTAGACTAATGGGTCTAAATGACTTCGGTTGAGTGGTGTCTTTCTTCCCCACCTTCGGTATAAATACCACCTTGGCCCTTCTCCATAGCTCCGGTATATATCCGAGCGCTAATCTACTTCTAAAGATATTTAGAATATACGGCATTAGTTCTCTCTCTCCCTTTTGTAGGAAGGCAGGAACTAGTCCGTCCACACCTGGGGCCTTAAAAGGCTGGAAAGTGCCGATAGCCCATCTGATTCGGTTTTCCGTACAGATGGACGTTGCCCTCTTCCAGTCGGCCCGACTTGGTTTCCGTGGTTGCATCAAGCCCTCGGTCTCCCTGTATCCTCTACATCCCGGAAAATGGGTTTCTAGTAGGAGGAGAGCTCTTTGCTCTTCATCCTCCGTGAAGGTCCCATCCGGTTTCTTGAGAGTGGTTGTCATTTCCACTCTATCCTTCGCAAGTGCTTTGTGCAGTCTAGCTGCCACCGGCGTGGATTCTATGTTTTCACAGAAGGTCCTAAAGTTTTCCCTTTTTGCCCTTCTGATCTCTTTGTTGTAGGTGGTAAGCACCTCAGAGTATTCTAGCCAATTTCCGTATTGCTTGGCTTTGTTGAAAAGCCTACGTACTTTTGCTCTTAATGTAGACAAATTTTTGTTCCACCATTTTTCGTCCTTATGCTCCTTCACGGTTTTTACCGGGCAGCTGGATTCAAATGCCGTGGTAATTGCTACATTTATTTCTCCTACAGCCTGCTCCAGCACGGTGTAGTGTTGACCCCTGGATAGAAGTAAGGTGAACATTTTAATTCCCAAACAATTGTACCAACATGTTCACAACAGGTTAAAACAAATCCCCAAATTAGTTTTTGTGAAAATTAAGTTTGAAAATTTCAATGTTTGCAAATTTGATTTTCAAGGTGGAATTTACAAAAAAAACTGCAATATTTGTTGAAATAAACATTAAAATATTGGGAAACTTTTGTAAATATTCCGGAACAGTTCTACAAAGATCTCCACAAAATTTCAAACAAATCCCCAAATTAGCTTTTGTGAAAATTGAGTTTGAAAATTTCAATGTTTTCAAATTTAATTTTCAAGGTGGAATTTACAAAAAAACTGCAATATTTTCTGAAATAAATATTAAAATATTGGGAAACTTTGCAAAGCATTCCAAAATAGCTCTACCAACATCTCCACAAAATTTGATTTAAATCTCCAAATTAGATTTTGAGAAAATTAAGTTTGAAAATTTCAATGTTGATTTTGAAGATGCAATTTACAAAAAAACTGCAATATTTGCTGAAATAAATTAAAAATTTTGAGGAAATTTGCTAAATATTCCGGAACAGTTCTACCAACATCTGTACAAAATTTGAAACATCCCCAAATTAGATTTTGAGAAAATAAGTTTGTAAATTTCAATGTTTACAAATTTAATTTTCAAGGTGGGATTTACAAAAGCTGTAATATTTGCTGAAATAAATATTAAAATATTGGGAAACTTTGCAAAATATTCCGGAACAGTTCTACCAACATCTCCACAAAATTTGAAACAAATCCCCAAATTAGTTTTTGAGAAAATTATATGGGAAAATATCAATACATATTTTTTAAATTAATTAATATTAACATTTCACTGCTACTATTTTTTTATGAATTCAACGACCTAAAAAGAGTTTCTATCGACACCTCTGGGGGTCGCGACCAATGGTTTGCACATCAGGGGGGGGGGGCACATTAGTTGACGAAAAAAAAAATATTTGCATTGTTTTCTATGTTTTCATCAAACTACAATTAATCTGAAAAGTCTTGTTAAATGTAGAAAAAATAAATAAAATTGTCGGGTGTAATTGTAATTGAGAGAAATAATTAATTTATTCTAGGAAATGAACAATTTTTTTTAAATCGTTACTTTTTGCTATTGTCAGCTAGAACGTAAACAAATCTCGGCGTCGATTCCGCGAATTCGTTGCCCAATTAAACTGAAAACAGGGGAAACTGTCCTGAAACGGGAAACGAGACAAGAATGTGTTCCAGGAAAAGCAATGAAAAATTTGGAATGTTTGCGTAGTAGACTCAACTACCACCTTCAGCGTAAAACTTCCACGAAAAAAAGGCATTCAAGTTGTAATTTATTCTCTTCCTGAAATTCAATTACGGTTTGGTTTTGTAAACGATTTTAATAAATCAGGTATCAAAATACATGTGATTTTATATGTGTAATGAGATTAATTAAAATACTAATTAATACTGGGTTAGTCTAGACCAGGGGTCGGCAAATGGTTTTAAGAAAAAAGCCATTTTCTCTGAACAAATTTAACAAATCCTAGAGGTATAGCCGCATGGATGATAGTATTAAAAAACAATTTAGGTCAGAGTTTCCCAAACTTTTTTCAGAATGACCCAGTTAGTTAAATGAGAGGGATAGTCAGAAACGGCATATATGTAGTGTGTAGTATATATATATATATATATATATATATATATATATATATATATATATATATATATATATGTGTGTGTTGTATTGTTTTCTCGGGGATTCCGCGTTGATGCTGAGGGTTGGCTCTGAAAAGAGCCGGATTCTCGACGTTTCGGCGAACTAACATTCGCCATTCTCAAGAGATATATGCGTCCGTGCGGGTCAACCGTTAGACGCATACTGAGAGCTCATTCGTGCGATGTGACTACTTATAGCTGTCTGGCTTCGGGTCATGCGCGTTGTGTGCGGTGCTTCGGTTCGGTTGTTTGTGTGTCTTGTTGGTCGTACATGAGTCTGGGGTGTCTGGGATTGCATTTTGAGGGTGGATATGATCGGTCGCCATGCTGGGGGCAGTCTCAAGGAATCGTCTCTCGTGTTCATGCAGTAGTCTCGTTTTTCTATCTCTATGGCTTCTCTGTATACTCGTGACATTTCGTGGCTAATCTGTGCAACAGTCCTTGAATTTCTAAAGTCCATCCAGTGACCGGTGTTTGTGTGTTGGACAAGTGCCGATGAAACTTTGTCTCTGTGTCTGACTGAAACTACATGTTCTTGAATCCTAGCAGATATTTTTTTATTGGTACGTCCAATGTAGGTTCGTTCACATGTTCCGCAAGGTATTTCGTAAATTCCATGGGATTCTAACGGGATGGTGTGTTTAACGCTGCGTAGCATGGAGATTTTCTGGTTAGGTTTGAAAATGGTGTCGATGTTGTGTCTTTTAAGGATTCTGGCGATTTTGTCAGTTGATCCTTGAACATATGGTAGGTATGCTGTGCTAACGGGTTTCTGGCGTTCTTCAGTTCTTTGGCTACTGTTCTCTGTACGACGGAAAGCTCTGGATATTAAGCTGTTTGAATATCCTTTTGAAGAAAGAGCTTCTCGTAAGTTCCTCAATTCTTTCGGTAAGTTAAACTGGTCGGCTAGTCTTTTGGATCGGGTGGTAAGAGTGTTGACTACAGATGCTAGTTGTTTGGGATGATGGTGCGAAGAAGCGTTCAGATATCTGTCTGTGTGGGTTGGTTTCCGGTACACAGTGTGACTCAAAGTGCCGTCAGGTTTCTTCTGTACCAAAACATCCAAGAAAGGAAGTCGTTGATGCTTTTCTATCTCCATTGTGAATTTAATTTGGTCGTGTTGGGAGTTAAGATGTTTAAGGAATTTGTCCAGCTCTGGTCTGCCGTGGGGCCAGGTTACAAATGTGTCGTCAACATATCTTAACCAGAGTGTAGGTTTAAGTGTGGCTGATGAGATTGCCTTTTCCTCAAAATCTGTAAGAAATATGTTGGCTATTACTGGGGATAGAGGTGAACCCATTGGTGCTCCTAGGACTTGTTTGTATATTTGACCATCGTACTTAAAGTCTGCATTCTTTAAACAATGTTCTGCCAGATCTGACACATACTTTTCTGGTTTTAATTTTGATCTTATGATGTTTAAGGCCTCAGGGACCGGTACTTTTGTGAATAAAGATACAATGTCAAAGCTCACAAGGAGGTGGCCGGGCTGGAGTTGGTGATTTTTCGGTATGTCTATGAAGTGTTCAGCATTGCGGACATAGGAATCACAATCTTCGGCGTATGGTTGTAAACATTTTGCTAAATGTTTTGCAAGAAGTTGGACCGGTGAACCAACGGAGCTTACTATTGGTCGTAGTGGGGCTCCATCTTTGTGGATCTTTGGTAAACCATATATCTTGGGACACCGTGAAGATTTCTCCCTTGGTATAAGATAATTCATTGTTTCCTTGTCAATGCTAGAGCTTAGGATCTTTTGTTTGGTAGTTTTCTCGAGATAGGTTGTGGGGTCCGTTGTACTGGGTAGATAAGCTGGATCATCTAAGATTGTGGTCATTTTTTGTTTATAGTCAGCACTGTTCATGACTACAGAGCAATTTCCCTTGTCAGCTGGTAGGACCACAATGCTGTTGTTTTCTCTTGGTGCCTTGAGGGCTTTGAATTCCTCGTATGAGATGTTTCTTGTCGGTGGTTTGGCAGATCTTAAAATGTGGCATGTTTCCTGTCTTATTGTCTCGGCTAATGTGGCAGGGAGTTGTGAGATAGCAGTCTCGACACCAGTGATTTTGTCTTCTTTGGGAAGGCGAGTTGCTGCTATTGCAAAGTTAAAATCCTTGGCCAGTAGGGTTTTGGTAGGTTCGTCTAGGGGCTGGTCTGAAAGATTGTAAACCACTTTGTCGATGGTGAGTGGCTTTTTGCAGGTTTTTGTCTCCGTCTGAGAAGGTTGTATTTTTCTTTCTGTCTATTGGTAATTAATAATCTATTCTGTTCGGCTCTGTTGTTAGATATTAAGTCTATCTGTTGCCAGAGGAGAGGGTGTAGCGTAGTGGTTAGAGCTATGTGGGTTGTCAGGATATTTTGACTGATGCTGTCAAGTTTCTGTCGTTTGGTTTGGATTTCGCCCCGAAGCAAAGCTTGGCTTGCGTTGTGTAGTATTTTGTTTGACCTGGCTGTCGGATTTTGGTGTGACAGCCTCACACAGACGGGTGTTATGTCTGTATCTCTACAGCGACGTAAAAATGCTAAATCGCATAATAATTGGGAGCGCTTTGTACGAAATACCTTGCGGAACATGTGAACGAACCTACATTGGACGTACCAACAGAAAAATATCTGCTAGGATTCAAGAACATGTAGTTTCAGTCAGACACAGAGACAAAGTTTCATCGGCACTTGTCCAACACACAAACACCGGTCACTGGATGGACTTTAGAAATTCAAGGACTGTTGCACAGATTAGCCACGAAATGTCACGAGTATACAGAGAAGCCATAGAGATAGAAAAACGAGACTACTGCATGAACACGAGAGACGATTCCTTGAGACTGCCCCCAGCATGGCGACCGATCATATCCACCCTCAAAATGCAATCCCAGACACCCCAGACTCATGCACGACCAACAAGACACACAAACAACAGAACCGAAGCACCGCACACAACGCGCATGACCCGAAGCCAGACAGCTATAAGTAGTCGCATCGCACGAATGAGCTCTCAGTATGCGTCTAACGGTTGACCCGCACGGACGCATATATCTCTTGAGAATGGCGAATGTTAGTTCGCCGAAACGTCGAGAATCCGGTTCTTTTCAGAGATAACCCTCAGCATCAACGCGGAATCCCCGAGAAAACAATACAACACAGGTATCTATCCGCGAAAACCTCAAATACAACATATATATATATATATATATATATATATATATATATATATATATATGTATATGTGTGTGTGTGTTTGCGCATTCATGTGATAACAATTCAAATATATTTCAAAATAAATTTTAAAACAAGAAAAAGCGAAAATGAGATCAGAAATGCGTTTACATGTTCTAACTTGCAAGAAATAGGCAACTCGTAAATGATAGCTAATTGGTAGCCGAAAACTTACAAAGAATAATGAATAAGTAGTAGTTTTTTACAATTAAAATCAAAATAATTTAAGTTTGTGTTCTTTCAAGTCGCGACATTGTGGACGTTATTTAGTAGCTTGATATATTCCCAGAAAGTATAATAGTATAATGTATTTTTACACACAATTAATTTATTCAATAATGTTGATTCAATTTTATTTAGATATATTTTACATTTTTGTAGAAATAATTTCCTTCGAGTCCCTTTGCGACCCGGAATTTTTTTTCCGTCGTCCGGTACCGGGTCGCGACCCGGTATTTGGGAAACTCTGATGTAGGTCATATCTATCCACAAATGTTATATATTTTATCTACGACCACTATTGTAAATGCCCATTATTGTACAGTTCGTGGACTATGTAAATACATCATAACACACACGTATGTAACAGTCCGCGATTAATGATATGTTATGATTGATAACACTAGAGCGTTTGGTTTACGATTCGTTGATTGGTTGAGAGCTGCACGTTGATACGATTGTTATTAGTATATTACGTGACAAGAGTTGTAAGATCCATATTACGTACGAGCGGAACAGTTACTAGCGGAACGTAAATCCGCGTAATTCCGATCGCTGACTGTTTCATATGTCTGTGTTATGATGTATTTACATAGTCCACGAACTGTACAATATTTTGGGTATTTACAATAGTGGTCGTAGATAAAATATAGTACTCCATGATTTTCAAACAATCATAAAACGTCACATCATTCGCATCGAAGCTGTCATTAATTTCGTTTTTTCACGTTTAAATCTAACGAAAACTAGAAGTAAGTACTAAGTAATAAGGTATGTAACCATTATAAATGTATTTTTTTTCAATTGGATAAAATTAAATAATGTTTAGTGATAGTGATAATGAAAATGGTTTGTTTATTATAATGTAACCTAATAAGAAATAAATTTGTTAGATCAAATGTATTTTTCTTATTAAACAGGAACAAATTAGTGTACATTTTTAGTTTAGTACATGTTAGTATAGTACATGACTCGAGTTGTAAAGCAATTACGTCCTCGCGGAATTACGCATTCCCCGCTACGCGGGTCGTGCGTAACTGTTCCTCTCGTACGTAATATGATTCTTACAACTCTCGTTTCGTAATATATTATAATGATATTTAATAACGTTCTAATTCAGAAATAATCTAGGCCAATGTCCACTCGATCCTTGGAATAATAATATGATCAATTGCATAACATAATAACATGTTCAATAATAACACTCTTCTGTTTGTGATTTTGATTCATTGAGTTACAAAGGATGTTTGTAGAGAAGCTAATTCTACAAGGGATTTACTGCATTCAGGTAGTTTTTCTTCAAATTCGCTAATTGTTGACTATCACGGGCTAAACCAGCTAGCGCAATATCATTGTTAGTACCATCTTGATAGCTTCAAACAATAGCAATGTAACACCAGCTACATTATCCTTCCTGGTACGAATTAATTTGGTCTTTAGTTACATTTTACAAAAGAACTTGATTGAATTCACCTTAGCGAATTTAGTTTCAGCCAACGAAAAGGTAACTTCCTTCATAATTTTTCCCATCAAAGATTTAGTCTCTTTAATTTTACTGAGAATCATACGGAAATGCATCTGTAAAGCATCACCCATCTTCTTTAAGAGACTGTGACCCTTTTGGGCACCCTTCAGTCTCGGTTTCATTAACATTTGGGCACCTCAGGCAGGGAATATTGGAAGTTTTTTCCAGACAATTTTTAAGGTGTGTTAGAATTAGCTTCTCTACAAACATCTTTGGTAACACTTGATGAAGTCATCAAAATCACAAACAGAAGAGTGAATGCTATTGAAAACGTTCTAATAGACCTTTTTACGGTTAGTTAAGCGCATGCGCATGAAAGTTTCGGGCAAATAGTAAGGTTATACGTCAAAAAGTTCGGGCAAAAAATGGCGGAAATTGACACGTGCACAACAAAATTTCAACTATAAAAAGGTTTTTTACTATATTGTTTACGACTAGTATCACACTAAAGAAAACACATATCAAGATTTTAAATCAGAAAATTGCTGTGATGTCACATTCTCTATCACTTTGAATGTTCTATCATGAATTTTCCTTGGACGTAATATAATTTGCAGAATCTTTACTTTAAAAAATTAAATTTTGGCTTCTTAATTTGTTACAATAAAGTTAAAATTTATATTTTTTGTAGGGGCCACACACTTTTAGATAAAAGAGCCGCATGCTGCTCGCAAACCGCGATTTGCCGGCCCCTGGTCTAGGCAAGAATATAAAGTCAATAACAGTTTAGTCAAACTTTAAACACGTAAACAATTCCGAATTCCAAAGGGCAAAATTTCTTTAAACTATAGAAAGTTTGAAAATTTTAATGAAAAGTCTAATTAGGACCACAAATAGGATATCAAGAAGTCAATATTTGTTAGTCTAGGTAAGACAATAGAGTCAATATTAGTTAGTTTAATGAAACTTTTAACACATAAACAGTTCCTACTTCCAAAAGTAAAAACTTCTCCAAACTCTAGAAAGTTAGAAAATTCTTATCAGAATCAAGACAATAGAGTCAATTGTCAATAGTAAATATTGGTTATTTTACTCAAACTTTTAACACATAAACAAATGGTAAAACTTCTTTAAACTGTAGAAAGTTAGAAAATTCTAATCAGAAGATTAATTAGGACCAGGAAGACTATGTTAGTCTAGATAAGACTATAATACAGATTTTTTCATTTAGTCTTTTCATTTGTTATTAAACAGTTCCTAGTTCCAAAAGCTAAATCTTCCTCAAACTCTAAAAAATATGTAGAATATTCTAACAAGAAGGCTAATAGGATTTGGAGGACCATTAGTTGGGCTAGATAGCACAGGATAGTCAAGATTAGTTGGTTTCATGAAACTCTCTATACTCTCCAATACCTGTTATTGTTGTGTTTTGTGCGAAATCTTGTAGCTCCAGCATGTCCATGAACTTCTGGCCATTGAAGTGCCTGGTGAAAGGCTCCAGGGACTTGAGCCTGTGCATGAAGATGACACAGTACCCATTCTCGAGGAAGTACTCGGCGGAGGCGGCGCCCCTCGTGCCCGCACTGAAATTGTCCACGAACCTCACCGTGTTGTGCTCCAGAGGCACCGTGGTGCCGCCAGACTAGAAAACAAATAAACGGGTTTAATCGATTTAGGCGACATAACCTAGAAGTCATTTGTTTTTTTAAGTTACTGTTATTAGGACGATCCGCTGATCGGGCTTGTTGTGTCGTTCGCAGAACTCCTTCAGCAGGGAACGGTTGTCCTCGAAGTCGGTGGGTGGAAGATGGGTCGCGTAGAATTCTTCCCAATTCGAGGCCATTTTATTCGGATTATGTGCGCGTGTCTCTTTTTACGACAGCGAAACGTGCAATGTTCGACTGGAAGGTTTTGAATGGGACTGGCGTAAATCGCACTCTATGCAAATTAAAGCAATCTAAAACATTGCGACCTTTGAGACTGATATCATTTAGATCCCAACGCGGGTTCCCTACGCGGTGCATACTTGTTTAGTTGTTTTAAAATACTATTTGGATTGGATTGAAAGTTGAAGATCAGTATTTAATATTGAAAACTAGTCAGACAAGATTAGAGAGATAAGACTAGATATACACGACTAGACTCACAGGACTAGACAGACAAAAGACAAGACTAAACGGACTAGACTAGGCAGACAAGTCTAGAGTAGACAGATAATACTAGACTAGAAAGACAAGACTAGACAGATAAGGACTAACAAGATTAAACCGACGAAAGCCTAGACAAATAAGGCTAGACAGACAAGACTAGACAGACAAGGCTTGACAGACAAGACTAAGCAGACAAGACTAGACAGACAAGACTAGACAGACAAGACTAGACAGACAAGACTAGACAGACAAGACTAGACAGAGAAGACTAGACAGACAAGACTAGACAGACAAGACTAGACAGACAAGACTAGACAGACAAGACTAGACAGACAAGACTAGACAGACAAGACTAGACAGACAAGATTAGACAGACCAGACTAGACAGACAAGACTAGACAGACAAGACTAGACAGACAAGACTAGACAGACAAGACTAGACCGACAAGACTAGACAGACAAGACTAGACAGACAAGACTAGACAGACAAGACTAGACAGACAAGACTAGACAGACAAGACTAGACAGACAAGACTAGACAGACAAGACTAGACAAACAAGACTACACAGACAAGACTAGACAGACAAGACTAGACAGACAAGACTAGACAGACAAGACTAGACAGACAAGACTAGACAGACAAGACTAGACAGACAAGACTAGACAGACAAGACTAGACAGACAAGACTAGACAGACAAGACTAGACAGACAAGACTAGACAGACAAGACTAGACAGACAAGACTAGACAGACAAGACTAGACAGACAAGACTAGACAGACAAGACTAGACAGACAAGACTAGACAGACAAGACTAGACAGACAAGACTAGACAGACAAGACTAGACAGACAAGACTAGACAGACAAGACTAGACAGACAAGACTAGACAGACAAGACTAGACAGACAAGACTAGACAGACAAGACTAGACAGACAAGACTAGACAGACAAGACTAGACAGACAAGACTCGACAGACAAGACTAGACAGACAAGACTAGACAGACAAGACTAGACAGACAAGACTAGACAGACAAGACTAGACAGACAAGACTAGACAGACAAGACTAGACAGACAAGACTAGACAGACAAGACTAGACAGACAAGACTAGACAGACAAGACTAGACCGACAAGACTAGACAGACAAGACTAGACAGACAAGACTAGACAGACAAGACTAGACAGACAAGACTAGACAAACAAGACTAGACAGACAAGACTAGACAGACAAGACTAGACAGACAAGACTAAACAGGTAAGACTAGATGGACAAGATTGAACAGACAAGACTAGACAGAGAAGATTAGACAGACAAGACTATACAGACAATAGTAGACTTTTTAAATAGTGGTTCGGGGGAAGCTAAACTCCCTATTCCACTTTGGCTTTTAGTATGCGCCACCCCGGTTTCGCATATTTTGCATTCATTCAGGGTGGGCAGCCCGGACTGTTAATGAAAACCGCCCTTGTTGTCGCCTCCCCGACCAGGATTCGAACCCGTCTCCCGCATTGAAAGGCGGGTATGTTGTCAACTACACTACCGAGGAGGAGAGAAAATTCTAGACTAGACAGGCAAGACTAGACAGACAAAATTAGACAGGCAAGACTATGCAGTGCACACCGCACCTCATCTCCAGATTCTACGCTCGTATTGGTAGGCCTCATACCGCTACATCTCCTTCCGGAAGAGAGAAAGCGCCTATATGACCTACGAAGAGAAATAACCACAAAGAGACCGGAAGGAACAGAGGGAGGTGACAGACAGAACGGGACCTCGCTAAAGCTGGTAGGTGAATACAGATGCTAATACCGGACATCAAGAAATGGGTAGAGAGGAAGCATGGCTTGATAACCTTATACGTACCACAGTCCCTTACAGTACACGGAGTCTTTTGCTCCTACAAAGAGGATTGGTAAGAGGAGAAGTAAGTGCACAATGCAGATACCGCACCAAAAGGGTAGAAGATACCCCAGAACACACAATGTTCCAAGTGCGATTACTAAAGAGAGAATATAACTAGAAATCTACCCGCGGCAGTTTTGGGCCCGAAGGACATTATAGAGGAAATGCTCGCACACGAACTTGAAGAATAGAGCAAAGAGCGAGAGCAAGGTGACATTTAAATGTAAAGATAAACCTGTAGCACCTGAGATGGAAACACTACAGTAAAGGTAGACTTCCGAGCTGGCGTCACAGTAACGCACCGATACTGACGCGGGGATAGTATTATGCACTATGAAAATGTATGAGGCGCCATTCATGCGCAGCAACACTGACGCTGAGTGCGTCCATGTCGCTGCGCTCGAATAGCGCCTCATACATTTCCATAGTGCATAATACTATCGCTATATGTGGCGGCGGCTTTGACGCTGCGTTAGTGACGCCAGAGCCGCTTTGCTCGGAAGTCTTCCTTGAAAGTCGAAAAGAGGAGTTGGTTTTAGTGGATAGGAGCATCCTAGAAGGTAGGCGAGTCCCACACTCCCCAAATGATACGATGGGGGTGCACAAAAACATTCCCTCTCGTCATATAATAAAAAGACACAAGACTAGACAAATGACACCCCTGGTGAAAATTAAGTGTCGTGGAAGTGTTTCCTAGACAATCGATGTGTCGGGCGGAACAAATGTCATCACTTCCCCGACATCTTACAATAAAAATAAAAAAATTAACAAAGCTTCACTACCAAAATTGTAATGTTTCAAAGACATTTTGACGACACTTCGTTGACGCATTACCGACACTTCATTTTCAATTTTCATTGAATCATCAAGGAACAGACATACTAGACAAAAGACTAGACACAAAAGATTAGACAGAC
The DNA here is from genome assembly GCA_944588485.1 of Phosphuga atrata. Lineage (NCBI taxonomy): Eukaryota > Metazoa > Arthropoda > Insecta > Coleoptera > Silphidae > Phosphuga > Phosphuga atrata. Next base: position 68,919,092 of record OX155895.1, read on the forward strand.
AAAGCCATCGGTATAGGCTTATCTGTGTGTACCAGTGTCTGCTAAACTTTATAACTCATGGTAGAGGAGCAAGAATTTGTTTCGCGGCACACCAAACAAAAATCCCTACAAAATTACTGGACATGTCATCGATTATATTCTTCCTTAACACTGTCTTTACTTTTGACATCGTATTTGCGGTATTCTTTAGCGCCATTTTTCTTTCTTCGACATGTGTTATCAGACCGATGGCGCTCAAAGTGATTCTAAGAGCGGTTCATCTAATCGCATCGCATAAACTAGAATTTAAGTTTAGCCAGCACGTGATGCTTTGTCAGATTCAAAGATATTTTCTTTGGGTAGTATCAGAATTATTGGCGGAAGAGCAGATTTTTTTTACAAAATTGCAAAGAAGATTTTGTACCGCAGAACTCTATAATGTCGATGAATTTACCTTTCTACGGTTAGTTAAGCGCATGCGCATCAGCGAAGTTTGAAAGGCGGGAATATGAAAGTTTCGGGCACATATTGTTATACGTCAAAAAGTTCGGGCACTTTTTGGCGTATAACATGGCGGAAATTGACACATACGCACAAAAAATTATGAAACTATAAATTTTAAAAACTAACTATGAAGGTTATGAACCTAACCTAACTATGAAAAGGTCTAATTGCTCTGTATTGCAAAAAATTGCAGATAAGGTATATTGCGAAAAATGAGATTTGCTTCTGGTTTCAAGGCGTCAAAAGCGAATAACTTGAATGTTACCGGATATTTTTATAACACATGAGCCACGGAACTTTGCATGGATGTAACGCCAACACAGCAAACACTAGTAGGTACATATTATTTGCCACTTCATCCCTCTGCATATAATGTTTTATATGCAGCTAAATAATTATTATAATTTACCTTTTCGGTAATTATTTAAATTAAAGATTATTTTCAAAGATTGGTAAGGCTTGCGTAGTATCAGAGTTCATTTTTTGCTTCATCAAAATGTTCGCAGAACTGCTCATTGACAAAGGAATATATATTATACAATAGATATACAAGTGTTTGGTTCGTGATATGGCATGTGCCATTTCGGACCATAACGACCTTCACATGCGATAAATTCTTGATAAATTACAAAACCTTTTTTACATTTATTTTTGTATCACTGCAATTGAGGTAATAGATAACGTGTCTGGCTCGTGATGTGACATATGTGCCATTTCGGACCATAACGACCTTCACATGTGATAAATTCTTGATACTTTACAAAACTTCTTTTATATTTGTTTTTGCATCATTGCAATTGAGATAATAGATATAACGTGTGTGGCTCATGATGTGGCATATGTGCCATTTCGGACAATAACGACCTTCACATATGTGATAAATTCTTGATACATTACAAAACCTTTTTTACATCTATTTCTGTATTATTGCAATTCAGGTAATAGATACGTGTGTGACTCGTGATGTGGCATATGTGCCATTTCAGACAATAACGACCTTCTCATGTGATAAATTCTTAATACATTACAAAACCTTGTTAACATTTATTTTTGCATCATTGCAATTGGGGTAATATATGTGTGTGGATCGCAATGTGACATATGTGCCATTTCGGACAATAACGGCCTTACATGTGATAAATTCTTGATACATTACAAAATCGTTTTTACATTTATTTCTGTATCATTGCAATTTTCTGTATTATTGCAATTCAAGTAATAGATACGACGTGTGTGACTCGTGATGTGGCATATGTGCCATTTCGGACAATAACGACCTGCACATACATTACAAATTTACATTTTTGCCTCATTGCAATTGGGGAAATATATATAGTGTGCATCGCGATGTGGCATATGTGTCATTTCGTACAATAACGGCATTTACATGTGATAAATTCTTGATACATTAAAAAACCTTTTTTACATTTATATTTGTATCACTGCCATTGAGGTAATAGATATAATGTGTATGAATCGGGATGTGGCATATGTGCCATTTCGGACAATAACGACCTTCACATGAGATAAATTCTTGATACATCATAAAACCTTAATTACATTTATTTTTGTATCATAGCAATAGACCTTTTCACGGTTAGTTAAGCGCATTCGCATCCGCCTTGTTTAAAAGGCGGGAATATGAAAGTTTTGGGCACATTTTGTTATTTTCACTGGTTATACGTCAAAAAAGTTCGGGCACTTTTGGCCCGAAACATAGTGGAAATTGACGCACGCGCATAAAAAAATTTAAAGTGTGAAAAGGTCTATTGGGGTTGCGGAAAACATGTCGTATATATACGCCATACTACGAAGAAATCAAGGACACTATCCAGCTTGATTTTATTTTTCCGGGACAAATGGGGATTTCGGGGTCAAATGGTTAATGGCTGGATGGGACGAACAATTAGTCAAAATTATGTTAACTTTTTTCTGATCCAGCAAAGTTCCACGTGTCAGTTGTAAACATAAATTTCTCCAAATTTTGTAAAATCTTCACAACACATCCTAAATAAAATCATTGTAAAACTATTGTCTGCAAAGAAGGAAAATGGGTTATAACATTTATTTGAAAACACGTTTGAAAATCTGGAAATAAAGTTATGTTTTATAATAAAAGTTATGTGTGGTAGAAACAAAGCGAATTTTTCAATTCAGTGTAAGTATGAATTACCATGTAGTAAGATAATTATTAAAGTAAGGTAATGGATTAATGTCCATTAATCACGTGAGGCTCGCCATTCGCTAGTCCATTAATCACGTGACGCTCGGGGGGGTTTGTGAAGAATCACGAAATATCACGTGGGGGGAGGGGGGTGTAGTGAGATATCACGTGTATTTATTTTTTCGTTGATCGCGTGACTTTTAAACAGAAAAGCGGCTCTCGACTTGTACAAAAAAATACACGTGATTTTAGGTAATGGGGGGTCTTAACCTAAAACCTCAACACGTATCACCAGAGAAGTTCAACCACAGTAAAAAGTTGCTCAAAAAACATCACGTGATTAATGGACGACCCCTAACAGTCGCAACCATCCTATTCATGGAAATGAAATGGTTAAACATATAGAAATGCTGAAAACAAAAATAAAATATGAATGAAATATTTAAATAAAATGGTTAAAAAGTTATTTAAATAATAAACACAACCATTTTTCTCTTTATTTCATTTATTTACAGAAAAAGAAAACGTAGAAGCTCACCGCTTTAGCCTTGTTTTTAAATATTAATAACTCTATTACATACTAAAACTCCTAAAAACACAGACTCAATCATATTTGGGAGCAGGATTCTGCATTTTCGAATAATCAACATTCGGCGAATAAAACTGAAACATACAATTATTAATACAGCATAAATCAAAATATTTATATCAATGCAGATATTTCACCTTGTATTGTTTAGCAGCGTATTCTTCGTTGGAAATGGAATCCTTCTTCCTGTTCCACGCTACGTCTGGATTAGCGAAAGCTAATCTAGCCGTGTAAGCCACAGCTCCAACACATCCCAAACCAACGCAGAAATACAAAGGAATCAACTAAAAAAGAAATTTAATAATCAAAAATGGAAATATCTAAACAAGATATGATTTGCTCAGAAGCCAATGTGGTTGAAATTCTTAAAAAAAAAATTATGTAAATTAAGTAAAAACTTTTGTTTGTTTATTATCACAAAAGTAGGTATATATTATTTATATTAAGTATATATTACAGTGAATTGATAAATGCACTATGTTTTAAGGAACTTCGAGCGTAACTAATGAGTCAAAATAGTGTTTGAATGTTTATATATTTCCTATTAACCTAATAGTTAACATAACATAAAAAATAAATAAATAATAAAAAATAATAACATAACAAATTTAAAAATTGTTAATTATTATTTATTTCATAAAATAATGTTATTAAATGACTTCGTTATTTCTGACTTATACGGTATAATAAAAAGATGTGCCAAAAGCGCTTTATTGTCTTGAAAGTTAATAGTACAGAAAAAGACTCATTAGTATTATAGAGCTCCGGAAAGGTTAAATATATTTATATATTCAGGCTGTTCCGAATTTATTTTTTTAGTTTATATGATTATCTATATAATCTAGTATGGTTTAATCAATTCTAAATTATCATTTAAATTAATAACCTGCTAAGTTCATGTCCCTCTCATGAAATGTAAAATTTAAAATATCTAACCCTAATCATCCACATGGGTTTCAAATAAGTTTACAAATTGTTGCTCATAAAAGCAAAGCTGTACTGATGAGAGATAAATCTCGAAACGCATCTACAGATCAATGTAGTATGGATTTACCAATTCTAAAGTGACCTAGCGATATTGAATATTTGCGTGCGTTACCCAAGTTACGTGGAACTATAACGAAAAGTGGCATTTCTCGTACTAAAAAACGTGCGCCAGTTAATACTTTTAACGCAGGAGCAATAAGAAATATATTTGCAGTTTTTGAAAGAATTATTTAGGTAACAAAAGAGAGAAAAGAATAGTAATTGAAAGGAGTCGAGTGTATCTGTCATGTGAATTACTGTCGATAAACAAGATTCAAAATAAAAAGTTTAATTATTTAAATAATTACATCGGTAACGTCATATTGCTTTAATGTTATCGTGTTTTACAATTACTATATTATTTTTATTTTATAAGTTTATTGTATATAGTTTTTTATTCCTTAAAGTTGGAAACTTAATATCGAAAAAAGTAAATAAAGACGTGACGGAAGCTTGTCACCCATAAGAGCCTGTGTATAAGAATTGAAAAAACATTTTTGAATTTTTTTTCGAATAAACTAAAAGGTGGATCACTTTCAAAATTCTGAGAGGACATAAATAAAACTGTCTAGTCTTGTCTGCATGTATTCAAATTCTTGTCAAATTTAAAAAACCGGCCAAGTGCGAGTTGTGACTCGCGCACCGAGGGTTCCGTACAAACTTGTAAGTAAGGTATCTTTTTTTTTGTGGAGGACGTAACTGTATGCAACCCATATGCTTCTGGTGCCTGACAATACCACGCAACACATTAGTGTATTTTCATAAGTTTCTAATAGTAAATTCGCATTTTTCTTGTAATTAAACTACATATTTACGGTTTTCAGATTTTTCCCTTTACATGTGCTGTAAGAAACCGCTTCTTGCCAAATTTCATGATTCTAGGTCAACGGGAAGTACCCTATAGGTTTTGATTCCCTTGTGAAATCGAAAAATATGCGACATAAACGGTCATATCTTTTGATCGCGTTGACTTACAAGTTTGATTTTTTCACAGCTGAAAGAGACCGCAGACCCGAGTATTTGATACAAATTTCAACCTCTACGCATTCCTGAGAAAAATGGTCTTGACAGACAGACAGACGGACGGACGGACGGACGGACAGACAGACAGACAGACAGACGGTCAACAAAGTGATCCTATAAGGGTTCCGTTTTCGGTACGGAACCCTAAAAATAAAAAACAAAGTATACATTTTTTTTAACATGGGATTCGCTCGAACCTCCTTAACAACATTTATAATATGTAAAAAATATCACTTGGTAATAAGTGTATAAATTTATATAACAGTGAACAACATGTTATTTAATTTTTATAAAGTGTGGTTGACATAGAATTTATCAATTCAGTGTAAGTATGGATTACCCTGTAGTAACGGTCGCAACCATCCTATTCATTAAGTATCCCAGGTGGTATACTTAAGGAGTAAAGCGAAACAGTGGGATTTTCGGATAGTTGATGATTTGAAGATTTGAGTTTGATGATTTTTTTAAATGACGGAAGCTGATTTCTCAAAAAAACGCTCGGACACGTCAACTTTGTTTGTGAGGGGGACACCTTTTACAAGAAAATTTGTAGCCAAATCACTTAACCCCGCGCTGTGACCACAACCCCTAAAATTTTAAATGGCACGGTGGGGTAAGTAATACCTCATTGTCCTGAATATTAAACCGTTAATATTTTCCAAATTTATCGATTTGATGTCGAGATTATTTAATTTAAATTTATAAACGCCTTCTTCGTTTATGTCGTTGAAAGGAAGTCCAAATGTTCAATCTGCCCTTACAAAAACTACAAAAGTGACACAATTCAACGCCAGAAAAGATTTTTATTAGTTTAACAAATGCCCAAATTGTGCACCACCAACTTCCATACAAAAATACAAATTCCACTCGAAACGTTCTCTTACATTTTGGAGGATCTGTGGCGTAATTTGACGGCATTCTTCAATAATCCGTCGACGTAACTCTTCCAGACAGTGGTTCTGTTGCATTTGCACAAATTCTACTCTTTACATGACTGCACAAAAAAAGTCCAGAAGACTTAAATCAAGTGAGCGGGCAGGCTATTCCACAGCACCTCTTCGTCCAATCCATTGTCCCGCGAAAACTCTGTCCAGAAACTCCCTACCAGCCTGCGTATAATGCGGTGAAGCTCCATCTTATTGAAAAGTCAAATGATCTTCTAACGATCATCGTAAGTAAGCAGTAACGATCATCATTTTCAATGATATCAACAAGCATTGGGTGGACAACATCTTCCAACACTTTCAGGTAACGTTCAAATTACCATCAAGAAAAATGGGACCAGACATTTAGTTTTAGTGGATTTTGAGTATGGAAAATCATTGGATTTAAGTGAAACGAAAATCGCGGTTCATAACTTGAAATTAAATAATCTCGAAAACAAATTGATATACAGTCGAACTTCCATAACTCGAACTTCTGTAACTCCAATTTTTCTATAACTTTTATTTTACGTATAAATTAACTTCCATAACTCGTATTTTCTTTAACTGGAATTTTTCCATAACTCGTAGTAAAAATTTGTACAATGGTAAAATTTTACATACAAAATAATCTCTATAACTCCAACCGCCGCGTATTTTCCAAAACTTATGATGCCGGATATTGCCTACCATAAACCATAGAGTCGATAGTGTAATCCTCGGGCAGATTACGAAACATTTTATTTTTCATATTTTATATATATATCACCAAATACTCGAATAAAGCAAAACTAAGAATTTACCAGGGTGTGCTTTAGGAAGATTACGACAGGATATTATTCTCCCGAGAATCGGTAATCCAAAAAGAGACGATATAATCGAAGATCACCCACAAGGTGCTATGTATTATAGAAAACAAAAATTACTGACTTTTTAAAAAAATAATATATTAATTAAAATTATTTTTAATTAATTATAAATATATAACATCATATTAATAATGTATACATATTTCTTTTTTGTTTATAAATATATACATATGTATTTACCTTGAATTGTGTATAGTGTATTTTACTCATTTTATAGTTATGTATTTCTATAACTCCAATTTTCTATAACTTCAATTTTTTTTCATGAACTATGGCAATTCGACTTAGGGAAGTTCGACTGTATTTAGAAAATGTTAGCCGTTTAGTAGTCAGGTTCAAACGGGCTTTCAAATCTGGTATAACTTAACCCACGGTGCCATTCAAAATTTTATGGGTTGCGTTCGCAGCGCGAATGGGTTCAGTGATTTGGCTACAAATTTTCTTGTAAAAGATGTCCGCCTGCCAAAAAAAGTTGACGTGTCCGAGCGTTTTTTGAGAATTCATCTTTAACTATCCGACAATCCCTCTGTTTCGTTTTCAATGGCACACTCTGTATATTATTTATATTTATATAAAGTATACATTATGTATATTGAGAATATATTAAAAAGAATATTTATCTCATTAAATTATAAAAAAATCAGAAAATATAAAAATTGATTTGGCCGTATTGGCTTTTGACAATGAGTGATAAATATGTAAATCAATCAAATTTACAAAACAAATTTTCTAAATCTAATATCAATTAAATAACAAATACGTTGAGAATTTAAAACTTAGATGAACAATTAGAGTTAATTATGTCAATTAAACAATTCGAGTTATTTATGTCAACTACATTGGCATATAAGACAATCAGTCAATAATAGCAAGACAATTAGTTTATTGAAATTTAATTGATTACATTGAATAATGTTAATAATGAATATACATTTTGCACAAACTGATACGTATCTTCGCAAAATAGTCGTCATTGGGATTGTGAGAATCCTAATTACATAATAAACAAATGAGGTGAACGTTATAAAAAAGTGATGATAGGGAAATATTAAAACCACGCATAGAAGAAGCAATCTGAATCTGCCGCGAATACCATTCGTAAAGTATATAGTCCAGTCATTTAGGCTTAAATTAGGTAAGAATCTCGGAATTCGAGATACCCAGCTGTAAGTCTGTAAATACTTGTATATTGACACCCTAAAACTTGTCTCAAAACCTACATATGGTAGGTTTTTATAGGTTTATGTAGGTTTTGAGACAACTTTTAGGGTGTCAATATACAAGTATTTACAGACTTACAGCTGGGTATCTCTAATTCCGAGGTGAACTTACTATAATGACTGGACTAATAGGGTAGATTTATTAAGTTAGTGGGAAAGTGTGTCGAGTTGGTAGGTAGCTTAGTAGAATAATTATTAAAAATTCGAATATTTTTTTCAAAGTTTGTATTCAGACTCTACGTTAGTTTATAAACAACTTTGTTTTCTAAAATTTTTGTAAAAAATAGTAAATAATGTATCTTATGCCTTGAAGCATTTTCAAACTTTCCTAATATATTAAAACCCTGTACATTTTATCTAAAAATATTCTAAAAAGTTGAGATTTTTATAAAGAATGACTTTTGGTCGTAAAATGAAAATGTTACGATTTTTGCCCAATGGGTACCTCAATCCGCGGACACACTGTATTATATATATATATATACCTACTAGAGTATAAATATTTGATACATACTGCAGTATAAATGTTTAATTGAGAAGAATTCTAATTTAAGCAAGAATTCTTGCTTATGCAATCTACTTTTTCAAGCTACATTTTCTTGGCACGTTTTACTTCACTAGTATTGATTTTGCAATGTGAGCACACCAAGGTTTTTATCCATATATCAACTGTAATCCTCATCCTGTAAATGTAATCTTTTTAAACTTATTTGTCTAGTCTTGATTATATACCAGAGATGGCCACTGGCTAGACTTTTTGCAGCGAAGAGAGCCAAATTTACTTCTCTGAAAATCTTTGGGGCCGCACCTCCCAAAAGACCTTTTTTGAACATCAATAATAACCTAAATAATAGATGATTTGCTGCTTTACACAATGAACTAATCTTATCTTCTCTTATCCCATCTAGTCTCCGTGCCCTCTTAAGTTTTGCAACAGTTATTGCGAATATTTAAGCGGCTCTTCTGAATTTTTTTGAATTTTCTCCTACATTATTTATGACATTTTTTAACACTTTTTATACCGAGAATATAGTGTGCTCATAAAAAGCCGTGTAAAAATTGTCGAATTGCAATAAATATCAAACGGTTTAGTAAATTGATCTGAATTTTTTTTCCATGATTTCCAAACAACAACCTTAACTACCTGTAAAAGTTTCATAACTTTCTGTAGATATTGATCAAGCTTACAATATCACAACATAACACAACAATAATAACACAACATAACACGTTAGATGTTAAAAATAAGACGTTAAGAACGACATATAAAAATTATAAAAACGAACGCTATGTTAAACCAAGAGTACTTAAAACTTTATCTTATTTTGGATCGCGAGTTCGCGCTGTCCGACAGGTGTAGTACTGCTGCATTATTTCTAGTTCTTGAAGTGAGCCACAATAAACCGCTAGAAGAGCCGGAGCCAGATCTCTGTTATATACTATCAAGTCCATGCTTTATCCAAATTAGTAGGTATAACAAATTTTTGTCCACATTACTCATACGTCTTGTTGAAGAAGAGCCGCATGCGGCTCGCGAGTTACCATTTGGCCATCTCTGTTATATACTATCAAGTCCATGCTTTATCCAAATTAGTAGGTATAACAAATTTTTGTCCACATTACTCATACGTCTTGTTGCTTTATTTACCAATTCTCTCGTCTTTTGTGTCTATCTTGTCTGTCTAGCACAGTCTGTTTAGTGTGTCCAGTCTTGTCTTGTCTGCCTAGTCAGTTTAACGAGTTTATTTTTTAAGTTTATTTTAGGGTTTTAATATAAATAAAGCTGCAATACATACTATGTGCTTAGTAAGAATTGGTCATAATTCGTAAATTAACAATAATTCTTTAAGTAATTATTATTTCTTATCACAAGATTAAATAATACACAAACTCATTGTTATCATTGATTTGCGACTAACCAAGATATAAACTGAACAAAACGACTTTAAACAGTGTCACAGAAAAATGATCGTAATTTCAAAAATATAAGGAATTTTGCAGTAACTTAATAGAATCCATAAACTAGATTAAAGTAATTTTAAAATGATATATAACACATCTATGTAGTGTTAATACTTAATTCACAATATCAGTAGTCACAGTATAAATAGTCATGTCTGTCTGGCCTCGTCTCTCTGGGCTTGTCTGCCTAGTCTTGTCTGTCTAGTCTTGTCTGACTAGTCTTGTCTGTCTACTGTTCTCTGTCTAGTCTAGTCTGTCTAGTCTTGTCCGTCTAGTCTTGTCTGTCTAGTCTTGTCTGTCTAGTCTTGTCTGTCTAGTCTTGTCTGTCTAGTCTTGTCCGTCTAGTCTTGTCTGTCTACTGTTGTCTGTCTAGTCTTGTCCGTTTAGTCTTGTCTGTCTAGTCTTGTCTGTCTAGTCTTGTCTGTCTACATACCCGCCTTTCAATGCGGGAGACCCGGGTTCGAATCCTGGTCGGGGAGACAAATACTAGGGCGGTTTTCACTAACCGTCCGGGCTGCCCACCCTGAATGAATGCAATATATGCGATACCGGGGTGGCGCATACTAAAAGCCAAGGTGGAATAGAGGGTTTAGTAGTCTTGTCTGTCTAGTCTTGTCTGTCTGTCTAGTCTTGCCTGTCTAGTCTTGTCGGTCTAGTCTTGTCTGTCTAGTCTTGTCTGTCTAGTCTTGTCTGTCTAGTTTTGTCTGTCTAGTCTTGTCTGTCTAGTCTTGTCTGTCTAGTCTTGTCTGCCTAGTCTTGTCTGCCTAGTCTTGTCTGTCTAGTCTTGTCTGTCTAGTCTTGTCTGTCTAGTCTTGTCTGTCTAGTCTTGTCTGTCTAGTCTGCCTAGTCTAGTCTGCCTAGTCTTGTATGTCTAGTCTTGTCTGTCTAGTCTTGTCTGTCTAGTCTTGTCTGTCTGGTCTTGTCTGTCTAGTCTTGTCTGTCTAGTCTTGTCTGTCTAGTCTTGTCTGTCTAGTCTTGTCTGTCTAGTCTTGTCTGTCTAGTCTTGTCTGTCTAGTCTTGTCTGTCTAGTCTTGTCTGTCTAGTCTTGTCTGTCTAGTCTTGTCTGTCTAGTCTTGTCTGTCTAGTCTTGTCTGTCTAGTCTTGTCTGTCTAGTCTTGTCTGTCTAGTCTTGTCTGTCTAGTCTTGTCTGTCTAGTCTTGTCTGTCTAGTCTTGTCTGTCTAGTCTTGTCTGTCTAGTCTTGTCTGTCTAGTCTTGTCTGTCTAGTCTTGTCTGTCTAGTCTTGTCTGTCTAGTCTTGTCTGTCTAGTCTTGTCTGTCTAGTCTTGTCTGTCTAGTCTTGTCTGTCTAGTCTTGTCTGTCTAGTCTTGTCTGTCTAGTCTTGTCTGTCTAGTCTTGTCTGTCTAGTCTTGTCTGTCTAGTCTTGTCTGTCTAGTCTTGTCTGTCTAGTCTTGTCTGTCTAGTCTTGTCTGTCTAGTCTTGTCTGTCTAGTCTTGTCTGTCTAGTCTTGTCTGTCTAGTCTTGTCTGTCTAGTCTTGTCTGTCTAGTCTTGTCTGTCTAGTCTTGTCTGTCTAGTCTTGTCTGTCTAGTCTTGTCTGTCTAGTCTTGTCTGTCTAGTCTTGTCTGTCTAGTCTTGTCTGTCTAGTCTTGTCTGTCTAGTCTTGTCTGTCTAGTCTTATCTGTCTAGTCTTGTCTGTCTAGTCTTGTCTGTCTAGTCTTGTCTGTCTAGTCTTGTCTGTCTAGTCTTGTCTGTCTAGTCTTGTCTGTCTAGTCTTGTCTGTCTAGTCTTGTCTGTCTAGTCTTGTCTGTCTAGTCTTGTCTGTCTAGTCTTGTCTGTCTAGTCTGTCGATCAATTGTCTGAATCTCTTGAAGCTCTAAGCCAGAGTCTTAGACAACAGAAAAAAAGAGGAATTATTATAGCTGGAGACTTCAATGCAAAATCCCCTTACTGGAGATCCCCAAGCATGGACAGTAGAGGAAATATCGTAACAGACTGGGCAGCGGAACTGGATTTGAGCATTCAAAACAAAGGTGGCACACCCACGTTTGTGAGGGGAAACTCGCGCTCAATAATAGACCTCACCTTCTCCACCAATTCCATTGGCGACAGGTTTCAAGGCTGGAAGGTTCTTGACAAGGAAACCTTGAGCGACCACCGTTACATCTTTTATAACATAAGAGAAAAGGCAAGATCAAAGACAAAGGCATACCCAAGAACAAGTGGCTGGATATTGGAAAACCTGCAGGAAGAAAAAATCAAGGAGTGTCTAACAAAAGAGCTAGAAACCATTACCACAGAAGATCCCGATACTCTGGTTCAAACGATGAGTAAAGTGTGCGATGCTACCTTGCGAAAGAAGAGACCAAAAAGTTATAAGTCAGTATACTGGTGGACCGACGAAATTGCTGAAATGAGAACTACATGTGTCGCTACCAGGAAAAAATACCAACGTGCAAGAGCAAAACAAACACCGGAAGAAAAAATTACACTGTTACGTCATAAATACAAGCGAGTAAAAAAGGAGCTACGTCAACTCATTAATAAATCAAAGCAAAGCCATTGGAAAAAACTGTGCACCGACCTAAATAAAGACACATGGGGAGACGCGTTTCAAATTATAAGAAGAAACCTGAAAATTCGGACGCAAGATCTTCAAATGACCATGGAAGGAGTTCGTCAAGTAGCTGATGTACTATTTCCTAAACATACACCTTTTACTTGGGTACAACCTGAAGTTTACACAACGCCCCCCTTTACGGAAGAGGAACTATTGCTGGCGAGTAAACGTATTAGAAACTGCAGAACACCGGGTCCCGATGGCATACCACCAGAGATTGTCAAGTTAACCGCTAGACATCAACCTAAATTCGTCTTAGACGTAATGAATAGGTTGTTAACTGGTGGGAACTTCCCAGTCATATGGAAGCGCGCAAAACTATCACTAATTAGAAAAGGAGATAAACCGATAGGAGATCCCACATCCTACAGACCCATCTGCCTATTGGATGTGTCTGGTAAGCTACTTGAGCAGCTCTTGCTACTAAGGCTAAAGGGAGAGCTTGAGGCGGGAGGCGGTTTGTCCAAAAACCAATATGGGTTTAGACAAGGTAGATCCACCATCAATGCCTTAAGCGCTGTCCTGGAGATAGCAGAAAAGGCTAAAAGCGGAACCCAGAGAACCAGACGCATATGTGCCCTTCTTACATTTGATGTAAGAAATGCTTTTAATAGCGCATCCTGGAAGCATATCATGGACAGTCTGACAAGAAGGGGTAGATCTCCGTATCTGTTGCGCATGTTAAGAAGCTACCTCAGCTGTCGAAGCATCATACTGCTAGGAGACCGGGAAAAAGAAGAGCGACAAATCAACAGTGGCGTCCCACAGGGTTCGATACTAGGCCCCACCCTGTGGAACGTGCTATATGACGAAGTACTTACCATGAGGCTGCCACTGGGGGCCACCGTAATCGGCTTCGCCGACGATATTGCACTGGTTGTCACTACAAAAACAGAGCAAGTCTTAATGCGAACGGCAAATCAAGCAACAGAAATGGTCAGCGCGTGGATGAAGTCGAAGAACCTAAGTCTAGCTCCAGAAAAAACCGAGGCTGTCCTTCTCACAGGCCTAAGACAACTTAGCCCAGTAAAGTTTAAAGTGGAAGAGGCAATTATAACACCAAAAGAAACACTCAAATACCTCGGAGTAGTGATCGATAAAAGGCTATCCTTCATGGCACACATTACCGAAGCGGCAGGAAAGGCAATGAGAACACTAGCAGGCATTCAGCAGCTCATGCCAAACGTAGGGGGACCTAAGAGCAGCTCTCGGAAAGTACTTAGTTCTGTAGTCCAGTCGACCATGCTGTACGGAGCTCCAATATGGGCCAAAGAGCTAGACAAGAAACGAAACCTTCACCAACTCGCAACCGTTCAGCGGAAAATGGCTCTACGTACATGCAGCGCTTACCGGACGGTCTCAGGAGAGGCCGCCCAAGTCATCTCGGGAATACCCCCCATAGACCTGCTCGTAAAAGAGCGAAAAAAGCTGCACGATGCAAACTACTGCACACAGAAAAAACAACTGGCCAGAGAAGAGCTTATCGAGGAATGGCAAAAAAGATGGCAGCTCAGCGACAAAGGACAGTGGACCCAAGTGCTAATCCCAAATATATCGACCTGGGTAAATAGAAAATTCGGCCAAACTAGCTACTACCTTACTCAAGTACTGACTGGCCACGGTAGCTTCAGGGATTATCTCTTCAATATTGGCAGAGCAACAGACGACCTATGTGTTTACTGCGGAGAAACAGATAGTGTAAATCACACTATCTTTGATTGCTGGAGGTGGGAAACTGAAAGAGAAGCAGTCGAAAAAGCCATGGAAGAACCCTTTAGCGCCAGAACAATAATCCCATACATGTTAAAGGGAAAAGCAAACTGGGACCATGTAAACGGATTAATTGTAACGATAATGACCGATAAAGAATACGACGAGATGCAGTTCAAAAAGGGTAAAAAGGAGGGAAAATAAACAACATGTAGACTAATTTAAATTATGCCATCTGTCACTCCGAGGTTATGCGATAAGCGGGTCCAGAGTGTACGGATGTGATTCCAGGGGGTCCACTTGTCTGGAGAAGTTATTTTATTAACACCAGCTACGCCCCCCCTAAACAAAAAAAACAAAAAAAGTCTTGTCTGTCTAGTCTTGTCTGTCTAGTCTTGTCTGTCTAGTCTTGTCTGTCTAGTCTTGTCTGTCTAGTCTTGTCTGTCTAGTCTTGTCTGTCTAGTCTTGTCTGTCTAGTCTTGTCTGTCTAGTCTTGTCTGTCTAGTCTTGTCTGTCTAGTCTTGTCTGTCTAGTCTTGTCTGTCTAGTCTTGTCTGTCTAGTCTTGTCTGTCTAGTCTTGTCTGTCTAGTCTTGTCTGTCTAGTCTTGTCTGTCTAGTCTTGTCTGTCTAGTCTTGTCTGTCTAGTCTTGTCTGTCTAGTCTTGTCTGTCTAGTCTTGTCTGTCTAGTCTTGTCTGTCTAGTCTTGTCTGTCTAGTCTTGTCTGTCTAGTCTTGTCTGTCTAGTCTTGTCTGTCTAGTCTTGTCTGTCTAGTCTTGTCTGTCTAGTCTTGTCTGTCTACTAGGGCGGTTTTCATTAACCGTCCGGGCTGCCCACCCTGAATGAATGCAATATATGCGATACCGGGGTGGCGCATACTAAAAGCCAAGGTGGAATAGGGGATTTGGTGAGAGTCTTGTCTGTCTAGTCTTGTCTGTCTAGTCTTGTCTGTCTAGTCTTGTCTGTCTAGTCTTGTCTGTCTAGTCTTGTCTGTCTAATCTTGTCTCTCTAGCCTTGTCTGTTAAGTCTTGCTTGTTTAGTCTTGTCTGCCAATATTTCTCTGTCTAGTCTGGTCTGTGTAGTCTTGTCTGTCTAGTCTTGTCTGTAGAGTCTTGTCTGTCTAGTCTAGTTTTGTCTATCGAGTCTTGTCTACCCTGTCTTGCCTGTCTAGTCTTGTCTGTTTAGTCTCGGAATTTAAAAAAGCTCTAGCGTAGACGAAACGAGCGGAATGGCAAAAGAAATTATGACTAAGATCGACTAAAACTGTACAAGTTATTGCCAAGGATTGTGCGAAACAATCACACAGTTCCATCTGTGACCACGTGGGGCGCCGTGCAGACAATGGAGCATGCCCAATACTCAAAAAAGCGTTATCGGAAGCAAGACGAGACAAATCGGAACCATGATTAATATAATCCAAATATATGCCATGCGCAGTCCTGCTGCCCATGATCTATTAAGGGCTACCGTCCACGAACTAACAATAGACATTGTCATAGTCAGAGAACCAAAGAAAAAAACCATGAAGAACGGCTGGATAACGGATGATAAAAATGATGCGGCAATCTTTATATGCAACAAGGACCTAGCGGTCTTAAAACACGGAGGTGGACCTGGTTTCGCATGGGTCGAGCTAGAGGAAATTGTGATATATAGCTGCTATCTATCACCAAACAGTAGCCCCCAGGAATTAGAGTTATCCCCATCAAACTAGTCGCAGGAGACTTTAATGCAAAATCCCCCTATTGGGACTGCACAGGTTCAGATAAGCTAGGAGAAACCATCTCGGAGTGGATCTCAGAATTCGTTCTATATGTGAGTAACGTCTGAAACTCACCCACTTTTCAACGCAGGAGCAGCTTCTCCATGTTAAATATTTAAAACTGGCAGGTGCTAATGAGGGAAACACTAAGTGGCCACAGGTACTTGTCAAACAGTATAGTGGTAGGTACAATAAAGCCATCTGCAAAAAATACACTCGCAGGGGGTGGCAAACAACCAAATAATTGAAGACTGGCAAAAGTCATGGAGCATGTCCAAAACAGAACATTGGACCCAAAACTTTAAACCTTGGGTAACACGGAACCATGGAGAGATAGATAACTTACCATCTAACACAGGCCTTCAGCGGCCACGGATGCTTCAGGGAGTAGCTACATAGCTTTGACAGGGCAAGTGATGAAATGTGTGTATACTGCGACGACGTGGGCATACCGTGTTTGAATGCAGTAGGTGGATATCCGAGAGGGACAGATGGAAGGAGCAGACCGGCCTCAACAAAGTGCAAACACTGGTAGACGCAATGCCAAGATCACCAGAGGACTGGACATACACGGAGACAATGATACGTGACATCCTGACACAAGGATGTCAAAAAGAACAAGACAAACAGATAAAAATCAACTACAGAAAGGAAACCCAAAACTATAGAGCCAGATGCCCGAACCACTAAACACGCCAGTGAAAGAGGGACGTACGGAAAAAAATGTATGATGTAGATGGCAAGAGCAGAGTGGTGACATCCTTAAGGTTAAAGGTGTGTAAAGAGTGGTTCCAGGATGTTCGTGATTCCTAGGAGTCCACTTGTCAGGTTAATTTATATGCCTGCTTTGCCTCTCCCAAGAAAATAAATCTTATCTGTTTGGTCTTGTCTGTATAGTCTTGTTTGCCTTGTCTGCCTAATCTTGTCTGTCTAGTCTTGTCTGTCTAGTCTTTTCTGTCTAATCATGTGTGATTTGTCTTGTCTGTCTAGCCTTCTCAGTCTAGTCTTGTCTGTCTAGTCTTGCCTGTCAGTTTAGTCTTGTCTATTGTTATTACGAATTGTTCATATTTTAATCAAAATTTTTAATCTCAGCATTTTAACTTTTTTTCATTCGTCATAAAAAATGGCTTGTTCAGGTCAGTGTAATCCATGTGAAGTCTCTTCGAGGCCGCCTTGTGCTCCCTGTTGTCCTGCTCCTCCTTCAGTTGCTCAGGCACAACCATGCAGGAGAAAATGCAGATATATGCAACCCGAACGACCAGCCTCATACACACCAAACATACAATTTCAACCTCCAGTTTTAAAAATAGATGATGATACAATCTAAAGGAACTCGTATCTTCCTGTTGAATGAAAAAAGCCTGATCCAGTACCTCCACGACACCACATTTGCATAAGAGAAGGAAAAATATCAGATTTTACTATTCAATTTAATCAAATTATCTTATCAATGACACAGGACTTTGCTGCCTTGTTCTATTCTACCATGGGAACACAAGCTATTAGGAGAGGGGCCTATGCAAGACATGCAAGACTGAAAAACTCGATTATATTCCCAAATCTTACTCTAAACCAGAACGTGCAAGACCCAGAAAACATTTATTCAGCAGTGATTTTGCACTCAGCAATCTAACAACAAACTGACTTTCTTATCTACCAGTTGATGTAGGAAGATACCGAGTTAAACCTTTCTACCCTCGTGATACAATGGATAGGCCTTGTGGAAGAATGGAGGATAATACTATTCAAAAATTATCTTCCTTGGGAGCCACAGGTACCTGAAAATATGCCTCTGAAGAAGAAACCTATGTTTGCTCTACAAATGGAGGATAATACAGTTCAACGGCAGAGTTATATGCCCCCAGGAGGTTAGAAAAACTGACCAGTTGGTGGATATGATTGTGTGGATTGCTCTGGGGAACAACCAGGGTGAAGCTCTGTTGGAAGCAACCCAGATGATTCACCACTTTGGGGGTTGCCCCGCTGCTGTCCAAAAGCATCTTGTTAAGTACTAGTTTGTTACAACACGTAGAATTTTTTGTAATTGGTAATTTTTGCAACTACTTTTATTAATAAAATGTCAAGAGATTTAATGAGAAGAGAACAATAAAGATGTGTGAACAAGATGTGTCTAGTCTTGTCTGTCTAGTATTGTCTACCTAATCTTGCCTGTCTAGTCTTGTCTGTCTAGTCGTGTCTGTCTAGTCTTGTTTGTCTGTGGGAAACCCGGGTTCGAATCCTGGTTGGAGAGGTGACAACTAGGGCGGTTTTCACTAACCGTTCGAGCTTCCCACACTGAGTGACTGATAAATATGTAATACCGGGGTGGCACATACTAAAAGCCAAAGTGGAAAAGGCAGTTTAGTCACAGTTTTCCCAAAACCAATTTAAAAAAAAAAATCTTGTATGTCTAGTCTTGTCAATCTAGTCTGGTCTGTCTAGTCTTGTCTGTCTAGTTTGTTTAATCTGGCCTATTTAGTCCAATGGGAAGTCCAATTCGAGCGGGTGAGCGGAGCGGACGTGTTTTGTGAAGCGAGTTTTACGGATTGTTTTTTTTTATTTTTTATTTGTGACGCGTAAAAACGGTGCGCGATAAGGAAGAAAAAAGAAAGAAAAAGAAAAAATGAAAAAAAGTGAGAGTGAAAACGACCGAGACGAGGATTATAAAAGGAAAAGGGAAGAGAGTCAGAAGAAAGGTTGAACCCCTTTCAAAAAAGTAAAAAACTGGAAAGATCACCGGCTAAAAAGGAAATGGGTGAGGAAATGAAGATGCTGAAAAAAATTATGGAAGATATAGGGGAGATAAAGGAAGAGAATCGGAAGATGAGCCGGGAAATGGAATACTTGAAAAATATGATGCGTGAAAAGGAAGAAAAATGGGAAAGAGAAAAGACAGAACTAAATGAAAAAATTAAAAGACTGGAGGAGAAAATGGAAGAGAAGGAAAAAATAATGAGAAAAAAGAAGATTGTTGTGACGGGACTGGACGAAGGGGAATGTGAGAACGAGAAGAATCTGGAAGAATGGATAAAGGCAGAATTAGAGGTAGAAGTGACGGTGAAAGAGATGTATAAAGTAAGTGGAGGGAAAATGTTAGTGGCGGAACTTGGGACCTGGGGTGAAAAGCGGAAAGTTATGGAAAATAAGAGGAAACTAAGAGAAAAAAGGGAAAAGAGAGTATACATAGAAGACGATCTGACAAAGAAGGAAAGAGAAATACAGAAGGAATTAAGAGCGATAGCCAAAGAAGAGCGACAAAAAGGACGGTGGGCGAAAGTCGGTTATAAAAAGATATGGATAGACGGAAAAGGCTTTAAGTGGGATGATGAAAAGGGGGAGTTAAACACAACAAATTTTTGAATAAGAGCACAAGGAAAAGACGACAGGACAGAAAACGGAAAACGAACATGGAGAGGAATAAGGAAGAAACGGAGCAGTTAAGAATAGTATACTGGAACACAGCGGGGATAAAAAACAAAGACAATGAGTTTTGGGAATATTTGGGAAAATTTGATGTAGTGGGACTGGTAGAAACGTGGGTGGAAGAGAAGGGGTGGAAAAAATTGGAAAAAATAATGCCGAAAGAGTTTAAGTGGAAGTGTCAATTTGCAGAGAGGGTAAGCAGGAAAGGGAGAGCTAAAGGGGGGATAATAATGGGAGTGAAAAAGGGTTTGGAAGAAGAAAACAGAACCGAAGCAAAAGAAGAAAGGGGCATTATGGAAAGAACGGTGAAAATTAGACAGAAAAAATGGAGAATTATAACAATATACAGCAGAAGTATGAAAGAAACGAAGAGAATGATAGAAGAGCGAGTAAAACAGCAAGACGAGGGAACTCTGGTGATTGGGGGGGACTTTAACGCAAGAATTGGAGAAAAAGGAATACGGCTAGAAGAAGAACAAACAACAATAGAAAGAAGACCAACAAAAGACACAACAGAAAACGCCGAAGGGAGACTACTGATAAGTCTAGTAGAAGAAAGAGGGTGGGACATACTTAATGGAAACAGTATAGGAGATGAGAAAGGAGAGTACACATATATCGGACCAAGAGGGGAGACAGTTATTGACTATGTTATGGTGAATGAAGAAGCATGGGATGAAATAGAACAATTCAAGGTGGGAGAAAGAGTCGAGTCGGATCATATGCCATTGGAAGTGAAGACAAAAGGAAGAGAGAAAAATAGAAGAAGTGAGAAGGATGTTAGAAGAAAAATTGTGAAGAATATCTGGACGGAAGAAGCAATAGAAAATTATAGAACAAGACTTAGGGAGGCTAGATACGAAGAGGAAGGGATAAACGAAAAAGTGAAAGAACTGGGTGATCACGTAAAAAATGCAACAGAAAAAAAAGTGATAGAGACAAGAGTGAAGGTGGGGGCTTGGAAAAACGAGTGGTGGGATAAAGAATGCAGGGAAGGGAAGCAATCAGTAAGAAAGAAATTAAGAAATTGGAAAAGAGGAAAAGCAAGTAATGAGGATTACAAGAGAGCACGCAAGAGGTACAAATTAGTATGCAAGGAGAGGAAGCAAAAGAAATGGATGGAAGAAGAACTAAAGATGAAAGGCATAAAGACGGAAGAAGAGGTATGGAAATACATAAATAGGGAAAGAAAGAAAAAAGTAGAAAAAGTGAGTAATAGAATTACTATGGAGGAATGGAGAAAGTACTTCAGTCAGCTGCTGGGTGGTGACGAAATCAGACAGGAAAAGAAAAAGAGTCAACACAGGGTGGGAGAAATAGAAGAGATAACAAGAGAAGAATTAGAACAACAACTGAGTAAACTGAAAAAGAAAAAGGCACCGGGGAGGGACGGTATACAGAATGAATCGTGGATATATGGAACTGAAAGGGAAGCTGACAGGCTGTTGGAGATAATGAATGGAGTGTGGAAGGGAGAGGGCTTCCCACAGGAGTGGAAAGAGGGGATAATATGCCCCATATATAAGAAAGGAGAAAGGGAAACAGCAAGCAATTACAGGGGGATCACCATGCTCAATACAGCATATAAGATATATGCAATGATTGTAGAAGAGAGATTGACGAAGGAATTGAAGGAGCGAGGTGTGATACCAGACGGACAGGCGGGATTTAGGAAAGGGAGAGGGACCATGGATAATGTATACATCTTGAATCACATAGTAGGGAATGAGATAAAAAAGAAGGGCGGCAGGATGTATGCATTATTTGTGGACCTGAAGGCGGCCTTTGATAATGTAGCAAGAGAGGCACTGTGGGAATGCCTGAGAAAGAAGAGGATAAAGGAACATCTGATAGCAAAATTAGAAGAGATTTATGAAGAAACAATAAGTAGAGTGAGAGTTGGGGAAAGGGTGAGCGAAGGTTTTAATACGCATAAGGGAGTGAGACAAGGCTGCCCACTAAGCCCCAGCCTGTTTGCAGCATTTATTGGAGATATAGAGGAGATGTTCAGCAAGGCGCAGACGGGTGGGGTCGTGGTGGGCAAAGAAAAAGTGTGGTCCCTAGCCTACGCGGATGATTTGGTGGTGCTAGCGAGAGACGAGAAAGGGATGAAAGAAATGATAAGAAACATGGAGAAATATATGAGGAGGAAAAAGCTGACAGTGAATGTGGAGAAGTCCAAGATGATGGTGTTTAGAAAAGGGGGTGGCAGGAGAAGAGTAATTGAGTGGAGATGGGAGAAGGAGAAAATTGAAGAAGTAAAAGAATTTAAATACCTAGGGTACGTGTTTAATGAGAGAAATACTGAAACAGCACACGTGAGAGAGTTAGTAAAGAAAGCCAATAAAATACTAGGAGTGGTATGGGGAATAGGAGAGAGAAAACTTGGACACGACTATAGAAGGAGGGTGATGATGTTTGATAGCCTGGTGAAAAGTGTGATGATGTATGGAGCGGAAATATGGGGGTGGAGAGAGCAAGAAGGACTGGAAAGGGTGCAAGAAAAATATTTGAAATGGGTGCTAGGACTAGGTAGAGAGACCCCGGGGTATATAATGATGGAGGAAACAAAGAGAGATGGAATAAGAATAGAAGCAGGAAAGAGAGCAATAAGTTTTGAGGAGAGGGTGATAGAGAGAGGAGAGTGCAGAATTCTGCAAGAGTGCCTCAAAGAAAAAAGAAAAGAAATAGGAAAGGGGGTGTGGAAAGAGAGGGAAGCATATCTAGAAAGAAACAGGTATGCAGGAGCGGAGATAGAAAGAATGCGAGAGAGAGGTAGAGTAATGACAGAGGAATTGGTCCAGAGAGATAGAGATGTGCAAAGGCAAGAAAGGAGAGCAAGAATTAGGGAGTCTAGGTACAACGGGAAATATGAAAAAATAATAACGGAAGAACTGCCAAAGTACCTAGGAAGAGAAAGTAGAAAAGAGAGAGTGACAATAGCAAGATTCAGATGTGGAAATGAAGAGAGAGATAATAAATTTTGGATGGAGGATAGGAATAGAGTATGCAGGATGTGTGGAGAAAACAAGGAGACAATAGAACACTGGCTGAACGAATGTTCAGAAATGAGAGAAAGGGACGAGGGTAGAGAAGAGGTTTTAAACGAGGATGGAAGAGGGATAGATTGGATGAAGAAAGTTGAGGAGAGAAGAAGAGCAATATGTGGAGAGGGAAGCCGACAATCCACCCAACAACGGAATTCATCACTATAAGAAACAATATCGGTCCCAGAACAGATCCATGGGGGAACTACAGAAAATGATCTCAAGAGCTGAATTGGAATAGCAAGTTTAGGTTTTTAGTGATTTATTTAGTTTTATTAGCATACGTTTCTTTTTGATTTATATACTATATTAGTTTTATTTATATATGTATTGTTTTATGTATAAAATTTTGGAATCCATTTATAAACCTGTAGAGGTAATAAATATACATAAGTAGTAGTAGTAGTATTTAGTCTTGACTGTCCAATTTAGTTTTAGTTAGAACTAAACAAACAAAATATATTGTGTATACATTACATAATAAGGATGGAATGTGAATACTTGGTCTATATAGACAATCATTAGATTGTCTATATAGACCAAGTATTCACATTCCATGTGTAAATCCAATGATAATAATGATAATATTAGCCTATCGTTTTATTACATTTAATCATCACATTTGTCATTGTAGAAATATTTCTGTTTGTTAAAATATCAATAACATATTGAAATATCAATAGATATGAGCATAATGATAGACAAAATTATGACTAAAATAACATAAAATGATGACAAAATAGATGTCGAGTGTGATTGAAATCACCTGAGACTGGTCAAGACCAAGGTGAGAAACAATTATAAATATCCCAGTGTGCTGGTGGAAATTTGGCTTACACAATCAATAACCAAAAAACGCAATTTAGGAAAATCGAAGTTATTTTTCAGCGAAAACCGGAATTGTTGACTTACCGCCTTGTGTTTCTTGAGGGATTGAATACTGAGTCCTTGCATTTTGATAGTTTAAACTCGACCAAACAACCTTTCTTCCACAGAGAAAATCTATTGATGAACTGTCGCACACTGTCTGTCACAGATAAACGTTCTATTCCTTGCTACGCAGCTAACTTCGTTGTAAAACACCGACAGAGAGAGCTTGAACAGTAATAATAAGAGTGGAAGTGAGACGGATACAAGTTGCGCTGTTTATAGAACGCAGATAAAGGATTAGTCAAGATTATGTAATTTATTAAATCAAATTTCATTAATAAATATTGAATATTGTTAAGATTTTTAAATTTAGTTAATATGTTAAGTTGTTTTAAAACAAATTAGTTGGTTAAGAACATTGAAATTAATTTAACGTATTAAATCGATTTTATTTAAATGGTTGTTGTATTGACTCAAGTTCAGCAAGTAAGGCGGTATATTTGAAAAAATTAGTGCGTCAGTTTATATCTCGTCTTGTCTGTCTCAAAGAGGATAAATAACCTATCCTCTTTGGTTTGTCTATGTAATAGCTTAGATAATATAATTTGAAACATATTAGTGGAGATAGTATAGACCAGAGACAAATATCTCTGATATAGACTAGTATTTATAGAATTAGGGTAGTTAAGTTAGTATAGAACAGACTAGTTAGGATAGTATAGACAAATTATGATAGTATAGACTAGTTAAGCTAGTATACATTAATACATTAGTAGGTACATAATGTCTAAATGAGGTCTAATGTTTATGTAATAGCTTAGATAATACCAACATGTAGACTAACTTAAAAAAAATGCTATCCGTCACTCTGTGATAAGCGGTTCCAGAGTGTACGGAGGTGATTCCAAGGGAGCCACTTGTCTGGAGCTTAGGTAATATAAATGAAAATACGTAGTAAAACAGATTAGTGGAGATAGTATAGACTACTATTATATAGACACTATTATATATAGTATTAGGTTAGTATAGACAAGTTAGACTAGTTAGGATAGTATACATTAATACATAATATTATGACTTGCACATAGTATAGATTCAGCATATACTAATAGATATTGGCATAGATAGTATATACTAGAAGAGATTGATATAGATAATACAGGCTAGCAGCCCCTATCAGAGGGGGTAGGGGTCAGAAGGGGCAGTTGCCATGGGATATTTGTAGATATATATATATTTGTAGATATATATTTGTAGATAGTATATTTGTAGAAAGATGTTTGTAGATACTTCTAAATATAGCATAGACTAGTATAGTAAGTACTAGACTGATTTAGACTAGTATAAATCACATAGTATAGATAGTAGTACAGTAGTACAGACAGTAGATTGCATCTATCTACTATTTATTGTGTATACAATCTACAGATAGTAAGATTATGGAAATATTCTTTCTCTGCGTGGAATTTGTTGTGGTGTTGAGTGATTCGATGGTTTTGAAATAGCCATTAAAAAAAAAGAAGAGCGCCTTGTACTGTGAAAGAGATCAGAAAAGAGCGTAGAAAACATATGTCCAGAAACTTCCTAGTTTCGTCGATTTAATTTATAATCCGCTGGATCTATTAATCACTTAACGAAAGTAACGCGCGCCTTGCGAAACTGTTTCCCAATTAGACTACTTAAAACCGTGCAGTTCAACTAAATTATCACTGAAATCTTACTTGATTTCAATTATAAAAGTCTATCTTGATTACTCTTTATAAGACACTAGGGAGGAAAGGCAGGCAACACTAGACTAGATAGAGAATGCTTGACACAACTAGAACAAAACTAGACGAACAAGTAATTATCATGTTTGAGATGTAAATGTAGTTAGATTAATATCGCTTATTTACTGTTAGTAAACTTAAAAGTTCAATATAGATTTAGTTTTATTTTAGAAGTTGGATGTTTTAGAAATTTTTTAGTTTTATTCAACAAACAATATCCCGACTGCTAAACTAGCTAGGTCAATGAACTTTAGTAAACCTGCAAAAAACTAAATCATTTAGTCATTGCTGAAACCTAGAATATATTTTCTGTATTAGTTTAATTTCTATGGCTTTCCAAAATGCTTTTGATAGATGGAAGTTTTAGAAAATTTGGGTTTTATTCAAAAACAATTTCTCGATTACTAAACTAGCTAGGTAATTTTTTTTTATTCAGCTGTTTTCTACCCTTTGGGAAAAAGCCTCCCTCTTATTTTGCCAGTTGTCAGTCATCTACGTTTGATGTCATGTACTTTGTTTTGTCAGAGTTGATTTCTAGGCCTATGCGCTTTGTGGCCCTATAGATGTCATCGATAAGTGTGGCCAGTTCTTTTCTGCTTTCGGCTATGACTACTATGTCGTCGGCAAACATTAAATGGTTGAGTTTCTCCCCGTTTATATTAATGCCTCTGTTTTGGAGGTCGATTGCTTTTAGTGCGTTCTCCAGAACTTGTGTGAAGAGCTTGGGTGACATAGGGTCTCCATGGCGCACTCCTCTGTTAATTGCCATTACTTGCCATCCGACATTTTACCAATTGTCGGATTTTTCGTGTAGCTGGATTTGTAGAGTTGCGTTTCGGTAAATGTTGTTAATTAGGTTTGCGTATCTGTGGTCTATTCTGGCGTGTTTCAGGGCTTGCTGTAGTGTCTATATTTCCACCGTGCCGAAAGCCTTTCTAAAATCAATGAATGCTAGCCATAGAGGTATATTGTGTGTGTATATAGTGTTCTCATCGTTTGCAGGTGTTCTGTAGTACTGTAGCCCTTCCTAAACCCAGCCTGCTCTTTTGACTGGTAATAGTCTAACTTTGGTGTGAGACGGTTGGTTAATATTTTCGCGAATAATTTGTATATTTGGGATAGCAGGCTGATCGGTCTGCCCTGGGGGGAAGTCTAACCCCTATAGGGCGCGTCCCCAGGTGGCGGATAGGGGAACGCTCGTCAAGCATGCTTGAAGGGTAGAGGTAAAATAAAATAGCCTCCGCGGACCAAAATAAGACTAGGTAGCAACAGGCTTACAACCTGCTATACCGAAACTCAACTTTGTAAAAGAAACACCAACAAGCCTCGGAAACGGACAGATGAAATCAATGACGACTTTTAGCGCACGATATCGGACACGATTTGGAACATGGAACGTAAGGACGTTGCTGAAGCCAACCACTTTAGCCCAACTGACGAAAGAATTTCGGAGATACAACTTACAAGTACTAGGCCTAAGTGAAATCAGATGGGAAGGAAGTGGCGTAAAGAAAACATCAACGGGAGAGGTGCTCCTCTACTCCGGAAAACACCGCGCAGAGGTGGTGTCGGATTCATGCTAACAGAGAAATCAAAGCAAAGTTTAGAAGATTGGAGCCCAATCTCAGAAAGGATAATAACAGCACGATTCCGAACGCGCTCGAGGTATATATCAATAATTCAAGTTTACGCACCGACAATGGCAGCTACAGAAGAAGAAAAGGATACATTCTACCAACAATTGTCAAGCACAATTCGCCAACTTAAAAAGACGGATATAAAAGTTGTGATGGGAGATTTCAATGCCAAGGTTGGGAAAAGCAGCACTAACTGGGAGACAGTAATGGGAAACTACGGTATAGGGGAAATGAATGAAAATGGAGAATTACTAGCGGACCTCTGCACAAACCACGACTTGCTTATAGGCGGAACAGTTTTTCCACACAAGGAAATACATAAAGTGACATGGTGCTCACCGGATGGCAGAACCCAAAATCAGATAGATCATATTTTCATAAGCAAGAAATGGAGAACATCACTGCTTGATGTCCGGAATCACCGTGGAGCCGACGTACATAGCGACCACCACCTTCTCTGTGGACAGTTACGTATTAAACTGATCTCAAACACCAAGCGCCAAGCCACCAGGAAGACAAAGAAAATTGACATCGCAAAACTTCAAGATAAAATGACGGCAAAGGCCTTCGCAGAGGAAGTAGCCAACAGACTGAAGGACAAGACCACAGGGAACAAAGACATTACAGAACGATGGTCAAGCATCGTAGATGCGTTAAGAGGAGCTGGAGACATCCTTGGGTACAAATCCAATGAGAGAAAAGAATGGATATCTGATGCGACTTGGAAATTAATCCAAGACCGCCGAAACTTAAAGCAACAAAGAAACTGTGCTGAAGATAAAGATAAACAAAGGCTATCCCAGATTTACAACGCAGCCGATAAGCAAGTGGGAAAGAGTGCTAGAACTGATAAGAGGAAATGGCTAGCTGATATTGCAACCCGAGCGCAACTAGCTGCTGACAGCATGAACACCAAGGAAACATATCGCCTGACACGAAAGCTCACAAACACAGGCTACCCCTCAGAACGACCAATACGCACGACGAACGGCAAGCTATGCACAACCGAGGCACAGCAAATAACCCGCTGGACAGAACACTTCCAAGAGCTCCTAAACACACCGTTGGAAGAGGTACCACAAAGTCCTATGACACCAAGCGGAAACAGAAGATTTGGAGACGACCCGCCAAGCATAGAGGAGGTGAAGGCCGCCATCAAACACCTCAAAAACGGCAAGGCGCCTGGCGCTGACGAGACATACTCGGAGATGTTTAAAATAGACATAAAGGGAATCACCGAGATTATAACACCTATAATTCGAGAAGCATGGGAAACAGAAGTAATACCATCCACGTGGAAAGAAGGCCTAATTATCAAACTGGCGAAAAAAGGAGACCTGAGTATATGCTCCAATTGGAGAGGAATAACTCTTCTTAACACCATTAACAAATTAGTTTCCAAAATAATTCACGACCGGATCAGCAATGTGGTTGAACCGACACTACGCAAGGAGCAAGCGGGATTCAGGCCTGGCAGGTCCTGTACCGACCAGATAAACACCCTCAGAATCATCGTTGAACAGTCGGTCGAGTGGCAGTCACCACTCTATCTACTGTTCATCGACTTCAAGCAAGCGTTCGATAGTGTGGACAGGGAATTTATGTGGATAATACTAGCCAGCTACGGGGTGCCTACAAAGTACATAAACATAATCAAATTACTATACAAAGAAGCAAGCTGCATGGTAATCATGGTAACCAAGGACAACGCGGCACACCTTTCACAGTGCATTCGGGAGTAAAACAAGGATGCACGCTCTCCCCACTTCTGTTTACCATAGTCTTAGACTGGGTCATGAAGAAAGCAAATAAAAAAACAAGGGGAATTCGATGGACGCTCGTGAGGCATTTAGAAGACCTAGATTTTGCCGATGATATCTGTCTCCTGTCCCACACGAAAGTAGATATGGAAAAAAAGTTGGAGGCTCTCAAAAAGTACGCAATGCAGGTGGGAATGAAAATCAATGTCGATAAAACCAAGCTGATAAAGATCAATGCGACAGCCCCCTGCAACCTGGAGATAGATGGCAGGCAAGTAGAGGTAGTAGATAGTTTTTGCTACCTTGGAAGCCTTATTTCACAGGATGGTGGTGCTGATAAAGACGTAAAACAACGGATACAGAAGGCGCGACAGGCATTCGGAATGCTTAACAATCTGTGGAACTCAACAAAAACTTCCCGTAACTTAAAGCTCCAAATTTTCAAATCTAATGTAGTATCAGTTCTTCTTTACGGTAGCGAAACGTGGAAAGTGACTACCACCATAGTATCACAACTTCAGGTATTCACGAACAAGTGTCTGAGAAGAATACTGAAAATATTTTGGCCCAATACCATAGCAAATATTGAACTTTGGAAAAAAGCAAATATGGAGCGTCTTGAAACCCAAATAAGAAGAAGGAAGTGGAAATGGA
Source organism: Phosphuga atrata (assembly GCA_944588485.1). Classification (NCBI taxonomy): domain Eukaryota; kingdom Metazoa; phylum Arthropoda; class Insecta; order Coleoptera; family Silphidae; genus Phosphuga; species Phosphuga atrata. Next base: position 68,948,556 of record OX155895.1, read on the forward strand.
TCGGACACACACTTAGAAGGCCGGAGGGGGATATTGCAAAAGAAGCTCTTGACTGGAACCCCCAAGGTTCAAGAAAGAGAGGCCGCCCAAAAATCACGTGGCGGAGGACAGTCGTACCGGAAGCCTGGGCAAGCGGAAAGGAGTGGCGCGAGGTAAAGGCCCTGGCTCAGAATAGAATCAGATGGAGAGCGTTTGTTGATGCCCTATGCTCCCACGAGGAGTAAAGGAAATGATGATGATGATGAGGCTGATCGGTCTGTAATTTTCTAGGTTCTCGGTGTCTTCCTTTTTGTGAATGATTATCACGAGGGCGTTTGTCCAGTCCTGTGGTATGTCCTACTTTTGCAGACATTTGTTGAACAATATTTCTAGTTGGTCTTCTAGTATATCGCCGCCTTGTTTTAACATCTCTGTCAGTAAGCCGTCTTCGCCCGCTGCTTTCCCATTTTTCGTATGACGTAATGCTTATCTGGTTTCGTCTTTTGTATTCTCAGGTATGTCTTCAGAGTTGACGTTCATGACTTTCACTTCCTGGTCTTGTTCGGATATGTCGCTCGTTATTTTCGTCTCGCATAGGTCTGCGTAGAACTCTTGTACCGTTCTTATAATTTGGGTCTTCCTTCGATTCCTTGTCCTGTTTTGTCTTTGATTCTGATTTCTTTCTTTGTGTTTGCCGCTAGTCCTAAAGAACACTTTCATTGTGGAAAGTGTTGTTCCATTACTTTCTGCGCGATTTGCACATTGTGTTTTCTGATGTCCTCTTTTGCCATCTTTCTGGTGATTTTATTTGTTTAGGCGTATTCTGCTGATAATCTTTTGTTTTTTTTACTATAAGTTGTCGTCTTTTATCTAGCAAGTTTAGTGTTTGCGCGCTTAGTTTATTTTGTATTGTAGTCTTTGTTTCTGTGTACGCTTCTGCTGCTTGGTTTAGGATTCTAGTGATCCTTTTTGTTTGTTTCGTTTATGTCATAGGTACTCAGTCTCTGCTCTTTGAATCTGTTTCCCAGGTATATTTGGAATTTATTTGGGTCTTATTGGAGTTTCTCTCTGTCAATCTGTTTGTGTCAATCTGTATCGACTTTATGATTTTTTTACAATGCTCTAGTTTTTGGTTTACGCTTATCCTTGCCCTCACCAGACGACGGTCACTTCCAGTATTAAATCTGTTCAATACCTCGACGTTTTGTACTATTTGTATGTTCTTCGTTAGAATATAGTCCATTTGGTTGAAAGTTCTCCTGTCTGGGCTTACCCAGGTCCATTTACCCAAAAAGATGTTCTTCTTCCAGAAAATCAGCCATCATTGAGCCTCTGGGATTTCTTTTGCCTAGCCTGTGTTTGCCTACGTATTTTTCCTCTGGGTCTGCTTGGCCTCCAATATTGCAGTTGAAGTCGCCGATCACTAAAACTTGTGATGTTTTATTGCTGCGCATTTCTTTCGAGATATTCTCGTAGAATTTGTTGACGTCCTCGTCTTTGGCGGTGCTTGTGGGAGCATATGCATGAATTATCTTTAGTATTTTCAGTCTATTTATTTGTATCGTTACATATAATACTCTTTCGGATATAGCTTTCAGCATTTTTACGTTGTCTGCTTGTCTCTTGGGTATCAGTATGCTTAGACCTCCAAGACTGGAGTTTTCGTGTCCTTTGTAGTAGAGCTTATGCCCGGATTTGAGCTTGGTGTTGCCTTCGCCTCTTTTCCTTGTCTCAATTATGCCAATCACGTCCCATTTGATTTTTTTTCAGTTCCGCTTCCAGTTCTTCAGTTCTGTCTTCCGTCGGCATTGATATAATGTTGTACGTAGCAATGTTCATCTTGCATTGTGTGGCAGCCTGATCTTTTCCAGTTATTCTTCGCACCCTATTCCGTTTCATTCTGGCTACAGCTGCCGTTGTAGGGAACTTTCCGGCTGCTGGGGACTAAGGGCCTTTGGTTTTTGTTACTTTTCATTTAATTTAAGGGGGTAGGGGGTGGCATTTGAAACACCACGCTTGCCGAGCGGGTTGGTGAGTTTATATTTCAGCCGCCCCTCTGGAGAAATTAATAGCCGCCCATTCTGGGTCATACGCTATTGTGCTAGTTTTGGTCCGCCCCGGGTATTTCATTTCCCCGGTACCACCTATATCTAGGAGGCTTTCCCCTATCCGCCACCTGGGGAGGCGCCCGATGGGGGACTAGCAACACCGCACGGGCCAGTTTAATGAAATTTAGTAAACTTACTAAAAACTAAATCATTTCGTCATAGCTAAAACCTAGAAACATTCCATCTATATTAGTTTAATTTCTATGGCTTTCCAAAATGTTTTTTGGAAGTAGAGAGTTTGAGAAAATTTGAGTTTTATTCAACAAACAATTTCTCGACTACTAAACTAGCTAGACCAATGAAATTTAGTAAACTTAGTAAAAACTAAATCATTTAGTCATTGCTGAAACCTAGAATATCTTATCTATATTAGCTTAATTTCTATGGCTTTCCAAAATGTTTTCGGAAGTTGCGGGTTTTAGAAAATTTTAGTTTTATTCAGCAAACAATTTCTCGACTACTAAACTAGCTAGATCAATGAAATTTAGTAAATTTACTAAAAACTAAATCATTTAGTCATTGCTGAAACCTAGAATATTCTATCTATATTAGTTTAATTTCTATGGCTTTGCAAAATGTTTTTGGAAGTTGGGAGTTGTAGAAAATTTGCGTTTTATTCAACAAATAATTTATCGACTACTAAACTAGCTAGATCAATAAAATTTAGTAAACTAACTAAAAACTAAATCATATAGTCATTGCTGAAACCTAGAATATTCTATCTATTGTAGTTTAATTTCTATGGCTTTCCAAATTTCTCTTTTGAAAGAAAAAAAGAAAGAATTTTAGAAAGCTTGAGTTTAATTCAACAAACAATTATCGCAACGGTAGCGCAATTTTTGCCAACTCAGGGGTAAACGTACTATCCGCTGAATTGTCGGAAAATAATGACATCGAAGTACTGACAATTGGAACTCCTAGATTCTCTGTAACATCTGTGTACAAACCATCCAACGTAGATTTCATATTCGAAGAGCCGCAACTTTAAAAACCAGCAAACAAGAGTCGTGATGGGTGATTTTAACTGTCATAGCGCCAGCTGGGGCTATAGTGCGACTGACAATAACGGGGAAGCTCTAGAACAATGGGCAGAAAGTAACAATCTGACGTTAATCCACGACCCAAAACAACCAGCCTCATTTAACAGCGGCCGATGGAGAAGACGATACCACCCCGACAGCATATTCGTATCCAAGAATATTGAAGTCCAATGCAGGAAATTAGTCAGTCACAACACCGACCAATTATATGACTGGCCGAAGCTTTAGTGAAATCTCAGGCTGTACCTTTCAAAATACGTTTTAATTAAAAAAAAAACGACATGGGACCCATACAAGGCAGAACTGGACAGGGCTCTCGCACAAATTACACCAACACCGGAGAACTACAAGGATTTCATAGACACATTAAAGCAAATATCAAGAAGGTTCATACCGAGGGGATGTAGGACTGAATTTGTACCAGGGATGAGGACATCGGACAGAGAGCTGCTGAATAAGTATAGGCAACATTACCAAGACGACCCCTTCTCGGAGGAAACCATCGCAGCCGGTGAAATGCTAATGGCTACAATTGCCGAAGGTAGAAGAGAAAACTGTACAACGCTGATGAAGGAGCTTGACATGAAGCAAAATTGCAGACGAGCCTGGCGTACAGTGAAAAACTTCAGTGGTGACCCCACTAGTGCCCCTTTGAATTTCAGCAAGGTCACCGCCGGGCAGATGGCTACCCAGCTGCTCCACCGAGGAAAAATAACAAAGCCAGTAGTATAACTCGAAACATTGCAGAGGAAGTCGACTCTTTGCGAACCCCATTTAGCACCGAAGAACTTACAAAAGCAATTGCCGCCATGAAACCAAACAAAGCAGCGGGTCTAGATGATATCAGAGCGGAACAGATTAAGAACTTTGGCCCAGAAACACTTCAGTGGCTGCTCAAATTGTTCAACACGAGTATCAATACCTTCAAGATACCAAAATTATGGAGACAAGCTAGGGTAGTTGCTCTCCTAAAGCCTGGGAAAGAGCCAAATGAGCCAAAAAATTTCCGACTAGTCTCCCTCCTATGCAAGACGTTTAAGTTAATGGAGCGAATGATACTGAACAGAATCTCAGGGACTATCGATGAGAAGCTAATACCAGAATAGGCTGGCTTTAGACCGGGGAAATCTTGTGGCGGACAGTTCCTAAACCTTGTCCTATACATCGAGGATGGCTTCGAAGAGAAGAAGATCACAGGGGCTGCCTTCATTGACTTATCTGCCGCATAGGTACGGTCAACCACGGAAAATTGCTATGCAAACTGTATGAAATGACAAATGATTTCCACATCACGTCGATTGTCGGAGCCTTCCTCCAAAACCGCCGTTTCATTGTCAGCCTGTTAGGGAAAAATAGTAGATGGCACCCGCAGAGGAACGAACTTCTGCAGGGCAGTGTACTGGCCCCATTACTGTACAATATCTATACCAACGACCAACCCATACGGCGAGAGGTAAGGCACTTTATATATGCTGACGACACAGCGCTAGCAGCCCAAGGAAATAGTTTCCATGAGGTAGAGAGAAAACTGACAAATTGCCTGAACGACCTTGCCGCGTACTACGAGCAAAATCTCTTCCGACCGAATCCAGCAAAACCTCAAGTGTGCGCCTTCCACCTTCGCAACAGGGAGACAAGGAGACAGATGAATATAGTGTGGTGTGGCCAACAGGTAGAACACTACCCAACTCCAAAATACCTCGGGGTAACACTAGATCGATCATATAAACGCCACTGCCTCAACATCAGAAAAAAGGTAGCAAAAAGAAACAACCTTCTCCAGAAACTGACTGGTAGGTCATGGGGAGCACAGCCAGCAACATTGAGAACCTCAGCCCTTGTATTAAGCTCTCTGCAGCCGAATACGCCGCTCCAGTGTGTTGTGCATCCAATCAAGCAAAGCAAATCGTCGTCCCTTTGAATCAAGCAGTCCGCCTAATAACAGGTTGCTTGAAGCCTACGTCACTTCATCAGGTATACTCTCTCGCCGGGATAGCACCGCCTCACATCAGGAGAGAGGTAGCCGCTTAGGTAGAAAGGGGGCGACAAGAGACAGATCCAAGGCACCCGCTCTATGGTCACCAACCAGCTAAACCCAGACTCCGATCCCGCCACATCTTTTTGGCCAGAACAACACCTTTGCAAGTCTCTCAGAAAGCCAGAAGGCTCCAGAAATGGCGAGCTAAGGCCCAAGACTCAATCCCCCAACAAAAAGAGGAGCTGGCACCGGGACATTTCCTCCCATACCCAAATTGGAGAGCTCAACAGACTTCGCACAGGAGTCTCGAGGTGCATGGAAAACCTGCAAAAATGGGGAATGCTACCAGAGGACGAAAACCCTCAGTTTTCCTGCGGAGAAATCCAGAATCCTCCACACCTGCTGACCTGCACCGTCATGGGACAGAGAACGACCTAATTTTAGCAAATGACAAGGCCATCAGAGCCGCAAACTTTTGGAAGGACATAGTGTGATCCGGACACGAATAGTAGTAGTAACAAACAATTTCTCGACTACTAAACTAGCTAGATCAATGAAATTTAGTAAACTTACTAAAAACTAAATCATTTAGTCATTGCTGAAACCTAGAACAATCTATCTACATTACTTTAATTTCTGTGGCTTGATTTAATAAGCAATTATCAATAAACTACAAGAACAGAAAATTCGCTAAAGGTTTTCTTAACTCGTTTAGTTATCAAACTTTGAAAATTAAAACTTACTATAGACATTAGTTCTTCTGAACAGAGCTAATTGTCTGTAAGACTTGCAAATTCTTTCATGGCATTAATACATTTCGACAATATATCACAATAAAATCAATCAAAACCTCTTATCAATTATCGTTTGATCAATTGTTGAGTGTACGAGATGTGAGTGTATGATGTAAGTTAATTAAGCTGGCGCGTTCCTGCTTTACTTTCGCTCTCGCCTAGGAAATAAAAAAACCAAAACATCATCTAAATAGTAAACTAAACAGTTGGCCCGATGTCACAAGGAGACGGAGACATGTGGTCAGAGTGTTACACTTACACTAAATGTGCTTAATGAGACCTAAATAAACGGCGAGAATCTAAAAAAGAGGTTCGAGCTGCAACGTTTCAATTGCCCATAAATTCTATTTATGGCCTCAATTACTAATTATTGCTAAAACAAAAGATTTTTTGCTCAAATCATTGCATATTTGCAGTAATACTTTCAGTAAATAGTAGACGTCACAGCAAAACTTCCAAGTACCAAAGACATTTTGCAAAGCCATAGAAATTAAACTAATCTAGATAGAATGTTGTAGGTTTCAGCATTGAGTAAAAGATTTAGTTTTTAATAAGTTTAATAAATTTCATTGATCTAGTTTAGTGGTCGAGAAATTGTTTGTTGAATAAAACTCAAATTTTCTAAAACTCCCAACTTCCAAAAACATTTTGGACAGCCATAGAAATTAAACTAATTTAGATAGAATATTCTAGGTTTCAGCAATGACTAAATGATTTAGATTTTAGTAAGTTTACTAAATTTCATTGCTCCAGCTTGTTTAGGCATCGAGAAATTGTTTGTTGAATTAAACTCAAATTTTCTAAAACTCCCAACTTCCAAAAACATTTTGGAAAACCACCGAAATTAAACTAATACAGATAGAATATTCTAGGTTTCAGCAATGACTAAATGATTTAGTTTTTAGTAAGTTAACTAAATTTCATTGATCTAGCTAGTTTAGTAGTCGAGAAATTGTTTGAATTAAACTCAACTCATTTTCTAAAACTCCCAACTTCCAAAAACATTTTGAAAAGCCATATAAATTAAACTAATGTAGATAGAATATTCTAGGTTTCAGCATTGACTAAATGATTTAGTTTTTAGTAAGTTTAGTAAATCTCATTGATCTAGCAAGTTTAGTAGTCGAAAAATTGTTTGTTGAATAAAACTCAAATTTTCTAAAACTCCTAACTTCCAAAAACATTTTGAAAAGCCATATAAATTAAACTAATGTAGATAGAATATTCTAGGTTTCAGCATTGACTAAATGATTTAGTTTTTAGTAAGTTTAGTAAATCTCATTGATCTAGCAAGTTTAGTAGTCGAAAAATTGTTTGTTGAATAAAACTCAAATTTTCTAAAACTCCTAACTTCCAAAAACATTTTGGAGAGCCATAGAAATTAAACTAATCTAGATAGAATATTCTAGGTTTCAGCATTGACTAAATGATTTAGTTTTTAGTAAGTTTAGTAAATTTCATTGATCTAGTAAGTTTAGTAGTCGAAAAATTGTTTGTTGAATAAAACTCAAATTTTCTAAAACTCACAACTTCCAAAAACATTTTGGAGAGCCATAGAAATTAAACTAATCTAGATAGAATATTCTAGGTTTCAGCATTGACTAAATAATTTAGTTTTTAATAAGTTTACTAAATTTCATTGATCTAGCTAGTTTAGTAGTCGATAAATTGTTTGTTGAATAAAACTCAAATTTTCTTAAACTCCTAACTTCCAAAATCATTTTGGAAAGCCATAGAAATTAAACTATTATAGATAGAACATTCTAGGTTTCAGCAATGACTAACTGATTTAGTTTTTAATAAGTTTACTAAATTTCATTGCTCTAGCTAGTTTAATAGTCGATAAATTGTTTGTTGAATAAAACTCAAATTTTCTAAAACTCCCAACTTCCAAAAAAATTTTGGAGAGCCATAGAAATTAAACTAATATAGATATAATATTCTAGGTTTCAGCAATGACTAAATGATTTAGATTTTAGTAAGTATACTAAATTTCATTGCTCTCGCTAGTTTAGTAGTCGAGGAATTGTTTGTTGAATTAAACTGAAATTTTCTAAATCTTCCAAAAACAGTAATAGAAATTAAAATAATATAAACAGAATGTTCTAGGTTTCAGCAAAAACTAAATATTTTTAGTAAAACTAAACTTTTAGTCTGGGAAGTGTTGACAATTGTGCCGTCCAACACCTCGTTTGTCTCAAAAAAACTTCCTTGCACTTCGACAACCCTTGGTTCCTTTCGGAAGCAATTCCTTGAATTTCGACAATACCTCATACTACACTTCAGTTTCAACAGGGGTTTTAAGTAGAAACTAAAGGAATTAGCATGTTGGTTAAGCATATGCTAATTCATTCATTAGTTTAGTACAGTGTTTCCCAAAGTGTGGTACGCGTACCCCTTGGGGAACGAATGGTTTGAACGCGGTACGAAACGATGTTCCAAAATATTCATTTTTTATGTGTGCCAAAGTGTATATAAGATGAAAATAGTATATTGTGCAACTAGGGCGGTAAGTTGTCAATTGTCCACGATAGCAAAATTGGGCTCACGAACGAAGTGAGAGCTCTCGTTTTTCGCAATTGACAATACCGCACGAGTTGCAGATAATACTTTTTATTACTCATGTGAGGGGACATATCTTACAAGATTGTGGTCCAGGGGCCATAAAAAAACGAAGTAAAAGTGAAGAATTTGATTTTTCAATTGTCCTGGGTGCACACTGGGACGGATTACGAATTTACGGCGACAAAAATAGAATTTTACAATGTCTCACAATTAAGAAAAACCACTTAAAATGTATTGTTAGATGACCCATCCATAATATTACAAACAAATAGATGCGATAAACCAATTTCATTGGTTGTGGAAACGTGTTAAATATCGCTCTTGTCTCTTAGGTACCAAAAACGAATTAGTTGCGCTAGATTTTTGACAAAGTAACTACGCCTGTTTTGTGTTTGTGTAAAAAAACTGTTTACTTTTTAAATATGGAGAATATAGCTTCAAGTATGTATTTACATGTAATCATATCAAATTTGTAGAAAGTTTTAGTCAATACGGTTAAAAAAACAGTTTTGTTAACGACTATCGTAAATTACAAAATTTTTGTAATAAACTGCAGTAAATTGATTTTTAAAAAAGTTCCGCATAGTTCCGTTAAATTAAATATTTTGTAAAATAAAACAAACATTGACAATTCTAGAAAAGTAAAAATCCCGTCCACACCGTTCTACCTTACTGAGAATTACATCTTTTTTTACAGGTAGTCGTGATGACCACCATTTGCAAGAGAGAACTTTGAATATAAATGAACTATTTTTTGTATTAAGAGATGAAAGTTTTAATAAGTTTTCTTCGTTAAAGTGTAATGAACAATTTTGATGATACGATAACGATGATTTTGACGAAGATCGGTTGTGAATTTGTAAAAAAATGTTGCACTTTTGTCATATAAAAAAAAATTCCATTTAAATTTGCATTTTTAATTAATCGTGTACATCTAATATAGACTAATTTTATATTAGAATCATCAGAATGTCATCATAAGGTAATTTGTGACACAAAAAATTGAAATGAACTGGATTTTATTTTTGTCGTCGTAGATTCGTAATCCGTCCCAGTGGTGTGAATTTGTCATATGAACTCTCCTCAGTCTCCGGTATCACCATAGAATTTACACTCATTTTGAAACGATTTCTTTAATTTTTATTTTGTAATGAAAAATAAAATTTCACTTTCACGTCACTTTTTTAATATTAAGGTTTTGATAGTGTTTATTTTATTTAATCAAATATTTTTATGTAACTTATAGATTTTTATTGAATATTAGCGTGCGCGAAGCATAATTTGAATTGACAAACGGCCATTTGTCGCACCCAAAAACGTGCGCCAAAATAGTACTTATCTCGCATGAGTAATAAAAATAATAATATTTAAATTACATCAAGAAATAGTGCATCAAACAATACATTTTATCATAAACTGTTTGAAATCTAAAAATAATTCAGCTTCATCATCTTTGATAATTAATGCATACAATACAACCAATAGATTATTTTACTAGCTGCTCACGATAAAATAATTGCTTAACCCCTTGACATACAACATGTATGACACGTCAACGTCATTTTATTCGTATGTCAAGGGGTTTTAAGTCTTAAGTCTTAAAGTGATCTCATAAAGAATAACGTTTTTCCTAAGATTTGTAATAATTTTGATGCGATTTTACCTTAAAAAGTCATGTTTAATTCCTTGGATGCGGATCAATAAAACAGTGAAATGAACAGTAATGAAATAAAAATTTTATTTCGCTAGTGAAATAAAAGTATCCATAGCAACGCATCAAAATAATTCACTTGTCGGTTCCGTAAACACAACCCTAAATGTTGACTTCGCTGATGTTCTTTTTGATCCCCAATTACAAAACTTATTACACATTTTTTGTATAAATGTCTTGATTTCGACGGGAGTAATCTTTCCGCAATTGCGTCACCATTTAACAATTCTTAGGATGTATCGATTTATTGTTAATAAAACACAAATGAATTAAACACTAAACAAGATTTTGACGTACGAATCAACAATTTTATAGTTGTAATGACAACAATACAATAATGGGCTTCGGGCGACTTCGATGCTTCTCTTCAAAAAACAAAATTGAACTTTTCTTTGAATTTAACTTCAAACTTTCGTTAAACGAAAAGCAAAATTAATTTAAAATTTGTATGCACTAGCGAATAAAATTAAACTTTAACTCGCGAATTTAAATCTCATTAAACTTTAATTTTATCCGCTTGTATAATAAATAACTATATTTTTATCTTTGAAACCCCAATCTGGGACTGTATATTACGTAAAAAAACAAGTAGACTTGTTGTTTTTGATAACATATCTCAGAAATTGTCTACTAAGGGTTACGAAGTGTTAAAAATATTTGAAAGGGGTACACGTGGATAGAAAGTTTGGGAAACACTGGTTTAGTAGAATACAAAAATTGATTTTCTGTGAAATGTCGGGGTAGTGTTGACCAATAGTGTCGCTAGCGTTGGTCAATCGGGCGATTGCCCGGTTCCCACGAGCTAGGAAGGCCCCCAAAAAGGCCGTGCCCCCCCCCATTTTGAGCCCCCCCCTATTTTGCTGATATTAAATCAAGGAAAATAAAGTTCAATTTTGCTTTTCTTTTATATTAATATATTATATTTCTCCTATAGATATGTTCCTTTCTTGTATATATTAAAAATTAAAGAATTTATTTGTTTATTCACTTTCTTTATTTACTGGGGGGCCCACCTCGATATATATGCCCGGGGCCTCAAAATCCAAACGACGGCGCTGTTGTTGACAACTGTGCTGCCAGACGTTTCGTTTGTCTCGGAAACACTTTGTTGCACCCATGGCCGGATTATCCATTAGGCAATGTAGGCAACTGCCTAGGGGCCGCGCATAGGGTAGGCCCCTCGTGGCAGAAAGAATGTATTTTAGGAAATTAGAAAAGGGAAAAGGGGCCCCGACCTGGTTAATACGGCCCTGGTTGCACTTCAACGACACTTTGTCCCTGAAACACTTTTTTGCACCTCGATGACACTTCGACGACATTTCATTTTCACTAGGAGTTTTAAGTAAAAACTGAAAGAATTAGCATATTGACTAAGTTTATGCTAATTCATTCGTTAGTTTAATTGAATAGAAAAATTTGCGGAGGAAATTTTCTCAATTTTTGGATTTTGTTTTTTTTTGTAAAGGAAAAAATAAGGAATTTAAAATCAAAAGAACTCATACAGTATTCACTAATAAATAAATTGGAACTATGTCGACAACATTCCATTATCTATTTAGCGAGCGAATTCATAAAATTATAGCTCAAATTAATTAAACTAATTAGACTAAGTAGTCAAGACCGCACTCACTAATTGACCAAACCTCTAAAAATAGACAAGAATACTCTCACAGATTTCCCAAAAACAAAAAAGACAGTAAAAAGGTTTTTCAAATTGTAGCTTTTTGTCAAAAAAAAATCAAATTTAAATTTTTCAAAAATATTAAATTAAAAAAACTAAGATTAGTCCATGCCTAGAATTAAGTTTTCCATTTAGTTTAGATGTTAAATTCGACCAAAAATGTATCAGTTAGTTTGATTTGCAAAAATAATTGTTATGTAATGGGATGATCAAAAAGCCAGAGATTCTGGTAGGGAGCGCACGGACGGACGGACAGACGTGCACGCATATGCAGATGAATTCATCAGATGCGTAAGAACTTAACTTTGCCCCTCTGCCCCCCGCACACACAAATAAATAGAATCCATCCTAGGAACTCAGATCAGAACAGAAAAGCCCTCAAACGGGGCACAACACACCCAGGGCTGCGCAGCCCGACAACAATCACTTAACAAAACTGTGCGAAAATTAGTGCGATGAGGGTGGTTTTTGCGGTTCTGGTGGTTCTAACCCTCGGCGAGGCCAGAGTTCGCAGGCAGAGACCGCAAGCCCAACAACCCATTGATGGTACCCAACAATCCATCGAAGGTACCCAACAACCAATCGATGGTACCCCAGTTAAGGATGGTACTCAGTCCCAACAACCTGATTTCGAAAATTATGGACATGAGTATGGAGAAGAATACGAATATTACGAGGAGTTAGACGACAAGAAAAGTAAGTAAAATAACTTCCAATTGATAATCCTCGATGATAAACCTTTTTGTAGCAACCTCAACTGAAGGTGCAGCAACCCCATCACAACCCACACTCTCTTACAATCCCACGCAACAACCAGCAGGCGAAAGAGTCCGAGAAGACGATGTCATACATTCCTCTTTATCTTCTGCTTCTGCTTACACGGTGCTGCCGACCAGTAGCGTGGACGTGCAGATCTTATACCCGACCACACAGAACCCGCTGCTTCCGGATTCCCACGCGGCTGCGTTCCGCTGCGCCTTCGAGGGAAGGTACTTCCAAGACCGCGAGAGCTGGAAGCCGAATCTCTGTACCAATTGTACCTGCACACTTGGACAGGTCACTTGCATTGCACTACCCAACTGCCCAAGAGGTACCAACATTATTAACAGTATTTTTTATTTTAAAACCAAAATCTTAATTTCAATTTCGAAATATCATAAAAAAACTAATAAATATAATAATTTTAAATAATAAGCCTAAGTCTAACTAGATTTCTCCCTATTTAGTAACATACGAGCCTATACCAACCGATCCAATTCCTGGTCCAAGAGGAGACACAGGAGCCCAAGGAGAACAAGGCCACCAAGGCACTTCAGGTATTCCCGGCTCTCCGGGAAATCCAGGAATCCCAGGTCCTCCGGGACCTCCAGGACCTGCTCCAGACTTGTCTTTATATTACCAGCAATTAGCACTCTCAGAAGCTGGAAACGATAAAGGACCATCTTTCCCCACGGAGCCGTTCCAATATTTGCAGGCGCAAGTTGGACCGATTGGGGCGAGAGGACCGCCAGGACCTTCAGGAGTTACTGGACCTCAGGGTTTTCAAGGAATTAGAGGAGAAACTGGGGAGACGGGTCCGGCAGGTCCACCCGGACCATCAGGACTACGCGGATTACCCGGTCCAGCCGGCAAAGACGTAAATAAATTAAATTGAATTTAAAAAGAAATTTCTTCACAAAACATTCTTAGGGTGAGTCTGGTGAGGATGGCGAGGCTGGACAACCAGGAGCTTCTGGTCCTCCAGGCCCTAGAGGGTTGCCTGGCATGCCAGGCATACCAGGTGTTAAAGGACATCGTGGGTTCCAAGGTATAGATGGAAGCAAAGGAGAACAGGGTCATTCCGGTGAAAAGGGATCTGTTGGAGCACCTGGTGCTATTGGACCTTCTGGACCCATGGGTCCTTCTGGACCTCGAGGTGAGAGAGGACGGGAAGGACCACCTGGACCTCCTGGATTAAGAGGAGTGGACGGTATTTCTGGACCACCTGGACCTCCAGTAAGATAGTTAATTGTTAATAATCGATTTTCTAATTAATAAATTGTTTAGGGTTCTATTGGTAAACCTGGTCCACCAGGATTTCCTGGTAATCCTGGGAGCAAAGGAGACATGGGATCTTTCGGGCCTAAAGGAAGTCAAGGTTTGCAAGGACCTAGAGGAGAAGCGGGTAGACCTGGACAGCCAGGAGAGTCGGGACCTCAAGGTATCGCTGGAAAAGATGGAATACCAGGAGAAAAGGGTAGCATAGGATCACAAGGTATCTCTGGTCCACCAGGATTTCCAGGAGCTAGAGGCTTACCAGGTATTGCTGGTAGTCCAGGACAACCTGGAATAAAAGGTCACCCGGTATGTCATGTCCAAAGTTCTCTGAAACATAAGTTACATAATTATTTACATTAGGGATTGTCTGGCGAAAGAGGATATAAAGGAGAGACTGGAGCTAAAGGTGAAGCAGGCGCAACAGGATTAAGAGGTTTACCCGGTGCTGTTGGACCTGAAGGTAAACGAGGTAAAAGGGGTATGCGTGGACCTAGTGGGGGACAAGGGCCTCAAGGTGAAAGAGGACATCCAGGAGCTCGGGGTTTGCCCGGTCCAGACGGTGCTGTAGGTCCTAAAGGTCAATCAGGAGATAGAGGATCACAAGGTCCTACCGGAGCTAAAGGTCCTCAAGGCGACATTGGCCGTCCAGGCGCAACGGGTCTTCAAGGTTTGAGAGGTTTAACTGGAAGAACTGGCCCACCTGGTAAACCAGGAAATCCCGGCGAGAGGGGAATTCCAGGAGCCGATGGTAAATCTGGTGAACCTGGACCGGCGGGGCTACAAGGATTACCAGGTCCGTTAGGTCCTCCAGGAGATAAAGGATTAACAGTAAATTAAACTAATCTAAAAAAATCAAATATTTTCTCAAACTATTGATAATTATTAGGGAGAACCAGGAAAGGAAGGAGAACCAGGTATTCCAGGGGCTCCAGGTCCTCGTGGTGATCCTGGAAAAGATGGTGCTCCTGGTAATCCAGGTGTTCAAGGTCCCCCAGGAACAGATGGCGAAAGAGGTGCAGCAGGTCAACCTGGACCTCGAGGATTCCAAGTAATATTCCAAATAACATTTTTTAATTTCTATTAAATTAAAATTTCTATTATAAATTTGTAGGGATTACCCGGAGCTTCTGGTAATCCAGGGACACCGGGAAAAGACGGAGAACCAGGCGTGCAGGGTCCTGTTGGACCACCAGGAAGTGCTGGATTAAGAGGAGAAAGAGGTTTTCCAGGTGAAAGAGGTTCTTTGGGACAACCAGGTTTACCTGGTCTCAAAGGTGCACCTGGAACTCAAGGAATTGATGGACCACCGGTAAGATAAAAATTAAAAAAAAATCTAGAAACAGTTTTAATGCAAGATTGTAGGGACCAGCTGGTTTGAGAGGAGAGAAGGGACATTCTGGAACTCCTGGTTTAGTAGGTTTGCCAGGGCTTAGAGGTCAACCTGGTATGCAAGGAGACAAAGGAGAAAGAGGTTCCTTTGGACCAATCGGTCCTGAAGGTCCCCCAGGTCGTCAAGGAGAACGCGGTTTACAAGGTCCTGTTGGTCCAGTCGGTCCACCAGGAGAACCGGCTGAAAGAGGAGATCAAGGTTTACCTGGTCTTCCAGGCGAACCCGGCGCACCAGGAAATCCAGGAGAAAGGGGTCCGTTAGGACCACAAGGAACACAAGGTTTCCCAGGACTGTTAGGTCCTCCAGGATTAACAGGAGGTAAAGGAGACAGAGGATTGCCGGGATCAAAGGGAGAACAAGGCAATCCAGGATTTGTTGGTAAGCCTGGAGAGCCTGGAATTCAAGGTTTAACAGGATTACCAGGCAGCAAAGGCGCTAGAGGCGAAGCTGGTGCTAGAGGAGAAGCTGGTGCTATGGGTATACCTGGAAGACCTGGAGAACAAGGCCTATCTGTAATGAAATTAAGTAGGAGTAATGTATCACTTATTAAGATTATGGTTTATTTAGGGTTTGCCAGGAAATCCTGGTCCAGCTGGATTAGCTGGCATTCCTGGAATTAAAGGAGCAGCAGGTGATGTTGGTAGACCAGGCAATCCTGGCCCAGTTGGATTAACAGGTGCTCAAGGACTTGAGGGAGCTAAAGGAGACACAGGTAATGAAGGTCCACATGGACCTCCAGGACAACCTGGACCTCAAGGACTATCTGGTGAACGTGGAATACCAGGATTACCCGGACCACCAGGATTAATAGGCAGTAGAGGACTTCGCGGAGCTACAGTAAATTTATAAATTTCCTAAGTTATATATTTAAATGAATGAATGTTTAACTATTTTTTTTAGGGAGAAACTGGTGCAACAGGTAAACCAGGTAATGAAGGTCCATCAGGTCAACCTGGTATGGCTGGTCCACCGGGTCCTCTTGGTCCATCGGGAGATCACGGACCTGAAGGCGCTCCTGGAAAAGCTGGACCTCCTGGAATAGCTGGCAGACCTGGAGATAAAGGACCTATGGGATCACCGGGACAATCTGGGCCGATAGGTACACCTGGATTACCAGGTCCTCAGGGTTCAACCGGACCTATTGGACCAGCAGGTGAAAGAGGATTGAGAGGGGAAGCAGGACCTCAAGGTGTTGAAGGACAACAAGGCGTTAGAGGTAAACCAGGAGCACCGGGATTGGAAGGACCTAAAGGGGAGAGAGGAGAATTGGGACCTAAAGGAGCTAAAGGGCATAGAGGTCTAATCGGTTTGCAAGGGTTACCAGGAATTCAAGGTTTAACGGGAGACAAGGGTATGACTGGTAATCCTGGATTGCCTGGTAAGGATGGAGATGCTGGGGTCAGAGGAGCTCCTGGAAGGGATGGTAGTCCAGGTCCGCCAGGTCCACACGGTCCCTCAGGTGGAAGAGGATTGCCAGGTGAATCTGGTAGGAATGGATTTGGTGGTCCGCCAGGTCCTCCAGGACCACCTGGTCCGCCTGGTGATGGTTTGGGATATGACGCTGCAAGTTTAGCTGCTATATTGGGACATGGGCAGATTAATAATCAAAAGGGACCTGATATGTTAGGAGATGAACCGATGCGGCTGTTCGGGAAGGAGATTACGGATGAGGAAAGGAAGAAGATTGTGGTGAAAGCGTATGAGCAGCTGAAGGCTTCGTTTGAGAAATTTAAGAAACCCAATGGAGAAAAGTCTTTCCCTGGAAAGACTTGTAAAGACATTGCTGTAGCATATCCTGAGTACAAGAGCGGCGAGTATTGGATTGATCCAAATGAAGGAGACGTGAGGGACGCGATTTTGGTGCATTGCGATATGGAGAAGAGGGCAAGTTGTGTTTTACCTAGCCCTGTCCGGTCGCCAGAGATCACGCACATTGGTAACGACCAAGAGATTTGGCTGGGCGAAATCAGCGGAGGAATGAAACTTACGTATAAGGCGCACAGCACCCAAATCGGTTTTCTACAACTGCTATCAGCGAAAGCGCATCAAAACTTGACGTACCATTGCAAAAATTCTGTAGCATATTACGACGTCAATAAACACACTTACAGAAAAGGACTCAAATTGGCGTTGTGGAACGAAGCAGAACTAACGCCGAAAGGAAACCCTAGGTTGAAGTATGAAGCTCTCGAAGATGAATGCAGAGTAAGTAAACTGGAACAATTTTGTGCTAACTGCATCAATTTTCCGAAGGTTGGTTTCAACTGATTTAATGTTCTTCTCTGTTTGTATTATAGTTTAGGAAGGAGAGTTGGGCGAAAACCGTGATTTCCTACGAGACCGACAAGCCGGTGCGTTTGCCAATCTTGGACGTGGCCGTCAGAGATTTCGGCGAGCCGGATCAGGCGTTCTGGGTGGAAATCGGCGCCGTCTGTTATTCGTAGCTTTCGCTCAGATAAAAGCGAACGTTTCACTGCCACCAGTTCCGATTTAGTTTACTAATTTATATCCAAAGATTTTTGCCTGTAAATAGATACATTTTGTACGAGTATTTTAATAATGGGTCTAATAAATGAATATTTTCATCAACAATAGTTTGCTTATTTATTAAACAATATGAACTAGTTAAACTATACTACACATACAAGTCACTAAACAGGCTAGACAAGACAAGACAAACTAGACTAGACAGTCTGTTTAGATTTGTCTTCATAGCCTAGTCTGTTTAGTCTTGTCTGTCTATACCAGGGTGGCGCATGCTTAAAGCCAAGGTGGAATAGGGGGTTTAGTGTGAGTCTTGTCTGTCTATAGTCTTGCCTGTAGAGCATTGTCTGTGCAGTCTTGGTCTAGTCTAGTTGATAATTATTAGGGAGAACCTTGAAAGGAAGGAGAAGCAGGTATTCCCGGGTCACCAGGTCCTCGTGGTGATCCTGAAAAGATGGTGCTCCAGGTAATCCAGGTATTCAAGGTACCCCAGGAACAGATGGCGAAAGAGGCGCAGCAGGTCAACCTAGACCTCGAGGATACCAAATTACATTCCAAATAATCTATTAAATATAAATTTGAAGGGATTACCCTTAATATTTGAAGGGATTAGGATATAAGGGAGCTTCTGTTAATCCAGGGACACCGCAAAAAGATGGAGAACCAGGCGTGCAGGGTCCTATTGGACCACCAGGAAATGCTGGATTAAGAGGAGAATGAGGTATTCCAGGTGAATGATGTTCTTTGGGACAACCAGGTTTAACTGGTCGGAAGGGTGCACCTGGAACTCGAGGAATTGACGGACCTCTCTAGTGACATAAAAATTAAACAAATTTTTAAGAGGAGAAAAGGGACATTCTGGACTTCTGGTTTATTAGGTTTCCCAGGGCTGAGAGGCCGACCTGCTACGCAAGGAGACAAAAAAAAAGAGTTTCCTTTGGACCAATCGGTCCAGAAGGTCTCCCAGGTCGTCAAGGAGAACGCGGTTTACAAGGTCCTGTTGGTCCAGTCGGTCCACCAGGAGAATCGGCTGAAAGAGGAGATCAAGGTTTACCTGATCTTCCAGGCGAACCCGGCAATCCAAGAGAAAGGGGTCCGTTAGGACCACAAAGAGCACAAGGTTTCCCAGGACTGTTAGGTCCACAGGATTAACAGGGAGTAAAGGAGACAGATGATCAAAGGGAAAACAAGGCAATTCAGGATCTGTTGGTAAGCCTGGAGAGCCTGGAATTCAAGGTTTATCAAGATTATCAGGCAGCATAGGCGCCAGAGGCGAAGCTGGTGTTTTAGGAGAAGCTGGTGCTATGGGTATACCTGGAAGACTTGGAGAACAAGGACTATCTATAAAGAAATGTAGTAGTATCATTAATTAAGAGTTTGGTATATTAAGAATTTGGTTTATTAAGGGTTTGCCAGTAAATCCTGAACCAGCTGGAAAGGGTATTTAAAGTAAAAAGTGGAGTTATGGGTGAAGCAAGCGCAGCAGGATTAAGAGATTAACCCGGTGCAGCTGGATCTGAAGGTAAACGAGGTAAAAGGGGTATGCGTGTACCTAGTGGGGCACGAGGATCTGAAGGTGGAAGGGGACATCCAGCAGCTCGCGGTTTACCCGGTCCAGACGGTGCTTTAGGTACTAAGGGTCAATTAGGAGATAGAGGTTCACAAGGTCTTACAGGAGCTAAACGTCTTCAAGGCGACATTGGTCGCCCAGGTGCAACGGGACTTCATGGTTTGAGAGGTTTGACTGGAAGAACTGGCCCTCCTTGAAAACCAGGAAATTCTGGTGAGAGGGGAATTCTAGAAGCAAAACTGGAGAACCTGAAGCGGCGCAACTACAAGGATTACCAGGTCCATTAGGTCCTCCAGGATATAAAGGATTAACAGTAAATTATTAAACAAATCTTAAGAAAAACCAAATATTTCCTCTTCCAAACTTTTGATAATTATTAGGGAGAAGAACCAGGTATTCCTGGGGCTCCAGGTCCTCGTGCTGATCCTGGAAAAGAAGGTGCTCAGCTAATGCAGATATTCAAGGTCCCCCTGGAACAGATGGCGAAAGAGGTGCAGCAGGTCAACCTGGATCTCGAGGAATCGGAAAGTAATATTCCAAATAAAAAAAATTAATTTCTATTAAATAAAAATTTGTAGGGATTCTGGTAAACCAGGAAAACCGGGAAAAGACGGAGAACCAGGCGTGCAGGGTCCTGTTGGACCACCAGGAAGTGCTGTATTAAGAGAAGAAAGAGGTTTTCCAGGTGCAAGAGGTTCTCTGGCACAACCAGGTATACCTCGTCTCAAAAGTTCACCTGGAATTCAAAGGATTGGTGGACCTCCATCAACATAAAAATTAAACAAATTTTCTAGAAACAATTTTAATGCAAGATTATAGGGACCAGCTGGTTTGACAGCAGTGAATGGACATTCTGGAATTCCTGGTTTAGTAGGTTTACCAGGGCTGCGAGGTCAATCTGGTATGCAAGGAGGCAAAGGAGAAAGAGGTTCCTTTGGACCAATCGGTCCACAAGGTTCCCCAGATCGTCAAGGAGAACGCGGTTTGCAAGGTCCTATTGGTCCAGTCGGTCCACAAGGAAATCCGGCTGAAAGAAAAGTTCAAGGTTTACCTGCTCTTCCGGGCGAATCCATCGCACCAGCAAATCCAGTAGAATGGGGTCCGTTGAGTCCACAAGGGGTATAAAGTTTCCCAGGGAAGTTAGGTCCTCCAGGTTTAACAGGGAGTAAAGCAGACAGAGGATTGCAGGGATCAACGGGAGGACAAGGCAACCCAGAATTTGTTGGTTAGCCTGGAATTCAAGGATTATCAGGATTACCAGGCAGCAAAGGCATTAGAGGCGAAGCTGCTGCTAGAGGAGAAGCTGGTGCTATGGGTATACCTGGAATACCTGGAACGCACTATAAAGAAATGCGGTAGGAGTATTGTATCATTTATTAAGAGTTTGGTTTATTGAGGGTTTGCCAGTAAATCTTGGACCAGCTCAAACTTTTGATAATTATTAGGGAGAAGAAGCAGGTATTCCTGGGGCTCCAGGTCCTCGTGCTGATCCTAGAAAAGATAGTGCTCCAGGTAATGAAGGTATTCAAGGTCCCCGGGAACAGATGGCGAAAGAGGTGCAGCAGGTCAACCTGGACCTCGAGGAATCCAAGTAATATTCCAAATAAAATTTTTTAATTTCTATTAAATATAAATTTGTAGGGATTACACAGAGCTTCTGGTAATCCAGGGACACCGGGAAAAGATGGAGAACCAGGCGTGCAGTGTCCTGTTGGACCACCAGGAAGTGCTGGATTAAGAGAAGAAAGCGGTTTTTCAGGTGCAAGAGGTTTTTGGGACAACCAGGTATACCTCGTCTCAAAGGTTCACCTGGAACTCAAAGGATTGGTGGACCACCAGCAACATAAAAATTAAACAAATTTTCTAGAAACAATGTTAATGCAATATTACAGGGCCCAGCTGGTTTGAGAGCAGTGAAGGGACATTCTGGGACTGGTTTAGTAGGTTTGCCAGGGCTGAGAGGCCAATTTGGTATGCAAGGAGGCAAAGGAGTAAGAGGTTCATTTGGACTAATCGGTCCACAAGGTTCCCCAGGTCGTCAAGGAGAACGCCATTTACAAGGTCCTGTTAGTCCAGTCGGTCCACCAGGAGAATCGGCTGAAAGAGGAGATTAAGGTTTACCTGGTCTTCCAGGCGAACCCGGTGCACCAGGATCCAGGAGAAAGGGGTCCGTTAGGACCACAAAGAGCACAAGGTTTCCCAGGACTGTTAGGTCCTCAGGATTAACAGGGGGTAAAGGAGACAGAGGATTGATGGGATCAAAGGGAAAACATGGCAATTCAGGATCTGTTGGTAAGCCTGGAGAGCCTGGAATTCAAGGTATATCAGGATTACCAGGCATTGGCGCCAGAGGCGAAGCTGGTGTTAGAGCGCAAGCTGGTACTATGGGTATACCTGGAAGACTTGGAGGACAAGGACTATCTATAAAGAAATGTAGTCATTTATTAAGAGTTTGGTTTATTAACGGTTTGCCAGTAAATCCTGGACCAGCTGCAAAGAGGATATAAAGGAGAAACTGGAGTTATGGGGGTGAAGCAGGCGCAGCCGGATTAAGAGGTTTACCCGGTGCTGTTAGATCTGAAGGTAAACGAGGTAAAAGGGGTATGCGTGTACCTAGTGAGGACAAGGACTTCAAGGTGAAAGGGGACATCCAGGAGCTCGCGGTTTACCCGGTCCAGACGGTGCTGTAGGTCCTAAGGGTTAATCAGGAGATAAAGGTCCACAAGGTCTTACAGGAGCTAAAGGCCTTCAAGGCGACATTGGTCGCCCAGATGCAACGGGTCTTCAAGGTTTGAGAGGTTTGACTGGAGGAACTGGCCTACCTGTAAAAACGGGAAATCCAGTAGAGAGGGGAATTCCAGTAGCCGATGGCAAATCTGGAGAACCTGGACCGGCCGGATTTTCCTACAGGAGATAAAGGATTAACAGTAAATTAAACAAATCTTAAAAAAAATTGTTTCATTAAACTTTTGATAATTATTAATGAGAACCAGGAGAACCCAAGAGGATCGCAAGAACTGAACTACTACGGCAATGGCAGAAGGAATGGGCAGCAAGCGATAAGGGACAATGGACAAGGCTGTTAATAAAAGATCGAAAAATGGGTAACTGGGAAATACGGAGAACTAAACTTCCAACTAACACAAGCACTCAGTGGACACGGATGCTTTCGAAATAACCTCCACAAGATAGGTAAAGCTGTTGATAGCTGCTGCGAATACTGCGGGGAAAAGGACAGAGTGATGCACACTATCTACATATGTAGTAGGTGGGACACAGAAAGGGACATCTTACCAAAGGACCTAGAACCTAGAACCACTATACCCTTCGTGTTAGAATCGGAAAACAACTGGAACTTAGTCCAAAATCCAGCTGTAAAAAGCAGGATGAGAAGAAAAGGCAGATTGCAGAAAGACTACGGTTAACCCCTAATCAGCATGACTGGATGGGGGAAGTAAGGTACATTCAACAGCACAGCACAGCACAGACAACATTGAAAAACAACCGGCATCTTGAAGTTATGCGTAGAGCAGTACCAAGATGTGTGGGTTTCAGGGGTAGCACTTGCCAAGTTAACCCGGGGGTTCTTGCTACGACCACCCCCCCTCCCCCTCCTAAAGTAAAAAAAAGGAAGAACCAGGAAAAAAAGGAGGACCAGGTATTCTAGGGGCTCCAGGTCGACGTGGTGATCCTGGAAAAGATGGTGATCCAGGTATTCAAGTTCTTCCGTGAACAGATGGCGAAATAGGCGCAGCAGGTCAACCTGGACCCCATAGATTTCAAGTAATATTCCAAAATAACTTTTTTAATTTCTATGAAATATAAATAAATAATTTGTAGGAATTACCCGGAGCTTCTGGTAATCCAGAGACCCCGGAAAAAGAAGGAGAACCAGGCGTGCAGGGTCCTGTTGGACCACCAGGAAGTGCTGGATTAAGAGGTTTTCCAGGTGGAAGAGGTTCTTTCGAACAACCAGGTTTACCTGGTCTCATAGCTTCACCTGGAACTCAAAGGATTGATGGACCACTAGTAACATACAAATTAAACAAATTTTCTAGAAACAATGTAAATGCAAGATTACAGAGACCAGCTGGTTTGAGAGCAGTGAAGGGACATTCTGGAACTCCTGGTTTAGTAGGTTTGCCAGGGCTGAGAGGTCAATCTGGTATGCAAGTAGGCAAAGGAGAAAGAGGTTCCTTTGGACCAATCGGTCCACAAGGTTCCCCAGATCGTCAAGGAGAACGCAGTTTGCAAGGTCTTGTTGGTCCAGTCGGTCCACAAGGAAAACCGGCTGCAAGAAAAGTTCAAGGTTTACCTGGTCTTCCGGGGGAATCCGTCGCACCTGGAAATCCTGGAGAAAGGGTTCCGTTAGGACCACAAGGAGCACAACGTTTCCCAGGGCTTAGGTTCTCAGGATTAGCATGGGGTAAAGGAGACAGAGAATTGCCGAAATCAAAGGGAGAACAAGGCAATCCAGGATTTGTTGATAAGCCTGGAGAGCCTCGTTTATTCAAGGTTTATCAGGATTACCAGAAACAAAAAGTGCTAGAGGCGAAGCTGGTGTTAGAGGAGAATTAGGTGTTATGGGCATACCACGAAGACTTGGAAAACAAGGACTATCTATAAAGAAATGTAGTAGGAGTTTGGTTTATTGAGGGTTTGCCAGTAAATCTTTAACCAGCTGGAAAGAAGATATAAAAGAGAAACTGAGCTAAAGGTGAAGCAGGCGCAGCAGGATTAAGATGTTTACCCAGTGCTGTTGAACCTGAAGGTAAACGAGGTAAAAGAATTATGCGTGTACCTAATAGTGGGGCACAAGGACCTCAAGGTGAAAGGGGACATCCAGGAGCTTACAGTTTACCTGGTTCAGACGGTACTGTAGGTCCTAAGTATCAATCAGGAGATAGAGGTCCACAAGGTCTTACAGAAGCTAAAGGTCCGCAAGGCGATATTGGTCACCCAATGGGTCCTCAAGGTTTGACTGGAAGAACTTGCCCACCTGCAAAACCAGGAAATCCTGTTGAGAGGGGAATTCCAGGAGCAAATCTGGAGAATCTGGAGCGGCGGGTCTCCAAGGATGACCAGGTCCGTTAGGTCCTCCATAAGATAAAGGATTAACAGTAAATTAAACAAATCTTAAAAAAACTAAATATTTTCTTAAACTTTCAACAATTATTCGGAAAAATCAGGGAAAGAATGAGAACTAGGTGTTCCTGGGACTCCAGATCATCGTGGTGCTCCAGGTAATCCAGGTATTCAAGGTCCCCTAGAAAGGAGGCGCAGCAGGTCAACCTGGACCTCGAGGATTCCAAGTAATATTCCCAATTATCATTTTTTAATTTCTATTAAATATAAATTTGTAGGGATTCCCCGGAGCTTCTGGTAATTCAGTGATACCGGCAAAAGACGGAGAACCAGGCATGCAGGGGCCTGTTGAACTACCAATAAATGCTGGATTAAGAGGAGAAAGAGGTTTTCCAGGTGCAAGAGGTTCCTTGGGACAATGAAGCAGGTTTACCTCGTCTAAAAGGTTTACCTGGAACTCAAAGGATTGATGGAACATCGGTAACATAAAAATTAAAAAAAAATCTAGAAACAATTTTAATGCAAGATTTTAGGGAACAGCTGGTTTGAGAGGACAGAAGGGACATTCTGGAACTCCTGGTTTAGTAGGTTTGCCAGGGCTGAGAAGTCAACCTGATACGCAAGGAGATGAAGCAGAAAGAGGTTCCTTTGAACCACTCGGTCCAGAAGGTTCCCCAGATCGTCAAGGAAAACGCGGTTTGCGAGGTCCTGTTGGTCCAGTCGGTCCACATGGAAAACCGGCTGGAACAGGAGATCATGTTTTAACTGGTTTACCGGGCGAATCCGCCGCACCAGGAAATCCAGGAGAAAGAGGAAAAGGAGCATAAGGTTTCCCAAGACTGTTAGGTCCTCCATGTCTAACAGGGAAAAAAGCAGACAGAGGATTGCAGGGATCAAAGACAAAGGGAGAACAAGGCAATCCAGGATTTGTTGGTAAGTCTGGAGAGCATGGAATTCAAGGTTTATCAGGATTATCAGGCAGTAAAGGCGCTAGAGGTGAAGCTGCTGCTAGAGGAGAAGCTGGTGCTATGGGCATACCTAGAAGACCTGGAGTACAAGTACTATCTATGAAGAAATGTAGTAGGGGTAATCTATCATTTATTAAGAGTTTGGTTTATTAAGGGTTGTCCAGTAAATCCTGGACCAGCTGACTTAGCTGGAATTCCTGGAATTAAAAGAGCGGCAGGCGATGTTGGTAGACCAGGTAATCCCGGCCCAGTTGGATAAACACGTGCACAATATCCTGAGGGAGCTAAAGGAGACATCAAGGACTTGTCTGTCTAGTCTTGTCTGACTAATCTTACCTGTCTAGTCTAAGACCACATAGTGAGAGTCTTGACTGTCTACTCTTATCGATCAAGTCTTATTTGTCTAGTCTTGTCTGCCTAGTCTTGTCTGTCTAGTCTTGTCTGCCTAATCTTGTCTGTCTAGTCTTGTCTGTCTAGTCTTGTCGGTCTAGTCTTCTCTGTCTGTTGTCTGTCAGGTCTTGTCTGTCTAGTCTTGTCTGCCTAGTCTGGTCTGTCTAGACTTGTCTGTCTAGTCTTGTCTATCTAGTCTTGTCTGTCTAGTCTTGTCTGTGTAGTCTTGTCTGTCTGTCCTCCTCGGTGGTGTAGTTGACAACATACCCGCCTTTCAATGCGGGAGACCCGGGTTCGATTCCTGGTCGAGGAGGCAACAACTAGGGCGGCTTTTCAGTAAACCGTCCGGGCTGCCCACCCTGAATGAATTTCACAATATGCGATACCACGGTGGCGCATACTAAAGCCAAGGTGGAATAGGGAGAGTCTTGTCTGTCTAGTCTTGTCTGTCTAGTATTGACTGTCTAGTCTTGTCCGTCTAGTATTGTCTGCCTAGTCTTGTCTGAATAGTCTTATCTGTCTAGTATGCCTAGTCTTATCTGTTTAGCCTTGTCTGTCTAGTCCTGTGTGTCTTTCAAGAATTTCAAATTTAAAATAGACTAATTACTGATTGATAAACAGAGGTATAGATGTCGCCTCTGCACAATTAATATTTTAGCCCTTTGTGCAACGATCTTTATGTCATTTTTTTTACCTAGTGTGAGTTTGAGGGGTTGTACAGGGCGCTGTAATGCCGGCGGCGCGACCGAGTAAAAACCGATCCGTCTGTCAGAAGCGAATTCTCGTCTGTCCAGAATAACCTATCTGCGTTTTTGGCGTAACTGTGGTGCCAATTCCCGTGCAAAAAACTCGTTCTCGCGCTGCGTCATGCAGATAGCGATCCGCAAGAAACATCCCTGAACCACAAAAAAATCGACAAAGCACCGACACGAAACACGACTGGAAGAAAGTTTTTTTTTTTGAGATATTTTTTTTGGTATTTTTTAACTGTGTGTGTGTGTTCGCCGTCTGTCTCTCTCCCGGGCCCGTCGTGTCCCAGCGCTCCGACTCGTTCCGATAACTGTCAGAGGGACAAAAAATATTATTTTAGGCTAAAAGATGTCCACGCCAGCCCGAAGACGTTTAATGAGAGACTTCAAACGGTAAGTTTCCCAAAACACATCTCATTTCTGCTTTAACCCCTTTGTCGCGATCGCTCTAAGGCCGCCGATTTGCAATGACTCACAGGTCAGGCAGGTTGGGTTCGCCACAGACAAATAATCTTTGTGCTTTTGTTTACCACACTTCATTTAGTCCACTGGGATCCACAATCCTCAATAAACTTACTAACAAAGGGTTTCAATTGGTAATTAGACTGTGACCTGGTTTCTACCAAATTCTTTCCATATATCCTTGAGACAATAAAAGACTACAGACTACTTGCTCAAAATTCCTGTTTAATATACAGTTAGCTTAAGTAATAAACAAGACAAGGTTTAATAGTACAAATCTCTATTTGCTTCTTTGTTCTGTCTGTGACTATATGGCTAGTCTTGTCTGTCTAGTCTTGTCTGTCTGGTCTTGTCTGTCTAGTCTTGTCTGTCTAGTCTTGTCTGTCTAGTCTTGTCTGTCTAGTCTTGTCTGTCTAGTCTTGTCTGTCTAGTCTTGTCTGTCTAGTCTTGTCTGTCTAGTCTTGTCTGTCTAGTCTTCTCTGTCTAGTCTTGTCTGTCTAGTTTGATATGTCTAGTCTTGTCTGTCTATAGTCTTGTCTGTCTAGTCTTGTCTGTCTAGTCTATCTAGTCTTGTTTGTCTAGTCTTGTCTGTCTAATCTTGTCTGTCTAGTCTTGTCTGTCTAGTCTTGTCTGTCTGGTCTTGTCTGTCTAGTCTTGTCTGTCTAGTCTTGTCTGTCTAGTCTTGTCTGTCTAGTCTTGTCTGTCTAGTCTTGTCTGTCTAGTCTTGTCTGCCTAGTCTTGTCTGTCTAGTCTTGTCTGTCTAGTCTTCTCTGTGTAGTCTTGTCTGTCTAGTTTGATATGTCTAGTCTTGTCTGTCTATAGTCTTATCTGTCTAGTCTTGTCTGTCTAGTCTATCTAGTCTTGTTTGTCTAGTCTTGTCTGTCTAATCTTGTCTGTCTAGTCTTGTCTGTCTAGTCTTGTCTGTATAGTCTTGTCTGGCTAGTCTTGTCTGTCTAATCTTGTCTGTGTAGTCTTGTTTGTCTAGTCTTGTCTGTCTAATCTTGTTTGTCTAGTCTTATCTGTCTAATCTTGTCTGTCTAATCTTGTTTGTCTAGTCTTGTCTGTCTAGTCTTGTCTGTCTAGTCTTGTCTGTTTAGTCTTGTCTGCCTAGTCTTGTCTGTCTAATCTTGTCTGCGTAGTCTTGTTTGTCTAGTCTTGTCTGTCTAATCTTGTTTGTCTAGTCTTATCTGTCTAATCTTGTCTGTCTAATCTTGTTTGTCTAGTCTTGTCTGTCTAATCTTGTCTGTCTAGTCTTGTCTGTCTAGTCTTGTCTGTTTAGTCTTGTCTGGCTAGTCTTGTCTAACTAATCTTGTCTGCGTAGTCTTGTTTGTCTAGTCTTGTCTGTCTAATCTTGTTTGTCTAGTCTTATCTGTCTAATCTTGTTTGTCTAGTCTTGTCTGTCTAGTCTTGTCTGTCTAGTCTTGTCTGTTTAGTCTTGTTTGTTTAGTCTTGTCTGTCTAGTCTTGTCTGTCTAGTCTTGTCTGTCTAGTCTTGTCTGTCTACTCTTCTCTGTCTAGTGTTATCTGTCTAGTTTGATATGTCTAGTCTTGTCTGTCTAGTTTGATATGTCTAGTCTTGTCTGTCTAGTCTTGTCTGTCTAGTCTAGTCTATCTAGTCTTGTTTGACTAATCTTGTCTGTCTAATCTTGTCTGTCTAGTCTTGTCTGTTTAGTCTTGTCTGGCTAGTCTTGTCTGTCTAGTCTTGTCTGTTTAGTCTTGTCTGTCTAGTCTTATCTGTATGGTCTTGTCTGTCTAGTCTAGTCTATATAGTCTTGTTTGTCTGTCAAATCTTGTCTGTCTAGTCTTGTCTGTCTAGTTTTGTCTGTTTAGTCTTGTCTGTCTAATCTTGTCTGTGTAGTCTTGTTTGTCTATTCTTGTCTGTCTAATATTGTTTGTGTAGTCTTGTCTGTCTAATCTTGTCTGTCTAATCTTGTCTGTCTAGTCTTGTCTGTTTAGTCTTGTCTGTCTAATCTTGTCTGTTTAGTCTTGTCTGTTTAGTTTTGTCTATCTAGTCTTGTCTGTTTAGTCTTGTCTGTCTAATCTTGTCTGTCTAGTCTTGTCTGTCTAGTCTTGTCTGTTTAGTCTTGTCTGTCTAGTCTTGTCTGTCTAGTCTTGTCTGTCTAGTCTTGTCTGTCTAGTCTTGTCTGTCTAGTCTTGTCTGTCTAGTCTTGTCTGTCTAGTCTTGTCTGTCTAGTCTTGTCTGTCTAGTCTTGTCTGTTTAGTCTTGTCTGTCTAGTCTTGTCTGTCTAGTCTTGTCTGTCTAGTCTTGTCTGTCTAGTCTTGTCTGTCTAGTCTTGTCTGTTTAGTCTTGTCTGTCTAGTCTTGTCTGTCTAGTCTTGTCTGTCTAGTCTTGTCTGTCTAGTCTTGTCTGTTTAGTCTTGTCTGTCTAGTCTTGTCTGTCTAGTCTTGTCTGTCTAGTCTTGTCTGTCTAGTCTTGTCTGTCTAGTCTTGTCTGTCTAGTCTTGTCTGTCTAGTCTTGTCTGTCTAGTCTTGTCTGTCTAGTCTTGTCTGTCTAGTCTTGTCTGTCTAGTCTTGTCTGTTTAGTCTTGTCTGTCTAGTCTTGTCTGTCTAGTCTTGTCTGTCTAGTCTTGTCTGTCTAGTCTTGTCTGTCTAGTCTTGTCTGTCTAGTCTTGTCTGTCTAGTCTTGTCTGTCTAGTCTTGTCTGTCTAGTCTTGTCTGTTTAGTCTTGTCTGTCTAGTCTTGTCTGTCTAGTCTTGTCTGTCTAGTCTTGTCTGTCTAGTCTTGTCTGTCTAGTCTTGTCTGTCTAGTCTTGTCTGTCTAGTCTTGTCTGTCTAGTCTTGTCTGTCTAGTCTTGTCTGTCTAGTCTTGTCTGTCTAGTCTTGTCTGTCTAGTCTTGTCTGTCTAGTCTTGTCTGTCTAGTCTTGTCTGTCTAGTCTTGTCTGTTTAGTCTTGTCTGTTTAGTCTTGTCTGTCTAGTCTTGTCTGTCTAGTCTTGTCTGTCTAGTCTTGTCTGTCTACTCTTCTCTGTCTAGTGTTATCTGTCTAGTTTGATATGTCTAGTCTTGTCTGTCTAGTTTGATATGTCTAGTCTTGTCTGTCTAGTCTTGTCTGTCTAGTCTAGTCTATCTAGTCTTGTTTGACTAATCTTGTCTGTCTAATCTTGTCTGTCTAGTCTTGTCTGTTTAGTCTTGTCTGGCTAGTCTTGTCTGTCTAGTCTTGTCTGTTTAGTCTTGTCTGTCTAGTCTTATCTGTATGGTCTTGTCTGTCTAGTCTAGTCTATATAGTCTTGTTTGTCTGTCAAATCTTGTCTGTCTAGTCTTGTCTGTCTAGTTTTGTCTGTTTAGTCTTGTCTGTCTAATCTTGTCTGTGTAGTCTTGTTTGTCTATTCTTGTCTGTCTAATATTGTTTGTGTAGTCTTGTCTGTCTAATCTTGTCTGTCTAATCTTGTCTGTCTAGTCTTGTCTGTTTAGTCTTGTCTGTCTAATCTTGTCTGTTTAGTCTTGTCTGTTTAGTTTTGTCTATCTAGTCTTGTCTGTTTAGTCTTGTCTGTCTAATCTTGTCTGTCTAGTCTTGTCTGTCTAGTCTTGTCTGTTTAGTCTTGTCTGTCTAGTCTTGTCTGTCTAGTCTTGTCTGTCTAGTCTTGTCTGTCTAGTCTTGTCTGTCTAGTCTTGTCTGTCTAGTCTTGTCTGTCTAGTCTTGTCTGTCTAGTCTTGTCTGTCTAGTCTTGTCTGTCTAGTCTTGTCTGTCTAGTCTTGTCTGTCTAGTCTTGTCTGTCTAGTCTTGTCTGTCTAGTCTTGTCTGTCTAGTCTTGTCTGTCTAGTCTTGTCTGTCTAGTCTTGTCTGTCTAGTCTTGTCTGTCTAGTCTTGTCTGTCTAGTCTTGTCTGTCTAGTCTTGTCTGTCTAGTCTTGTCTGTCTAGTCTTGTCTGTCTAGTCTTGTCTGTCTAGTCTTGTCTGTCCAGTTTTGTCTGTCTAGTCTTGCCTGTCTAGTCTTGTCTGTCTAGTCTTGTCTGTCTAGTCTTGTCTGCCTAGTCGTGTCTGTCTGGTCTTGTCTGTCTAGTCTTGTCTGTCTAGTCTTGTCTGTCTAGTCTTGTCTGTCTAGTCTTGTCTGTCTAGTCTTGTCTGTCTAGTCTTGTCCGTCTAGTCTTGTCTGTCTAGTCTTGTCTGTCTAGTCTTGTCTGTCTAGTCTTGTCTGTCTAGTCTGTCTAGTCTTGTCTGTCTCCTCTTGTCTGTCTAGTCTTGTCTGTCTAGTCTTGTCTGTCTAGTCTTGTCTGTCTAGTCTTGTCTGTCTAGTCTTGTCTGTCTAGTCTTGTCTGTCTAGTCTTGTCTGTATAGTCTTGTCTGTCTAGTCTTGTCTGTCTAGTCTTGTCTGTCTAGTCTTGTCTGTCTAGTCTTGTCTGTCTAGTCTTGTCTGTCTAGTCTTGTCTGTCTAGTCTAGTCTGTCTAGTCTTGTCTGTCTAGTCTTGTCTGTCTAGTCTTGTCTGTCTAGTCTTGTCTGTCTAGTCTTGTGTGTCTAGTCTTGTCTGTCTAGTCTTGTGTGTCTAGTCTTGTCTGTCTAGTCTTATCTGTCTAGTCTTGTCTGTCTAGTCTTGTCTGTCTAGTCTTGTCTGTCTAGTCTTGTCTGTCTAGTCGTGTCTGTCTAGTCTTGTCTGTCTAGTCTTGTCTGTCTAGTCTTGTCTGTCTAGTCTTGTCTGTCTAGTCTTGTCTGTCTAGTCTTGTCTGTCTAGTCTTCTCTGTCTAGTCTTGTCTGTCTAGTCTTGTCTCTCTAGTCTTGTCTGTCTAGTCTTGTCTGTCTAGTCTTGTCTGTCTAGTCTTGTCTGTCTAGTCTTGTCTGTCTAGTCTTGTCTGCCTAGTCTTGTCTGTCTAGTCTTGTCTGTCTAGTCTTGTCTGTCTAGTCTTGTCTGTCTAGTCTTGTCTGTCTAGTCTTGTCTGTCTAGTCTTGTCTGTCTAGTCTTGTCTGTCTAGTCTTGTCTGTCTAGTCTTGTCTGTCTAGTCTTGTCTGTCTAGTCTTGTCTGTCTAGTCTTGTCTGTCTAGTCTTGTCTGTCTAGTCTTGTCTGTCTAGTCTTGTCTGTCTAGTCTTGTCTGTCTAGTCTTGTCTGTCTAGTCTTGTCTGTCTAGTCTTGTCTGTCTAGTCTTGTCTGTCTAGTCTTGTCTGTCTAGTCTTGTCTGTCTAGTCTTGTCTGTCTAGTCTTGTCTGTCTAGTCTTGTCTGTCTAGTCTTGTCTGTCTAGTCTTGTCTGTCTAGTCTTGTCTGTCTAGTCTTGTCTGTCTAGTCTTGTCTGTCTAGTCTTGTCTGTCTAGTCTTGTCTGTCTAGTCTTGTCTGTCTAGTCTTGTCTGTCTAGTCTTGTCTGTCTAGTCTTGTCTGTCTAGTCTTGTCTGTCTAGTCTTGTCTGTCTAGTCTTGTCTGTCTAGTCTTGTCTGTCTAGTCTTGTCTGTCTAGTCTTGTCTGTCTAGTCTTGTCTGTCTAGTCTTGTCTGTCTAGTCTTGTCTGTCTAGTTTTGTCTGTCTAGTCTTGTCTGTCTAGTCTTGTCTGTCTAGTCTTGTCTGTCTAGTCGTGTCTGTCTAGTCTTGTCTGTCTAGTCTTGTCTCTCCTCCTTGGTGGTGTAGTTGACAACATACCCGCCTTTCAATGCGGGAGACCCGGGTTCGAATCCTGGTCGGGGAGGCGACAACTAGGGCGGTTTTCATTAACCGTCCGGGCTGCCCACCCTGAATGAATGCAATATATGCGATACCCGGGTGGCGCATACTAAAAGCCAAGGTGGAATAGGGGATTTGGTGAGTATTGTCTGTCTAGTCTTGTCTGTCTAGTCTTGTCTGTCTAGTTTTGTCTGTCTAGTCTTGTCTGTCTAGTCTTGTCTGTCTAGTCTTGTCTGTCTAGTCTTGTCTGTCTAGTCTTGTCTGTCTAGTCTTGTCTGTCTAGTCTTGTCTGTCTAGTCTTGTCTGTCTAGTCTTCTATGTCTAGTCTTGTCTGTCTAGTCTTGTCTGTCTAGTCTTGTCTGTCTAGTCTTGTCTGTCTAGTCTTGTCTGTCTAGTCTTGTCTGTCTAGTCTTGTCTGTCTAGTCTTGTCTGTCTAGTCTTGTCTGTCTAGTCTTGTCTGTCTAGTCTTGTCTGTCTAGTCTTGTCTGTCTAGTCTTGTCTGTCTAGTCTTGTCTGTCTAGTCTTGTCTGTCTAGTCTTGTCTGTCTAGTCTTGTCTGTCTAGTCTTGTCTGTCTGGTCTTGTCTGTCTAGTCTTGTCTGTCTAGTCTTGTCTGTCTAGTCTTGTCTGTCTAATCTTGTCTGTCGTCTTGTCTGTCTAGTCTTGTCTGTCTAGTCTTGTCTGTCTAGTCTTGTGTGTCTAGTCTTGTCTGTCTAGTCTTGTGTGTCTAGTCTTGTCTGTCTAGTCTTATCTGTCTAGTCTTGTCTGTCTAGTCTTGTCTGTCTAGTCTTGTCTGTCTAGTCTTGTCTGTCTAGTCGTGTCTGTCTAGTCTTGTCTGTCTAGTCTTGTCTGTCTAGTCTTGTCTGTCTAGTCTTGTCTGTCTAGTCTTGTCTGTCTAGTCTTGTCTGTCTAGTCTTGTCTGTCTAGTCTTGTCTGTCTAGTCTTGTCTGTCTAGTCTTGTCTGTCTAGTCTTGTCTGTCTAGTCTTGTCTGTCTAGTCTTGTCTGTCTAGTCTTGTCTGTCTAGTCTTGTCTGTCTAGTCTTGTCTGTCTAGTCTTGTCTGTCTAGTCTTGTCTGTCTAGTCTTGTCTGTCTAGTCTTGTCTGTCTAGTCTTGTCTGTCTAGTCTTGTCTGTCTAGTCTTGTCTGTCTAGTCTTGTCTGTCTAGTCTTGTCTGTCTAGTCTTGTCTGTCTAGTCCTGTCTGTCTAGTCTTGTCTGTCTAGTCTTGTCTGTCTAGTCTTGTCTGTCTAGTCTTGTCTGTCTAGTCTTGTCTGTCTAGTCTTGTCTGTCTAGTCTTGTCTGTCTAGTCTCGTCTGTCTAGTCTTGTCTGTCTAGTCTTGTCTGTCTAGTCTTGTCTGTCTAGTCTTGTCTGTCTAGTCTTGTCTGTCTAGTCTTGTCTGTCTAGTCTTGTCTGTCTAGTCTTGTCTGTCTAGTCTTGTCTGTCTAGTCTTGTCTGTCTAGTCTTGTCTGTCTAGTCTTGTCTGTCTAGTCTTGTCTGTCTAGTCTTGTCTGTCTAGTCTTGTCTGTCTAGTCTTGTTTGTCTAGTCTTGTCTGTCTAGTCTTGTCTGTCTAGTCTTGTCTGTCTAGTCTTGTCTGTCTAGTCTTGTCTGTCTAGTCTTGTCTGTCTAGTCTTGTCTGTCTAGTCTTGTCTGTCTAGTCTTGTCTGTCTAGTCTTGTCTGTCTAGTTTTGTCTGTCTAGTCTTGTCTGTCTAGTCTTGTCTGTCTAGTCTTGTCTGTCTAGTCTTGTCTGTCTAGTCGTGTCTGTCTAGTCTTGTCTGTCTAGTCTTGTCTCTCCTCCTTGGTGGTGT
This sequence comes from Phosphuga atrata, assembly GCA_944588485.1. NCBI lineage: Eukaryota > Metazoa > Arthropoda > Insecta > Coleoptera > Silphidae > Phosphuga > Phosphuga atrata. The sequence continues at coordinate 68,982,949 of OX155895.1, forward strand.
AGTTGACAACATACCCGCCTTTCAATGCGGGAGACCCGGGTTCGAATCCTGGTCGGGGAGGCGACAACTAGGGCGGTTTTCATTAACCGTCCGGGCTGCCCACCCTGAATGAATGCAATATATGCGATACCCGGGTGGCGCATACTAAAAGCCAAGGTGGAATAGGGGATTTGGTGAGTATTGTCTGTCTAGTCTTGTCTGTCTAGTCTTGTCTGTCTAGTCTTGTCTGTCTAGTTTTGTCTGTCTAGTCTTGTCTGTCTAGTCTTGTCTGTCTAGTCTTGTCTGTCTAGTCTTGTCTGTCTAGTCTTCTATGTCTAGTCTTGTCTGTCTAGTCTTGTCTGTCTAGTCTTGTCTGTCTAGTCTTGTCTGTCTAGTCTTGTCTGTCTAGTCTTGTTTGTCTAGTCTTGTCTGTCTAGTCTTGTCTGTCTAGTCTTGTCTGTCTAGTCTTGTCTGTCTAGTCTTGTCTGTCTAGTCTTGTCTGTCTAGTCTTGTCTGTCTAGTCTTCTATGTCTAGTCTTGTCTGTCTAGTCTTGTCTGTCTAGTCTTGTCTGTCTAGTCTTGTCTGTCTAGTCTTGTCTGTCTAGTCTTGTCTGTCTAGTCTTGTCTGTCTAGTCTTGTCTGTCTAGTCTTGTCTGTCTAGTCTTGTCTGTCTAGTCTTCTCTGTCTAGTCTTGTCTGTCTAGTCTTGTCTGTCTAGTCTTGTCTGTCTAGTCTTGTCTGTCTAGTCTTGTCTGTCTAGTCTTGTCTGTCTAATCTTGTCTGTCTAGTCTTGTCTGTCTAGTCTTGTCTGTTTACTCTTGTCTGTCTAGTCTTGTCTGTTTAGTCTTGTCTGTCTAGTCTTGTCTGTTTACTCTTGTCTGTCTAGTCTTGTCTGTCTAATCTAGTCTTGTCTGTTTAGTCTTGTCTGGCTAGTCTTGTCTGTCTAATCTAGTCTTGTCTGTTTAGTCTTGTCTGGCTAGTCTTGTCTGTCTAATCTTGTCTGTGTAGTCTTGTCTGTCTAGTCTTGTCTGTCTAGTCTTGTCTGTCTAGTCTTGTCTGTCTAGTTTTGTCTGTCTAGTCTTGTCTATCTAGTCTTGTCTGTCTAGTCTTGTCTGTCTAGACTTGTCTGTCTAGTCTTGTCTGTCTAGTCTTGTCTGTCTAGTCTTGTCTGTCTAATCTTGTCTGTCTAGTCTTGTCTATCTAGTCTAATTTCATCTGTCTAGTCTTGTCCATCTAGTCTTTTCTCTCTAGTCTTAAGTAAAAAAGTAAAACATATATAGTTTAAGAATAAACTGCATCACTGATCCTCAGACGTTGAAGGTTCTTCTTTTACCTTGTTTGGTTCATCTGGCTTCATTGCAGGGAATAACAAAACTTCGTTGATGTTATTATTATAATTTATAAAGATTGTTAGTCTATCGACTACAAGCCTCAATTCAGCATTAGGTGGTAAACCATATTCCAAAGATGTACAGAAAGTCTCATCAACCAGTTGTGCCTTATCATTACCAGCTGCTTTGTCTTTAGCTCGCTGTTCAAACCATTGCCTTTGAATAACAGGATCATTCAACTCAGTATAAGCATTGTGAATCTCTTTTTTCATAACAAACAATTCATATCTTTCAGTTAAGCCTGGACTAAATCTGTGCCACTTGGCCAAAGGATTCATAATTTGTGGATGTTCAGTAATAAATTTACTGAACAATTTTTTTCAACTCATCAATTCTCCTACAAGTTTGTTCTCCTAGGATTAGTACATTCAACTCCTGGGATTAGGACATTTCACACACAGATCACGTAAAAAATTATTTGTTGCATCTGAAGTTAGTTCCTCTGTTGAAGGGAATTTAACATTCAAAGCCTTTTCAAGGGTTGGAATCATTGGCAATCGTTTGAATGGTGGCCTAAAATCAATCTCGACTTCTTCCCCATCTATACCATCAGGATGATACTTGATCTTATAAGATTTATGAATACTGTAAACCATTCCTGATATCAGAGTTTCAGTTATTGTAATCAAATCGTTCTAATCGGCATAAGCCACATAATACTTGCAAGTTGTGAACTCTGGGTTATGAATAAGATCAATTCATTCCTAAACTGTTTACCAATTTCCTAAACTTATCAAACCTTACAACCACCAACATTTTCAAGTACAGTTCAGGTGCAATTCTCATGTAGAGTTGCATGTTGAATTCATTGTGATGAGTTAATGAATGATTTAGCTGTTGCTCCTCCTGCTATCATGTTCATCATTGGTGTTTCCACTTCTAAGAAGTTCATCAAAGAAACGACGAAAGGTAGCAATTATTTTCGATCTTGTTTGAAAGATATTTCTTACTAGTCTTGTCTGTCTAGTCTTGTCTTAGGAGACCGGAAAATAGAAGAACGACAAATAGAGGTGTCCCTCAGGGCTCAATTCTAGGACCTACCCTGTGGAATGTGCTATACGACGTAGTATAACCTTTGGGGGCTATGATAATCGGCTTCGCGTATGGTATTGCACTAGTCGTAACAGCGAGAGCAGAACTAGAGCTGATGCAAACAGCACACCATTCAATAGAACTTCAACATTCAATAGAATTCAAGACCAGCGCGTGGATGAAATCGAAGAGAATGAGCTTGGCGCCTGCAAAAACTGAAGCGGTCCTTCTCACAGGCCAAAGGCAACTTAGGCCCGTAACATTTAAAGTGGAAGAGGTGATAATAATACCGAAGGGAAGTATCAAACACCTCGGAATAGTTATAGACAAAGGATTATCCGAGGGGTCATCCACTCCCTGAAATGTTGCAATGTATTCGTAATTATCCTGATTTTTTTGGTAATTCGAGGTACTCGAAGAAATTATTAGCGTAATGCGTAATAATGTCACGTACTGCAAAGTAAAGCCATGTAAAGGAAGGAAATTTGAAATATTTACTTTTAAATAATTAAATATTTTCTAATGCACTGAACGTTAGAGTATATTTACTTGTTTTTACTATGTGCAACCTGTAGGATAAGAGTGCTAGTAATGACGAAGACATCGCTTTAGTAGTATCGTCATTAAATAACAAGTGTGTTGAATTTCTATACATTTATTGAAATTGGATTGAAATACAACAAAATTACAATAATCTAAACTACTTTTTCACATTTTTGTATTGCTTGTCAATATTAAATCATGTCACAGTCCTGAGAAGTTAGCAACCGAATTTGCAAAAATATGATATTACGGAGTAAAATATGATATTATGGATATTATCAGAGTTCATGGTAGATATGAAATAGTTCTAGAGTACTAAAAAATGGAAAATACCAAAAATGAGCTAGCAACACTTTTGAGAAAAACTGTTCGTTTTGGATATATTACTGCACCTCGACCATAGTTCTCGAGTACTTGGAGGCATTTTGCAAAAAAAAATTAATTGCAAAAACAGTTCTTTTCGCGAATGTAAATAGAGCCCTAAGAGTTCTATCGAAGATCCCTTTGACATTTTTTGATCAAAACCTTTGTTCAAAAGATATTTTCAATATCTAATAAGGGACCCATGGTTTTGAATGAAAATTTAAAACATTCGCGCAACTGTTATGTTTGCAGTTCCTGATAGACCTAGAGTTCTATCGAAAATCCTTATAACATTTTTCTGTGAAGTCAAATAATTAAAAGATATTCGATAACAGTTCACTAATGAAGTTCGAGTTCAGCAATGAAGTGCAAAAAAAAGTGGCGCAACAGTTCTGTTCCTATGTGAATTCGTTGGTTTACTGTAAAAAATTTGCACATTTTCTACTAAAATTTACTAACTAATGCCCGCTCCAGACTCTTGCGAAGTAGCACGGAGTTGAGCGAGGAACGAGAGTGTGGTCAGGTTACTCGCCTCGCCTTGTGCTTCCTCGCCTCGCCTTGGCTAACTTCGCTTCGTGAAGCGGTTTTTCGTACCCGAGTCAAAGGGACACGAGGCGTGAGTACGAGGAAGGGTATCACGTCTACACTCTCGTGTTTACTCGTCCTTTCCTATATATTATACACACAAATAGTTGCAGCAGCAGCTACCACCTGTTCGGTGTCAGTCATGGCACTGAGGTCCTCGCGAAGTAAGACGAGAGTGTGGATGCCTCCTCCGTCTAGTTCCTCGCCTCGAACAACTTCGGCGAGGATCCTCGCCGAAGTTACTCCGCGAGAGTCTGGAGCGGGCATAAAAGTATTTACTACAAGCTCGGCGCGTGGATTTTCGTGCGGCCGACAAAGGAGAAAGTCGATCTATTCGCCGACAAAGCACAAACATTCAAAACGGCGCTCGGTCGCCCCGATTTTTTTTCTACGTCCCTTCGTCACATCGGTGAAGTTCAATTTTTCGCATATTTTTCTGATTTTTAACTTTACAGAAAAAAATTATAAGGATTCTACCAGGAACTTCAAACAGAACTATTGCGCGGTTTTTTTCTTTTTTACTTCGTCGCATCGGTTAAGCTCAAATTTTCGAAAATCTCTAAGAATTCGAAAACTCTAACTAAGAGTTCTACCGAAAACTGCAAACAGAACTATTGCGCGAAATTTTGCACAAAGTACTCTAGAACTATTTGATAGACTATTTGATGATTTGATTTGATATCTACCAGGAACTTCGATGTTATATTATATTTTTGCAAATTCGGTAGCTAACTTCATAGGACTATTATATATTATATTAATATTATACTACCTAATTTTAAACCAATTTCACTTTATTTCAAATGGCATCATCGGCTTCTTTCTATTATGAGGACTTTAGAAGGAGCTCACTGTCCTAATGCAGTACGGCGCATGATGAACTCATGCGGGTGTAGTGGGGAGCTAATGTGGCCGTAATGCGGCCGTAATGCGAATATAATGTGAACGTAATTCAGGGAATGCAAGAGTAATTCAAATAATGCAAGAGTACTTTGTGTACTGTGGTGTAATAATTACGTAATGCTAACGAATACAAAGTAATGTGCGGTAATGCATCTAAATATTGGCCCCTCAGGATTATCCTTTGCGGCGCATATAACCGAAGCGGCAGGAAACGGAATAAGGACAATGGCATGCAACAACAACTAAAGCCAAACGTAGGAGGACCAAAGAACAGCTCACGTAGAGTACTTAGCTCCGTAGTTCACTCCCTTCGTTGTATAGCGCTCCATTATGGGCTAAAGAAAGAACGAAATCTCCACAAACTCGCAGCCGTTCAGAAGAAAATGGCACTAAGTACGTGCAGCGCTTACCGTACGGTTTCAAGAGAGGCCGCTCAAGTTATCTCGGGAATACCCCAATAGAACTGCTCGCAAATGAGCAAAAAAAGCAACACGACTCCAATTATAGCAAGAAAGAAAAACAACTTGCCAGAGAAGAACTCATTGAGAAATGGCATAGAAGATGAAAAGGACAGTGGACTAAGTGAAAAAGGACAGTGGAGCCAATTGCTAATACCGGACATATTCTCCTGGATAAAAAGAAAATATGGGGAAACTAGTTACCATCTTGAGAAACAGACAGCGTCAGTCACACCATCTTCCACTGTTGGAGATGGCAAAAGGAAAGAGAAAAATCTGAAAGGATCATGGACGAATCTATTGGGCCCTAGAACAATAATTCCATATATGCTACAGGGAAAAGCAAACTGGAACACCATACACAGGTCCGCCCGGACCAGGCGTGCACCGCACAAGGGCGGCACTTTCAAGGGGGCAGCTAATATAGAAATCTCCTTAATGAACACATTGTCATAATTTGCCATTTGTATTTGTTGGTTTTATGTCTTTACGACAACATATATTGAACTGCATGAAAAATAAACACAAATGTTTTATGCATGTGAGGAATTACCTTTTCATATATAATAATATTTTCAATATTTTCTAACCTTTTCATATATATATATATAATATAATAGCTCGCGGAAAGCGGAGTCTCTCTCGAAAAAAAAAATATGCAGGATGGTAAAGAGGGGTTGTCAGTTTTGCACGCGGGCGGTGAAGCGCCCCAAACAGGGGCTAATTCATACAATAATGACGATATTGATAATCTAGTCTTCGTCTGTCTCGTCAAACATGTCTAGTCTTGTGTTTCGTGTGTATTAAATGTGATATTTTGTTTTAGGTTGCAAGAGGATCCACCGACCGGAGTGTCGGGAGCGCCGACGGACAACAACATAATGATATGGAACGCGGTGATCTTCGGGCCGCACGACACGCCGTTCGAGGACGGCACTTTTAAATTAACCATCGAGTTCACCGAGGAGTACCCGAACAAGCCGCCGACGGTCCGCTTCGTCAGCCACATGTTCCATCCGAACGTCTACGCCGACGGAGGCATCTGCCTCGACATTTTACAGAACAGGTGGAGCCCCACCTACGACGTTTCAGCTATATTAACTTCTATACAAGTAATTATCTTCAATCCACTACATTACAAAATACTACACACGCAAGACAAGACAAGAACAGACAAGACTGGACAGATCAGACTGGACAGACAAGACTGGACATATAGACTGGGCTGACCAGACTAGGCAGACAAGACTGCACACACAAGACAGATAAAACTGGACCAGACTGGAAAACTAGGCGGACGAAAGTAGAGGTGCAAGACTAAACAGATAAGACTGCACAGACAAGACTGGACAAACAGAACTGGACAGACAAGACTTATTTTAAAAAAAAGCGGTTCGGGGGTAGCTCAGACTAAACCCCCAATCCACTTTGGCTTTAAGTATGCGCCACCCCGGTATCGCATATTTTGCATTCAATTAAGGTGGGTAACCCAGACGGTTAGTGAAAACTGCCCTAGTTGTCGCCTCCTCGACCAAGGATTCGAACCCGGGTCTCCCGCATTGAAAGCCGGGTTTGTTGTCAACTACACTACCGAGTAGGACGGACAGACATGACTAGGCAAGTTAAGATTAAACAGACAAGTTTAGTAGGACATGACTGAAACTTAAAGGTTAAACGTTGATCTGTACAATATTTGCTTTGTTATTTTATTTGTTTGTTTATTATTTATTTGTGTTTGTTTTTAGTTTTTGGTCTGACAAGGCTGTCGATATTTTTAGTCCTTATCTAGGTCACAGCGATTGTTTGCTTATTTGCGCGATGTTTTTTCATTTAAATTTTAATTTTTCCTTTTGTTCGGATTTATTTTTGACAATTTCGCTGCAAATTGCATCCGCCGAGGTCTACTCTCTTACTAAACAAAGCTACGGTTTAGAAAAAATAGATTATATAACACGTGTAATACGTTTTTTTTTTAATAAAAAACTTAGGCGCCGCTAACGTAAAAACCATCTTTGGTTTTGTGGAAAATTTGAGTTTTTCCTCAATTTGCGCAAAAACAGTTACTTGAACTTTGTACAAGGCCATGGGGAACTGAATAACTTTGGTTTTGGAGTTTCTCCTTGATATTCGGAAAAATGATGGTACTGATTCACCAAAAGGGAGACAGAAAACCTGGAGAACTACAGACGATTTGGTTCTCATATCGGAACTTAGAGCTGCGCTACACCACACAAAGAACGGGAAAGCGCCCGGCGACGACGGAATAATAGGGGAGATGCTGAAACAAGGGGGAGACACGTTAACCACACAACTGCTATTGCTGTTTAACAAATGCCTGGAAGAAGAGAATATTCCTGAAGACTGCGCAAACGCGTTAGTGGTACTGATTCACAAAAATGGAGACACAGAAAATCTTTAGAACTACAGACTGATCAGCTTACTGTCCCAAACTTACAAACTGTTCACAAAAATAATATCCACTCGGATTACCCCTAAACTGGACTACTACCAACCCAGCGGACAGGCAGGATTTCGCAAAGGGATTCAGTACAACCGAGCACCTACAAACAATGAGAGTACTCATTGAGAAGTCCACAGAATACAATCTGCCGCTATGGCTAGCGTTCATAGATTTCCGTAAAGCATTTGATACAGTGGAAATCTGGGCACTCCAGCAAGCAATAAAAGAGTGCCTGAATCGACCATAGGTACTCAAACTTGATCAACAATCTTTACCGCAACGCCACACTACAAATCCAACTGCACGAACCAAGTAGGGAAAGATGGTATGTTCTGGAACAGCCTTCTTATGGAGAATTTACATGGGGCCAGCCTTCTTATGGGAATTTACATGGGCAGCCTGCTTATGGACATTTTACATGTACCAGCCTCCCAGTCTCCAGGTATATGAGACTAGATATATGAGACTAGGGGTTAGAAACACGAGAATAGACATATGGGACTAAGACGAGGTGCATGGGGCTAAGACGAGGTGCATGGGACTAAGAAGGGCTAGATGCATGGGACTAAGAAGAGGCTAGAAACCAGACACATGAGACTAAGACGAGACTAGACGGGGATTAGAAATAACAAGTCGGCCCTAGCAATAATAAAAATAACAGGTAGTTGAGGAGGGATTAGAACGGCTGTAGCAATGTTGAAGATGGTGGAGGAAAAAATCAAATCTGGTCTCAGAACGGCTCTAGCATGCACCCTAAAGGAGATACCGCCCGACCCCCTCAGTAGATTCTGCCGCAGACATTGCCAAACTCGCCACCGATAATTACAGTCGGCCTTGTGGCTCAATTTATATGTAATTTTATGAAAATTAACATTGCTTCTTATGTAAAACACGCATAAAACTCATTTTCCCTTCAAGAGCTTCAAACTAATTATCTCAATGCTGATTGGTTGTCTCTTTATCACTAATCCCAACGATTATTTGTGTAAAACGATTATATGTCCGAAAAATCGAGAATCACGGGAGATGTACGACAGGGAGATGAAAATCCTGACTTGGAAGATCCTGCCCGTTCTTCCTTGATAAAAACTTTAGCAAGGATGGCAATCAAACCTGGTGCCTCTTTCTCTTCTTCCTCAATGAAAACATTGACAAACCACCAAATTTTATTCTTCCTCAATGAAGACCTTGACAAGCAAGGGATCGAAATCGTGTTCTTCTTTTCCTTTTTTCTTGATGAAAACCTTAGAAAGGAAGGCTATCAAACCTTGTTCTTCGCCGATGATGACCTTGGCAAGGAAGGGAACTAAATCTGTATCTTGTTTTCTTTCTTCCTAGATGAAAACCTTATAAAGGAAGGCTATCTATATATTGTTCTTGCTCAGCAAAAGCATTGACAATAATGCCAATTCATCTTTGATTTTTTGGTACCTTAACAGTACTGTTCCTCGATGCACAGTACTGTTCCTTCTCTTCTTCCTTGATGAAAATCCTGAGAAAAGCCTTTGACACAGTGGAAATCTAGGCACTTCAGCAAGCCCTAAAAAATGCCAGAATTGACCGTAGGTACACAAACTTGATCAACAATCTCTACCGCAACGCCACACTACAAAACCCAACTGCACGAACCATCCGAAAAAGTGAGAATCACGAGATGCGTACGACAGGGAGATGAAAATTCTGACGTGGAAGATAACTAAACCGGGTTCTTCTTTAATGAAAAACTTAGCAAGAATGGCAATCAAACCTGGTGTCTCTCTTTCTTCTTCCTCAATGAATACATTAACAAGCCACCAAATTTTGTTCTTCCTCAATGAAGACCTTGACCAGGATGCGATCGAAATCGTTATATAGGCTTGTCAATGTTTTCATTGAGGAAGCAGAAAGAGAGGAACCTGGTTTGATTGCCTTTCTTGCTAAGGTTTTTATCAAGGAAGAACCCGGTTTAGTTACCTTCCACGTCAGGATTTTCATCAAGGAAGAAGAGAAGGAACATCGAGGAACAGTATTGTTAAGGTTCCAAAAAATCATAGATGAATGGCATTATGGTCAATGCTTTTGTCGAGGAAGAACAATATATAGATAGCCTTGCTTTATAAGGTTTTCATCTAGGAAGAAGGAAAGGAAGATCCAATTTTAGTTCCCTTCCTTTCCAAGGTCATCATCGGCGTCGAACAACGTTTGATAGCCTTTCTTTCTAAGGTTTTCATCGAGAAAAGAGGAAAGGAAGAACACGATTTCGATCCCTTGTTTGTCAAGGTCTTCATCGAGGAAGAACAAAATATGTTGGCTTGTCAATGTTTTCATTGAGGAAGAAGAAAGAGAGGAACCAGGTTTGATTGCCTTTCTTGCTAAGGTTTTTATCAAGGAAGAACCCGGTATAGTTACCTTTCACGTCAGGATTTTCGTCAAGGAAGTAGAGGAGGAACATCGAGGAACAGTATTGTTAATGTGCCAAAAAATCAAAGATGAATGGCATTATTCTCAATGCTTTTGCCGAGGAAGAACAATATATAAATAGTCTTCTTTTATAAGGTTTTTATGTAGGAAGAAGTAAAGGAAGATCCAGATTTAGTTGTTCCCTTCCTTGTCAAGGTAATCATCGGCGAAGAACGAGGTTTGATGTCCTTCCTTTCTAAGGGTTTCATCGAGCAAAAAGGAAGAACACTATTTCGATCCCTTGCTTGTCAAGGTCTTCATCGAGGAAGAACTCGTCGAAGAAATTTGGTGACTTGTCAATTTTTTCATTGAAGAAGAGAAAGAGAGGACTGAGAAGAGAAAGAGAGGTTTGACTGCCTATCTTGCTAAGGTTTTTATCAAGGAAGAACCCAGTTTAGTTACCTTCCACGTCAGGATTTCCTTCAAGGAAGTAGAGAAGGAACATCGAGGAACAGTATTATAGATATTATAGATGAATGGCATTATTGTCAATGCTTTTGCAGAGGAAGAACAATTGGAACAAAATCGGCAGGAAGTAAGGAAGAAAGCTTTATACCATATCAAGGTTAAGGAGGGAGGATGTAAGAAAGAAAGGTTTATACCATCTCAAGGTTTTTGTTAAGTAAGAAGACAAAGAAGAGAATGGACGATAAACCAGGGTTCACTGAAGAACAAGGAAATCAGGGAGATGATGAAAGATAATCTACAGAACGGAGGTCTAGTGGTTTTGTTTAGGTTTATGGAAGGGCCAAAAAATGATGGTTTTCAAACACCTAGACAAGTCTAACAATTCCTGTTCTTCCTTGTTGCCTTGCAAATTATGTTAAATATTATCCTTGCCAAACACGGGGCAGGAATTTAACATAATTTACAAGACAATGAGGAAGAAGAATTGTTTGCCTTATCAAGGCGTTTAAAGCTGAAAGAAGTAAGTTGATATTGGGGAAGTAAAACTAAGTAGGCAGGAGAGAACAAGGGGAAGAGGCGTCAACAAGAATGGACCAAAGACCTTGATAGGAAAGGAATTTAACATAATTTGTAAGACAAGGAGGAAGAAGAATTGTTGGTTTTAGCAAGGCGTTTGAAGGTGGAAGAAGTAATTTGAGATTAGGGAAGTACAAGAACAGGGTAGGAAGGGGAGGTCAGAGGGAAGAGGTGTGAAGAAGAATGGAGTCTTCCTTTCCAAAGACCTTGACAGGGAATGAATTTAATATAATTTGCAATACAACAAGGCAGAAGAATTATTGCTCTTATCAAGGCGGTTGAAGGTGAAAGAAGCAAGTTGATATTGGGAAAGTAAGACAAAGGAAGAAGGAGAGAACAAAGGGAAGAGGCGTGAACAATAATGGAGTCTTCCTTACCAAAGACGCTGATAGCGAAGGAATTTAACATTATTTGCAAAACAACGAGGAAGAAGAATTGTTGGTCTTATCAAGGCGTTTGCAGGTGAAAGAAGCAAGTTCAGATGGGGGAAGTGAAACAAAGTAAGAAGGAGAGAACGAAGGGAAGAGGCGTGAACAATAATGGAATCTTGATATTGAAGGAATTTAACATAATTCGCAAGACAACAAGGAAGAAGAATTCTTGGTGTTATCAAGGCGTTTGAAGGTGAAAGAAACAAGTTGGGATTGGGGAAGTAAAACAAAGTAGGAAGGAGAGAACAAAGGGAAGAGACGAGAACAAGAATGAGAATCTTCCTTGCCAGAAACATAATTTGCAAGGTAATAAGAAAGAACCAGAACTGTTGTGCTTGTCAAGGTGTTTGAAGGTGAAGAAAGTCGAGATTGGGGAAGTAAAATAAAGTAGTAGTAATTTACTTCAAGAAAGGGATCCTTTTCTTGAAGTAAATTTAGTATTAACAAAGCAAAACCCAAAATATAGATCTAATTCTATACACACAGTATCTATCTACAGTATAATCTTGATAAGCAGACACATATGGGACCAGAGAACCGCCGGATTATCAAAAATTGCAGAATTTTTATCTGAATTAAAACAGATTAACTATATAATCCAGTTCCATATAAATACAACTGTTATATAGAACTAGATTAGGTAGTCTAGTCTTGTCTGTCTAAGTAGGTCTTGTATGTCTAGTTTTGTATGTCTTGTCAAGTCTTGTGTGTCTGATCTTGTAAGTCTGATCTTGTCTATCTGGTATTGTCTCTCTAGTCTTGTCTGTCTTGAATTGATGTCGCTAATAACAACACCCTGTGGTATACCAAATATCATACGTTTAGTATACTTATTGACTAATTAGTTTTGTTCGATGTATGTTATAAATACAAACTAATATATTTTATTGTTATTGATGTGTAATAGTAATTGTTGTATTTGTTTTAGTCTTTATTAAGTGATCCAAATCCGAATTCGCCGGCGAACTCGATGGCAGCACAGTTGTACAAAGAGAACCGAAGGGAGTACGAGAAGCGGGTGAAGGCGTGCGTGGAGCAGAGTTTCATCGATTAGCGCGCGCCCCCTCGCCCGTCTATTTTTCCACTCCTTAAATATATATAAAACTGAATCTAATAATTAATAATAATATTACAATACCTCTTAAAAAACACAGAAAAAATGGCAAAATATGTTATTAAAGTAATTTTTTTGTTTTGGAAATTATCGCTGTAGCCTCTCAAAAGCATGAAAAAAGAAAAGTGATTAAGGAGGAGATTTTTTTATGGTTGATTTTTGTGTTTTGGTTTTCTATGATTGTAGGAAAAGTGTTTTTTCTGTTTTTCTTGTTTTGGCTACTGCTGAAAGCGGTTTTTCGTCGTATTGTAAAGTAATTATATTTTTGAGTGTGTCGAAGTTTTTTTCTTGTTTAGCATGAAGTGGCGGAGGTCCCGGTGGATATTTAATTAATTTTCTCCCCTTGTAATGATTCTCGTTCGCCCTGAAATTTATTGTTTTCCTCTAAATATTATCGTTGCGTTTTTGAAACATTCACTAAATCGTGGGCGATTAAAAGAAAAGAAAACTTTTTTTTGGAAAACAAAATCCAATTACTATAAGAAAAAATATATTATGAACGATTATTATATAAAAACACATTTTTTGTTTAATTATCATTATTATTTTTTCCTTCAACTTTTTATTATTTATGTCGTCGATGTTATTATCTATATATATATACACTAGCTATAATTCTTATTTTTTGTTTGTTTTGTGTTCTAGCCGGTGTCTAAAAATTTCTTGATACGAAAGAAAAACTTTATTATTAATTTTTTGTGAAGAAAACTTTGTTTATTTTTACTCCATACTTGTTCTCGCCTCTTTCCTTTGTTCTCACCTTCCTACTTTGTTTTACTTCCCCAATCTCAACTTCTTTCACCTTCAAATGCCTTGAGAAGACCAACAATTCTTCTTCCTCATTGTCTTGCAAATTATGTTAAATTCCTTCCCTATGATTTGGCAACGAAGACTCCATTCTTGTACACGCCTCTTCCCTTCGTTCTCTTCTTCCTACTTTGTATTACTTTCCCAATCTCAATTTCTTTCACCTTCAAACGCCTTGAGAAGACCAACAATTCTTCTTCCTCGCTGTCTTGCAAATTATGTAAAATCCCTTCCCTATCAATGTCTTTGGCAAGGAAGATTCCATTTTTGTTCACGCCTCTTCCTTTTGTCCTCTCCTTCCTACTTTGTTTTACTTCCCCAAACTCAACTTCCTTCTTTCACCTTCAAACGCCTTGATAAGACCAACAATTCTTCTTTCTCGTCGTCTTGGAAATATTGTTAAATTCCTTCCCCGTCAAGGTCTTTGGCAAGGAAGACTACATTCTTGTTCACGCCTCTTCCGTTTGTCCTCTCCTTCCTACTTTGTTTTACTTCCCCAATCTCAATTTACTTCTTTCACCATCAAACACCTTGATAAGACTCCATAATTCTTCCTCGTTGTCTGCAAATTATGTTAAATTCCTTTCCTGTCAAGTTCTTTAGTAAGGAAGACTCCATTCTTGTTCACGGCTCGTCCCTTTGTTCTCTCCTTCCTACTTTGTTTTACTTCCCCAATCTTGACTTACTTTATCAAGGCGTTCGAAGATGCTTTCATCTTCGAACGCCTTGATAAGATCAACAATTATTCTTCATTGTCTTGAAAATTATGTTAAATTCCTTCCCTATCAAGTTCTTTGGCAAGGAAGACTACATTCTAGCTCACGCCCCTTCCCTTTGTTCTCTGCTTCCCACTTTGTTTTACATTCTCAATCTGAACTTACTTCTTTCGCCTTGATAAGACCAACAATGCTTCTTGTTGTCTTGCAAATTATGTTAAATTCCTTCCTTGACAAGATCTTAGGCAAGGAAGATATTTAACATAATTTGTAAGGCAAGGAAGAACAGGAATTTTTAGGCTTCTTAAGGTGTTTGAAGCTCAGCAAGGAAATAAAAAGCCCATAATGCTTGCCAATCGCTGTTATTTTGGGATGTAAAAATACTTACGTAAATCGAGCCTTAACAAAAGCAGATGAGACGTTACCATCAACATTTAAAAAATCCTAAGAAAGATTTATTGTGCTGTCCAAGAGGATAACGTCTGGAGAAAAAGATATAATTTTGAGCTTTATAACTTATACAGAGGGTCAGGAAACAGAGACATAATAACAACAATCAAGATTGGCAGGTTAAGATGGGCAGGACATGAAGCACGCTATGTCAACAACGTGCCAACGCGAAGTAACTTTGAGGCCATACCAACCGGCAGTAGAGGCAGAGGGAGACCAAGGCTGAGATGGAAAGACGGCGTTTCTGCGGATGCCAGAAAAATTGGTGCAGCTGACTGGAAGGTCCGTGCCAGAGACCGGGAAGGATGGCGGACGAGGCTGGAGATGGTCGAGGCCCTGTAGGGCTGTAGCACTACTGATGATAATGAAGGTGTTTGCAGAGCATCATTTTGGTCCTTCCATAAACCTAAACAAGACCACTAGACCTTCATCTTTCCGTACTTTATCTTTCATTATGTCTGTTGTTCTTCAGTGAACCCTAGCTTATCGTCCATTCTCTTCTTTGTCTTCTTCCTTAACTAAAACCTTGAGATGATGTAAACCTCTCTTCCATACCTCCTCCATCCTTAACCTTGAGATGGTATAAAGCTTTCTTCCTTATCTCCTCTCTATCTTGCTTCAATTGTTCTTCCTCGGCAATAATGCCATTCATCTTTGTTTTTTGGCACCTTAACAAGACTGTTCCTCGATGATCCTTTTCTTCTTCTTTAATGAAAATCCTTACGTGGAAGGTTACTCAACCGGGTCTGCACCTTGTGGTGGAGAGCGCCTCCAGATCGGCGATCGTAAAATTCAGCAAGGAAGGAATGGGCGGAGGTAAAATAATCGGGAGCAGAGACCGAAACAGCCACGCTGCCAAGATCCCCTGGCTGGAAGTACCAAAAGACGAAATGGTATGCAAATACCACTATAGAAAAACTACACAGCAATGTGTAGTAGTAGAGCCGATTGGAGCGACGAATCCTCAGCATACCACATAGAGCAAAATGCCATCAAGTGGTATACAGATGGTTCGAAGACAAAGGAAGGCACTGGTGCAGGAGTATTTGGACCTCGTACCAGATACTTCGAATCCATGGGAACATCCCCAAGTATCTTCCAAGCAGAGGTACACGCAATCGAAAGATGTGCACAGTTTAACCTCGACAGGAATTACCGCAAAAAAACGAATTGCTATCCTGTCAGATAGCCAAGCAGCCATCAAGGCCATTAGCTCATACACCATCAGATCCAAACTGGTATGGGACTGTGTGGGGAAGCTGAACAAGCTTGGCAGGGATAATAAAGTAACGCTATACTGGGTACCAGGACACACTGGTATAGACGGAAACGAAGAAGCCGATCACCTAGCAAACAAGGGATCCAGTAGCCCCTTTATAGGTCCGGAACCCTTTTGCGGTATGAGCGTGAACACCATCCGCAAAAGTTTAGATGAAGAAATAAGAGGAAAATGGATGAAAACCTGGAAAGAACTTCCAGGGCTAAGGCAATCCAAAGTGATGCTGGGATCTTTTAACCAGAAGAGAACAGGAGCTTGCCTGAAACTAAGCAGAAACAAGCTCAGAATTCTGACAGGAGCCCTGACGGGACACTGCAGACTTAGGAAACATCTCAAGGCCCTAGGCCTAGAGGAGGATGATGGATGCAGATTCTGTGGCTCAGCAGAGGAAACCCCCATACATCTGTTCAAAGACTGCGGAGCATTACTCCGCAAGAGACAGATGTACCTTGGGGCTCACTGCTTGAACACAGAGGAGCTGCAGACCTTGAATCCCACCCAGATCCTGAGATTCCTAAAGGAATCAGGATTAGAGGAGGCGCTCTAAATGGGTAAGTACACCAGCACTTGGAGGAGGAGGGTGGGGTACAATTGATCTATGAAGGTCGCAGTACAAGTCGTCACCACCATATCTACAATCTACTCAACCGGGTTCTTCCTTGATAAAAACCTTAGCAAGAAAGACAATCAAGCCTGGTTCTTCTCTTTCTTCTTCCTCAATGGAAACATTGACAAGCCACCAAATTTTGTTCTTCCTCGATGAAGACCTTGAAGAGGAAGGGATCGTAATCGGGTTCTTCCTCTCTTTTTTTTTCGATGATAACCTTAAAAAGGAAGGCTATCCAACCTAGTTCTTTGCCGATGATGATCTTGACAAGGAAGGGAACTAAACCTGGATCTGCCTTTCCTTCTTCCTAGATGAAAACCTTGAGAAGCCACCAAATCTCTTCCTCCCACGAAGAAAACATTGACAAGGAAGGGAGCTAAATCTTGTTCTCCTTTCCTTTTCTCGATGAAAGCCTTGACAAGGAAGGGAACTAAACCTGGATCTTCCTTTCCTTCTTGCTAGATGAAAATCTTGACAAACAACCAAATCTCTTCCTTCCACGATGAAAAGCTTGACAAGGAAGGGAGCTCAATCTTGTTCTCCTTTCCTTTTCTCGATGAAAGCCTTGACAAGGAAGGGAACTAAACCTTGATCTTTCTTTCTTCCTAGATGAAAACCTTGACAAGCCCCCAAATCTCTTTCTTCCACAATGAAAACCTTGACAAGGAAGGGAGCTAAATCGTGTTCTCCTTGCCTTTTTTCTCGATGAAAGCCTTGAAACGGAAGGGTAGCAAACCTGGATCTTCCTTTCCATCTTCATAGATGAAAACCTTGACAAGCAACCAAATCTCGTTCTTCTACGATGGAAACTTTGAGAAGAAAGGAACCTTGTTCTCCTTTCCCCTTTTTTCTCGATGAAAACCTTGACGAGGAAGGCAATCAAACCCAAATGATAAAAACCTTGGCAAGAGCTCAATCAAATCTGGTTCTTTCTTTTCTGCTGCGATGAAATTCTTGAAAGGGAACCGCTAAACCTTGTTTTGCCTTGCTCCTCTCCCAATTTTATCCTTCATTATTTCCCTTGTGTTTCCTTAATATTATTATACCTTAGTTTTAGTTTATACTTTAGCTTCAAAATGTTCTTCTTTTGCGAAAACCTTGATAAAAATCGTGAAGGATATACATCCACAATACTAAGGCCGGGCGCATACGTACGGTTTCCGGATTCGGTATCCTGATCAGGATTCCTGATTCGGAGACCCGAATGCTTGTCTTACATATAAAAGGTCCAACTGGGCGCACACGTTAGTACATTTTCCGAACGAAAAAAAAAACCTGACGTTAGTTTCGGAAACAAACCGAGTGTTTAACCAAAAAAACCGAATGACGTCATCCCGTACGCTGCACTCGCATGCATTTTTGATAAACGGTCACACACGAATGGAAATTTCCGTTCGGAACATTTTTTCTGTATCCAAACAAAACCTCATGCAGGTGTTTTGTTTTTTAATTTTCTCTTTTATGCCATTGTGAAGTTCATCAAAGGATTTCATTGACACCCTATAAAATTTGGAGAACTCTTCTGGGTGTGCTCGCAATTTTGCTCTTTTCTGATAGAATTTACTCTCTTTTATTATTTTGGT
The DNA here is from genome assembly GCA_944588485.1 of Phosphuga atrata. NCBI lineage: Eukaryota > Metazoa > Arthropoda > Insecta > Coleoptera > Silphidae > Phosphuga > Phosphuga atrata. The sequence goes on from OX155895.1 coordinate 69,001,073, forward strand.
GTTTAGGTTTTTTTAGGTGTTTTAGGGTGTACGGTGCACCAAATATCGACGTTTCCTTTTTTTCTTACTTAGCGCCAGTAAAAGTGCAATACAAATTAATTCGCCATCGTTGTAAATTCCTAATACAAAAAATCGAACTTCTGCGCTAGTCTCGTGGAATTCCGAATTAGGAATCCGGATCAGGAAACCGAATCCGGAAACCGTGCGTATGCGGTCAGCCTAAGAAACATCAACGAGGATCCTTCGACGGTGTTTTTTCTCACGCTGTTTTTATGTTGTCATTACCAACTTTCCACTACATTCCTTCCCTTGTTAATCCTTGACAGACAAACAAACCTTCTTTTTCTCCTCCAATTTTCTTCATCGTTGTATCCCTTGTTCATCCTTGACAGACAAATTAACAAAACTTCTTCTGTACCTCTTCTTTGTTCTTCCTTATCAACTTCATTGTTCTTCCTTATCAAATACGTTGGGTTGGTCATACAACCTTGTTGTTGCTTATGCCTGCCTAACTTTGTTCGTCATTGATGCCTTGTTTTCAAGGAAGAATAAGTGAGCTATTAAAGCCTTACTTTTTCTTGTTGTCTCCGGCTTGTTTTTGTTCCTCTTTTCCCAATCCTTCTTTTGCTTGAAGCCCTTCTTACAAAACCTTGTACTTTGCGATTTTATTTTTGGCGAAGTTTTCGCTCGAAATGCAAGAAAAAAACTGGTAGTTAAATGTATTATTTTATGTTATGTACACTTACTAAATTATTACAACAATCTTGCAGTTGTTTTATTGGTGTGGATGTTTGAAAACTTTGTTGGTCCGTGGTTTTGCAACAAAATGTTTGGTTTGTTCCGTTCTGAAACAACGAGGTTCATGCTTTTGCAACAAAATATTTGATGTGTTCCGTGCTGAAACAACGAAGAAAGCTACAGAACTATAGTCCATTTTTTAAGAATGCAGTACAGGGCAGATAGGGCTTATTTGACCTTGCTGTTCTCTGATTCGCTTAAATCGAAGAGAAGTTCACACCGACGATATTTACTTCTCCATCTCAACCTCTTCTCTCTCTTTCTTCTCACATACATTTGCAGCTGTTAGTTGTCAATGGCTGCCGTGTCAATTCACAATTTTCATCTAATCTGTTTGTATCATTTAGATTTCTTGTGATTTTCTCCGAATTTATTTGTTTTTATTTTATTACTATTGTTGCCATTTGGTGTATTTAATCAATAATAATATTCAATGAAACCATTAATAAATCACCAATTTTATATTTACGTAACTATATTTGAATTTAGCGCCAAATTTTGTAACTATAGTCCATTTTTTTTAAGAATGCAGTAACTAGAAACCCGATTTACACTATGACAAATGTTCAATCTAGTTACAAAATTTGACGCTAAATTCAAATACAGTTACTTGAATATAAAATTGGTAATTTATTAAAGGTTTCATTGAATATCTTATTATTATTGAATAAATACTCCAAATGGCTACAACAGTAATAAAATACAAACAAATAAATTGAGAAAAACGCAAAAAATCTAAATGATACAAACAGATCAGATGATAATTGTGAATTGACATGGCAGCCATTGACAACTAACAGCTGCAAATGTATGTGAAAAGAAAGAGAGATAAGAGATTGAGATGGAGAAGTAAATATCGTCGGTGTGAACTTCTCCTCGATTTAAGCCAATCAGAGAGCAAGGTCAAATAAGCCCTATCTTCCCTGTACTGCATTGTTAAAAAAATGGACTAAAGATTGAACATTTTATAGTGTAAATCAGGTTTCTAGTTACTGCATTCTTAAACAAATGGACTATTAAGCTATATATATATATATATATATATATATATGGACTATTAAGATATTAAGTAGTCTAAATAGACAACACTAGATACATAATATTAGTGATGGGTAGTGTAACTAGCGAATTATTAAGCGTCTTCGGTAGAGATTTATAAATTGATCCAATTATAAACTACAAAATAGTTTTCACACACAAATTTCGCAATTCGCGTATTTGTTCACGCAAAGCGTTCAGGCTAAAAGATAACACTAAAACTTTTGCACACTCAATTGTCCGCGTTTCCAAGTTCCTACTAACTCGGACGTGTTTGTGAATCGGAACGTTTGCGAAATTTCTCGCAAATATAATTACACCGACACAATGTAACGGCCGCACTTTACAAAACCATTTACAAAACCTCTAATTATCCACGCTATAAACTCAATTACAACCAATTTATTGTTAGAACTAAATGCGAGACAATATAATTATATAATTAAAATTAACTACCTAGTTTTCTTTTGTCTGTCTAGTCTTGTCGGTCTAGTCTTTTCCGTCTAGTCATTTTACATTAAACGTATATAAGTTATACCCTTTCTTCTACGGGTGTTTCGTATATTTTTGGACGGTGGACCTGGACACCTCCTTCGCCAACATCACCAGAACATCCTCTTTCTCGGTCATTATGCAACTCTAACAATTTGGACACATCAAAACGTGGCTTCTTCAATACCTTCGCTTTGCGAATGTAAACGTCGTGTAACGGGTAGATGCCTTGGCAGGCCTTCTCAATGTCCTTGGCGATGGAATCGGGGATGAGTTTGTTGACGACATCCTTCAAATCACCACCAGTGATAACACAGCTAATGATTTCTAGCATCTTCTTACGGATAGCACGAACTTGTGTGTTTTGGCCATAGCATGCTTTCCCTCTTCCAACTTTCTTCTTCATTGCCCTCCTTGTCCTTCCTTATCAAATACGTTTTTATTTAATCGTGTCTGAACTACACTAAAGGCCGATTCTCATATACGCGACACTCAGCTACGCGACGTCGCGCAACATCGCCTGTCAAATAATGATTTACATTGTTTTAAATGGGCACGTCGCGTAGCTGTCGCGTAGCCATAGTGAGATCGTGCCCATTTAAAACAATGTAATCATTATTTGATAGGCGATGTCGCGTGACGTCGCGTAGCTGAGTGTCGCGTATATGAGAATCGGTCTTTATTCGTTAGAATAATCTTGTCTGTCAAATGTCCCCATCTTAACAAATTTTCCTCGGATCTCCCCATTTGACATCTGATCCTACTGAGGCTTTTCCAGGCTTTTCAGTCTAATTGTGATCCTTCAGGGAGGCTTTCTGTAGGATTCCACGTTGAAGTGTTGTTATCTGTTATCCTCTGCTTCAACATTGTTTCTTTAATTGCCGATTTAAAGTCAGTTAGTGGGTTTGTTGACTTTATGAAGTTGTCCCTGGATTTAAGTCTGGAGGCAGGGGGCTCCACCTACAAAAGAGCCCGATCGCCGGAGAATGGACAAGAATCGTATTTCTCCCTAGCAGAACTAGAACTGGCAATTAACTTACTGAAACTCAGAAAGGATCATGGCCCAGACGATATAGCCAATGAATTCCTCCAAAATCTAGGACCACTGGCGAAATCTTGGCTCCTCCAACTCTTTAATCTATGCTGGCCTGAAAAGGTTAATTCCGAAATTATGGCTGAAAGCCAGGGTAGTTGCAGTCCCCAAACCGGGAAAACCACGCTACGAGGCCAAGAGCTATCGACCAATATCCCTCCTCTGCTCCCTCGTCAAGCTCTATGAACGACTCATCCTAAATAAGATAGGCCCACATATAAAAAACCAACTAATA